>CM068581.1:15811935-17024435 GCA_035048485.1 Pteria penguin
TTCCCCGTCTATCTATACTATAAGTACTTTGTTTTTTTCCCCCTGCAATAATAATTATGAATAAACGTGCAGTGAAAATGTTTTTTTTTTGTCAGACATTCAGACTGACAACACTGGTACATTTATTTTATTGTTTGGTGGAAATAATTTGAGGTCGAATTGGTTCATTACATTTTCAGAATATCTTATTCGTATTACATACGGATTCTATGTATAATCTATTACATGTACTTACTGGTTTCGATTCTGGGATTACAATTGGGTTTTCCGGAGCCAGTTCTATTTTAGGTGGTGGTGGTGGTGGTTTCGGTTTGGCTTTCGGTTTGGGGGGTGGAGGTGGAGTCGGCTCTCTGGGAGGAGGCGTAGGCATGCGGGGTGGCGGTGGGGGTGGTTTCTTCTGTTTAGTTTGTGTTCCTACATTGCGACTTTTTTTCTTCGGTGATGGCGGCGGAGGTGGCGGTTGAGCTACCCGGTACTGGGTTGTCATTTGCACCCCGACGTCACGCGTGTTAGGTTCGTCATCACTTACTTCATATTCATCTAACCACCTATCCTTCTCTTGTATATTTCTCATCATCACTGTATTTACATTTCGTTTTTCAACATGGTCACGTAGCTCGACTTCGCGTGGTTTCTTCATGACAAACTGTTTTTCACTCTTTTGCGTATAATATTCATCACTTCTCGCGTTGTCACGACTATTTTCCCGTACATAGAATACACGCGACGCTGGCCTCTTAACGTAAACAACATTTCCGTCCTCGGACTCTAAGTCTTCTTGCGTTGCGACTTGTCGCTGATATTGGCGCAGGTAGTCGTCCGAATCACTCCCATCACAAATAATTCTCCTTTGAATGATTCTGTCGCCCGAAACGGGTCTCCGTATCTCGCGAATAACTCGTCTTTCTTGCACTTCCTCGTCAGAATCGTCTTTGTACGCATCTTGTCTGCGCACATATCGACGCTCTATGACTTCTCTTCTATTGCCCCCATGATAAGAACTAGGGCGTTGTCGAACCATTTCTCTATTTTCCTTCTCTATAGAACCCATTGCTGTATACAGTTAACGTTAAATAATAATACTAACCCATAACATAGGCACTGCGATCACCTCTTTAATGTCAGTAAAACCGGAATACTTCCAGGTTGCTATAGAGCGTGATAGATCTAAACAAATTATGGACGACCGAAATAGAATTCCATCAAGTCAAACTGGTTTAACAGTACTAGTGGGTATTGTGTGACCTTCACTGTGTACAAACGTGTACATGCAAGGTTCTCTATAAGCCGAAATAAGTACTTATCAAAAGCCAGAACTGAAATCCATTTAAATTTCACTTTCCTTTACGTAGAATGCGCTACGTAATGTATTGTCTATGAGGAATGCTTTCGTATGTCAATCCCTGATATAGAGATTTATCGAATAGAACACCGTTCTATATTACACAATGGCTAATGACAATTATCACCAATCGATCTGAATTCTTCTTGTCAAGAGTTCATAGTATCGATCATCTACATATATATTCTTTCTAAGTAGTGAGTCTGTTTACCGGTTCTGGGTAATATTAATATTCGGTCAAAGTAGATACTATATACACTAAAATATTATACTTGGCATTCCATTACAAGCAGACATTGATAACGCATAATGTAAAATGTAGACTGATTTTTGAATAAGTTAAAAGTATACATTATTTATGTGAAAGTACGGAATGTTGTACTTGTCTTATATCGCTTATCTTCCTCAATATATTGTTTGTTAGATTTCCTATGTATTTCATTCATTCATTCATTTAGATATGTAATACTGGAGTCCAAAATCATCTGCAAAATATTAATAACATTCCCTTCGCGATGATCTTCTAATTGCTGAAAAAAATTCTTGCTTATATAAATCCAAAAATCTGTGTTCTAACATATTTTGTGTAGATTTGTCAATATTAATTTCATAAAAAATGTACCCAAGACCTAAACGGTTTAAGTCCATCCTAATGTCATTAACCCAACTATCATTTAAATTCTCTCTTTCCTCTAAACAAGAGCGAAAAATACAATTACCTGAATTCTTCTATTTATCCAGCATCTTAGAATTCTTAATTTTCTAATAATGTACAAAGGGAATCTTCCTAATTCATAATAAACTAAACTATTACATGTGCTTTTCTTCCCATAAACATAAATAGTGGACAGTTAGTACCCGTAGGTATAACCAGTCAACGAAATATATACAAGTTGTACTTCAAACTTTATTGTAATAAAAAGAAATTGTTGATTATTCAAAAACAGAAGTATTTCATATATATGTATACATATATATATATATATATACCTGGGATTACCATGGACCTTGGATCTCCGAAGAAATACCTGTCAAAGTAAAGACAAATTAGACAACCATATAAGACACAAAGACACTACAGCTAACAAGGCACTCTGTATTTCACGTATCCACTCTATACACACATATATAAAGAAAACAAACAAAATATTATAGTTTGCCGACAGCCCGCCGTAAATAATAGACGCCGAATTTTATAATATATCATTAGACATACATATATACGTTTTATTCACGGAAAATAAACGTGTGTATTAAAGCACAAAATAAATCCCCTGCAATATATCAAGCCCAGGGGAAAACAGAGATGAAACCCTATGAACATTTGGGCCAAAAAACTCTGAAAACTTGGCATGATATATTGCTGTGCATATAACACTATAATATCATATTTATATGTTTATTGTATTTATATAAAGGTAAAACTTGACTAGAGAATGGCCACCTGAATACAATATAATGCATTCGAACACTCCAAACCCTTGAGCAATTTCATTGGCTGAAATTCTTGACCCATAAATAACAACATTATGTGGCCTAAAACCGTTTATACAATATTTTTCCGCTTTACTACGAAACGCGGAAAAAATTAATTATATTCGTTCCCGACGGGGACTCGAACCCACGACCTATGGTACGTAATCTCCTAGCTGTCATACATCTGACCATCTACCAACTGAGCTACTCGAGCTCCCTATACAGTACAAGATCCATATGGCATTCCATAAATACATGTAACATTGATTTTTGGGTAACTATACGTATGCTGAATGTCATTGATTAATATAATCGTGTTTTGGTGACAATGACAGCGTGAAGAGTAACATGCTTAGTCATACATACTTACGAGGTATGTGATATCAATATTCAGTTCAGTTCATTTGTTTATTTCTTTATGTCATCTGGCACATCAGACATGATACAATTAAATACAAGGTGAACACAATACACACACATATTAATATATATACACATATAAACACACACACACACACACACACACACACACCAATATATTGATTGATTGATTGATTTTTGTTTAACGTCCAACCACGAATATTTCACGTATATGGTGACGGCATCTGCCTGATGCGGGGCATATAATCTTTGCAACGGACCCACCCGAAGCAGCGAGAGATCTTTAACGTGTCATGCATACCACGACTCGGGGCCTCGGTTTTTTCTGTCTCATCCGAAAGACAGGACACCGGCATGACCTGAGTGGGACTCGAACCCCGGCCTCCCGATCAGGAAGCGAGCGCGATTCCACTAGACCACGCCGGCGTACGCACACAAATATAAGTACTACAGAAAATACATACAATAATACAGGGTGACTGCGAGAGAGTTAAGGATTCTCATAAGAGAATCTAGCTAAGCAAAAGTCTAAAGAAGCGTGGTTCAATTCATGAATGATCTTTTCTTATTTTTTCTGCTAGAAATAGAATCTTCCTAAATTGCACAATTCCTTCAAATTATCTACATTTGATAATTGTATTGGCTTAAAAACGCTAGGTCGTTTAAAATGATACGCTTTGATATATAAATTTCGTATTTCTTGGTATCTAAGAGAGAAAACTGAAGACATCTGACAAAGCCGCATGACAAAAATCACCAAGGACATGCACACAAAACATGATAATAGTAGAATATATACGGAAAAACGACATTACAAAATTATTCGATTGTGCTGCGGTTACGATACCGACTTAGGACGGTCAATTGAAGTAAGAAACGTCATTCAATGGATGTGGTTAACCGGTTTACGAGCGCCCACCTTCCCACTCACCGCAAAAGCAGCACAATCAAAGGACATTTTAAAATGAAATGAAACT
This sequence comes from Pteria penguin, assembly GCA_035048485.1. Lineage (NCBI taxonomy): Eukaryota > Metazoa > Mollusca > Bivalvia > Pterioida > Pteriidae > Pteria > Pteria penguin. Next base: position 15,816,112 of record CM068581.1, read on the forward strand.
CATCGTCTATATTGTTGAATTGACATAATGTGAAGATTCGATTGCTCCTTAATTCATTTTTGTATCATTCGGATTCTACATTAAGATTGTGAGAAGATAGTCTGAATTTAGTAATAAATGTTCCGTATATTTTATTCATTTTTTAAGATAATTAATAATGAAGTCCAGAATTATCTGCCAAATGTTGGTAATATTCCTCTCGTGATCACCTTCTAAATGCGGAAAACATTTCTTGTTTATATAAATCCAAAAATCTTTGTTGTGTAAATTTGTCAATATTAATTTCATTAAAAATGTACCCAAGACCTAAACGGTTGAATTCCATTCCAACTATCATTTAAATTCTCTCTATCCTCTAAACAATAGCGCAAAATAGAATTATCTGAATTCTTAATATTGTAATTGTGCTATCATTGCTACTCCTTAAACAGAATTAGTCATATAGATTAAATATATGTCATTCCATTCAAGATTAATAGAACAATCATAAAATATATTTCATCTTCATATTCTTCCTCTTCTTCATGATCATGATCATAATCGTCGTTGTCATTGTTGTCGTCGTCATCATCATCTTCCATTCGGAACAACCTCGCCCTTTACTTGTACCTACGTAAAAAGACTCGGACGTCACTCGGCGGAATGACTTACATCGATTCCATGCATCAATCGGTTTCCGGCATTGTACTCAGTAATATATCAGCGATGTAAAATGTAATCCAGTACACAATCTATTTCATCTATGTCAAGGAAAGTAACGAAAGCTGCAACAGTTCGGGATTAATGTTTAATTTAAGTCCGTTGAATTGTGAAAGTCTTCTACCGTCTTTATTACACGCCAAGCACTGATGTATTTGTCTGGTACACATGCGAGCGTCTATAACTACAGGAACTATTTATAAATATTGGCTACGAGTGATGTCCGAGCTTTTTTACGCAGGAAAAGGCCGAGGATGTCCGAATGTATCATCATCATTATCATCATCATCATTTTCATCATTTTTTCATTGTTTTGATTCATAAAAGGTTATTTTTCACTATTAATGTTTCTTTATCACTTGTGCTACAGTGCAACATAGAGAAAATTATACTGTCTAAATCTTCTTCTGTCCCATGTTTACCAAACCGACTATAATTGCTAATGTCGCGGAAAATCAATGTAATACTACCCGGATGCGCGATGTTTCCATGACGATCGTCGTGGTTAACAGTACGTTTAACTACCAGTTACTGAGAATTTTATCAATATTTATCATGGACATATTTGCTTTAGATGTTTAGATGGCAGGCTACAATAGTTAAACTATTTGTATATATAATGTGTGGAAACTTTAAAACTGGTTATTCGAGAACGTAATCGATCTCTTTTCATTGTATGCGAGAGGATCAAATGGGGGTAAACATAAAATTTTCAAAAAAGTGCCAAATTATTGTGTTACATGAAGCATATTGCAAAACGTATTACATGTTAAGCACTTTTGTCATGACATGTTCGCAAGATTAATTCAAACCATTCAGGGATGAATGGTGAATTGATTGCAGTGGGATTGAGCTCCGCTTGAATGAACAATACAAATACTTTCATAAAATGTAAACATTTCTGTTCCAACATGGCGATCGTCATAGGTGATTTACCAACAAACACAGAGCTGGCATAATTGTAAAAGACGGACGATAAATCAAGGGATATATGTGATGATGTTGTATAATGTTTATTAGGAATGTATTGAACGCTTTGAGATACAGATTCTTGAATATGTGATAAGTGTTTGAAACAATATCATGCCAGCAGGGATCGAAAACGATCGAAGGGCACACCGTCCCTCGGATAAACGGATACCCAGAGCTCGACCAGGGAGGGAAAATCCTAATTTCTTAAGCGACACAGATGACAATCTAGACAGTGGACGAGACAGTGTCGCGAGCGAATCTAGTACTACGTCATACAGCAGTACATGTACGCAGACAAGTGACGCTAGTACAAACAGTATAGACTCCAACCTACGGGTCATACATCGGCCCGGTTCCAACGTCAGACGACTTCCGACGGTCAATGACGTCAGAGGGAGAGTAGTGTACCGTATGCCTGCACGTAGTGGTGATGGTTTTACGAAATACATTTTACGAAGAGATATAAACAGCACAGCCCCCGTCTATAACTCAGGAAAAGAAAGAGTGATATTACGAAAAAGGTCAAACTCTCTGGAAGGAACAGGACGAGTGTTATTGAGAACGCATACGAATTCTAAGGACAAGGTGTTTAAGGAAAGACCCAGTTCATATCATGCTAGGGGAGACAGAGTTGTTGAGCGTAGAGTCCTGAGACCATTAAATACATCAGGTCGCACGGATGACAAAGTCGTAAGACGTCAAATTATCAAGAAAGTAGTAAAGCCAGAATCGTCTGGAAAAGTTTATGAACGTCGAATAATCCGAAAGGAGGAACCCACACGACGAGTTATAACTCGACAAGTTGGAGATTCATCAGACACCGAGAGAAGAGTCATTCGACGGATTATAACTAGGCAACCATCAGAGGTGTCTCGGCAATATGTTGTTCCAGTTGATAACGAAGTTGTTTCCAGAGAAATCGTTCGAAGATCTCGACCTAGCTCATACGACGGCAGAATTGTAGAATCAAAACCAATGTATGTGGAAAGACGACCGAGACCGAGTTCTTATCACAACGGTATGGAACGAGAATATATAGCTATAAAACAAAATCCTGATAACGACAATGTATCATATCAAGAAAAAGTTTTAGAAGAATATCAAATGCAGAACAATGAAAAGATTCCAACTAAAACAGAATACAATAAAGAAAAATGGGTGGACGAGTACGACGTTCCCGACACGGAAACGCGTGATGTTGGAGTCCAAATGACTACTCATTACAAAGTACCGGACCCTCCTGCACCTCCACCAAAACCCGAGACTCGTAATGTTGGCGTTCAAGCCAGGTTTGAGATCGAAGAGAAAATTGTCGTCAAAGAAGTTCCTGTACCTGCACCTCCAAAAAAGAAAAAGAAAAAAGTGAAACCTCCCCCAACACCATCACCGCCACCATTGTCTCCTCCTCCAACACCGACTCCACCGCCTTCTTTACCACCGGAACCTAAACCTCAACCGAAACCACGTTATATATTTGTCAAGGTAATGACATTCAATATTTGTAAGTACCATTATACAAAAGTATTTGACGGTGTTGCTTGTACGGGAAATGCTTTAACACGGTTTGAATGCTTTTATGGAGAATATAAGAATACAAGTGATTATGATAATGTCTTTTTATTTTAGAAACCTAAGATGAAGAGTCAGTACGTGCGTGTGGGCGGAGGCTGGATGAAAATCGATCATTATAGGAACCACCACATTCCACTGCAGATATTCGAACACGACCGAACAGCCAGAGACGCCAAGAAATTTCTGTCGATCAAATACAGATACACCAAGGACCGCAAAAGGACGCCAGTGGCTTGGTCTAAATATAGATCTCACATAGCTAAAGACTCTTAACTGTAAATGAAAAGTAGGTAGTACTCGATAAATCGCATTCGATTCTAGGTTGACCTTGACGAAAAAGCTCAGTAGATAATACATGTAGTGTAAAGATGAAACATATGTACATCAAAGACTGAAAGAAATTTTTAAAAAAGCTAAAATATCCTTTAATTGAATCGGAATAATAATTATGCTTGATTATATCATGTTAGATTTCTTTCATATTTTAGGTCCTGAATTTTTCATTTGATATTTAGTTTTATTTAAAAATAAATCTATAGTTAGACTTTGATGACAGTCTATTAGCGATATTATGGTTTAATTCTCATATCTCAATGTCATTTTACATTATAGTTTATTAAATTGTATAATACAAACTAGATATGCCTTATTGCGTATCAACATAGTTCCTTTTCCCTTGCATTATCATAGTATTGCATTTTATTATGCAGATAAAAGTATATTCCATTAATGATATTTTAGTATAGTGTAGCGACTGTCTTATCATATGGGTACTATCCTGTAGATTTTCGAAGTGAGAAGTTGAACATCAAGATCATAAAAAGCAATCTCTCAAATCATCAAATGTCTCTAGTGTAGAGAAGAAATCCGTATTTCTGATGAGAATGTATTATCAATATTTCCAACTAAATTCAGAACATTTTGAGAAAATTTTCTTCCAACAAAAATGCTGAAATCAGCTTTAAAGCTGAACAGAATCGCGTCTGATTAATTGTAGACAACATTTTGATCTTAACATACAGATTGTAAAAATATTGAAGCAGCCATGGGTCAGTCTATATTAACTTTTTTCTGTGGGATTATTTGCCATGCTATCAATATACAAATGTATTCCACAAAACAAGTTTGTTTAGCAGATTTTTATTTGATCCATGAAAAATTGTTTTCTAACTTCCAGTATTATACAGACACTCAAGGTCACTGCCTAATTTGACGATAACTAGGGATGACATAATATAGATTTTTTTGTTACTGTGAAAAATGTTGTCAATACTATACAACGTGGTGCTCATATAAACATACTTTCATATAAATGTCATTAACACCGTGATTCTACAGTCATTTTATCATTTGTAACTGATACCGTTGTGTATTTATGTCAAGAGCATCTATTATGGTCGATACAATATTATGTCAAGGCGATTCATTGTTGAACCTTTTAGACAAAAAATTAGCATACTGTGTATAATTCTACAAAACATTGCTTTAAATAGTTGTTATTTATCGATATAAATGGTTAGAATTTTATAGCGTTTATAACTTTTATATTTTGTCATAGTGTAGCCCAGTGAATGAGGTGATCGGCTCGTGACTCGAAGGCCCGGGTTCCACTCCCGTCATGGGTGTACCGGTGTCCTGTCTTTCGGATGAGACAGTAAAAAGCGAGGTCCCGTGTCGCGATAGGCGTGGCACGCAAAAGATCCCTCACTGCCTCTGGAGGGTCCGTTGCAAAGGTATGTTATGCGAAGCATCAGGCAAACGTCGTCACCATATACATGTACGTGAAATGACCGTGGAGTGACGTAAAACAATAATCAATCAATCAATCATATTGACTTTGTAAAACAAAACACCGGACTGGTACTGTAGGCCCTCTTACCCTACAAAACATGCCTCTTGTTCTGGCATTGCAGGAAGGTCAGCAACTGTATGTGTCTTCTGGTTCTGAAACCAACTATATGTCTATTTTCTGGTTCTGCCAGCAAATATATTTATATGTGTCCCGGTTTTGGCAGCACATATACGTCTATCCTCTGATTTTGGCATCATGGAAATGATGGTATGTAGGAGAGTCAGCAGATAAATGCACGTCTCCTGGTCCTGGTATGTAGGAGAATCAGCAGATAAATGCACGTCTCCTGTTCCTGGTATGTAGGAGAGTCAGCAGATAAATGCACGTCTCCTGTTCCTGGTATGTAGGAGAGTCAGCAGATAAATGCAGGTCTCCTGTTCCTGGTATGTAGGAGAGTCAGCAGATAAATGCCCGTCTCCTGTTCCTGGTATGTAGGAGAGTCAGCAGGTAAATGCAGGTCTCCTGTTCCTGGTATGTAGGAGAATCAGCAGATAAATGCAGGTCTCCTGTTCCTGGTATGTAGGAGAATCAGCAGATAAATGCAGGTCTCCTGTTCCTGGTATGTAGGAAAATCAGCAGATAAATACAGGTCTCCTGTTCCTGGTATGTAGGAGAATCAGTAGGTAAATGCAGGTCTCCTGTTCCTGGTATGTAGGAGAATCAGCAGATAAATGCAGGTCTCCTGTTCCTGGTATGTAGGAGAATCAGCAGATAAATGCAGGTCTCCTGTTCCTGGTATGTAGGAGAATCAGCAGATAAATGCAGGTCTCCTGTTCCTGGTATGTAGGAGAATCAGCAGGTAAATGCAGGTCTCCTGTTCCTGGTATGTAGGAGAATCAGCAGATAAATGCAGGTCTCCTGTTCCTGGTATGTAGGAGAATCAGCAGATAAATGCACGTCTCCTGTTCCTGGTATGTAGGAGAATCAGCAGATAAATGCAGGTCTCCTGTTCCTGGTATGTAGGAGAGTCAGCAGGTAAATGCAGGTCTCCTGGTCCTGGTATGTAGGAGAGTAAGTAAATGTACATCTGTCATCTGTATTGGAACTGCAGAAATTCTGCCATTATATGCATATCGCCTGATTCTAACATTGTCAGAAGCCCAGTAAATATCTGTCCTCTGATTCTGGCATTGCGGAAAGGTCAGAAAATACATACCTATCTTCTGATTCTGGCATTGCGGGAAAGCCAGAAAATATATACCTATCTTCTGATTCTGGCATTGCGAAAAGGCTAGAAAATATATACCTATCTTCTGGTTATGGCATTGCGGAAAGGCCAGAAAATATATACCTATCTTCTGATTCTGGCATTGCGGAAAGGCCAGAAAATATATACCTATCTTCTGGTTATGGCATTGCGGAAAGGTCAGAAAATATATACCTATCTTCTGGTTATGGCATTGCGGAAAGGCCAGAAAATATATACCTACCGGTATCTTCTGATTCTGGCATTGCGGATAGGTCAGAAAATATATACCTATCTTCTGGTTATGGCATTGCGGAAAGGCCAGAAAATATATACCTATCTTCTGATTCTGGCATTGCGGAAAGGCCAGAAAATATATACTTATCTTCTGGTTATGGCATTGCGTAAAGGTCAGAAAATATATTCCTATCTTCTGATTCTGGCATTGCGGAAAGGCCAGAAAATATATACCTATCTTCTGGTTATTGAATATCGGATAGGTCAGAAAATATATACCTATCTTCTGGTTATGACATTAAGGAAAGGCCAGAAAATATATACGTATCTTCTGATTCTGGCATTGCGGAAAGGCCAGAAAATATATACTTATCTTCTGGTTATGGCATTGCGGAAAGGTCAGAAAATATATACCTATCTTCTGATTCTGGCATTGCGGAAAGGCCAGAAAATATATACCTATCTTCTGGTTATTGCATTGCGGAAAGGTCAGAAAATGTATACCTATCTTCTGGTTATGGCATTAAGGAAAGGCCAGAAAGTATATACGTATCTTCTGGTTCTGGCATTTCGGAAAGGCCAGAAAATACATGTATGTTTACACCTATCTTCTGGTTTTTCCAGCAAATACATGTTTGTCTCCTGGTTCTCTCATTGTAGGGAGACCACCAAATACGTGCATACCTAAATTCCAGTGTTTGAATTGTGGAAATTCTAGGTTTTGTTGAGATTGAAGTTAAAGTCCGCATTCACCGATGAAATTTTCATTATGATTTTCTCAGCCAATAAACTCTGACCGCCTGCTATCAGTAGACGGAAAATGATATAAGAAAGATTCACAGTAACTTTTCTGGCTTTATTATCATCATCATTATTATTATTATTATTATTATTATTATTATTATTATTATTATTATTATTATTATTATTATTATTAAGCCGGTGTGACCTAGTGGATGATGTGCTCGGCTCGTGACATAGAGGTCCCGGATTCGATTCCCGCCCTCGGCACACCGGTGCTCTGTCTTTCGGATGAAACCGTAAAAACGAGGTCCCGTCCCACGGTAGGCGTGGCACGTTAAAGATCCCTCACTGCTTAGGATGGATCAATCAATTATTATTATCATTATTTACATTTGTATTTATTTGCGCTTTTTTTTTTTTGGCATTTTAACAACCTATCGGTATGCTTTACTTGTAGAAAATGTAATAAATTTTGAATATAGAGAGAAAGCTCTTCCGTTATACTAACACGATATATTGGAAAACAAAGATATCAGGAATAACAACACTTGTGTTTTAATGGTATTCATATTTGTCATCCACGGACCACACGGGGCATATTTATCAATAAAAGTGGGAAAAATATTGTCAGGGAATAAATATTCTCAATTAATCATATCGAGTACGGTGAAAAGTGCAAAATAATGTGAACGGAAAACGTATAAATATAGGACAATCGGAATCAATAAAATAAAAATTCCCATATGATATGCCATATGTGCACGAAATGGTTCAACGACATACAAGAGTTATCCTTCTTTACACATCTATGTAGGGAAGTAGTTGCAGTACAATCTGATTATCTTTGTATTGGTGGTAGCTACTTAGTGTGTAACTTAATTCAAATTTGATCTATTTAACTATCTACCTGAAAAAGCGAGGCTTCTTTTGCATGGCAATGAACGTCTCGTGACAAAAGATTCTCTTTCGGGTTGATCCATCGCTAACGTATATCAGAGTAATGATAGACCATATAGAAGGGATAATTCTTTTTACCAACAATGGTCAGTGGCGTAGTGTGATGAGTAGTGTTCAAGACGGGTAGACGTGTATTTGCGGAGCAGTAAAAATAACGAATCAAAGCTGTCATATTGAATATATTTTGAAAAATTTAGTGTACAACGACCGTCAAAAGGATGGGATATACAGTTGTGATCTTCTCTTTCGAAAATTTTGGTGAAATGGAGTATTTATAAGCATTTTTCGTGTTTTCCTTTGTTTGGATCATAAATTGCCTCGGGATATATCATGGCGACGAACAAAGAGGTCAGTGTAGACGAAGAAACTTCAACTTTGCTATCAGAATGTAGATCAGTGTTATTTGAAAATACCGTAACTGAAAAATGAAACGCAAAGTAACGAAGATACATCAGGATTGATTAAAAATGTGTTGCTGTTGATGAATAAAATGGATAATAGATTGTCAACTATTGAAAATAACACCACGCAAACAAAAACTTCACTAAACAAAATAAATGAGAAGCTTATATCTATGGACAACAGGATAGTGAACGTAGAGAAAGAAATGGTGAGCGTCAGAGTAAAAGTAAGCGATGTCGAAAAAGATCTTCAAGGCACGAGTGACTTATTCGATGATGTCAAAATTAAAACTGATAGCATGACGGAAGAAATGGTTAACATGAAGAAAGAATGTAAAGAAATAAAATCTATCAAACTAGAAATACAAAGATTGCATGAGGAAAATGAAAAGTTAAAAGAAAAGATGCTAGATGCCCAGTGCCGGTCCATGAGATATAACCTGATTTTCAGTGGATTACGAGAGGAGGAGAGGGAAAATTGTGAAGAAAAGTTAAAGCTTTTTCTGGATAAGGAGTTGAATATAAACGAGGAAATTCCAATAGCAAATGTCCATAGGTTGGGTGAGAAACGAAAGCCTGGAAGTAAACCAAGACCCATAGTCGCGCGATTCATATACCATGATGACATTATGAAAATAAAGCGATCCTCCGAAATCTCAAAGGCAAACCATTTTGGATATCGGAGTAGTTTCCGCAGGAAATTGAGGAGAGACGTAAGGCGCTTTATCCCATTATGCGTGAGGAGAGAAAGAAGAACAAGAAAGTCGCGCTAGTGAAGGACAGACTATATGTTAACGGTGAACTGTTCAGTGGCGCAGAAACAAGATCCGCCCCCGCCTCGCAGTCGGTATCACGTCCGAACAAGCGCTACAGGATGCACTCTACTCCCGAGAGAGACTAGGATAGGGCAGGAGCTAGCCTGTCACCATCCTCCGGACAGTCGGACAATGTGAATGATGTAGATCTTTATCATAGTACTTCACTTGATGATAAGGCTTTAAATATCCTTTGTTTAAATGTGTGTGGCCTGATGAGGCGTTGTGAATACCCAGATTTTATTGATTTGGTAAATAATTATGATATTTTGTGTTTTGCTGAGTCGAAAACGGACAATTTAGATACACCCGTGCTACCAGGGTTTACTTTCGTAATGAAAAATAGACACAAAACGTACAAAAGGAAATCCGGAGGCATAGTACTGGGGTTCCGAAAGGAATTCTCGGACTTTATTCATGTGATTGATACTGACAGTAAATATGTAAATTCTCTGATGAAGTTTCCTTGATTTGTGAAAATCAGACTGGTTTTAGAAAAGGATATTCCACAATTGATAACATTTTTACTTTAAATACGTTGATAGATTTGATGTTCCATGGTAAACAAAAATTATTTTGTGCATTTATAGATTTTGAAAAAGCATTTGATAAAGTTTGGCGAAATGGTTTATGGTATAAACTTTTATTGAACAATATTAATGGGAAAATGCATTCATTGATTTTTAACATGTACCAAGGTATAAAATCGAGAATTGTTTTTAATGGTAATTACTCGAGTTACTTCCCCTGTAACAGTGGCTTGAGACAGGGAGAAAATTTGTCACCATTTCTCTTTTCCCTATATTTGAACGACATTGAAATTTCTTTGCAGAACATAATATTACTGGATTAAACAACATCAACAATGAAGTCACTGAAAAATTGCACTTTTATTTTTAAAATGTTTATATTACTATATGCTGATGACACTGTTTTGTTTGCAGAATCAGCAAATGATTTACAAAAGGAACTTGATGTTTTTAAAGATTATTGTGATATGTGGAAATTAAAAGTTAATGTAAATAAAACCAAAATATTGGTTTTTTCCAAAGGGAGACAATCCAATTTTAACTTTACTTTTAATGGTAATAATATTGATATTGTTAAAGATTTTACCTACTTGGGTGTGACTTTTGCCAAAAGTGGAAACTTATTAAATACTTTAAAAGTAAATGCTAAAAAAGGTTTGAGAGCTATGTATGAGGTTTTAAAGAAGGGGCGTTTGCATAAATTATCAATTAGTTGCCAGTATGACCTGTTTGATAAAATTGTTAAACCTATTTTTGCTGTATGGTTGTGAAATATGGGTTTTTGTAATTTGGATGTTATTGAGCGTATTCATCTAAAATTTTGTAAAATGTTATTAAATTTAAAACGTACTACTCCCAATTTTATGATTTATGGAGAGTTGGGTGTTTATCCGTTATCCATATATGTCAAAACTAGAATGGTCAGCCATTGGTCAAATGTTGCTTTTAATGTAAACAATAAGGTATCACATATATTGTATTGCCTTTTATTCCAGAAATCTGCTATTGGGGAAAATCCATCAAAATGGTTGTCATGTATTAAAAATATTCTTGATTCATGTGGTTTCACAAATGTATTTTTTGGAAATTTTAATGGTTTAAATTGTAAATGGATTCATTTGTCAATTAGACAGCGGTTGGAAGATAAGTTTCCAGCAGGTGTGGAGAAGTGATGTTTTTAACTCTCCTAAAGGTTTATTTTATCGTATGTATAAAAAAAAATTAACTTTGAAAACTACCTAGATATTCTTGATGCTAATAATCGTATTGCTTTCTCCAAATTCCGTACTTGTAATCATCGTCTGCCAATTGAAACTGGGAGGTGGCATGGGATTGATAGGCAGTTTCGCAAATGTTTCTTGTGTAACTTGAATGACCTTGGTGATGAATTCCATTATTTATTTAAATGCCCATATTTTGTTCATGGCAGATCCCGGTTTATAGAAAGACATTATAGAATTCATCCAAATTCTTTAAAACTTCAAGCTTTAATGCAATCAAATAACATCATTGTCCTTCGAAAACTCTGTAATCTTATCAAAATTATTTTCCGGGGCGTAGCTCCCCCTACGTAATCCTATATGCTATTACTGTTTCTGAAACTTCAAACTTGTGTATATATCTTTATTTATATGTGTACTTGTATGTTTTGAACACTACTTATAGTTATATTGAATGTATTTATTGTATATATGTTTGTCTCAATACCATGGTTCATGAGAAATAAAGAATCTGAATCTGAATCTGGCAGTGAAAAGTGTGTGTGTGTGTGTGGGGGGGGGGGGGGGCACAACCTACCAAAAGTGAAAAAAGGTGTCCCCGGCGGCAACAAACTCCGAAAAAGCTATTTTCAGCACAAAGGTCACAGTGAAGGTCTCAAGGTCATTGACCTTGTCCGGTGTCAATTGAAAGGGCTTCATTTGTGGAGTATGCATGCCAAATAAGAAGTCTATCTTTTAAGGTTCAAAAGTTAGGGCGAAGGTTTACAACAGCCAATAGACAGGACAAAAACAATATGCCCCAGATCTTTCGATCCGGGGCATAAAAACTTCAGTTGGAATTTATTCCAATTTCTCTCTCTGAATGATTAAATAAAAGACGAATTATTTACTTTTAGTGCTTTAGTGGCTACTATGGCTACTAATCAGCAACAAAACATGTTACAGTGTGGTTATTTTTTATTTCACACTTTTATACACAAGTAAATGGGTGGTATGCACATTAAAGGTCCATGGCTGCTCATCAGGTTACAATGTTCACACTTTAATACTTTCCAAAGAAAGCGTCACAGTGCTCGTTCCTGCTGACGAATTGTCTTACAATTTGAATGTCAGACACGTTATCAATCAGAGTCTCATCCGAAAGACAGAGCACCGGTATGCCCCCGACGGGTGTCGAACCCGGACCTCTTGGGCACAAGCCGAACAACTCATCCACTGGGCTACACCTGCTTATATCTTTCAGATAAGAGCAAACTATAATAATGCGACTCTATTGCATAATCTCGGATTTGTATAATATCATTCAAAATATAATAAATACTTACAATGGATGACATCACACTAATGCATAAGCTGAAAGATATTTTGTTGGCGAAACTTTCTGTTGTTGCAACATGTTGCGTAATCAGGATACATCAACCGCCAGTAAAACAGAAAACCTTATCCGTAATTTTGTAGTTACGGATTAGAAATCAGACATTAAAAATATAAAAGAAAATAGATTTACTTCGCTTGAAATGTCTTATTTAAGTTTATTTAAACTTTAAATATCACTCTAAAAGTGGGGGCCGCACAAACATGGTTGTGCCCCCCCCCCACTTTTCACGTGCCCCCCCCCCCTTTTCTCTTACGCCCTTGCTGGTCATTTGATTACTGCGTGAGAATAGGAGAATATGAAGTTGTTGCCATTTTCACAACTAAACTTAATTGCACAAATCATATCTGAATTATTTGTTGACTACATAGTCAGGAAAAACTGTACCTTAGTCAGACTCAATCAATCAGCAAACAACACATTCCTGTAAATCTAGCTAACAGGTTGATAGAACTGTATCATATCATGAAGTATTTAAATCGAAGCTGCTAATCCAGACTCAGAATTGCACTTTTCAACCATAAATCATGTAAATAAACCTTTTATTTTGTACGCATGAATATTTCATTATATAATTTTCATGAAATTTATATGAATATACATTTGTGTTCGTAAATGAAAATTTACTTTTTTGTGTATATTAAAGTTAGATATCAAGTCAGTACACATGGTCTTGAGACAACCCTGATCTGATATATAGTATACAGAGTGTATATATCAGATCAGGGGTTGTTCCAAGACCATGTGAGTTAATATTTTAATAAATAGCACAACAGACGACCACTGCTTTACAATGGATCAGTCTAAACTCATGAGGTATTGTAGCAATAAGATGTTGCCACCATATAACTGAAAAAATCTAGTGTATAGCGTAGAAAATATATATGTACAAACTTTTGCTAAGACATGAAATATAGGGCATTCACAATCTGACACTTGAAATGGACCCCTTTGCTTTGGTACTGAATCAGGCATATGAAGAACATTTTTAAAACGGATATTGTACATTACGTTAATGTAAATGCTTTACTCCAGCTTGAAATTTCTGAAACGTATGACTCTATGGTATATATTTTGAATTTTCCACAGGAGGAAAATCTAGACGCTTTGGCCCCAACAACAAACAAATACACGATACACGTTCTGTCAAGTGTGATGAAGTCACGTTTAGCACACCAGAATAGATCTAACATCATTCGCTGGTAAAACCAGAGAAACCAAGCACTTGGTACCTAAAACCATGATTTCTTAAGACAGACTTCCTCACTGTATTTCCATGATTATAGCCAAGGTCCAGAAAACCAAACCGGTTACCTTTTCCCTCTTTTCTCTTATAATTATATCAAAGTGGCACTTGTCACGTTCCCAACAGTTGATCAAGTTCATAGAGCAATAAATCATGCAGTGTTCGACTGCACAAAGCAAACCTTCAAAGAGAGAGAGAGAGAGAGAGAGAGAGAGAGAGAGAGAGAGCGGTACTGCCAACGAATTAGCCTCTTTCCACCAGGCGACCAAGCAATCCAGTGCTCGACAGTTTACATACAGCACTGTGCCAAAACGCCAAAAAAGTTAGAAGGACTTTTTGTTTACAATCTCAATCGGTTTTCATTAACTTCATTGGGATTAAACTTTTCAGTGATTTCTTCATGAGAGTTCTTGTGATGTCCAGAATTGTTTTTGATTGAATTGTCTGTCGAACGAACGGTCTTATATTTTAATTCGAACGCCATATTGATTTACTTACCTCGCTTCGTCTTGCAACGCAACGTCATAGGTTCCTTCCGCTATGTTCCAATCTCAATATGTATTGCAATGAAGCGTTTAGCGGAATGCGATTAAACCCTTTGTGAACCAAGATGACCGCGCTTGTCTTTTTCCTTGGATTTCCACGGTGTAAGTTTATATATTTGCAAAACTTTATTGCTAATTTGATTATTGATATACTTATAAATGATTTCTAAGGTCCCAGTCTTTATATGCATTAGTAATTTTATCACTTGGAATTTTATTCAGTGTCAATGTATGGAGATCTGTTTTTGTCAATACGGTGATTTGTATTTTTGATGATTGCCTTGTATATTATATAATTATTTCATACAATTATGGAAGACTTGAACCTATTTTAATATAACATATATGATTTAAGATGATTTATGCAGAGACATATATACACAGAGACTGGAAACTCCCATTGAAAGCTATATAGCTCCCTGACATAAGTAACATTTCCCGACAGGCATCTCGATAAGCCGGAAGTCCGCCATATTGTTCTCGGCATTCATTCGCTTGAAAGCATTAAGCTTGCAAAGAAGAGAAATTTTCATCGCTTTTTAAACAAAGGTAGTTCAGATAAGCAAAAAAAGCAATATACTAATCATTTGAATCATAAAACATTTCATATATGATCTATTCAATGTGTAGACATAACCCCGATCAGAAGCCATTAGTTGTGATAGACCTCTGAAAACATTCACTTGGGTTTATGCAAAACATTTACACAATATTGAAGCACATGCCACCATTTTTCGTTTATAGCACCATCAATGTTTATTATAGTCATAGTGCTTTAATTTTCATATGAACTATCTGTAAATCATGCATAATTACCCGGTCGTATTTGAGGACCTCGCGACATTTTCTCCTCACTACCGAACCCGCTGAGAAACGACAACGGCAAGAAAAATTGTTAAAACAACAAAACTTAATGTCCTTACATGACTAAACTCACACGTGTGTGTTAAGAAAGGTTTCAGACACATTTTATATCATTGGGTGTAGAAGACTTTATTCGTTATTTGATTTTAATCCAATTTTATCTACGCGGTAAATATTCAATCGTTTTTAACAAGAAAACCGATACCATACCATATAGAGCAAAATAATCATATGACCTGTCGATATATATATTGTTTAAATATTGAAAGTCATACTATAATCATCAAAGAAGTCATAGTTGTTATTGTAGTAAGAACTGAAGCAGTTATAAACACGTAAGGGGACATCTTGCAATGCAAATTTTCTGTGGTCGTCGGGTCGCCATTTTGTTTTTGTTGTTTGTGTGGTTTTTTCTTCTTCTTCTTTACAAAGGAGTAAATCTTGTTCGTATCACGTGAAGTGTGCACAACAGGCACAGAAATTATTTTGTTTTATGATTTACCATCTGAACATTAAAATAAACATTAAATTGTTATTTACTACCTTCCTAGATGCATTGATTGCTGAGCCTTATAAGATAAATATAAACAACTCCTATAAAATGGCAACAAGTGCTGTTTAGAAAATAAAATAATAAATAAATAAATAAAAATAATAAGTGCGGGGGGGGGGGGGCCACAGACACATTAACAAATTAAAGTTGCCATTTAAGTACGAATTGAAGAAGTTATCAACACGTAATTGGACTGTAATGCGAAATTTCTTCAGACGCCTGGATCGCCAATTTCTTTTTACTTCTTTACATAGGAGGGAGTAAAACAGCTCATACCACGTCAACAGTGCAAAATACATTATTTTGTTTGCTATTTACCATCTGAATTTTTAAATAAACACAACATTGTTATTTACTGCCCATGAATGACAAAGACAGACGCTGGAGCTTCCCCTGGGGTGGTGAACAAACAGTAGTAAAGGCAGGGGCATTGATTGCATATATCAACAACTCGTAAATGGCAACAATTAAACGCTGTTTAAAATGAATAAATATATAAATAGAAATAATTATTTTAAAAACGCAGGAAATGAAGGCGTCTCAGTAAAAATCTTGGTTTTAAAAATGTTTTTTATAATGATTAATGATACAAGTTTGTCTCGATTTTGTTAGAAAGAAAAAGGAGAATATTATTTCTACACATCGATAGAATTAACCAAAAAAAAAAAATATAAAAGAAGAAAAAAAATAATAAGTGCCCGTAGAATTTGTACTGAAGTGCGTCAGCAGGAAAAGACCAACTGCGCTATACGTCCCCGGGCGATACCCGACGGTTAAAATCGGTGTATTGTAGAGCGCGGTCACCTAATTAGCATAACAAAAGGACGGGCATCATATGCCGGACGAAGCGGCGAGTTTCCAGTCTCTGTGTATATATGTCTCTGATTTATGGTCATTTGATGTTTTGTATGATTTTTCTATACTTAAGTGCTGTTTCAAATAATTTTCTATGGAACACAGTCAGGGTGATTATTGTAAATCTTTGTAGAAATGTCTCTAAATTGTATGATTGATTTTTTATTGAGAATACCAATACTTATGACCCTTTATATTGTATTTTCAGCTTTTACCATCAGTTCAACATAACACAACAACACATAACTACATATATCATGTGCTTAACGTTGTTTACTACAGTCGGACATCACCCCGCATCTCGTCATGCATTGATGTGTTCTGTATTGTGTCATGTACCGGTTAACTAACTGTCAAAATAAAGATTAAAACGAACTATCTTGTTTGTGGCAGAATAGTTCTAAATGCAAGAGGACTTCAGACAGTAAGTTAATATTCATGAAATGGCGGGAGTACACGTATGATACGAACGTGAATGGTGTGCGACTTTCGCTGCAGGAATAAATGGGACTGTCTTAGTCCTCCCTCGACAACATGATCTTTAGCAATTTTGTAGCTACCCGATCGTAATCACACAGTCAAGATACCGAGTTCCCGTAAACCCCATGATCTCCGAAGTAGTTCATAGCATGGCCGTAGGAAAGGGGGGAGGGGGCTGCCCCTCTTATTTGGTCGATCATAGGTTATTATCTAATTTACTAAATTGTTTTTATTAAATTATTCTTAACTGTCAATCTTATAAGTTGCATTTCAGCAATATGTATAAATTTGTTCTTTTCTTTCTGAATGTTAATACTACAAGTTATTTACATTATGATTGATTGATTGATTGATTGATTGATTTTGGTTTTACGTCACACCACGAATATTTCACGTATATGGTGTAATGTGTTATATGTGCTAGTATATTATTGATATTCATGTATTTTATAGCTCCATGGTGACTTCTGCCACATAACTGAGCCAGTAACTCCTCTTTTTTCTTACTGTCTCATCCGAAAGACATGACACCGGCATGACCAGAGCTGGACTCGAACCCTGGCCTCCTGATCAGGAGTCCTACGCGATAGCATTAGGCCACACCGGCTTATTTACATCATGCAAAGATAAAAAGTGTTAGGGCTCTGGAAAACATTTACTCATGCAAACATAGGCGCAATTTCCAGTTCCTCTTAGTGCCTCAAAGTTGAAATGACGGGCCCTGAACACCGTTTATCCATGTTTGGGAGGTGGAAATGAGTTTATTATTAATTGTCAGCATTGGCAGAGTTTGAGGGAGGATTACAAACATCCCCCTCCCTCTTTGGTCGGAAAATTTTACCCCAAAAAAAGGTTATTTTTTTAGCCTTTTTTAAAACTGCAGCACTCTCTCCCACCCCTTTCCAGACTGAATAACGAAAAATAGTAGTCATGGCAGGCTGCAACCCCTCTCCCCCTTTTCAAAAATTTCTAGATCCGCCTATGGTCAGTGTCTAGCTCTGTGCGAATTCAAGCAAGGTTCCTTGGCACAAATGGTATCATATTGCAAATTTTGTTTTGAGTTTAAAGTTTGCCTCCTACTCCCCCCCCCCCCCCCCCCCAACCACCACCACCACACACACACGCACACACACTTTTGAATTGCTTCCTACGGGCCTGCATAGTATAACAAAAGCTTAATATGTAGGTAATGTGTGTACTGTTCGATTGTTCTGATCATGTATACGACACCTCCCTTCCTATTGATAGTGCCAGTACCAGCGATTGTTGCACGAGGACATCACATACCGTTCACTATATGAACCGATCTCGAACCCTTGACCCAATGTTTTCAATCTACAATTCATCCTAGCGTCACCCCGTGTTCTCCGCCGGAATAGGAATAAACCTCTGATGACTTACAGTTGCTACTACAAAAAGTCGTCTGACAAGTTCTATGTACCGCATGCACTGTCTAATTGGATCCGAAGGTTGTTTCAAGGTAAGTAGTACGCAAAACAAAACAAACAAACAAAAAACAAACCAAAAACATCAAAGTATAATATACACACAGTAATGTGGAATGCGGGAGATCTTCAATACTGGTTTAATCATTGATTGATTATATCATTTAAATATTTATAGGAGTAGTCCATCGAAAGCTGGATACCTAATCATGTTTAAAAAAAAAAAAGAATAAACAATATAGGACAATATCACACCAGAGACATACATACACAGGTCACACATACTTTGTGAGTAAAGCATCGATGTCTTTCAGGATAATACCATTGAAATCATTATTGTCATTGACGTCTTTACTACTTTATTATTAGTATATCCGAGTGTTCATCTTAATCGAGAAAATCCCTGGGTCTCTCTGGAACTGCTGATATGATCTCCTGAGTGTACTGTATACCGAATCCCTTCAGAGCTCTTGTTAGATAGCCGTGCTCCTCTCTTAAATCAATGTTTTGAGGTGCGAAAGCTTTTTGTTGGCATTGTTCGTTATTGTGTTATACCGCAGTAGTTTTCGTTTCCTCTAGATCTTTTGGGAGATACTAACACAAATGTCACAACAATTGAATTACTGAAGCAATTAAGAAAATGATGCTTTCAATTCTCGCATTATGAGAGTTATGGGGTACGCATGTTAGGTATCGATATCGACTATTTCTGTCACGTGTCTCTTGGGTATTACAATTATCAGACGTCGAGACAAATATTTAAATACAGCGAATGTCAGCTACACGTTTGTAAACTTATAATCCAATGTTAGCGACACATAACGAGCAATAGTGTATAGAATTTTATGCTCGAAACACATAAGAAAAAAGAAAACATTAAAACACCGTAGCTACTCCAAAAATAATCAACCAAAGTCTATCACAAGTCTAAGATGACAGTAAGCTGACATTATTTTATCTCGTTCCCACAGGTTTTCACAAGTCTAAGGTGGCGGTAAGCTGACATTTTTTTTATCTCGTTCCCACAGGTTATCACAAGTCTAAGGTGACAGTAAGCTGACATTATTTTATCTCGTTCCCACAGGTTATCACAAGTCTAAGGTGGCGGTAAGCTGACATTTTTTTATCTCGTTCCCACAGGTTATCGCAAGTCTAAGGTGGCGGTAAGCTGACATTTTTTTATCTCGTTCCCACAGATTACTAAACTGTGGCCCTAGTTAAGTAACTCGTTCACAAAAATGGTTAAACTATCAATTATAGAGTGCCTGATGCACAACGATCAGTTCTGGTGTCGTAGGTCGTGGGTTCGAGTCCCAGTCGGGAATGAATTTAGGGTGTAATGTATAAGAGCCTTGTTGAGAGAGAAAGGGAATGGAGAGAACTTTTATGACCGCCAGGAAGCAAACACGTATATTACAAATCTCTGTGTGTGTGTGTGTGTGTGTGTGTGTGTGTGTGTGTGTGTGTGTGTGTGTGCCGACTTCAATTCCACCTTATCCTTAGATATATTATCTGCCAACTATCTTTACTGTTGTAGAAGAAACAATAAATCATTCCAACGATTTAGTAAAGTGCACGGAAATGGGGAGGGAGGGTTAACTTCCTGTATAAAGGTATATAAAGACGTGCGACTAGGAAATACTTTTAAGGCAATCCAATATATAGATTGGTATTATTTCAATATATATATCAATAGGTAATGATTTGATAAAATCATATAGAATACATTGATAGATAAAATATATACATGTAGTCAAGTCTACAAATGAGTGGATATGTTTCAGCGTAGGAATGAGTGCGGTGTCACACTTTGTCCAATGTATGAATGGGTAGGGTACCAAAAGTCATTGCAAGTTACCTCCTCCCCGACCAGGGTAAGCTTTGGCTACAAATCGGTAATCTTTGGGAACGATGTACTTAATCTTTGGCCACAGATAAGTAATTTATTGCCACAGATTAGTAAACTGTGCATGGGAACGAGATATTTAATCTGCCACAGATTAGTAAACTGTGGGAACGACATACTTAATCTGCCACAGCTCAGTAAACTGTGGGAACGACATACTTAATCTGCCACAGCTCAGTAAACTGTGGGAACGACATACTTAATCTGCCACAGCTCAGTAAACTGTGGGAACGACATACTTAATCTGCCACATATTAGTAAACTGTGGGAACGAGGTACTTAATCTGCCACAGATTAGTAATCTATGGCCACAGATCTGTAAACGGTGGGAACGAGGTATTTAATCTGCCACAGATTAGTAACTATGGCCACAGGTCAGTAAACTGTGGAAACCAGATATTTAATCTGCCACAGATTAGTAACTATGGCCACAGGTCAGTAAACGGTGGAAACCAGATATTTAATCTGCCACAGATTAGTAATCTATGGCCACAGATCAGTAAACGGTGGGAACGAGGTACTTAATCTGTGGGAACGAGATGTTTTTGGCAAATGTCACAGCCAATTACAAATACATGTAATATATAATATCACAGGAAGAATAAAACGATACTAGAAAATAGGAAATTAATTCATCAAATGTTCGAGGCCATTTGCTCCTTCTTCGGGGTATAATGACTGATTTTATATTAAACACAGCTGGACTGAATTTGAATTTAGACCTTAGATTACTGAGACTCAGAGAAACTTGAGATGATAAATTGCTGACTTTCAACGAGACTAGTTAAATTTGATGGCGCCCGTAAAATGATTTGATACTAGTTGAACTAAAGTGACTACTAGTGATAAATTTCTTAGCTGGAATGACATTTAAATTTGCAATGATAAATTACCAGAATCTAGAGAGAAATGAGGTAAACTGCGTCTCCTAGAGAGTCTTCAAATGATAAACTTCCAAAATTTAGAAAGAAATGAGATGATAAATTGCTGTCTTCCTGAGAAACTCTAGGTTCCTTTGAAGCTTTTTGTTTTCAAATGTACGAATTTTAGAATCGGTGTTGCCTATTGTTGGATTCTGAACTTATTCACTGTAAGACTGATTATAGGAAACATGGAAAACGACAGATGCTTCATCATTCTGATTGCATGTATTTAATGATTTTTTATGCATAATATAGCCAGAAGGACCGATTAGCATTAATATACATTTATAAAATGCAAGGCAGATCTATATAAATAGACTCAATAGAAGTCATTCTCAGGTTGTTTTGCTTCAGGTTTCTAGTAATCATTCACACAACTCTTAGCTTCCATGCCAAAATCACAGAGACAGTTTTTCAAGATTTTAACATCATATACGTAAACTTAAAGTGTAAATTTAAGCTGTTTTTTCAATAACATAAGTTGCGATATCTTTAGTGAAATAAGCAGAGTAATCGTATGCTACGACTTCGGTTATGTGTGAGTACAACATTTAAGTCAACTCGTCAGACGTTAGCATAGAGAAGACGTACAGATATCACGTAATATCCACCACTATAGAGAA
This sequence comes from Pteria penguin, assembly GCA_035048485.1. Taxonomy (NCBI): domain Eukaryota; kingdom Metazoa; phylum Mollusca; class Bivalvia; order Pterioida; family Pteriidae; genus Pteria; species Pteria penguin. The sequence goes on from CM068581.1 coordinate 15,838,112, forward strand.
GACGTACAGATAACACGTAATATCCACCACTATAGAGAAGACGTACAGATATCACGTAATATCCACCGCTCTAGACAAGACGTACAGATATCACGTAATATCCACCACTATAGAGAAGATGTACAGAAATCACGTGATATCCACCACTATAGAGAAGACGTACAGATATCACGTAATATCCACCACTATAGAGAAGACGTACAGATATCATGTAATATCCCCCGCTCTAGACAAGACGTACAGAAATCACGTAATATCCACCGCTATAGAGAAGACGTACAGAAACACGTAATATCCACCACTATAGAGAAGACGTACAGATATCATGTAATATCCATCACTATAGAAAATACGTACAGATATCATGTAATATCCACCACTATAGAGAAGACGTACAGATATCATGTAATATCCCCCGCTCTAGACAAGACGTACAGAAATCACGTAATATCCACCACTATAGGGAAGACGTACAGATATCATGTAATATCCACCACTATAGACAAGACGTACAGATATCTTGTAATATCCACCACTATAGACAAGACGTACAGATATCATGTAATATCCACCACTATAGAGAAGACGTACAGAAATCACGTAATATCCACCACTATAGAGAAGACGTACAGATATCATGTAATATCCCCCACTCTAGACAAGACGTACAGAAATCACGTAAAATCCACCACTATAGAGAAGACGTACAGAAATCACGTAATATCCACCACTATAGACAAGACGTACAGATATCATGTAATATCCACTACTATAGAGAAGACGTACAGATATCATGTAATATCCACCGCTATAGACAAGACGTACAGATATCATGTAATATCCACCAGTATAGAGAAGACGTACAGATATCATGTAATATCCACCACTATAGAGAAGACGTACAGAAATCACGTAATATCCCCCGCTCTATACAAGACGTACAGAAATCACGTAATATCCACCACTATAGAGAAGACGTACAGATATCACGTAATATCCACCACTATAGACAAGACGTACAGATATCATGTAATATCCACCACTATAGAGAAGACGTACAGATATCATGTAATATCCACTGCTATAGACAAGACGTACAGATATCATGTAATATCCACCACTATGGAGAAGACGTACAGATATCATGTAATATGCACCAATATAGAGAAGACGTACAGATATCACGTAATATCCACCACTATAGAGAAGACGTACAGATATCAAGTAATATCCATCGCTATAGACAAGACGTACAGATATCACGTAACATCCACTACTATATAGAAGACGTACAGATATCAAGTAGTATTCACCACTATAGAGAAAATATATAGATATCGAGTAATATCCACCACTGTAGAGAAGACGTACAGATATCATGTAATATCCACCGCTATAGACAAGACGTACAGATATCACGTAACATCTGTCACCATATAGAAGACGTACAGATATCAAGTAGTATCCACCACTAAAGCGGAATATATATAGATATCGAGTAATATCCACCACTGTAGAGAAGACGTACAGATATCAAGTAATATTCACCGCTATAGACAAGACGTACAGATATCATGTAACATTCGTCACCATATAGAAGACGTACAGATATCGAGTAGTATCCACCACTATAGGGAATATATATAGATATCGAGTAATATCCACCTCTGTAGAGAAGACGTACAAATATCGAGTAATATTCACCACTATAGACAAGACGTACATATTTCAAGTAATATGCATCTGTATAGAGAAGACGTACAGATATCAAGTAATATCCACCACTATAGAGAAGACATACAGATACAAAGTAATATCCACCTCTAATTATAAAGACAAGGCTTACAGATATCACGTAACATCTATCACTATGTAGAAGACGTGCAGATATCAAGTAGTATCCACCACTATAGAGAAGGGGTACAGATATCAAGTAATATCCACCGCTATAGACAAGACGTACATATATCACGTGACATCAACTACTACATAGAAGACGTACAGATATCAAGTAGTATCCACCACTATAGAGAAGATATATAGATATCGAGTAATATCCACCACTGTAGAGAAGACGTACAGATATCATGTAATATCCACCGCTATATACAAGACGTATAGATATCACGTAGCATCCATTACCATATAGAAGACGTACAGATATCAAGTAGTATCCACCACTATAGGGAAGATATATAGATATCGAGTAATATCCAACACTGTAGAGAAGACGTACAAATATCAAGTAATATTCACCACTATACAGAAGACGTACAGATATAAAGTAATATCCACCACTAAAGACAAGGCTTACAGATATCAAGTAACATCCATCACTATATAGAGGACGTGCAGATATCAAGTAGTATCCACTACTATAGAGAAGGGGTACAGATATCGAGTAATATCCACCATTACAGAGAAAATGTTTAAATATCGAGTAATATCCATCGTTATAGAAAGACTTACAGATATCGAGTAATATCCACCACTGTAGAAAAGACGAAGAAATATTAAGTAATATCCACCACTATAGAAAAGATATACAGATATCGATTTATATACACAACTATAGAGAAGATATATAGATGTCGAGTAACATCCACGACTACAGAGAAGATGTACAGATATCAAGTAATATCGACCAGTATAGAGAAGACGACAGATATCAAGTAATATCCACCACTATAGAGAAGACATATAGATATCAAGTAATATCCACCACAATAAACATGACGTACAGACGTTAAATTATCTCCACCACTATAGAGAGACTACGGATATCAAGTAATATCCACCAGTATAGAGAAGGCATACAGATATTAAGTAATATCCACCACTTAAGACAAGGCTTACAGATATCACGTAACATCCACCACTACATAGAAGACGCACAGATATCGAGTAATATCCACCTCTGCAGAGAAGACGTACAGATATCAAGTAATATCCGCCACTATAGACAAGTCGTACAGATATCCGGTAACATCCACCACAATATAGAAAACGTACAGATATTGAATACTATCCACCACTATAGAGAAGATGTATAAATATTCAGTAATGTCCATCACTACAGAGAAAATGTATAGATATAAAAGTAATATCCACCGTTATAGAGAAGACGTAGAGATAGCAAGCAATATCCACCACTATAGAGTGGACTACCAGGTATCAAGCAGTATCCACCACTATAGAGAAGACGCAAGATATCAAGCAATATCCACCAATATAGAGAAGATGTACAGATATCAAATGATATCCACCAGTATAGAAGAGTCAAAAGTATATGGATGATAAGGACATAACGCCTCTATTTAGTGTAATTACCATGCGTTTACCTTATCTCTGGTTGCAGCATGCAGTCAAAAGTAATTGCAGCATGTAGTTATGTATAAAGCAATGTCCGAGTCAAATGTCATTCAAGCAATGTCTGAGTCAAATGTCACTGCAGCATGTAGTCATGTATAAAGCAATGTCCGAGTCAAATGTCATTGCAGCATATAGTCATGTATAAAGCAATGTCCGAGTCAAATGTCATTGCAGCATATAGTCATGTATAAAGCAATGTCCGAGTCAAATGTCATTGTAGCATGCAGTCATGTATAAAGCAATGTCCGAGTCAAATGTCATTGTAGCATGCAGTCATGTATAAAGCAATGTCCGAGTCAAATGTTATTGCTGCATGTAGTCATGTATAAAGCAATGTGCGAGTCAAATGTCATTGCAGCATATAGTCATGTATAAAGCAATGTGCGAGTCAAATGTCATTGCAGCATGTAGTCATGTATAAAGCAATGTGCGAGTCAAATGTCATTGTCAGTTTAATTTAAGCAGCATTTTGACATAACACACTGTTTTTGTCAGTACTTCTCCACAAAGCATAAGTAGCTATATACATAAATTAGGTAAATTTAATTCGTCATTAAAGGTGCTAATAGACAGAATTGTAATATAAAATAGTCTAACTGTTGAATGAGAGATTATGTTCCAGACAATGACAAGCATCAAATTTAATTAATATTCTGTCATCACATTTACAGTTCTCTGCATTCCCTCTGTCATGCTTATTTTGGTATATTTTTATTTGCATTTGTATCAGTATCATAGTATATTGTCTTTAAAATAAATTAGATCAAATTGTGGTAATGATACAAAACAAAAATCTTTGTTGTGAATCACTGATGTACCCTGGTATAAAAGTTTCAGAAATGTAAATCAAAGATCGCAGCCAAGGCCACATGATCAAAACTTGCGAGTTCAACAGAAAGTACTCTTATAAGGAAAACATGCAAAACATCAAAGCAATATTTCTTACTTTTCACAATTTATGACTTATGTTAATTTATGCTGAAGGTTAAGTCAAGGATAGACATAAAAATAAATATATAAAGCAGGTAGGCCAAAACTATATGAAATGTCAATAGGGAATCTAGAAAATTCTTCTTATTTGAGCAGGATTTTCATCTTGAATAACATCTTAATTGATGGCCTTATGATAAAAGAAATAGACTAAATTTCGAATATCGTCTCAAAGGTTAGAGATTGAGCGGGGAAAGTATAAAGGAATACTTAGGGATCAGAGGATCTGTAAATATTGTAGTAGAAGATAAAATTCATTTTCTGTTTATAAAATCACTGAAACAATTTGCTACAAAAATTGTTACTAAATGTAATAATTCGTGTCACCTTAATTATCAACAGAAATCAATCTGGCTTATGAATACTGAGAATGTAGAAAAACTGCATGCATCAGTTAATTTTATCAATTCAAATAAAGCATAGGAACAAGCTGCACCGGGCTCAAGTGAATTTAATTATGTTTTAGTGTCATCTCTTGGTGCCAACTGCGGTTTGGTTAACATTTCATTGCTTTTAAAATATTGGTTTCCTTAAACATCGATATCAAAAACCTATTTCGTATTATAGTGCATATTTTAATACAACATATATAGAATAGGAACAAGCTGCTTAGGGTACGAATTTATTATGCTTTAGCACCGTCTCTCAGTGCCCACTGTAGTTTACAATAATATTAATTTATGATATTATATTAATTTGATACCGTGTATGAATTTAAATCAAAATTGTCCTGAATGAAATGTATCTTCTTTTTCTTCCAATACGAAGTGTACTCTAAAGTTGAGCATTATACTTCATGTGTATTTTAAATACTATGACCAAACTGCATAGCATACGGGTGAATATAATAAATTAAAAAGCATCGACTATTGGTACCCTTTGCAGTTTGGTTATTGAATTCATACAATGTTTAATTTATTTTAGAAGGCATATTTATAATACCTCATTATATCACATTTTGCCTATAGTACCTCCTCATATCACATTTGTCTATAATACCTCATTATATCACATTTTGCCTATAGTACCTCATCATATCACATTTGTCTATAATACCTCATTATATCACATTTTGCCTACAATAGCTCATTATATAATATTTTGCCTCTAATACCTCATCATATCACATTTTGTCTATAATAATTAATTATATCAAATTTTGCCTATAATACCTCATCATATTACATTTTGTCTGTAATACCTCATTATATCACATTTTGCCTATAATACCTCCTCATATCATATTTTGTCTATAATACTTTATTATATCACATTTTGCCTATAATACCTCATTATATCACATTTTGCCTGTAATACCTCATTATATCACATTTTGCCTATAATACCTCCTCATATCACATTTTGCCTGTAATACCTCATTATATCACATTTTGCCTATAATACCTCATTATATCACATTTTGCCTATAATACCTCATTATATCACATTTTGTCTTTAATACCTCATTATATCACATTTTGCCTGTAATTCAGTTGTGGAGTACACATGCAATTATAGTGTCTTTGTCTGTTGTAGTTCAAACATTATGGACAATGTTAACGTTTTTAACATTATTAAAATTCAATGTTTCTGATGCGTTTCCTCTCCTCAAACGTGATTGAACATACATTAGCATACATTAGATAGGTAGACAAAGAAACAAACAATCAGACAGGACAAATATAATATGCCTCGGATCGAAAGATCGAAAGATTTTTGTCCTGGAAAACTATAATGTTATTTTTTTTTAGAACCACAATTCAAATTCTGATTAAACTTTTATTTTGGATACATCATCCGTACTATGACCATAAGTATTAACTTTGTTCAAAGTAAGATCTTGGTCAATATTAAGGCCCGCCATAGGGTTGACAGCTGAACATAGATTTATATTTCCATCTTTAAATTATAATTTTTATTTCTCTAAATGATCCTTACAGAGCAGGGTGGAGATTATTTTCCACGAACGCTACTATGACACGTGCATACTTATGACGTAATTAATAGGTGGAGCTAATACATGACACTGAAAGGTTAGGAGAAAGAAAAATCGATTAGTGAATCTCGAAATATTTTCGAAAATATTTTGTAATGGAAATCTAAGGAATGAATATCTTATTGTTGGTGTTCATGGAAAATGAAGCCAACGTGTCACCCACAAAAATTCCATGAACCTCATGCGCGGATCCAGAAATTTTTGTCAGAGGGGTCCAACCAAAAACGGTAAACTTTTCTCTTAGACGAGGGGGGAGGGGGTTCCAATCCGAAAATGCCCAAACATTACCCTTTTTTTTGTAAAATTTTCGGATGCCAAAAGGGGGGGTGGTCCAGACCCCCGGTACCCCCCTCTGTATTCGCACATGAACCTCTCCAAGAACCCCTTCGCTGTTTATGGAATTTGCGCGTGAGATGCTGGTTTCATTTTCCATGAACACCAATAATAAGAGCCCCTTCCTTAAATATATGAACTTGCCAAGAGTACATTCTACAAAGACTTCATATACATGGTCCTATCACACGTAGTATCCAGTTTGTTCAAGTTAAAGACCGAGACCCGTCCCAGAGGCGGAAAGGTTTCACAAAGGTTTATAAAGAACTAGAGAATGTTTGTAAAGCACATGCCCAACGGTAGCAATTTTGTCTCTGACCTTTTAACTATTGACCATTCAATCAGTGGGTATCCTCCCCTTTTGATAACATTTAGTACACATATACTTTAATTATGAAGAGTTTATTTTCTTAATAATTTACTTGATGAAAATACAGGGACAAATATAACTTGCTCTATTCTTAAAGTTTCACATAGTTTACATACATATAAGGTATTTATACACGAATCATAACGTCGCTGGTAAGTGTTGGAATTATCTTGCGTGACTGGAAACATAGTATGCAAAGTCAATGCCGTTCAAACATTTCCGTACATGCAAAATTCTTCTATCATGGCAGTGCTTTTAATTTAAATAAGGTGCATTGGATCGATTGTACATTATTCTTTGATAGTAACGCGGGATGTGGTACCACGATCTACATGAAATACGGATTTGCAGTTCTGAATTGAGAATCGATTTTAATACTAGACAGGAATAGGTAGATTTAGACGCCTCGTACAAAATTGCATGGATTTTATTGAAGTATTTTAACGTCGAGAACGTGTAAGTATTAGTTTTATGAGTAATATAGGGAGATTTTATGCAAGAAAACTTTATTGTTAAGTGGAAATCGATGATGTATAATGATTGAATGTCTCTTAAATTATATTTCATTATTTCAGAATATTGCTTATTACAAAATTAGAGTTAGCAGCTTGTCATATAGATGTTATCAGTTTAAAATTATGAAGAGGTTTCATGAACGTTTTCATTATCGTTACAAGACGTTTTAAAGACATTGGAAATTCTAGTATTTCAATGTTTAATGTTTAGAGACATTTTCTACATAGCTCATCTTACTTGATACGGGTTCATTTATCTATGAATTGACAAAACCATATGTGTCTGTGAAGCACATATACCCTCAATGGAATATTGAAAAGACAAAAGTCAAATAAAGACATGAATCAAAATGGTTGGTATAAATGGAAAGGTTTTGTAACAAGAAATACCAAAGCCTTATCGTTATCCATTTAGCAATAAGACAGTGAGGTCACAATTTATCCTGAAAGTTTAACATTCGGAGGTAATAAAAAGTAGATGAGAGAGTACAGTAACCAACTTCAGTTGAGTCGTGATGAATAAGTATATGTACATACATATATAAGAAAGGAAACTACCGCGATATTTCAGCCACAGCCTGCTGTTTGTATGTATTGTCATCAATATCGCACTATATACACAGCCATGTTGCACCAGAAAAATTCGTTGATAACTGTGGACCAGTTGATTAAATTTGGTCGATTTTGAAGACATGAACCGATCAATTCAGCTGCTATCAATTTTAGTTCCGTTTCATACATATTCGTATTAACAGCCGTTGAAGCGAGCATGGTCCCTGTGGATGTGTCTAGGTGACAAATTTGCCGATAGCAATATTCCTTGATAAGTTGCTTTCAAAGACAAATACAAAATGATGAAAACAGGAATACAATATCATTTGATTAACTTCGTTTTATAACCTCTGAAAACAAAATACAGAATGTACACATTGTGTATATGAAAATGCAATCTTAGTATCCGAAATTGTCGTATAGGTAAAAGCAATATATATGAAATAAAGCTGATAGTTTCTAGCCATATTCCTGTAATGCGGTATTACCATGATATATATATATATATATATATATATATATATATATATATATATATATATATATATATATATATATATATATATTATATATATATATATATATATATATTTATATATATATATTATACCTTTCAAGTTTCTCGCCCGCTCTAGATCATATTACTTTATCAGAACTAGGGAATCTATAGGAATCTGGTACAACCAGTCATTAACGGGGTATGAGTGGTCTGTTGACATTCTTTGATCACGTCAGAGACATATATATGTTTCTGATCACGTGAATACACTGAACGCAAAATACAAGTCTCGTAACGATCACGTGACATGTGGAATTTCTCGAGAAAAGCTAATACTGGGCATATATGTTGCTTTGATGTACAAACAAGGTCATATTATATCAATGCCCGGAGAATGCTAAGACATATAACTATAATTTCATTCCTAAAATTTGAATCACGACCATCCGCGTCAAAGTTTAGCATATGAAGACATTTCAAGAGGTGTAAATGTGTTTCATGCTTGTTAAAATACTAAACAAATTAACTTTTGATCGCTTATTGAGTTAAAAATTAAAAATTTAACTTATAACTTATTTAAATGAAATTTTACACAGTATCGAGCAACTTTTTACTGCCCGGAAACAGTTAAATTGTTGGACTAAATGAAGAGCCATGACGCGAGACTTGCTGACCATATTATACTCTCTCTACTTTTGTCATTTTATCTGTTTGTGACATGCAGGTGGAAGATTACCGATGTAAGCATATTGGTGCTATGTGGTGATGGAACCTATATCGCTTAAGAGATTAAGCAGACAGTCTAAATTTTTATTGCCAGATTTGTCCAGTAGATTTGTCACGTCCGGCAAAGTGGTATTACCTTGACTTTTCATAACGTTCAAATTTCTCATGTGTTCTAGATCATAATACCAGGTTAGAAGAAAGAATATATTAATCCTGTATAGTCCGTCACCTTGCATCTATGTCTCTGTTAATTTTATACTCTTTATGTAACATTCTGCACTACGCTTGTTACCGTTTGCCTTAGGTCTATGGTAGTTATTGATCTAGCAACTTATTTCTTAGGAGATTAAAGGTGAAAATTGCCACTTGGTAGGTTGTATGATTATTCGCGCAATTGATTGTTTATTCATATAAAGAAGGGAAAGAGAGTGTGTTCATTTTCTACATGACAAGCTTGGGTTATAAATAACAGGTGGAATGTAGTGAAGTGAGAGGGTAAGAATTTTATCTTATGTAACAGTCTAGTATATCTATTTTCAGTTATTAAGACTGTCTTTATGATATGTACTTAAATAGTGGTAGCCACACTACGTCATTCCCACAAATCGCAACTTCTTTACGAATAAGCTTACAGTCACTTGACATTAATATTTCAGAAAAGGTATGAAAATTTCTTAAACCCTGCTTCTCTGATCTAAGAGACGAAGTGTAGAAAGTTAGAAAACGTTCTCTTTTTTCAGTGCTACATATTAGTGGGAATTTATTCAGGTAAATTTCATTACCTTACTTTTCATTTTCTCTGTATTTACAAGAAAAAACTTATATCAAGGTATAATGGTGACAATAAAAGAAATATATATATATATATATATATAAATACGATAAAGCGAGATCGTGAATACAAATGTATTGGAAAATCAATAACATCACACTTGGAAACATTATGACATTAAAAATTCAAATGAAATGATGGGATTTGCTTTACGAATCGTATTAGAGAATAAAGAGAGACGACACTAAATAATGAATACATGGTTATGTAGAATTATCAGTGTATCTTGTAATTCTCGATAGTTAGAGAAAACGAATCTTTTATTGTTTTCGTGTCTTTTAACATTTTTACTTTTACTTCTGGTTTCTGTTATCTCAAAAAGAATATATGTAGCATATTGCACTATGACCTTAAACGGTCATTATATAATAACACTAACCTTCGCATGCCACCATCTTGTAACATTTATAATGGTAAGGGTGGAATTAAAAATATTGAAAATAAAGTTAAAATTACAACAAACAAAATATCAGAAACATAACCTGGAAAATAAAGGCTCAATAAATTATCATAATATAAAGAGATTTGTTAGTTATTGTAGAATAAAGGAAATTATCGTAAAATAAAGAGCTCTGGAATATATCGTAAAATAAAAAGGCAAAATGTATCATAGCCGTAACTTGTATCTAAACTTAAGGGTTAGTAAACATCAATGAACGACAATCAGCGACACAACACAACCTAGGACTACACGACATCTATGTTTACACCAATCGGTAACAGAGAAAATTAAAACGTTGTGTAAACGATCGTAAACGCTGTGTAAACTACTACATGACAGAGAGTGCAGAACGCTGGCAGTAATGTCCACACTAGATCACTACGGAAATCCAATAATATTCAAATACAGAACGCTGGGTAGAAAATGTAGAAAGTATAAAATAGGGTGGAATAAAAGAATGTAATGGAAATATTACATGGAGAGAGAGAGATGATCTGACACAGAGAATAAAGTTAAGTCAGGGAAACAATTATAACATTGAAAATTGCATTTATATTCCGTGTCTTATTAGAATATCCACAACAGTGAATGCGCATTATAGTATCACTGGTGATACAGTATGTAGAGCTGCAATATATATGCTTATTTGAATACTAAAACATCTTGCATGTCCTTATAAAGGGATGACAATCTTTCTTTCATATTGGTATATATTGCGGTGTTTGGTACATATGGCGGTTGTGTTTTGTTACGGTGTTATTGTGAACTTCAAAGTTTAAAACATTTATCATTTATCTGTAAAATTGTTATAATAAATAGATTTAAAACGTTAATACTTTGAACTTTTAATGAACCATGTAGATAACTCTGACAGTCTGCTTATGAAATTTAAAGTAATAAGCTGTATGAATCTCGTTTAAAGCGCAGTAAATGTAGAACTTTTTAAAGTACTTTTCACTATCGATACTATATATTACAGTTTACAGTTAAGCATGCGTATGTTTACACACGCATTTTAATGAACCTCTTGAAATATTTGACAAAGTCCACTCAGTATGATATATTATGCAATTATTATAACAATTATTTGTTCTCTAGGAAACTTGAGAACAACATATGTACTCAAAGAACTTGTTAAATCAATTATTGAATCGAATCGGACAGAGTTCTGTTTAATAGTCCAATATCCATATTTAGATTATTGCTATGAAGAATTAGATTCAATTGCAAGCATCATAATGAAATTTAGTGGACTTAGCACGGAAACTGTATACAACTTTACCCAAGGCAAAATCCAGTATTGTCAACAAATATAGAAGGCTGCAGGGAGAGGCATATAGTACAAAGAGTAGTCTATGTCTCTGGCTGCAGGTAAAAGCGGTTTTCGCGGGATATCGGTGTAAATAAGCTTGATTGGTAGGAGACAATTCAAGTGTAGAGACTATTACCAATACCGATGTGTATTTATTACCTGCATTATCTCCCGAGATCGGTATGTGTAGAGACACTGCTCCTGATACTTTTAGAGGTGCTTGTTAAAAAGAATGTTACCACTACGTATTCCAATGTTTTCTTCATGTAGCCACCGTCTTCCTAAGTTTTATCCCACATTGTAACCATGTATATCGTAAGGTTTTCTCCAACATCAATTTACTTAAGTTTTTCTATCAATGTAGCCATTGTATTTACCTAGTTTTTTTATCCCACAGTACACTCACTATGGGTGAATCATTCTTTCATGTTTAGATGAATGTTTCGTGTTTAGAGTTCTGTTTATTTTTCACCATATATTTTGGCTCCATTCCATGTATACATACTGTCATTTGATAACTTTTGATTTTTCTGATCAAAAGTGATCACATGACAACCATGTGATCACTTTTGATCAAAAAAGTAATCAAATGACAATACTGATACCGTCGTCATCCTGATGTATACTCGCGCAAAGCTCGAACTTCAACGAAAATCTGAGATTTGATACAACTATACATAGTCTAAATGTTAGTGGTATTTGAGATAAAATGAAAAGATTTTTTCTGTGGTTTAAAATGCATTGTAAATATGATACAGTATTCCTACAAGAAACACACGCCACATTTTCCTGTAAAAAATGAGTACATGAATGGGTGTTCCCTATATATATTTCATATGGCAACTCGGACAGCAAGGATGTAGCGAATTAAATTCGATCTACCCTTGATGGTATAGTGAACAATGTCGAAACTGATACACAATGGTAGATTTCTGTAATCATAATTAACATTAAATGATCAAACCTTGTTAATCAATGTTTATTCTTCTACAAAATAACTTCTTAAAATTGGTCGTAAAAATGCTCTCAATACAATACCATAGTAATATTATGGTGGGTGGACAATATAACGTTGAATCCTCAGCATTGACAAACATGGACATAGAACTGCATCAACTTTTAGAATTGCTAGCTTTTATTAAGGGTAATGGTGTTATATGGAGATTACAAAATGAGATAACAATATTCACATCGTACTCCAGACCTCCTATCATACAATCTCGTCTTAACTTCTATTTAATCCCCTTATTGCTTTCTCCTTTTTCCAATTGTAACATCAAACCAGCTATTATAACAAACCATAGTAGTATTAGCTTGCAATTTAAGGGCGAATTAGATAAAGACAGAGGTCCTGGATTATGGAAATCCAATACCTCTTACTATCTGACACTGATATCACTTATAAAATTAAAGTCCATATCCAGAGAATGAAAGCGCAATATGAAAATTTAGACGAGAAATAATTAAGATGGGACACTATAAAATGTGAACGTAGTTTATATTGTAAAATATGCCAAATATAAATCTTATGAATCTAAAAAGACGAAAAAGAATTACAAAAAGAATACAAAGATAATAAATATAGGACATATACACCTTTTAATTTTGTGCACCAGATGCGCATTTCGACAACTTATGTCTCTTCAGTGATGCTCGTGGCCGAATGATTGGAATACCAATAGAATATAAATATTTGAAGAGCAGTGTTGAAACCAAAATGACCGAAAAGTGAACCACGAATCTATCTAAGGACAGAACTATGCATGAGGGAGATACTCCTTAGTTTTGGAGTGATTTACTTAATTTGATGACTGAAAATTTGAAGTATATATTTCATGTCAGTGCAAAAGCACTGTAAACTAGACTCATGAAAGCTATCTTCAATGATATGAATAATCACAATGGACAGATTACAAAATGAATGATAAACAGACCCAAAGAATAATAGTTAAATCTAAAGCTAAGTGATGTGAAGAAGACGAAAAATCCAAACAATATTTTTTTTTCCTCCACTGGCATAAAGGAAAGCGAAAACAGAAGTATAAACAAGCAGTGTTTGTGAAACACTAATGTTCCCGGCGGCAAAAAAGTCCAAAAAGTTAATTTTAGCGTGAAAGTCATTCTCAAGATCAAAAGGTCATCGACCTTGGGGTCGTTTAAAAGGCTTCATTTGGTGAGTACGCATGTGAAATATGAAGTCTTTATCCCCCACTGTTTAAGAGTTATGGCTAAGGTGAAAGTTGACAACAGACAAACATACATACAAACAGATAGGACAAAAACAATATGACCCCAATCTACATGTATCAATCCAGGGGCATAAAATCAATAGAAAATGGTAATGATATCATAAAAAGAAATAATATCTAAGTACACTGTAGAATGTTTTACGAAAAACTTTAAACTTCTACACTAGATAGTACGAATGATTATAATAACAATAAACAATTACTTTTTCATGTATTCTAATCTTATAGCTAGTTTAACTGAAGATGAAACGACATTATCAGATGATTAATCTCCGGGAAGCGATGACGTTTAGGCAATCTGATTGAAACCATATCTTTATTCCGCTTCTCTATTTGTCCCATTGCGGATAAAGATCTGGCGAAACTCCGTAAGGGGTCATGTTCTGGTAAACTCTGATTTTCAGCCAATCAGTGGATCGGCTACAAATTCCTAGGAAGGAAATTAGCATCCAAAGAGTGCGTGACCCACAAGGTAGTTTTTGAAAAGTGTTTGTTACATATTGCGTCACTATCACGTGCCTAGCCGAGTCATTGATTGGCTATGGAAAATAATGGTTTCGGTGACTGAAACGTCATCAGAGTTCATCAGAACATGACCTCTTTCGGGGTTTCACCAGATCTTTATCCGCAATGGGACAAATAGAGAAGCGGAATAAAGATATGGTTTTAATCAGAGTGGCATTTAGACAGAGTTTTATACGTCTTTGGGAAGATATTTCGACGTAGTTGACGATAAAATACGGCCCATCTTACACGGGTGTCTGTCCATTGAGCAAAGAAGAAGTACTATCACTTTGACTCCAAAAATGATAAAATGACAGTTATTTAAAACAGGCACCCAATTTGTCTTCTAAACTTCAGTTATAAGTTGCTTTCAAAAATTAAGGCTAAACGACTTAAATCTTCTTTACCCTCTCTAACTAACCCTGGTTATATTAAGGATAGATATATAGGTGAAACATAAGGATAGATATATAGGTGAAACATAAGGATAGATATATAGGTGAAACATAAGGATAGATATATAGGTGAAACATGAGGATAGATATATAGGTGAAACATGAGGATAGATATATAGATGAAACATAAGGATAGATATATAAATGAAACATAAGGATAGATATATAGGTGAAACATGAGGATAGATATATAGGTGAAACATAAGGATAGATATATAGGTGAAACATGATAATAGATATATAGGTGAAACATAAGGATAGATATATAGGTGAAACATAAGGATAGATATATAAGTGAAACATGAGGATAGATATATAGGTGAAACATGAGGATAGATATATAAGTGAAACATAAGGATAGATATATAGGTGAAACATGAGGATAGATATATAGGTGAAACATAAGGATAGATATATAGGTGAAACATGAGGATAGATACATAGGTGAAACATGAGGATAGATATATAGATGAAACATAAGGATAGATATATAGGTGAAACATGAGGATAGATATATAGGTGAAACATGAGGATAGATATATAGGTGAAACATAAGGATAGATATATAGATGAAACATAAGGATAAATACATAAATGAAACATAAGGATATATATATAGGTGAAACATGAGGATAGATATATAGGTGAAACATGAGGATAGATATATAGGGGAAAATGAGGATAGATATATAGGTGAAACATAAGGATATATATATAGGTGAAGCATAAGGATAGATATATAGGTGAAACATGAGGATAGATATATAGGTGAAACATAAGGATAGATATATAGGGGAAACATAAGGATAGATATATAGGTGGAACATAAGGATTGATATATAGGTGAAACATGAGGATAGATATATAGGTGGAACATAAGGATTGATATATAGGTGAAACATGAGGATAGATATATAGGTGGAACATAAGGATAGATATATAGGTGAAACATAAGGATAGATATATAGGTGAAACATGAGGATAGATATATAGGTGAAACATGAGGATAGATACATAGGTGAAAAATAAGGATAGATACATAGGTGAAACATAAGGATAGATATATAGGTGAAACATAAAGATATAAATATAGGGGAAACATAAGGATAGATATATAGGTGAAAAATAAGGAAAGATATATAGGTGAAACATAAGGATAGATATATAGGGGAAACATAAGGAGAGATATATAGGTGAAACATGAGGATAGATATATAGGTGCAACATAAGGATAGATACATAGGTGAAACATAAGGATAGATATATAGGTGAAACATGAGGATAGATATATAGGTGAAACATGAGGATAGATACATAGGTGAAAAATAAGGATAGATACATAGGTGAAACATAAGGATAGATATATAGGTGAAACATAAAGATATAAATATAGGGGATATAAGGATAGATATATAGGTGAAACATATAAGGATAGATATATAGGTGAAAAATAAGGAAAGATATATAGGTGAAACATAAGGATAGATATATAGGGGAAACATAAGGAGAGATATATAGGTGAAACATAAGGATAGATACATAGGTGAAACATAAGGAAAGATATATATGGGAAACATAAGGATAGATATATAGGTGAAACATAAGGATAGATATATAGGGGAAACATAAGGATAGATATATAGGTGAAACATAAGGATAGATATATAGGTGACACATAAGAATAGATATATGGACGAAACATAAGGATAGATATATAGGTGAAACATAAGGATATATATATAGGTGAAACATAAGGATAGATACATAGGTAAAACATAAGGATAGATATATAGGTGAAACATAAAGATAGATATATATGTGAAACATAAGGATAGATATATAGGTAAAACATAAGAAGTAGTAGTGGTTTACTTCACTATACAACTTCATAAGACATTCCGGGATATTTTTTGTTGATTTCGAAAAGCCTTTGGTTGAATGGAAGTATACAGATAAAGTGTTACAAATATTTAATTTAAAAGACTGCTTCAGGGTTTAGTAAAATATTTATATAGCGATATCAATAGTTCGGTTACTAATAATGGATATATACAAGAAATTTTTAGAATTAATCGAGATGTGAGACAGGGTTGTCCTTCGTCACCTTCGTCATGTGATCATAATGTACATTGAACTTTTTGCCATATCTATAAGAAACAACAAGGATATTAAAAGCTTAAAAATTTGTCAATCAGAATTCAAACAGAGTTTTCTAGCTGAACATATGACATGCTTTTTTAGTCTTCTATTCGAACATATAACATGCTTTCTGAGTCTCCTAGCTGAAATTATGGCATGCTTTCTGAGTCTTTTAGTTGAACATATGACATGCTTTCTGGATCTTTTAGCTGAACATATGACATGCTCTCTGAGTCTTTTAGCTGAACATATAACATGCTTTCTGAGTCTCCTAGCCGAACATATGACATGCTTTCGGGTCTTCTAGTTGAACACATGACATGCTTTCTGAGTCTTCTAGTTGAATATATGACATGCTTTCTGAGTCCTCTAAGCCGGTGTGGCCTAGTGGATAAGGTGCTCGGCTCGTGATCGAGAGGTCCCGGGTTCGACTATCGCCCTGGGCACACCGGTGTTCTGTCTTTCGGTAAAACCGAGGTCCCGTGTCACGGTAGGCGTGGCACGTAAAAGATCCCTCCCTGCTTCGGGTGGGTCCCTTGCAAAGGTCTAAATTTGTATGCAATGCATCAGGCAGATGCCGTCACTATATACGTGAAATAATTGTGGAATGACATAAAACAAAAATCAATCAATCAATCAATCCGAGTCTTCTAGTTGAACATATGACATGCTTTCTGGGTCTTCTAGTTGAATATATGACATGTTTTCTGAGTCTTCTAGCTGAACATATGACATACTTTCAGAGTGAAGAAACTTCGGATTTCGAATTTTTATGTTAACTCGAAAAATTTAAATTTTGTTAAGGAGTAAAAGTAAATTAAGACGAAACTGAGGCCATTTGACATGCCCTTATCGAAAGTTTGACAGACGCACCCTACCTTAAAATGGTCAATCAGTTTGTTTTACATTTTAGGTATAAGGCTTAATGCTAAAAACAGTAACAATACGGTAATTAAAATCTAAATAGAAAGCTCAAATTCCTTTAAGACTACCATAAAATTATAGAAAATGAGAAATCTTAATACACTAGTAGGGGCTATGCAATATTTATCACCAGGATGGAACCGGTGCAAAATGTGATGGGACATACACTTTTTTATGACAATACAACATGGGACAGAGAGATTTTTCACAGAGATTCTGCATGGGACAACTTCTTTTTTACAACACTGCAGTGATTTTTTTATGATTTAAAAAACTTTGAACAATTAAACCATGGATAACCATAACATAAAATTAAAAGTAAACCTTGATGAACTTCAACAAAATCATAAAACAAACACTCTTTGGCTTTGCAACAAAAAATAAATGACTGAAATATGAAATATCATCCGACACATAAAGTCATCCAATCACAAAATTTAATGGAGAAACAAACAATTAGTACACTTGGCAAATTCATAGGGCAACATGACTTAGGAAAAATACATTACAAAGTTGACAAAGTGAAAGCTGTAAAAAGACACACACACACACACACACACACACACACACACACACACACACACACACACACACACACACACACACATATATATATATATATATATATATATATATATATATATATATATATATATATATATATATATATATATATATATATATATATATATATATATATATATATATATATATATATATATATATATATATATATATATATATATGGTATATCAGAAAATGTAGAACTCCAGATGACCAAGTACATATACTTCAAGCCCCGTAAGGGGTCATGTTCTGGTAAACTCTGATTTTCAGCCAATCAGTGGATCGGCTATAAATTCCTTGGAATAAAATTAACATCCCCAGCGTGCGTGACCCACAAGGTAGTTTTTGAACAGTGTTTGTTACATACTGCGTCACTATCACGTGCTTAGCCGAGTCATTGATTGACTATGGTAAATAGGTTTTGGTGACTAAAACGTCATCAGAGTTTACCAGAACATGACCCCTTACGGGGTTTCGCCAGATCTTTGTCCGTAATTGGACAAATAGAGAATAAAGATATGGTTTCAATCAGATTGTTCAAGCCTATGATGACGATGAAGCTGAATATGAAGAACCTGCAAATGAATCTGAAGAAAGTGAATCTGAATTTCTGCCTGTTATTTCTCATACATCACGCCGTTCCATCCGTTTACTACTGAGATTGCAAGATTACTCTTTGTAACTTCATGAAACAATGTCATAAATTTGTGCTTATAAAAATACTCTTTGTGATTGTATCATATGTAAAGTATAATAATGTCTTTTTCTAACTTTAAATTTTTGTTATTTAAAGTGAGCACAGTGCTCACTTTAAATAACAAAAATTTAAAGTTAGAAAAAGACAATAATGACGATCTCTCTGCCTAGTATGTGTTTGTGTGATAGAAAAAGACATAGGAAGTATGGCAAGGGGTCACACTTTCACATAAGACATAGTAATGCTTCATTTGAACAGTTTTGTTATTAGTATATCCTTTAACTCTTTTACATATGCTTACACATTATATTTCTTATATTCAAAACTTATTCCACGATTTTGTGTGGAAAATTGGGATACGCAGAGTTAATGCAAATGTTTTTAGACAACAATATCAGTATGGACGTTTAAAATGCCAAATGTAGATCTATAGTAACGTTAAATCCCAATAATTATCATGGATTAAAATAATTCTAAACAAAAACTCATCAAAGAGGAAAGCAGTTTTGCAATTTCATGTGAAAGGAATTGATATACAGAATATCTTTATAGACAGATGTTTCTGTCCAAAACATTTTCAAGCCTAATATTCCGACGGCCCGATCGTCCGACGGCGATGGATGGTTTTGCACTAAAACATAAAACTTGTTTTTTGAAAATTCTGAGTGAAAGGGGCAACCCAAGAGAAGACAAATGCCTAATCGTCGGATTTAAAGGTGGACGGGGTTAGTGCTTACCAACCCCTAACTTTTTTTCAACCCCTAATTTTGTCAGAAAAGTGTACCAAAATTGGTAATTATTGGCCAATTTTTGGCTGTGACTCCCCTACCCTTCCATCACTAACTTTTATCTGTATCTGTCTTTGAGTTAATTGGTCAGACAGAGAAGATGCTCAAAAGTAAAGTGATTAAAATCTGCTATCGGTTTATTTTCTCCCCATCCGACTGTCAGTCCTTCCCAACAGTTTTCCCACAATTTTCGTCATCACAATGTAGATCAATGATATTTAAAATTTGGTTATATTCAAGAATTCAGAAAACTATTTCATATAGGGAATGAAAACGTTTTGCAGCTCGGAATATTATATCTTTGATGCAACTTTCTTCGATTTATTTTATAAATGAAAATGCTTCACACGTCTGGCGAATAATGGCCTCAATGCACCCATCAATCGCCTCACACAGGCGCGGTTCCAGAAATTTTGTTTAGGTGGAATGTAAGGGCCCGACGGGGCATAGCATTTCACAAACAGATCTTGTTATAAAATGAAATGGTTCATCCATATCGCTTCAGCAGTTACAGAGAAAATGTGTAAACCAATTTTGAGGTCATTGTAGCCATTTTGTAGGAAAACACAAACTTGGTAGAGAACAGTCTAGTAGTACTTGTTTCCTTCAAGTTTCATTGAATTCCTTAAAATGATTCTGTGTCATAAATCTTAAAAGTCCAACAGGTGCGGTCAAGTAAATAGCCGGTTAGACTGTAGATACGAAGATTGCTGGTTCGAAAGCAGAATTTTTCTTGCTTTGTACAGGTGTACATGTACATGAACCTCCGTTGGTGGGATATTAAAATGGTGCCCGTGTCTTAGTTGAAGCATTATTAATTTCCATATAAAGACATGAATCTGGCAAAATTAAGAACAATCGTTAGTGCTGAGATAGACTCGGCACATTGAAGACCCCTCAATGTTCTACAGCAAGTCCAAATTTGAAGTTTGGGCGACTATGTCCCGTCATTTTAGCTGAAATGATATACTGGTGAATCTGACGTTAATCAACAATACTAACTTAACAAGAAATACTGAAAAGTTTACAAGCGACAGACAACGTACCTGATTCCAGATATGGACAGAAATTGCACAGATTGCAGCTGAAATTATTTTCATATAAATCGTACAAAACTTGGGTTTTCATTAGGAGGCGCAGTAATAATGACCATTGGCCTCGGTCTAGACTTAAGGCGTGAGCAGTAATCCCTAGGTCGTAAGTTCAAATCCCACTGCACGACACAGCACGAAAAATAGGTGGTCTCGTGTTTTGTTTATCGCATGGGAATGCATTGGGAGTGTAAATATATTTAGATGTTGGACATACATGTAATTTAAAGGTGAGCTGAGAATGTTGTAAAGGAAAGCACTGCAGAACAGGTTGTTGATTTGATTTTTAGGGGGGACACTCCGAAAACTGTTTCTGTGATGCCTAGTCAGGAAAAGGTCTTTGCACTTTGTTGAAACGGAACAACACGAACAGAATGCAATGTTATATACATGTTTATATATGATATTGTTGGTAAGAATTTTCCTCACTAAAATGAGTTCGATGCTACATAAACTTTGATATTAATTTCATGCATTATTGTTGTCTTATTTCTTAAAACATTATAAAATCATCAAATATGTTACCTTTTGCAAGAAATAATATTACTCTTTCAAAATTTAATTATTGCTTTTATATTTTCTAAATGTAATGTGATAATTTTTATTGGTATCTAGTTAATGATCACAAGGAAATTGTTTTTGGTTCCATTCAAAAACTAAAGTTTGACGCTGTTTATTGATCTGTTTTTATTCATTAATTATCAATATATTTTTTAATTTATTTTGATGTCTTTCTGGAATTTGTCATAATTGTAAATTTCGTTCTTTCAGGGTTAGTGTTTTTTCCTGGACACATTCAGGTGTTTTTTTCGTGGATACAGTCAGGTGGTTTTTTTTCCTGGATACATTCAGGAGTGTTTTTCCTGGATACATTCACAAGTGTTGTTTCCTGGTTACACTCAGGAGTGGGTCCCAGATGAGACAAAGTAGGTCATAGTTTCATATTCTAAAAGAGAAAGAAAAGATCTTGAACATAGTATGGAAAACCGATTGCAAATAAATTAGTGTATTTTATGGGGATGTGGTGATGTTTGATTTTGAAGCATTCTGCTACTTATTTTGTTTTTTGATCAGTGTGCTTAGATGTGGGATGTAGTGTGGGGAGGGGCGAAGCCCCTGAGGAGGTCCTGCAATATGACTGTTTAGGGCCTAAAAATCGCAAAATGTCACCGTCCCAAGTTAGTACCGCAGATACCATGTTATCGAAGATTTTGTACAGTTATTCAAGTCTTTTCGATATCTTGTTATTCTGGTTGTACCTGTAGAGGAGTTTATCATACAGCTGAGTCAGATCTGATTTTCTAATAATTCTGACTCAGCTGCATCGCGCAATAGGTCACGCATCTCTCGCCTTTTCCGACGTACATCACAGGGCACGTCACTTATGCTAAATAATCGTTGACGTCACATGTTGACATATAAAAAAAGAGAAGGGAGGACACCGATTTTTCGCCGATCTGGGGTTTCCCTAATTTTCCGTATTTTTTGGTGCAATAAAAGCTTTCGTCAGTTACCTTGTACTTTATTATGCGTCTGTATGCACTCGCATTTTCTCTCAACAAGCTTTTGCGGCAGAAATCGGTCAATTTTATCCATCAGCCGTCTGCAGCTGTAAACTTTCAAAGGGACTTCCGGTAAACACGGAGGTAATTCCAAGGTAAGCCCTGATTGGTCGATATTAAATATACGTGATAATCGAAGAAGTGGGAAATTTAAATTGATCAAATTTAATGAAAGAGTAAAAATGCTGATTTCATGGTAAGTAATGCTCAAATAATACATAAATGCCAGAAAATGTTTAAATAATATTTTATTCATTATTTTGAAAAAATTAAACTTGTTGTATCTTGTCAGCTTGATATGGAAAAGATATTATTTGAGCATTACTTAGCCATGAAATCAGCATTTTTACTCTTTAATTAAATTTGATAAATTTAAATTTCCCACTTCTTCAAAGCTTATCCAAATCATATATGTATATTTAATATCGACCAATCAGGGCTTACCTTGGAATTACCTCCGTGTTTACCGGAAGTCCCTTTGAAAGTTTACAGCTGCAGACGGCTGATGGATAAAATTGACCGATTTCTGCCGTGAAAACTTGTTGAGAGAAAATGCGAGTGCATACAGACGCATAATAAAGTACAAGGTAAATGACGAAAGCTTTTATTGCATCAAAAAATACGGAACATTAGGGAAACCCCAGATCGGCGAAAAATTAGTGTCCTCCCTTCTCTTTTTTTATATGTCAACATGTGACGTCAACGATTATTTAGCATAAATGACGTGCCCTGTGACGTACATTACTTATATAGTAGACAGTTCAGGGCATCTATAGGCGGAGAGTTTGTTTTAAAGGGGTTGCGACCTGTCATGAATGCTTTTCAGTCGAGAAAGTGGAGGGTTGGAACTGAAGCTCTAAACCTATCAAAATGATCTGAAGAAACCGAGTAGATGTACGATTATCGAATTCATACTAGTCTGTCTCGTAGACAATTACTGATAAGCAGTGAATGCATATATGAAATTCTCTTTCTTGCATGTATACTGTTTATATTTTAATCAAAACGCATTAAAATTCGAGTAACTTTTTATCATTTCCCTGTACAGTAATATAAAGATAGCGTCACGGCTATAATGAACAAAATGGTATTGATTGAATTATTAATAATTCAAATGATGAAAGTTTAGCAAATTACGGAAAACTAAAGTCTTGCACTGATATGCATGCATATGTAAATGAATGTGAAATTGTTCAACGAGAGAGGAGAATCTAACGTTCCAGAGAAATCTTTTCTATACTGCCATTCTCAACCATACTGTATATTCGATAAATTTTGCAATGAATATTTTGGTATAGATTACTTTAAACCAATATGCTATTTGAACAAACTAGGGTATAATGATATTGACAATGAATGTTGCACGTAGTTACTTCAGCATCATATCGGTATTATTTATTCGTTTGTTGCTTGGCAGTTTGATGATGTAGGAAGTAAAACGCAAGGATCAGTTATAATACATGTAGATAAACAATTAAATGGAAATCTTTAAAACTCTAGCTAAATGTGTAATATGACGTCACATTGAAATGATTTAAACGTATTAGACTTATCATTTAAGGAAATGTATAATAGACAAAGGTGAGTTAGTTTGCTTATATTGAAAACTATACAGCAATTATTATCACGAGTTTTAATTTTAAAAAGAAACACAACTATCTTTTCATTATGAACCATGGAGGCATTGTCAATGTATGTCATTGATACTGTATAGATTTCTGTATTGTATGTACTTTTTCAAGAACTCATATCTAATATTGATTTGTGGTTTCTCAAGTTATTCTAATTTTCATCTGACCCAGCCTACCTTCCCATTCACCACAATGGCAGAACAATTAGAAGATATACATGTAAAATATATAAATTATACTCCATATATGTAGATTGAAAACCAACAGCTTATTCAGTTCTGAGTGGTCTTAAACATACACACATGAAATATACAATGGATAAAAAATCATGTTTAAAATATAAAAGGGAGGATACGAAATAATGAGTGCATGAAAAAAATATTCCATTGGGTGAAAAAGCATTCGGTGGGATAAATTCGTTATACAGTGTTTTACAGGGGTATACGAAAATATATTGGGTCCATAAAAAAAGTTGTATTGGGCGAGGCAAGTCCGAAGTCAATTGTATTTTCGTATACCCCCTGTAAAACGCTGTATAACTAATAGTATCATCGTTATTGAGATTTACTTCATATGGATAACAAGACATCGTAGATAAATTTGTTATCTTGAGATCGCGCATCAGATTTTCACTGAAAAACACATTTTAGTACATAAACTCTTGATAAGGAGTGATCTCAAAGTTAATGATTTTATCAGCGAGTATATGTTGTGTGGACAATTTGTATAGTGGTATCCGATGAATTATGAAGAATTGGTGAGAGATCACACTTTTCATAAAGCTAAAAGACACATAGCCAACCAATAATGGACTTAAAAAAATTACTACGACACTTCTAAAGGACACTGAGAACTTTATATTTATCAAAAAACTTAGTATGAAGAAGTCAAATGAGCTAAAATATGCTGCAAAAGTGAGCCCTTTTTCTTTTCTAGAATTGAAAAACAACATTTTGAATTCTTAAACTTATTTTTGCAATTCAGTCATATTTGCTCACCATTTATTTGGTCCCGGTCTTGATGCGGATGCCGTATAGAAACCACGATGTCTGTATGTCCGTCAAGGTCAAGTTACAGGGTCCTTCATGCCTTTGTAAGTTTTCCAGCTGCCAATAAAGAATAACCAATATACACAATAAGTTCACGGATAGCCTTCTTATTTCTACTATAAGAAAATCAAATAAATTGCCAGACAATGTGCAAAATTCACAAATTCCTAAAAGAGCTTCGAATGCTTCAAAAATTAGATTTTCAGAAAGGAAGCCTTTTAATATATCCTTATATTTGTAGATCTTATTATAACATACAAATAGTACACCCTTTTCCTTCTTTTTCGGTCTGGAAAAAAATGAAACAATTCTCTAAAACATTTTTTTTGTAGTCCAATTTTCACCAAAATATTAATTTTCTTATACAAAAATAGAATGAAATAATAATAATAACATTATAAACCTATGTATAAACCTTTTATAAATCTTATTTGAGATCATCCAAAAATGTGGAAAAATGAGAATGTCCGAAAATTTATTTTGGAATTGTGACATTTTCTCATTCTGTTGTTTTGATAATTGAAAATAGATCTCTTGTATCATATTTATGAGCAGAACCTTTATAATATGACGGAGTACCGGAGAACATAATAGAACCATCATCCTTATGAAAATCGAGCTTTGTATGTACTCACTGACTAAACACATTTTGCATAAATTATAAACAATATTTCATCAGATTGACGTAGGTTCGTAAATATTAACAACTGTATAAATATTAACAGTTGATTGTAAGTTCATAATAAAGTAGTCAATAGCATTCATCTATTGCAGTACTGCTGAGATCAAAAATTAAAAAATTACAAGGTTCTGTAAACACCAGATTCGAATCTATTTTTAAAGATCCTGATGTTGTCAGAGAACTTACTTTCCTCCAAGAACATTATATCATTACACCAGCAGATAAAGCATCTAATAATTATACATTTACTTGTAAGAAATATTACTTTGACAGCCTAGTGAAAGAATTAGGATTAAATTCAGCTCCAGGAAATCCTACTTATACTCTCACGAACTTTTCGGTTTCGGAAATACTCGAGAATCATAAATCTGTCCTCAATACGTTTGGTATTGACTCAAATAAATTGAATTTAGAACTTCCATATTTGTACTGTATTCCAAAAATGCACAAAACTCCGTACAAACAACGCTTTATCGCTGGTTCCTCGAAGTGTTCCACAAAATCTGTATCGATGCTACTCACAAAAATATTATCAGAAATTAAATCTGGCCTTCATAGATATTGCGAAACAGTATATTCCAGAAGTGGAATTAATCAAATGTGGATCCTTAAAAATTCAAAAGAGTTGTTAGAACATCTAAAATCAAAAAGTTTTACTAAAATTCACTCCATCAAGTCTTTTGACTTTTCGACTCTGTACACAACGATCCCTCATCAGAAATTAAAAGACAGATTAGCGGAAATTATTCAAAATGCATTTACTAGTAAAAACGGAAGCCGCAAATTCAAATATATAGTAATAGGCCACGATAAAACTTACTTTGTTAGGGAAAATTCTGATTCCAAAAATAAATACACTGAAACAGCTGTCATTCAGATGTTGAACTTTCTTATCGATAACATTTTTGTGGTGTTTAGAGGTAAGGTTTTTCAACAAATTGTCGGCATTCCAATGGGCACTAACTGTGCTCCGCTTCTGGCTGACATATTCCTTTATTCATACGAAGCTGAGTTCATTCAGTCTTTGCTTTCGCAAGGAAAAAAACAATTGGCTCTTGGCTTCAATTTTACTTACAGATATATAGATGACTTGCTTTCAATTAATAATCCTTCATTCGCGGATTACCTTAGCATCATCTATCCAAGCGAACTGGAGGTCAAAGAAACCACAGAAACTAGTAATTCTACTTCGTATTTAGATATTATGTTGTCTCTCGACATTAATGGTCAATTGAACACCTCACTCTATGACAAACGTGACGATTTCAATTTCGCTATCACAAACTTTCCTTTCATAAGTAGCAACATTCCATCATCGCCCGCATACGGCGTATTCATATCTCAGTTAATATGTTATTCCAGAGCATGTTCAAATTACAATGACTTTGTTCTGAGGGCTAGGCGACTTTCAGTTAAGCTGCTCAACCAGGGTTATATATGTGCTAGACTAGCATCGTCACTGAGGAAGTTCTACGGTCGTTACGAGACTCTTATTACTCCATATGATATCTCGTTATCCAGACTTTTAAATGATATTCTGGACTGAGACCGATTCCGATCACTTTACACAGATTTGACACCTTCTATACTAGAAGGTTACCTACTTCGACTTCTCCATATATAGATACATATGGAATTCACACGATTTGACTCTTTCTACGGGGTATATGTGACAGGTGTTGCTAGCAAGCAGGAGATGCTCACTCTCCCCGGGCACCTGATCTCACTCCATCACAGGGGTTCACATATGCTCTTCAAGTAGACATATTTTGTTATTTTCCATTTGTTTTTCATTTTCACAGATTTTGTATGTCCTATGGTTTCATGATTTTTGGACTTGTGGTTTGGATTTATCCATCATCTTTACATTCATCCATTAACTATTTCTATTTGAAAATTCATACATTTGAGGTTTTAATATTTTCCTGCTAGCTATCTCGGGAGGCATTAACTATAAAATTTGTGATTTATTTGTTTATGACAAACATTGTATTTGTCACCGCCATGCATTTTATATATTCTTTTTATCGCTGCATTCTTCTGATGTGCATTTTAAACAAAATTAATTCAGATCAATACCTCAAATCGGATTTTCATACTTTTTGGAGGGCGTGTTCTCACAATGTATAATGAATAAAGGGAGTAAGAAAACTGACCACCTAACAGAATCAAACTTCAATAAATACAATTTTAATTTTTCTTACATAGAACTTCTTTATCAAAATGATTTTTTAAAGATCGTTAATGTAGAGAACATGAAATTTATACTATGTATTTATAGATCACTGACTTAGTGAAGTATTCCCTGCTCAATGTCTTTGCGAAGGAAAGGATCTAGGCCTATTTTGCGAGAAGACCAACGTTGAAAATATTTCACGATATTCAGTATATGACTTTTAGAAAAAAATAAACTATGCCCGCTGCATCATTAATTTATAATTGAAAAATGTAATAACGTCAAACAAATATTTATTCACTAACATTGTCAAAAACATTTTTTAAATGTTGGATAAAGGAATATTCAAACAAAATTAACTTACTTCATGTAAAACGAAGCCGATTGAAAGATGATAAGTTTGGCTTTCGGTTAAAACACGGTCCTGGCAACTTCCGCAAAAGTTCATTTGCACGCAAATCAAACTCCAGCTTAGGAGAGTCCATTAATTGTATTGGGGTGGTTATCCGGTTTACGGTCCCACCATACCCATTAAGCACATATTCAGTTTTTTCACATGAGTGAACAACATGTAATTTTACGCTATAGTCTGATTTCATTTAACTGAAGTTTGAGTCGCAATGACGGAAAAGAGATATAAATGTACAATGATAATTAATGCAATTATGACGGGTGGAACTGAGGTTCTTTTTAATCGTTCCTATTTAACAGTTGTTTCATTTTTCACATTCTTTAAGTTTATTAGATATTACTCTATTCTACTGAATACAAAATTCAAAAAATTATCATGTCCACCAATTTTATTGTTTTGTGTAATTGACATATGTTATCCTACACGGCAAATTTGTAAATGTAGAGCCAATGTCGCGGTGAAGGTCAAGAGGTCAATAACCTTTGTGTAATTGGAATGCTTAATTTACGTCTGCCTTACGCCTTTTAGTCGGATTTTATATTTTACAATGCAGCCTCAACAGGTCTTGAACTGATGATTGAACTAAATAATCTTCTGGCCGAAGTCCAGCACAAGTCCTTAGTAACGGTCACCACATATGCACAACATGAAATTATATAGTTAGTCTGGAAGAGATAGTATATACAAGTACAGCAAAATCTATTTCCATGAGATCTTCAATCGAAAGATAAATTGTGAAAATGCAGACACATGCAAAAAGATACTTGTAAAACTGTCTTGTATACATCTCTACTCTTCAAAACCTAATGAAATGCCATCAGTGCATCTGATATATCACCTAGATATCTGTAACATACAAAATATAAACGAAAACGTAGATAAACCTATTTTGTGTTGTCAAGTTAGCATTAATGCACTTAAGAGAATCGGGGACATTCTAAATCAGTATCCATTCCCAAAGACTTAACACTCGTTTCACAATTTTTCGACCACCTAACCTTTCTTCTTTTGAAATAAACGATGTCTATTTACAAATTATGTAAACTCCATTTAACATTACAAATGACGTTTCAAATTGACATCGTAAAAATAAAATGAAATAAACGGTTTTTATTATTGTAAACAGCGAAGAAGTACCTACGAACCATAGTCCGTGTAATAAAAAACAGCGGCGTATCCGAGTTGGAAAACATGGAGGGGCGTAATCTTCATAATTCATAAAAACTTCTTAATATATATCAACCCCAACCCCCCAAATGTAATAATACTAAAATAATAATAATAATAAAAACCCAACTATAAAATAAAATAATGATAAAATAACCAACATTTGTAATGCTTGATGATATAAGCCCTAGGGCTGAAACGATTCATTTCGATGCGAGTGGTAGATATTTTCTTTCGATTTTGTTTTCGACACGAATTTCGGTTCGATTCGGCTTTCAAAAAGATTTTACAAGAATCTCATTTTATATTCTATACTGTGTAGGTATCTTTCTATCTCTTTTAAGTAGGGTTTTACATACAGCAAATATCTGTTATTTCTTTAGGATTTCTTCGGTGATTGCATATTGTAATTATTTTAGAAAATTTTAATTTTATAAGAGGAAATTCTGAATATAAGTAAATGATTTCTCAAAAACGTAAATGGAACATTTAAAATTGAAATCAAAGCATCTCATTTTATATTCTCACTATATGAATAAAATTGATGCCAGGTAAGTAATCTTTAGTGCATGAATCTAATGACCAAGGAAGTGATTTAGCGCGCTCGAATGGATATTGAAAGTGTGATGTGTTCAAATTTTATTTCTATTTTGGAATGCAATGTAATTAACATATTTACCTTGATCTTATCAATGATGGATGTGCGCTAATTATAAAAAAGTTATTAACGTTTAAGATATATTGTATCGTATCGAAAATCATGGAATCCCTACTGCTGTACATATCACAATACTACATATGGTTAGCGGCGGGGTGTATCGTATCGTTAAAGGCGGGGTGTATCGTATCAATCCGAATAAATTCATCTTTTTACCTTTATATTAAGAATTTATACTTAATTATATTTATCGGTGAAAAGGGGGGGGGCAAACCCATTTACCCTAATTTTGCAAGTTTGCCTACTATTTCTCTATTTTTTCTATCTCTTAATTTATTATTTATTCAAATTTTATTATACCGGACTCTGTGAAATTGATTGAAAAATGCAGTTTTTATACAGTCTTTTGTGGAAGGCTCCTTTTAAACAAAACGAATTATGAACATAAGTTTACTCAGGCTTTGATTCAGTCTTTTGAAATTTTCTTTATAGTACTAGAATTAATAGATTTCGGTAATTTTATGATAAAACTCTACAATGGTTTTTTGTCACTTGCGTAGGATGCGGCTGTAGACGAGTTGATCCATCATCCCCATATTTTACTATGTGTTGAGGTTATGACATTTATGATCCGCAAATATCATAGAATGAAAGGTATCAGAATTGATCAAAATGAATATAAGTTGCTACAACATTCAGACGATGCCTCTATCCTTTTAGATGGCTCGGAAAAATCCTTATTATCAACGCTGTCGCTTATAAAGTTGCAAAATGCTCTACCAAACTATGAACAAAAGAAACAACTGTTGGAGTAAAATATAGAATCTATAATAATTTCTTATCAAGCATCACACATGTCTGTGTGTATACATATAATGTCAAATCAAGTATAGGCATAAAGTTCAAGATGGTTAGTTTGTATGATCAGATCACAAATGTCCGTTAATATTCTTGAAAGGGGAATCTCAAATTGCATCACATCCCTATATCGACCATAGTACTACCTCACTGACAATTTCAAAGGTTCTTCAATATATCCATGTGATGGTAGTTTCGTGTCAAGGAGCCTCACTCTCAGGACGAAATCTTATTTATTTGTATATAGAACATGCCCTGGCATAGTGTATAAGTTGTAAAATAAAGATGCCATATGCGGGAGAGAAAGGCATGTTGCTACTCAGAAAAGGTACGTTGGTAATAATGAAGTTTGTCACAAAAAGAGGTAACTTAAAATTATAAAATGGTGGACTAACGATTATTTGTCTCCTATCTTGAGATAACTTCGTTTGGAAAAATATTGAATTCTGAAAATGCAATCCGGTTGCTGTTATTACAAGATACACTTCCTGAAAACTTTGCAATATGCATAAATTAGGAACTAGATATATCAAGTATCTACTTAAGCAGAAGTTTGTAAATCAATATTGGAAAGTTATCATACCTACTTCTCTTGATTTTGTCCGTACTGTTGACGATGAAAGTACACCCTCTACCCCTTTTTGGGTTACCAGACAATAAATGTATATTTTATAAAAGAGAAGACAGAGACATCTGTATGACACAAACTACCAAGAACATGCACATAAACCAAACATGATAATATTCAAATAAATACAGAAAACAACGTTACAAAAATATTCGATTGTACTGCAGTTACGATACCAACTTCTAACGGTCAATTAAATTTACAAATGACAATCAATGCAAAAGCAGCACCATCAAAGGACACACATTTAAAAATTTATAAATAATCCTCCATACAGAGAACAAGGATCAACAGTTTTCTCATAAAGAAAGGTCAGAACAATTTTCACACGATACGTTTATGGAATAAAATGCCAGTATTAAAAATATATTAGGCGAATTGAACAGGAGTAAATCTGTCCGTATGTAAGTGAGCTCAGACCTTTGACATATAGGAGTCCCGACTAACAGAGGGAGAGCGGATCAGGACCTTGTCACCTCTGAAAAGGTTTCTACAAGGCCTGTCAAAGTCCTCGCCGCCCTGTTAGCCAGGGTGCAATGTTCAAGTACATGTTTGTAGAGGGACCCAATATAAGACTTATGGTCTTAGCGATTCACACCGCGAGATCATCGCTAAGACCATAAGTCTTGTATTGTGTCCCTCTGTCGATGTCGAGGGCGTTTAATAATTTTAGAACCCTTCGATATGAAATTACCGGAACCTTTGGCCCTCCTTAGTTTGTACACTAGATCACCGTATAAATTAGGATGAGAAATTTGGCTGTATAAGTATTGTTACGTTGAAAAGTCACATTTCCGAATTTTAATAAAATGCCTGAATCAAATCTGTAATTTTTACCAAAGGTTTTCGAAGTTTATGTTATATATAACCCTGAATCAGAAGATTTAAAGTGGTTGATTTTATCTTATTTTATTTTATTTATTTATTTATTTATTATTTTTTTTTTTTTTTTGCGTGAAAATCCAAAACGTTACTGCACGGTCTAGCAAACCAAACCAATTCATTAACATAAATACCATATGGTGGGAATTTATGGATTTCCACCATCTAAATAAGGGAAATAGAAAATAGAAAATCATGTTTGTATGGATATTGTTGTTCCTAATTTTAATATTAAAGTCAAAGAAAGATGTTTCCGTATCAGAGGAATTGGCTTTGTTTAATTAAAGTTCAGGTGGATAAATGTCACTAATATACTGTTCAGTAAAATATCACCAAGATATCTAGTGGTGTCATGAACTTATCCATAAGGTCGTAACGTTTCGAGGTTTGAATACAATGTATAAAGTGACTTTCATAACAATATAAAAATCTGCTATAAGGGGAGCACAGTTAGTTCTCATACGAATTCCAATAATCTGTTGATAATTCTTGCCATTTAACTGCATGTAAAATATTATCCATCAAAATGTGATGGCACTACATAACTTAGTACAAGTCCAATATTTTTAATTATCACATTGTTTGTTTGAGAAAAATAAGAGGTATAATTTAGACTGTCTGTTGAAACATCGGCGAATGAGAGACAACAGCGTTTTTATTAAGTCATGAGGAAGAGAAGTATATAGTGTCGAGAAATCAAAAGTAGAGACTTGAAAAATTCAAAATTTCTCGAACCGAAGTTTTCAATGACTTTGCCAAAATTTTTGATTGACCAAATGTAATTGACGTTACTATTGTGAAAAACGACATTACAGTATTTAATAAAATGGTCTTTAATTGCAATAAGAGCGGAAGTAACATGTTTCGGAAAAACAGTAGTAGAATAATGACTAGACTTTAATAGGAAACGTGAATTATATGGACTTTTCTGAAATTTACGCAGCCAAAACATGGTTAGAATATCACTCTTATCAATGCTTAAGTTGCACAGGTCAGGTATGATTTTGTCCCTCCACAATGGGGTTTCAATACTAGAAGAGTTCAATTCAGTTTGAAGAACTCCAGTATAGTATAGTTGTCAAATAATGATAATATTATTAGCTGCTTTGTCAGCAGGTACAAAGACATAAGTATTTTGTAAATCAGCAAAGTTCTTTATTTTAGACTGAAGTGGTGTTTTTATTCGGCTGTTTGAATAACTGTAAAATGAGAATTTAGTGTAAAATCATCGATGCGAATATCAATTAATTTTGGGATTTCTCTTTTCCAGTCATTCAAGGCATATACTTTTACACCCTTTTTTGAACCATCGTCTACAATAACTATGTAGCTTCTTCAGCAATATACTGGTATTTAGTAAAATCTATCCTGGAAAGCAGTTTGTATTTTGGCTCCTTATTAAAAAGCGGACGTAGATATTTGTAATAAATACAGTTAAGATCATCTGTAATAATATCCCCCGCAGACTGATAAATATATCTAAAGTTATTGCATGAACAGGAAGATGGAATAGTTCAGGTGTATTAGGATTAGATGCGACTGCATTATTATTAAAAATAAGGTTTCTAATAGGTTTGGTTTTGTACAGAGAGCAAATTAAGAGCGGATTAAATTTCTCGAAATACTGCAAAATTCTAGATTTTACTCTATACTCACGAAAAATATTTCAAATAGTAAGAAGGCTTAAACCTTTATTTACAAATTTAATCTTGATAAATTGCGATTTAGGTGAAAACGATGGTATACGTGGGTAAAGTTTGTTATAATAATTTCATGGTGGGTCTGTAAACAGGTTAACCACACCAAATGAGTACCTTTTGTTACTCAGTTGACCGTACTACGTCAGTATCGCATCTGTCGTACAATAAATATTTTTGTAATGTCATTGCATGTATTGCATTACTAGTTAGCAGTTTTATTGTACATCTCCTCGGTGACTTCCGTCCTACAGCTAAGTCAGATGTCTTATCATTCCGCTTTAAGTGTAAATCAATCCGTATAACGTAAACTTCTTAGATCAGCTTCATCCATGATAGGTTTCAATTTGGTGATCGGAATAGACGATTGTGAATGTAGAACTTCGAGGCCACCGTTATTTCTGACTATCCACAGAAGATCATCTAAGGACCTTTTTAATCTACCATGACGTCTGCGGTTGCCATTACGGCGACGACCGTGCGACCTTTGTTTCCTCTTAACATCTGGTCTTAATGAAAATATATTAATATTCTTGGGAATGTTACCTTGTTGAAAAATTTGGTCATTGAGAACAAGGGGATATGGGGGTTCTTAATGTTTGATCCAATAAAGTTCAGCAACTAAAAGTCCGGAAGAAGGGGGGGGGGGTCTTTTCAGATTTAGCTTCGCCAGGTATTTTGGTAATGTTTTCAATAGGAGTAATAACAACTTTATCAATTTTGTTATTATATTTACTTTTAGAATTATGTCTGATTTTATGTGAATGATTATGAAAACAATTTTTGGTGTTTGGGAAGTTTCACCTACATACTGAGTCCCACATTAATTCGCTACTCAAGTTATAAGATATATTAAATTTCATCAAAATTTCATTGGACTTGCAAGAATACCCGCTATGTTTAGATTTTACGGATTTTGAAATTATTTTGTACTGATTATAAGGATAGTTATATTTCAGAGGAGAAATATTAACTTAAGTAGTACTAAATAACTTTTTACAAGAAGTGCGAGGGAGATAAATAGTTGACACAGAGGTAATCCAAGCGGAGTGAGTAAACCTTTGAGTGATTTATTGTTTATTTCAAATATGTTACAAAGAACGGTATACAATATTTAAAGTATGTACATTCCTCGGAGAAATCTCCACACAACCAATTCAATTACCTAAGGGTTGAATAATCTTGAAACACCCAGCCGCAGGAAATCTTTTTACCGACTCCACACTGCAACCGAGAATAAGTGTAGCTATAAAAGAGAAGACAGAAGTCATCTGACCAGGCTGTATGACACAAATGACCATGCACATAACATACAATGGTACTAACAACAATGGGCCTCATCTGAGGTAAAATCTTGATACAATGCAAAAAGTATCATATTGAGAAATTGGAGATGTTGGAATAACAGATTATTACATTTTGTTACGTAATTGATGATTGAATTAATATTTCGTCTACAATAAATAAATCAATTTGACATTTTAGTGTTCATTAAAATGGAAAGATATTATTAATGAAATTAAATAGTTTATCGTTTACTAGAGATTCTACGGAAGCGTATTGCTGCCAAAGTGAAAATTTTTTTTTGGGATGCTAAGTTGTACGTACAACATACTAAGTCGTACGTACGAGATAATAAGTCGTACGTACGAGATAATAAGTCGTACGTACAACATACTAAGTCGTACGTACGAGATACTAAGTCGTACGTACGACATACTAAGTCGTACGTACGAGATAATAAGTCGTACGTACGAGATAATAAGTCGTACGTACGACATACTAAGTCGTACGTACGAGATACTAAGTCGTACGTACGACATACTAAGTCGTACGTACGAGATAATAAGTCGTACGTACGAGATACTAAGTCGTACGTACGACATACTAAGTCGTACGTACGACATACTAAGTCGTACGTACGAGATACTAAGTCGTACGTACGACATACTAAGTCGTACGTACGAGATAATAAGTCGTACGTACGAGATAATAAGTCGTAAGTACGACATACTAAGTCGTAAGTACGAGATACTAAGTCGTACGTACGAGATACTAAGTCGTACGTACGAGATAATAAGTCGTACGTACGACATACTAAGTCGTACGTACGAGATAATAAGTCGTACGTACGAGATAATAAGTCGTACGTACAACATACTAAGTCGTACGTACGAGATACTAAGTCGTACGTACGACATACTAAGTCGTACGTACGAGATACTAAGTCGTACGTACGACATACTAAGTCGTACGTACGACATACTAAGTCGTACGTACGAGATACTAAGTCGTACGTACGACATACTAAGTCGTACGTACGAGATACTAAGTCGTACGTACGACATACTAAGTCGTACGTACGACATACTAAGTCGTACGTACGACATGGTATGCCGTTGGTACCAGGGTCGAATCCAGGAAGTGGTGATAATTTGGCGGAGCGCAATTTTAAAGCAAAAAATATACATGTGAAGGCAATGCGTCTGGGATTGCTTTGTGGTGTCTAATGAATCCAGGGGAAAACCCAGTAGTAGTTCCCTTCATCCAGAGATATCCACTAGGGGTCACCTTGCAAACACGATAATGCTCGCCCGCATACCGCACGATTTACTCAACGCTACCTTCAACGAAATAACGTTAACATCTTCCAAAGGCCAGCAAATAGCCCTGATCTCAATCTGAGCCAGCACATATAGGATTTATTGGGTAGAAAAGCGGACACGCGACATCCATTGACCATTCAGGAGCTAGAAAATGTTCTTATAGCAGAATGAAATAAACTAGCCCCAAACGTAAATTAAACGTTTACATGAATGGCATACGAAGTACAATTCGTGCTTGTTTTAGCAAACAAGGGTGGTCATACCCGATATTAAGCAATTAATGGTTTGATTTGACGATAAAGCTGTCTTTTGATTCCAATCAGAATTTTGTCTTTTCCTGAATTGACCCCTTACACCCTTTCTCTGCCTGTTATCAGTGAAATGCTCATCAAATTTTGACAAGATTTGTTGAATGTTATCATAAGATGTATAAATTACTTATTTACCAATTTGAAAATATAGCATTTACAGTTTAGAAAATAACTCAATTGTATACAGTGGATGCTGTTTTGGCTAAGTATATGAAATAAAAAGGTTATTGACTGAATATTGGAAGCATATTTTCCCAATACTCAGTTAATATTTCAATAAATAAAACTGTATGAATATATACATATATGAATGTATGCCGAATGCGCCCCATTAACTCCGCTCCTGAATATGACTTGTTATCTCGTACGTACGACTTAGTATGTCGTACGTACGACTTCGTAAGTCGTACGTACGAGATAATAAGTCGTACGTACGACATACTAAGTCGTACGTACGAGATACTAAGTCGTACGTACGAGATACTAAGTCGTACGTACGAGATAATAAGTCGTACGTACGACATAGTAAGTCGTACGTACGAGATACTAAGTCGTACGTACGACATACTAAGTCGTACGTACGAGATAATAAGTCGTACGTACGAGATAATAAGTCGTACGTACGACATACTAAGTCGTACGTACGAGATAATAAGTCGTACGTACGAGATAATAAGTCGTACGTACGACATACTAAGTCGTACGTACGAGATACTAAGTCGTACGTACGACATACTAAGTCGTACGTACGAGATACTAAGTCGTACGTACGAGATACTAAGTCGTACGTACGAGATAATAAGTCGTACGTACGAGATACTAAGTCGTACGTACGACATACTAAGTCGTACGTACGAGATACTAAGTCGTACGTACGACATACTAAGTCGTACGTACGAGATACTAAGTCGTACGTACGACATAATAAGTCGTACGTACGAGATACTAAGTCGTACGTACGACATACTAAGTCGTACGTACGAGATACTAAGTCGTACGTACGACATACTAAGTCGTACGTACGACATAATAAGTCGTACGTACGACATACTAAGTCGTACGTACGAGGTACTAAGTCGTACGTACGACATACTAAGTCGTACGTACGAGATAATAAGTCGTACGTACGAGATATTATGTCGTACGTACGACATACTAAGTCGTACGTACGACATACTAAGTCGTGCGTACGGGGATAGTATGTCGTACTCAGGAGCGGAGTTAATTGAGCGCATTCGGCATACAGTCATACATGTATATATCCATACAGTTTTATTTACTGAATAATAACTGAGTATTGGGAAATATGCTTCCCGATATTCAGTCAATAACCTTTTTATTACATATACTGAGCTAAAAACAGCATCCACTGTATACGATTTGAGGTATTTTTTAAACTGTAAATGCTATATTTTTCAAATTGGTATATAAGTAAATTATACATCTTATGATAACATTCAACAATCTTATCAAAATTTGATAAGCATTTCACTGATAACAGGCAGAGAAAGTTGTAAAGGGTCATTTCAGGAAAAGGCAAAATTCTAATTGGAATCAAAAGATAGCATTATTGTTAAATCAAACCATTATTGCATAATTAATATCTGGTATGGCCACCCTTGTTTGCTAAAACAGCACGATTTGTACTTGAATGCCATTCGCGTAACGTCTAATGACGTTTGGGGCTAGTTTATTTCATTCTGCTATAAGAACATTTTGTAGCTCCTGAATGGTCAATGGATGTCGCATGTCCGCTTTTCTACCCAATAAATCCTATATGTGCTGGCTCAGATTGAGATCAGGGCTATTAGCTAGCCTTGGGAAGATG
The DNA here is from genome assembly GCA_035048485.1 of Pteria penguin. Taxonomy (NCBI): domain Eukaryota; kingdom Metazoa; phylum Mollusca; class Bivalvia; order Pterioida; family Pteriidae; genus Pteria; species Pteria penguin. The sequence continues at coordinate 15,877,612 of CM068581.1, forward strand.
TTAACGTTATTTCGTTGAAGGTAGCGTTGAGTAAGTCGCGCGGTATGCGGGCGAGCATTATCGTGTTGGAAGGTGACCCCTAGTGCATGTCTCTGGAGGATGAAGATAACTTCTTCTGGAATTAGAATCTGATTAGTATAGGCCTGTACATTTAAAGTACCATTTACTACTACAAATGCGCGTTTTTCCGCCGCCCATGATTCCACCCCATATCACAACGCTGCCACCACACCAAACATGTTTCTTTGAAGGACATGTGTCAGTATATCATTCTCCTTGTCGACGGTAAACCCTGGCTCGACCATCATGACTAAGGTTAAACCTTGATTCGTCAGTAAAGAAAACGTTATTCCAGTCATTCCTCTTACAACGTTAATTAAAATGTCTACACCAGTTAACGCGAGTATTGCGATGAAAAGGCGTCAGAATCTGTCCGAAGTATGGCTGTAAGCTCGTATCGGCCTATTTCTAGCCCTTACCATATTACGTGTATAGTGTGTGCGTTGGCACCATAAGGTTTGGCCGTAACTGTTGCTGGCAAATGACGTTGACAGAGATGCGTCAACGCTATGCATGATCATAACGGTCATCGCGGACCGTAGTTGCACGTGGTCTACCTTATCGAGAACGATCTTCGCCAGTCAGTCTTCATTGAAGAACTTATAAAGTTATGATCTTTCTCGTGCAAACCAAATGCCGTGCTAACAGTGGTCGCTGTATGTATCCTGTAGATAGTTATGTCACTATTGCTCATGCAAAACTGTGCAAAAATGATGGACTTGTAAAATCTGTTGACTACTTCCAAAAACACTCTGTATCCACAACTTTTCGGCCACTTGGTCTTTATGACTTGGCCTTATTCGCTGCGTTAATTTAACCAGCAGTTGTGGATTTTACGGAGAAAACACATAGAAAATGACACGAATGTTTTGATTTTCTCAGTATTTGTGGTACCGATATAAACCGGACGACCAATTCCTTCCTTTGTGGAAGCCCGTCGGTTAGAATGGTTAACTGATCTGTAGACCAAAGCAAGCATCTGATATCATAAATTTAAATTGGAAATTCAGATTATAGTTGTGGAGGTTAAAAATAACAATCACAAGAGGAAATTCCTTCATCTTCTTTTACGTATATAACATATACATATATTGCGTGTATTTCAGCAGTCACTACTTCAATCCCATTCTTCTTCTTCTTCTTTAGCGAAAATGATGTGGACGGCTAGTAGGAACGTAGTGTATTTTACACTATGTACATCGGTTGTATCTGATATACCTCAGTCTCTCCGTTACATGTGTTAGAAAAGAAAATTAAAAGTATAGGTATACAATTAGCAAAATACTATTCATTGTTGGCCACGTTTTACATTTAACGATTTAATAAATTATACGTGCTCCCAAGGCTTCGTCCCCCCCCCCCCCCCCAACTAGGGTATTTTCCTGGATTCACTAAAAGCAATCCCAGACGCATTGCCTTCACATGTGTATTTTTGCTTAAAAATTGCGCTCCGCCACATTATCATCACTTCCTGGATTCGCCCCTGGAACTTACGGCATATTATGTCGTACGTACGACTTAGTATGTCGTACGTACGACTTAGTATGTCGTACGTACGACATACTAAGTCGTATGTACGACATAGTAAGTCGTACGTACGACTTAGTATGTCGTACGTACGACTTAGTATCTCGTACGTACGACTTAGTATGTCGTACGTACGACTTATTATCTCGTACGTACGACTTAGTATCTCGTACGTACGACTTAGTATGTCGTACGTACGACTTAGCATCCCAAAAAAATTTTTCACTTTGGCAGCAATACGCTTCCGTAAGATTCTATTAGCGGTAACATACATTTAAACATCATAATAAGGGCACTCGTCTGCCTTCGTCAATGCTGAAACATTATTGCAGGAGAATATCTCAAATTACTCAATTCAATATTTGTCTTAATATAATATATTGTCATATCCCATGGTGATGTTAATGAACAGGAAAATGAGCATGGCAGAATATAAAGATGTTCTTCTTGTTATACATAGATGTTTATATATTCATATAATGTGCGGATGGACGAATGAATGGATGGATGGAGAGACAGAGAGAGACAAACACTTGATTGAATTCTTTTCTCTGCAATTCCACCTGAGAAATTCCTGATGTGTATGTGTATGTGCGATTGATTTCAAAATTCCAATTATGAGCTCTTGTTCAACAAGAAGATACAATAATGTTGATAGACACAATAGATTATGTACTTTGTATTATTTACTGGAAACTGAAGATGACTTGATATGTCTTTTATGTATGATGATAGAAAAATATCAGTATGAAAAATTATTTGCATAAAACATCTGTATTTAAATTGATATAAATGTGAACTTGTAACTGATTTACTCAGTGTAGGAACGTATCTGTATTACGCTATGAAAACCTGAGAGATGTTGGTGTAAAATTGAGGATGAATACTGTCGGCTTTCCGTTTACCGGGATAAGTTTTACTTTGTATGTATTCATGTACATATGAGCTGTTTTGTTTTTGGTAAATGAACAATACAATGCAATACAATGATAATGAAATTTCCCTTGTAGCTAAAGTGTCGACAACTTCTTGTCTGTGGGTATTTATTCTTAGGCGTAGAAACGAGTCGAAGCACTCACAATATTTGTTAAATGTATAAGAGTGTAAAAGACGTATAGCAAATACCTGCAACATCAACAAAAATATCTGTGCTTTGTCTTTTGGACATGAACTGAGAACTTAAAGTTTAAATAAGAGGTCTAAAGGAGTTTCGACTAACATCCGGAGTGGAGAATCTCAAGGCCGTGTCCCCTCTTAAAAGAATAATACCCATCTGAAAGTCCCACTGCTTTGTTAGTCAGAGTGCAATACTCGAGTCTTTCCCCATAGACCTGTAAATGGTATAATACGATACCAACTCTTTTTACGACATTCTGAGGCTCAAACTTCAGTGTAAAGAATCTGTGTGTTACTGTATTTTACAGATAATTCCTAATGTCATGCAACCGTCACCAACATGATGGGCTGTGACGTAAGTAAAGCGGTTGACGTCATTGAGGGTGGAGATTCCGATTGCGAGTCACAGGATTTTACGGAAACGCAGATTGACACCATTCGGAGTACATGGCCTATTCTAGCCAATGATATGGTAGATATTGGCAGCAAAGTTTTTCTACGAACATTTTTCGAAGAGCCAAAAATTAAACTGATATTTCCGCAATTCAGGTATATATCTATATTAGTTGATAATTTATTCTTGAAAACAAACATGCATGAATTCTTAGATACAATTCATATAGAAGATGAGCCAGAAAAAACACCGAGGATCCATGTCACGGTAGACGTGGAACGTAATAAATCCCTAATGCTCCGAGTGGGTCCGTCGCATAGATCTAAATTTCTGTGCATTACATCAGGCAGATGACGTCATCATATGGATAATCGTGACCACAGGCGATTATATCGCAGTTTCAGCGTGATAATATAAATAAAACAAATATGTATGACATCATTTTCATTCACCTAGATGGACAAATAAAACAAGCGTTCTGATTGGACCACATGCAACTATATAGGTGAATGATAATAATGGCGCCCTGTTTGAAAAGCAATACAGCTAGCAACGGATTTTGCAATTAAGAATAGTTAAGGATTTTATTTGTCGAATCGAGGTAAGGGATTCAATTTGAAAATAATAAGAATAATCGTAGGTAGAGAGCACTCGCCCCTTGCATTTAAAAACCGACTCCTATACACCGGAATACGCGGACCTCTTTCCGGACCCAGGCTAATTTTGAGTAACCTCAAAAATGGGTTACTCCGAACTTTGGTGCTGGATATCTCGGGAAATGCTAAGAGATTTTCGATGAAATTTGCTGGTCATGTAGATAAATATTATATAAATAGAAGAGCAAAGAGAAGGAAGAGATACAATATTTGTTTTACTTATATTACCACGCTGAAACTTTCAAGTCGGGTTTTTGCGAGCAGAAAAGTTATTGGCCTTAACCGTATACACAGGAATGAGGCGAACCAAGGCGATATAATCGCCTGTGATTGTGACGTAAAACAAGAATCAGATTAATGAACAGAGCACTTTCTTGTTACCATGTATATCATTTCTCCCTTCATTCCAGTGGGAAAGAAGATTTTGAATTGAAAGATCAGCAGTATTTCAAAGACCATGCGACAAAATTTATGCAAGTGATGGACGCTTTTGTGGATAGTTTAGATCGCCCAAAGGCCGAGATACAGCAGGTATTGCTCATGTTAGGCGCTCGCCATGCCACGTTTGAAGGCTTCCGTATAGACTACTTTGACGTGTTCTCCAAAGTCTTGATTGACGTGTGGGAAACAGAAATCGGCGAAGAATTTATTCCGGAGGTGAAGGAATGTTGGATGTCTGTTTTCGCATACGTAGTGAAATTCTTACGACAAGGATACGAACTATTTCTCAACGAATCCCCGGATGATATCATCGATGACAAATCATGATATCCTAACACGACACCACGTTGCAATGTGTTTTCTATTTAGATGTATTTATTTCCCTTTGTTATTTCTTAATATATATATATATATATATATATATATATATATATATATATATATATAAATTATTTTTCATTTCGATTGTAAATTATATTATTACCATTGCGCAATATGCAAAGCATGACGGTTATCAATTCATTTCCATTTTCTATAATGTATGTATATACTACTACATCCATTTTCTGCTTTACTTTATATTCTATAAAGGAATATTTTCGGTATTTGGTGATAGTCCTTGATCCACCAATAATACCTTTTGCTCCCTTCACCGGAAGAATTTTGAAGGGTATTATTTTCTGAAAACTGCAGCAAAACTGGACATGTTAGAATTTTGTGACATATTTTGGGTCAAAACCATCTTTTTTTTTAAACAAAAATATCTGTAAATTGAGATTTTGGGTTACTTAACCACACAAATTGAGTGACGTCGGTTACTTTAAAGGACCATCCTAAATCGGTATCATAACTACAGTACAATCGAATATTTTTGTAATGGTCTAAACACATTTTGTCCTTTAATTTTGATGTTCTTTCGGTCAAACACATTAACAAATTTTAATAGCAATAATTATAGCTGAAAACCTTAATGACAGCTAGGTGGCATCACACTCATGTAAAGCCCCAAGTAAGATTGTAAAAGCTATGTATGTCTTCAAATTATGAAATATCCTACAAACTCGGCAATGTCAGCGATTTTAAAAATCAAAAGATTTTTAACAAAAATGATACCATCATTGGTTTGACAATCATTTTTGGGAGAAAACATGTGTTTGTTTGTTGGGTTTTTTTGCGGGGGATATTTTTATTTATTTATTTATTTATTCATTTATTTTTTTTTCTTTTCTTTTCTTTTATATGTGTGGTTTAAAAGGGATAGATGAAAGCATCTGACTCAGCCGTATGGCAAAGGTCATCACAGAGATGCACTATAAATAATGTAAATTATTTAAAAAAAAATACACATTACAAGTTCAGTTGCGATACCGACTTAGGACGGTCAATCGATATAACAGTAGTCAATCAATTGGTGTAGTTAACCGGTTTACGGACTCATCTTCCCACTCACCACAAAAGCAGTATAATTAAAAGACATACATTTAAACTCTATAAAGAATCCTCCATATAGAGAGCAAGGATCAACCAGTTTCTCGAGTTGACAGAACATAAGAATATATAAACATCGATAGTAATGCAGAGTAAGACCAAGATATAAATAAAATATATAAATCAACATGTGTAAACCGTACTCGAAGCGAGTTCAGATTCTTGCACTGTGAGAGTCTTAACTAAAAGTCAGAGGTAACGAGGCTCAGGACCGTGCCTCCTCTGAAAAAAGTTTCAACAAGGCCCGTCATAAAGTCAGCGTGCAACATTCAAGTTAAAGTCTTCATACGGCCGGCTGTAGAAGGGCCTAATACAAGACTTATTGCCCTTTTTCATGATCTTCGGGTCATAATGTCGATGACGAAGGCGTTTTAATATTTTGGAACCCGACAAGATAAAATAATCGGAACCTTTGACCTCCTAAGTCTGTCCACAAGATCACCGTAGAGATTGGGATGTGAAATTCCATTGTGTCCATTTTGATAAAAGTTCTAAATATAACTTAACAATTTTCCGAAGATTTTTATAAGTTTAAAATTCCTGTAACCCTGAGTTAGGAGTTTCGACGTCATTTGTATTTTTCTCTTTGAAAGTCCAAAACATTAGTGCAGAATCAGGTAAATCGAACCAACTGTGATATATAAATACCATATGAAGGTAGTCTACAGCCTACAGTCCAAGTAAGCGAAATTTAAAATGGGAAATTCAGAATCGTCACGTTTATTGTAAATATTTGTATTAATATTATTTTTAATTATGGTAATGTTTAGGTCTAAAAAAAAAACCCTAAACAAAACAATACATATGATGAATTTAAGCTAGTTTTTACATTTTTCAGTGACTTTTGTTAAAATTCTACCGATTTTGTTCGAAAACTCCCCCAAATCCTAAATGTCAATGTGCTAACATGGCTGAGTTTGTAGGATATTTCAAATGGTATAAGGTACCATAGCCTTTATAATCTTGCTGAGACTTGACATGCATTCATACTCACCAAAGCTGTATATATATTTTCTTAAAATCAACAAGTTTTGTTAAGATTCGTCAGTTTTGCCCCAAAAAGTTTAATTAAAATGATAAAATGCGCTTATATGCATAAGTTAAGAAACCAAACAATATGAAAAATATATCAGTGAAGAAGTTTCTCCAAATTCGAGTGATTCTTGTTAGAAAATGATGGTTTTATCCCAAAAACTGATGAAATTTTATAAAATTTCTTCACAATTTGATATCTTACATGTTAATCAATTATGAATAGGAGAAAATTTTATAATTCTGCAAACCTGTTACACAAAGCCATCTGATTGGCTCTCAGGTTAAGCCGAGACAACATTAACCACGATGTTGTGAAACTGAAACGTCAAAGAGAGAAAAGTATATATATCTGATGAGGGTGTGTTTATGAGGATGCGTATCACTATTATATGCAATATTGATCTTATATAAAGGAAAGAAAAGTGTCTTATCATACATATTTATTCATTAATCTGTCCCTTTTTTCTTGTAGTTTGCATTATTCTAAAAATTTGAATAGATTGATTAAAATTGATACAGGAAGAATGAAATATTTCTATCTTGGTGTCTTTAATTTGAATGTCAGATCTATAAATAAATATATGTAGATAAACAAGTGTTTGTGAACGAGTGTGCGTTTGTATGTAAACGTACTATTAATTACTAACTCAGCTTCGTTTGCTAACTTTCAAATATTACTAATTTTCAAATATGGCTAGTGATTAGTATACTTTCACTACATCTTGATACTATCTTTACATCTATAATATATTACTTATTATACTCCCACAAACAAAGTTTGGGATATAGGAATCACCCTGTCTGTCTGTCTGTCTGTCTGTCCCTCAGTTCACATCTTGCCCGGGCCATAACTTCTTACCCCCTTATCGGATCTGAATTATATTACACACAATTGTTGTTCATGACCCAAAAGTGTGTTATGATCTCGGTCAAAGGTCATATCTTCAATGTCAAGGTCACAGTGCACACATAACCAAAATCCTTGTCCGGGGAATAACTTCTTAAGTTGGATTTGGATAATATATCACACAATCACAGTGCACACATAGGCAGAATTCTTTTTTGGGTTATAACTTCTTCCTGTTACGTTGAAGGGAGATTATATGTTTCATACAATTGTTGTCTATGACCCAAGGGTTTGTCATGACCTTGAACCAAGTTATATCTTCAAAGACAAGGTCACAGTGCACAAAATACCAGAATTCCTGTTTGGGCCATATATTCTTCCTTATAAATGGGAGGGAAATTATATTTCACGCAATTGTTATCATGACCAAAGGGTAAGCCATGACCTTGAACGAAGGTCATATCGTCAAGGTCAAGGTCAGAGTGCATAAAAAAACAGAATTCCTGTTCATGTCATAGCATCTTTATTGCACGGTGGAGGGAGATTATATTTCACACAACTGTTCTCCATGACTCACGGGCGTGTCATGATCTTGAATCTAGGTCATATCTTCAAGGTCAAGGTTAGAGTGCACAACATATCGGAATTCTTGTTTTCATTGATTATACCTCAGAATGAACAAGTGGGACATCCATTACCTTTAGTCTTATACCAGTGATGTATCTTGGATCTTGTTGCATATTTAAACTTTGTTGCCGCGGGGGGGGGGGGGGGGGTATTTTTCCCATTAGGACAACTCTAGTTTATATTTACATATTTACATGTCGTTAATTGGCCTAATTCTGAGAACTAGAGATTGTATATGGCATTCATTTGTAAGTTGTACATAAGCCAGGAAAGGATACAAATAATGTTGACTTAGGGAAAGAAATGAATAAATGCCATTCTTTCTCATTCGTTATTCTAGAGAAGCGATGTTTAAACATGCGCTTTATGTCCGTTACATTAGAGATTTAAGATATTTAAAAGAAAGTTATGTTTGAATATTTTAACTTCTAATGCAACTTATGTCTGAAGCGAAATTATTATACTCATTCTCATATGGCTTTCGTAGTATAAAGTGCTTATTTCCACATAGTGTGACTACATTATCGTAGCATATTTAAAGTGTTTCTTGTACCTTCCGCAAACAAAGTTTGGGGGTATATAGGAATCGCCTAGTCCGTCTGCCTGTCCGTCTGTCTGTCCAGAAAACCTTAACATTGGCCATAACATTTGAACTAAAAGAGATGGGGTCTTCATACTAAAGATGTATATTTCTTGTAGCAAGACCTTTCTGTCAATACCAAATTTTTTGACCTAGTGATCTTGACCTTGAAGTTTTACCTACTTTTGAAAAAAAAACTTTAATCTTGGCCATAACTTTTGAACCAAAAGAGATATTTTCATACTTCACATGTGTATTCCTTGTGGCAAGACCTTTTTGTCGGTACCAAAAATTTTTTACCCCGTGACCTTGACCTTCACGTTTGATCTACTTTTGTTTGACCCTAGCTATAACTATTGAACCAAAAGAGATGGGTCCTCATACTAAACATTTGTATTCCTTATGGCAAGACCTGTCTGACGGTACTAAACGTTTTGATCCCGTGACCTTGATCTTGACCTTTGACATACTTTTGACATACTTTAACCTTATCCATAACTTTTGAACCAAAAGAGATTGGGCCTTCATACTACACATGTGTATTTCTTGTGACAAGACCTATGTGTCGGTACCAAATTATTGACCTCGTTATCTTTACCCTTTACCTTGGTTTTTGCACTACTCTGAGTTTTGTTGCCGCAAGGGGGGGGCAGTTCTAGTTTCCACATGATGTAACCAAATTAATGTAGTGTAAAGTGCAAGTTATCGTAGTCTAGAGTGCTTATTTCCTCATAGTGTGACCAAGTTATTGCAGTATTTTTTTTTATATTTTATATTTATTTATATTTCTTTATAATATATATATATATATATATATAAAAGCCGGTGTGGCCTAGTGGATAAGGTGCTCGGCTCGTGATCGAGAGGTCGCGGGTTCGACTCCCGCCCGGGGCACACCGGTGTTCTGTCTTTCGGATGAGACAGTATAAACCGAGGTCCCGTGTCACGGTAGGCGTGGCACGTAAAAGATCCCTCACTGCTTCGGGTGGGTCCGTTGCAAAGGTCTAAATTTGTATGCAATGCATCTGGCAGATGCCGTCACCATATACGTGAAATAATCGTGGAGTGACGTAAAACAATAATCAAACAAACAAAAACAAATATATATATATATATATATATATATATATATATATATATATATTTTTTTTTTTTTTTTTTTTATTTATATTATTTTATATTTCTTATAGTGTAACCAAGTTATTGTTGTATAAAATGATTATATCCTCATAGTATGACCAAGTGTTTTGTTATCGCAGTATCGTGTTTATAAATTTCTTATTTCACATAGTGTGACTAAATTATCGTAGTATACAGTGCTTATTTCCACATAGTGTGACCAAATTACTGTAGTATATAAAGTGCTTATTTCCTAATGGTTTGACAAAGTTATTGCAGTATAAAGTGTTTATTTCCTCATAGTGTGATCAAGTTATTGTAGTATAAAATACTTATTTCTTCATAGTGTGTGTTATCATAGTGTAAAGTGCTTATTTCCTAATAATATGAAATATTTATCGTAGTGCAGAGCGCACGTTATCGTAGTATAACGTGCAAGTAATCGAAATATAAAGTGCTTATTTCTACATACCCCGGTACTGTGACCAGGTTATAGTATAGAGTGCTTATTTCCTCTAAGTGTGAGAAAACTTTGGTTGTATAAAATGCTTATTTCCACATTGTGTGACCGTGTCATCTTAGTATAAAGTGCAACTTATCGTAGCATTAAGCGCTTATTTCCCCATTGTGTAACCAGTACATGTATAAAGTGCTTATTTCTACATATTTGACGAAGTTCCTTTAGTATAAAGCGCTAATTTCCACATTTTGGACCAATTTAGATCAAACTGAAACTGAATAAAGATCTAATACAAAAAAGGAATACTAGACGAATGACGTCAAAAGAGCTGTGACTTCAATGACGACTTCTGGGTCTCAAACAGGGGTTTAATTAAGATGTTTCAGGCAAAGAATAGTACACGTCGGACGCCCACCACTACCTACTGTTTATATTCGTTTCCTTAAATGGTAGTAGATATACTATACGCGTGGAAATTGAAATCCACGGGAGGTCTTCTTCCTTTCACTAATTAGAACACAGAAACCAGGGTCTCCGTCGGTGAGATATGTAAAAGGTATACAGAAGAAAGAGGAGGGGCAGGAGGCTTCTCATAATGTCATGTATGAAATGATTTATCATTGTAAGACACCATTGATAGATGCTATATGGCGTCGACAGAGAGGTTAGAAACCGTAAGATCGGTCCGATTCATCAAGGTGATCATTAAGATCGGTCCGATTCATCAAGGTGATCATTAAGACTGCCATTTTTTGGACCAGGTTAGTAATCATGTAAGGAATACTAGTACATACATTTGTGGTCAATCAATTTGATACCCATAGAAAAGTCATGAATTCGTCAATCTGTTACCTTTGATCTTTACCACAACTATATTTACTCTGTAAGTAATTTTCTAATCGGTTATATTATATATATAAACGGAGTCCAAACAAGACAGAATGTCGAGGTAAGTTCTGTGTTTGTATTAAACAGATGTTCCGATGACATCTCTGACACCATTACGTAACGCACTAAAGATTTGCCGTTATCAGCACATCCAGTGTCATATCAGTGTCCATTACTGGGTTTAGTGTACGCTTATCAGAGAAGGGGTGCGCATGCGCGGAGTGAAAAAGTGAAATCTTTCGGTAGAACAAAATGATTTATCTAAATTCCTGTTCCCCAAAATTTTAGACACTATTCATCGGAAATCCAAGTCAACATGACATAATGCTGCTTCTAGATCAACATTCTGTGTATTATTCATGGTGTAGTGGTAAAATTTGTGATTTTTTTAACTTCCCAACTTGAAAACATGGTTGACTGCATCCCCTATGTAATCATTATGCAAGTAACATTGAGCCTGTCTGACTATGGTCATCCTTGCATGTATTTATATACAAAACTGTTGTGTGTGATAATTACCATCATCTTTGACTTGAACTCACAAAATATGATATAACCGCACTTCCTGAATTTCCTCTGACTACCAACGGATATATCGACCATTCTGTGTTAGTCCAAATAGGATTCTCCAAGAATCCAATCAAGAGGTCATGTGTCATCTTAAGTGTCGACAAAAGAATCCAATCAAGAGGTCATGTGTCATCTTAAGTGTCGACAAAACAAATCCCCAGATGAAAATAGCTTGTTTATTATTCTTACTGTTTACTAACTCGAATGATATCCAGGACCCAACCGTAGCAATAGCAATACATTCTTATATGGTACTTGTGATGAACCGGTGACATGGGAGGAAAAGGGAATAATGTGTGACACATGCAGTCAATGGTATCATGTTAAATGCCAATCTATGAGCTCATGTATACACCACCTACTCACAGAGCACCATAGCATGGGACTGCGTCATATGTGACCAAATTACAGCTCTGTATGCGTTGATAATATAGTAACAACTTCAAATCATTTTAGTGTATCTTTCGACACTTCACTACAAAGTCCAACCCCCCTCTCCCCTATGAATTATCAACCCATCCATTCGCAAAACGGTTCTAGCTTTAGTCATAAGTTCTGAAAATTTACGACTTTGGACTTACGACCTCATTGTAAAACGGTCGCCTGGTCCGCATGTATCACCACATCGCCCAGTCCAAACTTACCTCAATACATCCCAATATGAGATCTATCCATTTGCCCCCCCCCCCCCTCCCCGAAGTATGGAGACAAAGATCAGTCATTCATCCCAACAACACAAGAATATACTAGGCAGTACTTTCAGCATTCATTTAATTTCCAACAGGATTGATGACTCAAAACCCTGTTAACTTTCAGCACCAACAGTCACAGCAGCAGAACATCGCTATATTGACCAGCGATACAGTTGCTGACATTTAATAATTCAAAACAAATATAACATTATAATCATTATAATGATTAAAATCATAATCATTTTAATCATAAATATAATGTACATAATCATTCGACAAAGTGTCGGACAGTACAATGTAGCTGATTAAACTATAATTTCATGTGTTCAATTGTAATTCAATAAGGAATTATACAGATTATCCTTATTCCATTAGCAAAGACTTTTTGTGATTATTTTAAATAAAGAATTACAAACATAATACAAATGATTTTGAAAATGAGACATTCAACTTAGTAACAAAATATGATAAAGATTGATAATTCTTTATTCCATACATCGTTCATGAATAAATGATTAAAGTTCAAATGAATTCATATTTATCTTTTTTTTTTTGGAAAGCAATCTATTATTGTTTTTATATGAATCGATTTCACAAGATTTCTTCACAAATGCAAACTATTCAGCTCACTTCAAATCCTTCCAAGAAACAGACCCCGCAGGAGAGTTTAACCAATGTTTGATAAGATTTTGTTGTTTTTCCCTTCTCTTGAGGCTGTATTATACCCAAATACTCGCTGTGTGTCTTCTAAGTTAAGCCCTTCTCTCCAAGGCCCGGGGATGAAGTTGTGGCTTGAATTTTCACTACAATCTAGTTGCTGATTCTGAAGTCCTGGAAATCTTACTCTCATAAGATTATGGAGAATCAAGCAAGTCTTTTCAATCAGTTTAGCTGTAGAGATTCTGTGCTGCATAGTAGTAAGCAAAACCTGAAAGTGATTGGCAAGAATGCCGAATGCATTTTCCACAACTCTCCGTGCTCGTGAAAGACGATAATAAAACATTCTTTACTCATTTTGAAGACCTCTGTGAATAAAATGCTTCATCATTGTCGGCCTTAAGCCAACGGCATCATCTCCAACGAAGAAAAATGGCACATCCTGGGTATCAAACGGAAGAGGTTCAGAGTCAGGGAATCCCAGTATAATGTCATATGGAATATGGATAATTTGCTCAAAACATTATCCATATTACATATGACAGTACCATCTTCAGCACATTGTTTCAGCTCAGAGTCATTATAAATCTGTGCGTCTGATGCTGATCCAGCTCCTCTGATATCCGCCCATATGAATTTATAGTCTGCGTCGACCAAAGCCATCAACACAATTGAGTAAAACCCTTTGTAGTTATAATGTAAAGATCCACTATTAGTGGGATTGCGAAAAGCAACGAGCCATCAAGTGCTCCACAAGTATGTGGAAAATTCCATCTCTCGTAAAACGTATCAGGTATGGTTCGCCAACCTTCAGGGGTCGTAGGGCACACAAGTAACCCGTCTTTGTATTCATTAATAATGGAACAGCAAACTTCTTTCACTACTAAAGAAAATGTGTTGTGGGGAACCCTCCATGCAAACTTCATAGAAGAATATTTGTTTCCAGATGCCAGATGACGCATGACGCAATGTCAGGGCAAGCTTCAGTCCTGGTTCCAACGATTTCCTATAATTAGTATCTATTTTAGCAATTGTAGGCCCAATTCTAGCTAAAAGTTCATCAAACATTGACGGAGGCATGCGAAGAAAGTTAATGAATGAGGCGGGATCCTCTGTTCTAAGTTCCGCCATGAGTTGATCGCAGATTCCAAACTCTTCTCTCCTGGCAATCCGCACTCTCATCCAGTGTCTCCGACACTTAATTCTTTTGCTTCTCATCATATACAAAGGTAAATCCATGATATTGTTTTGATGGTATAAAATAGCTAGTTTTAAGTACCTTAGAGAAAAACCAGGTTCCACCATTTTAAAAACATGCAGTACTAATAATGCAAACCTTAATTTGAAGAAAATATTTCGTCCACCTAATTGTAAAAAGTCATTTAATATCAACAATAAGGTCGTTCTCAAGACGTTAGGTACACGCCAAAGTCGTTACGCTGTCGTTAGGTGCACGTTGAAGACGTTGCAGGACGCTAGACTATCGCTATATGGTCGTTGTGTACGCGTTAGGCACGCGCTCCCTCATCGTTACACAGTCGTTGGAATTCTATCTCGTCATAGCTACGTTCACTACGGAACCACGGGAGATAAGGCGCGGTGAGCGGCAGGTCAGTTTTACAGCTGTGTTTGGCAGTGTCGGACGTTATATTGTTATCGCTCTGTTTCCTTGGTGGAATTAAAGTTTTATTGTGTTCTTAATATAATTTGGATAGTTTTAATCATTACGTGTGATTCACACGTTTAATTTGTTTTAATTGTGTGACGCATACAGTTATATAATCGTGACACACGATTTGAATTCCTTGTACAGCATGTCTGATGACGAGGAGCGATTACTAGGTGACGCACCTAGTACCGCATTGGGTGACAATAAAGCTCATAATGCGCTCAGTACGCACAGTAATTTGGCGACTACGCCTAGTACTCCGGCGACAACACCTACATCTGGTATCTCTCTGCTCCTACTTCAAAGTAACATGGAGAAAAAAATCGCAAATTCCATGGAAGCCATGGGCTCCGCTTGGAAGTCTCTTGCTCTTACCAAAGACAAAAGTCATAGCCCCCAACCTTCATGCTCAAAAAGACCACGTCAGTCCGACTCGGACACTGACAATGGAGGGACGAAAAAGAGCAAAGCAAAATGCACAATCACATGAAGATTCCGACTCGGACACTGACACTGATGATTGTGGAGACGATAGCGATGATGACAATGAGTCTGATGCCGAAGCTTTGGTTAATAAGGCTTCCACAAAAACCAAAGGGAGATAAGAAGGAGGTTCAAGCCAACACAAAATTATCGGTCATGGCAGAAGCTGCCCTCGAATATGAGCTCAATGAAAAAGGACCTAAAGTCGACGATTCAGTTGCAAAAACAGTAAAATAAACAATGGTTGGCAAAAATGCCTTTTAAGGTATTACAAAATAAAAGAGCAAAGTACTCTGTTCCTGAAAAATTGTGAGAACCCTTATGGTGCCCTCTGGTCAACAAACCAATCTGGAATACGTTTAGACCAGTACCACAAAACGCACGATCTGAGACTCTCAAATGTTCAATCTACGTGCGTCGCTGCGGGAGCAGCCATTACGAAAAGCCTTCATGACCTGGTCACCTCTGATAACATCGAGGTCCCGAGTTTAATTAGACAATTGACTGACGCAGTTTGTCCTACTCGGCCAGGTTAATTACGATTTATCTCTACATCGAAGAGAAAACTTGAGGCCTGCTCTTTCTGGGGAATATCGAGACTTATGTAACTCAGAACACCCAATGTCACAAAAAAACCTTTTCGGAGATGACCTCCATCAAGGTATGAAAATAGCCAAAGAGACACAAAAGCTAGGCAAAGACCTTAAGCAAAAAGGCTATAAAAAGAGCTACAAGTCCAAAGGCTACAAGAACCGTAAATAAGGAAAGCAGGGAAATTTTCAGAAGGCCAAAAACTTCAAACGCCGCAACAAAAAAGTCCACAGACCAAAGCAGTCGAAATCGGACTCAAGCGACAACTAAGCATAGATTATGCGGTAAGTTGTCTTCATTCTTCTGTAGAAAATTTAAAACAGAATTTGTTAAATAATGCACAGCATTTTCATGGAGGCAATATAAAATGTTTTGTTGAACAATGGCAACAGTTAACATCTGACCCAGAAAATAATTGATATTGTCACAGGTATGCATATTCCATTTGACAGCAAACCGCGACAATATTCGTTGCCGACGCAATTAGATTTCTCTGATGCAGAAATGATGATCATTGATAATGAAATTCAGGGTCTTCTGGAAAAGCAAGTCATCAAATCATGTAATATTGAACAGGATGACTTCGTATCTACTATATATTTGTTCGATCAAAACAAAATGGCAAACATAGAATGATTCTAAATCTAAAGCCTTTGAACGAACATGTGACATATAGTCATTTTAAAATGGACTCCTTATCATCAGTTCTTCATTTGATTACCAAGAATTGTTGGATGGCATCAGTAGATATGAAAGATGCATATTATAGCTGCCCGATCTCATCTTCACATCAGAAATATCTTAAATTCGTATGGATGGGTCAATGCTATAAAATTTACAACTTTTCCAAATGGACTAGCATGCTGTCCTAGAAAATTCACAAAACTGTTGAAACCTGTTTTTGCGTTGTTGCGACAAAATGGGTCACTTGTCAACTGTTTACATTGATGATACATATCTACAAGGTGAAACACCAGAAGACTGTTTTCAGAATGTTTATGATACTGTACATATATTACAAAACCTCGGGTTCATTGTTCACCCAGAGAAATCTGTACTGAGACCCTCACAACAAATTGTTTTTCTCGGGTTTGTGCTAGATTCTGTGAATATGACGATTCGTCTTACTTGTGAAAAGGCACAAAGGCTCAAAACATTTTGCACAAAGTTACTCAACAAAAACAGGGTCTCCATACGGAGTGTTTGCCATGTTGTTAGGCTATATGACAGCTAGTTTTCCTGCTGTAATTGTATGGACCTCTACATTATCGCATACTAGAGATGGAAAAAACGAAAGCTTTGAAATTAGCTTATGGCAAATTATGATGCCTACATGACCATCTCAAAAAACGCAAAGAAAGAAATTTGTTGGTGGCAACAGTCTATTGCGTCCTCTTACAATTTGATCAATAGAGAGGCACCTACAGTTATCCTACATACTGACGCTAGCAACGCTGGCTGGGGTGGTGTCCTTGGAAATCTGAGGGCCGGGGATAGCTGGACATTAGCAGAGAGCCAATATCACATAAATTATCTAGAAATCATGGCTGTCTTCTTATCTCTAAAATCATTCCGCGACCATTTGCGGAAACATGTGAAGGTCATGACGGATAACACTACGCCGTCTTTTGTCCTAAACCACATGGGCACAAGCCATTCTAATAAATGTAATGCATTGACAAAATCAGTGTGGGAATGGTGTATTTCTGAATCAGTTTTCATAACAAGTGCACATATTGCAGGGTCACTCAATACGGATGCAGACATAGAGTCTAGAAAACGCCGTTGAAACAGAGTGGAAACTTAATACATCTCTGTTAGAAAAAGCACTGCTACAATTACAGTTTAGTCCTGATATAGATTTATTTGCTTCAAGGACAAACAAACAAATAGCGAAATATGTGTCTTTTCAATGTGATCCCGATGCATGGGCTGTTGACTCGTTTACACTTAACTGGAGGTACTTTAATTTTTATGCATTTCCTCCTTTCAGTGTGTAGCCAAAGCTCTTCAAAAAATTCAGACGGACCAGGCAAAAGGAAATTATTGTAGTTCCCCACTGGCCAACGCAGTCGTGGTTCTCAAAACTAAACCAGAATGCTGATATCAAATCCAGTAATTCTGCCATCGGGGAAACACATACTGCAACTGCCCATCAAACCCACTGGAAATTCATCCATTGTACAAAAGACTTCATCTATTGATATGTCTTGTGTCAGGGAATGCCTCGAAAGTAAAGGACTTTCAGGAAAGGCTTGCCAACCTCATTCTCGGAGCATGGCGACAAACAACCCAAAAACAGTATAAGACATATTTCCATCAGTGGCAAGCATACTGTAATACCGCAGGGTGTGATCCATTTTATCCACCTTTGAATATTGCAATTAACTTTCTTGCGGATCTTGCAGACAAAGTGGGCTACAGTGCTGTAAATACGGCTAGAAGTGCGCTTTCTGGAATTGTGTCATTACCTGATGGAAGCGTTTTTGGGAAAACATCCCCTTGTAAAAAGACTTTTGAAAGGTGTTTTTGAAGCAAAACCATCATTACCACGATACAATGATATCTGGGATGTAAATAGTGTACTTATGTATTTGAAGAATATGTGCTCTTATGACGCCATATCATTGAAGGATCTTACCTACAAATTAGTTATGTTACTGGCGATCCTTACGGGTCAGAGATTGTCAAACATTGCATCTTCTGAAACTTCCTCATATTCAGATTACAAATGATGCATGCGTTTTCTATATTGTGGATTTACTGAAACAATCCAAACCTGGAAAACATATTCAACCTATTTCACTCCAGGCGTACACAAAAGACCGCAGTCTGTGTGTTGTTACATGCCTTCAGAGGTATCTTGAGGTCACGCAGTCATTAAGACATTCTTCTAATGATGGCTTGTTTATAAGCTATTTAAAGCCACATAAAACTGTAACACTAGAAACGTTGTCCAGGTGGCTGAAGACGGTTCTGCGAGACGCCGGCACTGATGTTTCAATTTATAGTGCACACAGTACGCGTGCCGCGTCGACGTCTGCTGCTTGCGCAAGAGGTCTCCCGATTGAAGATATAATGAGATCTGCGGGATGGAGCAGTGATCGGACATTTGCAAAATTTTACAAACTGCAAATAGACACTGTGAAATTTGACAATGCCATTCTTAGTGATGTTGTGTAATTATCACATTTTCAGTGTTGAAGTCATGTGTAGCATTGTATTTAGTTTATATTATAGTGGAGTTCTTTCAATAGATCTTATGTTGTTTATTACGACACTGTTGATCTGGTAGACTTTGCTAAACATATCCAGTCTTTTGATCTCCTCGCAGACACATGGCTGTCAATTCTCCCGTGGTTCCGTAGTGAACGTAGCTATGACGAGATAGAATTAGAAAATTAAACGAGACTTACCTGTAAGTTGAAAGTTTGATTGGAATTCTATCGAGTCATAGTACGGAACGTAGGAATCATGGGCCCACCCGATATTGGGAACCCTCCCTAAGTGGTTCATGTGTCCACTTCGGGTTTTAAAGTCTGACCTGCCGCTCACCGCGCCTTATCTCCCATGATTCCTACGTTCCGTACTATGACTCGATAGAATTCCAATCAAACTTCAACTTACAGGTAAGTCTCGTTTAATTTTCTAATTATCGGCGACCTCGCAACGCGACGTGTTTATAAACTTACGAGGAACGACTGCACAGCGCACAGTTACACATGTCTAGCTTGTGCCGAGCGACGTCCACTAGTTAAATATGCTAGCCCTGTCTGGGACCCTTACAATAAAAAAGTAGACACACTAGCATGGCACGACGACTAGGAGCTAGACATGCTACCAACAAGCATGGGAATCAGTCTAGTGTCACTGCAATGCTACAGCATCTAGAATGGAGATTACTTAAAAAGTATGGCACATTGTCTATCCGACTATCGTCCACCTGTCCTCCGTTATTTTGGCACATTGTCCGTCTTCCGTACGTCTTCCATTATAATAGCGCATTGTCCGTCGTCCATTATGATGTCCATTATTAAATGAACTAAATAATTTTTTTTTTCAATTTTTGTGGCAGAAAAAAACTAGATAAGGTAGCCAGAAATATTATTAGTAAATCAATTTTGGAGGGAGGTTTAAATATGAAAGACTTGAAAGCATATATTATAGCATTAAAAACAACATGAATACGAAGGATTCTTAATCAAGAGGGCATAGGGCAAAATCTTTTACTACATAATATAAAACTTAATCTACTTATTGATTGTGGGACTGATTATATTAAATATTGTATTAATAAGATAAGTAACTAATTTTGGAGAGATGTTCTACAAGGCATGGAAGATACTTATAGATAAGCAAAAAGAATATGACAGTATTCATGAAAATAATGACTTACATGTATATTTAGAGAGAATTTTACAAACTGAAATTTGGCTTAATGAAAACATACAAATAGGGGGAAATAGCGTGATGTATGAGAAATGGTATAACAAAAATATAATATTTGTAAATGATCTTTTAAAAGATAATGGTCAATTTTATACATTCGGGGAATTTCAACAAACATTAAACATCCCAGATGCTAACTTCTTAGAGTATAATGGAATTATTACAGCAATTAAGAAACTACCGGTAATCAAAAACAACTTCAGACACCTACAAAATAAGACTTATGGTCCATGGATTATAGATAAAATTAAATATATTTTAAAAAGTAAATCAGGATCAAAAGATATGTATAAAGTTGTTAAGTGTAATTATGTTATACCTAAATCACAGAGAAAATGGGAAACTATCTTCAATAATATAGACCAAAAGGAGTGGAGACATATTTATAAAAAAAACCTTTTGATATAACCAAAGATGCACAATTGTTATGGTTTCAATTTAGAATAAATCATTTTGCTTTAACTTGGAATTATGATGGCGCATTGTCCGTCGTCTGTCCGTCCTACATTATAATGGCGCATTGTCTGTCGTTTGTCCGTCCTACATTATGATGGCGCATTGTCCATCGTCTGTTCATCCTCTGCTAACCATGAACATAATCTAATGGATGACTTTGAACGGAATCTTGCATATATGATCCTAAGGGTAAGGAAAGGCAAGTCTATACAAATAAACGTTGTTTATTTTGCAATTATTATATTTATACAAATAAAGGAAATAAAGGAAAAATTCTTTTTAATTATGATTTATTTTTAACGATTAAAGACAGCTGTAAATGAAAGTAATAAAAGAAAGATAAGTCTTATGGATCATTTTCCAGTTGTTCCTTCTCGGGCCTTTGTTTTTCCGAGCTTTCTGGAAAGACCCGAGAGGGTGCTATTGGATCACCGTAATGCGAGTAACGACACTGGAAACAGTTATCCTCCTCATATTACTGTACAATAGAATCATTTACGATGCACGTGTACAGGTTTCATTACTCACTGAAGCATACTAGGTATTGAAAGTTTTAACTTCATCTGAGCCGTATATTAATTTTGTTCAAGAAAAGGCTCTTGATCTTGCCCCAGTATCCAAAACATTTATACTAGGCTGATATAAAAAATATCTGTTTAAGAAACACTTGCAACTATGATTTCATATTTGTATACAGTATACTTATGACATGCAGTATCAAATATGTTCAGAAAAAGGCTTTGCCGTAATATTTGGCTACGACCCCGGGGCCGATAATTTTCTCATAGACATATATTGAACTTAAACTAGGCTGATATAGAAAATATCTGCTTTATATCAATCAGATTGCAGCAATATTTGATCCTACTCGTGTGACTAACAGTTTCACGTAGATTTCTGTAGGGAATAAAAAACGCCTTCTGGAGAATCACAAGCCAGAATGATTTCATATTTGGCATATAACATTTATTCCCTCTTTTGGTATTTTTAGCTCAGGTGAGCGTTGTAGCCCTTGGGCCTCTTAACATAGCGAAAATTATGAAGTAACTATACGACACCATTTGCCAAATAATAAATCAGGCTGTAGCAAGGCGAGTAAATAATTGCACAATGCCTATATGAATTTTTCATCTTTTCACATTGTAAAAATAAAACTATTGAAAAGAGTCGTAAAGTAATTGACGAAGCTTAAACCAGAAAAGTTTTATTGAGAAAAACTGTGTACAGAAATCCAGTAATTACTTCCACCTATGAATCTGATTCTGTGTACAAGTGTAATTATTCATTAAAGGCTGAAATTAATTTTAATGTTATATCAAAATACTTTCTTACATAAAAGCATTGACGAGATATATTAAGTACGAACACGGTTTCATATTATTACTATTATTATTACTATTATCTTATATTTATCTTTTTTCTTTACATTATCTTTCTGTGGTTTGATGGAAACCACGTGAAATTGAACATCTAGTGTATCCACTATGAAGCATAACTCTACCTGTCTTGTAAGTGAATGCCTAGATCTAAGCGGGAAAGTTAAAACAATCTCTCCTATCACGTTATCTACAGTCTCCATGGAGAAAGAATCGTATGCTGTTTATAATGCTCATACGATAAATGTACAACCCCACCCCCCCCCCCACCAAAAAAAAAAAAAAAAAAACAACAAAAAAACAAAAACAAAAAACCGAAAAACCAACGTGACTTGCGAAGTAGCTAGAAATCTTTCATTAGTACTAATGCTATGTACAATAAAACTCAGTCCCACATGAAAAGGATTAGATCATCCGTGACGAACAAAGAGAGACACGACGGACAATAATAAATTCTAGAGACTCAACCTACTCCAATCAGCCCATTCCATACCCAAGAGTTTTGTGTACTAAAGCCAGTACAACAGCAATGAGCGATCAATATCTCTGGGTAAAGAATGCAATCAACAACGGATATTCCCATAATTTTGCAATATCTTTTAGAACAGAAATAAAAAAAAAACCCAAACACACACGGGCACACACACACCTACACACACACACAACTATTGTGATTTTCAGCCTGCCAAAAACAGAAATATTAAAAAAGATAAGATTTATGGTTACATAGTTTATTTTGTTTGGTAATCTAATAGCATCAAATAAAGGAATACTGAAAGTTGGATAGTTATGGATATGTATACAAGATTCAATGAAAATCCAAGGTTTTATTCTATGATTTCACGAATTCAAACAAACCTCAACTCCCGAAAAGGGGTTAAAAAGTAATACATCAGTAACAAAAAATGAACATTTAAACAGTATTTCTCACTATTCCAGGTAATTTATCGATAGATTATATAAAACTATAGTCAGTAATCAATAATGACGTCAATGAAATATCATGCTTATTGAATATTAAGCTTTTATTATGCCGACATATATCTGATTTCTATGGTCAATATCTAAAGAACTTACTTCGGCTAATGACTGGTCACTTCAAGTATTTAATCAGTTGTGAACATGGTAAATATTTTTTCAATGACAGCGAAGCATTTAAAGACAGTAACTTTCAATATTTGAAATATCATACGCACTTCCATCCTTTCATTTTATTAAAATACAGAAGTTAATGGACACTTAAAAGGTAAAAATCAAATATCATTTAGATCACAATGCCAAGAAGACAGTGAATTCTTTAAAGGAGTTATATCATTTTTTATAACATGTAACTAAGTAAAAGCATAAGCCAGTATGTATTATTAACATTGTCAACTCCACATATTTATTCTTTGTTTGGTGTTAATATCGTAGTTAACTTAGTTACGACTTTCTGACGTCACCATTACTTGTTGACCGTTGAACTCAACACCTTTTAAAATATGAATAGCATTAAAATCTTTAATAAAAATAAAATTAAGTTTTTGTAGTCTCTAAATTTCAGATTTATTATTCATACTGAGGAGTTGAAGATATTTCACTGTTAGAGACTGTCCAATTATTAGCTATAGCTGTTAATATATCATTTCTCGAATGAAGCCTCCTGAGTCTCTCTTGTCTCATTATTTCATCAGGATCTGCACTTTGTTCCTCAACCAGCTTCGTAAGGGCTCTCTTTCGAGCTGATTTAGAAAATGCAAGGGCAGCTCTAACAACAGTTGCCACATTAACTAGCGATTTTTGCTGTGGGATAGGTGCATTGTCGGCAGCAACGAACTCCCGCCATTTACTAGGACGTCTGTGACCAGACGAATCAATGCTAAGGTCACTAATGCTGCCAAATATACTCCCCCCACTACTACCCCTCGTCTCTGAACTAACTGTGCTAATGCTGACTTTTCTTTGTCGTCCAGACATACGTCTATTGCCTTGTGTTGTAGTATCTGTAGACGGATCTGTTTTTGCGTCCTCGTGATCTGATTCAATAGTTTGCTCATGGTGTATAGAATCTTCCTCCTGTATGGTATATACTGCTATTGAACTTCGCTTCCTAGCACTTGGTAATTTCTTTTTCAGATAACTTGTACTCACCTCATCGCTTTGGTTGTCGTTGGTGAATACCGCATCTTCTGGAATCGTGTCTGATAAGGTTGCTGATATCTTTCTCCGATTTAAGATTCGCTTTTTAATACTTATATCACAGTTAGCCTCGTTTTCGTTGTTTGATTCATTTTCAACGTTCTGTGTGGATGTAGAACAGTTCTTAGACGCGCTTTCCAATATCTTATCTTCTGATTCTATAGTACTATTCGAGGTCCAGCACTCGGAAACAGCCGTTCTTGGTGATAAGATGTCATCTTTCCTATCAGCCGTAGTCATAGATACAGCAGTTTGGGGTCTTACAGGAAGTGACGCAGATTGTGTTCTTCCATTGTTGCTTACAGTATTATTAGCAGTGTGAGGTCTTTGTCTCACGTTTCTATAAATGTCACTTGCTGATTTTGTATCTCTTCTTATTTTTAAACGATTCAAGTGAATTTTTATATCATACTTTGAAAAAAGTGATTTATAGTCTTCTTGAATATCTTTTGTCAGTTGTTCCGGGTCAAATGTCAAATCTTGTAAGGGCCCATGACTAGAAAACACTTCATCATCTGGACTACAAGAGGTAGTACTCTGGCTATGTTTATTAGCACCAATATTTACATTTAAGTCATAAGAGGAACTTTTTGCACTTTCCAAACGACTCCTGCTTCGGGACCGTGATCTTTCAAGCTCTTTTTCTTGTGCTCTCCATTCCATTAGTCTTCTTTCACTTAGTCTGATTCCCATCTGATAAACTGGTGCACCCATAAAATCATTATCGTTTTTATTCTTTGGCGGCACACCTTGATCACTTCTTCCCGAGGTTTTTCGAACAATATCGAATGCTTTTACGACAATTTTTTTCTCACGATCTATTTCAATCGCCTTAAACGATTTTTCGCGATCAAAGCTTTTCAGAGTATTTTCGAGTCTATATCTTTCCAGTTTGTTCTTCCGGTCAGCTCGTAGAAAACGTTCGTTGGATTTTGACGGCATCTTCAGTTTATGTTCTTACCACCACTGAAAAAAGCAAAGCAAAGTACACTGATGATTTTATGACCTAAATGAAGTCGATCAAAGTTCAATAATATATCCCATAATCATTCGTCAATATAGGTATAACCTATTACAGGTTTGACTACATAGTATGGACATTGCAATCAGTCGGACTTCTAGTGAATCAGAGTTAGCATAGAGGTCCTGGATATAACTGTACTAAACGTGACACTAACACTTAGTACATACTTAGTAGTCTTGTGAAAAACATGACACCAACAATTAGTAGTCTCTTGAAGAAAATTACTACCAGCACTTGGTAGTTTCGTGAAGAACATGACACTAGCATGTAGCAGTCTCGTGAAGAAAGTGATTACCAACATTTGGTAGTTTCGTGAAGAACGTGACACTAATATGTAGTAGTCCCGTGAAGATCAACAATCCAGGTCCTGTAACCTTGACAGAGTATACATTTATTGGGAACTGAGTAATTATATACACCGAACAGTAGATTATAAAGATAAATCTCTTTCTTTTCATTTTAAATCGTAGATCTTACATGCAAGGTTTCATCCAAGTTATTAGAAGTAGAAATTTGTAGCCTTTTAAATGCTTACAAAGAAAGATTGAATCAAATGGCTTTAATGTGTTTCTTGTAGATTGCAGCTCGTTCGTTTTCAGTTGTTGCGAATGTTTTAGCACTATAATAAACATAATTGCTCGCGTATTATGTAGGGTTAGAGATCTAAATTCAAAGGAAACTAAATTATAACGATTACTCTATTTATGATCCAAACTTTTAATATAATCCTCTGATACGGAGTAACATATTAAGTTATGGTTTCAAGTTCTGTAAATGATTCAATGGGGAAAAAATTATTGTCTCCACTTCAACACAAAGCACAACCCGTTCCTCATCAACTACAGCCTTTCCTTAGGACAGCATTTCAGAATATCGAAAAGCAAAAACAAATAAAAAATAATAATAATAGATTAAAAACAAATAAATGAATAAATGATAATGATAATTAATAATGATAACATTATGAAAAAATCACAATTTTGAGAAAAAAAAAACGAAAAAAACCCCTAAAAAATAAAACAAACAATCAAACAAAATTTCAGATTATCAAAAAGAAAACAAAGTGATCGTGAACACGTTTTCGTGTATACTATTAGTGTAGATTATTTCAGTTACGTCAAAAAGTGTGTGAGGCACAAACCACTTGCAAAAGTGTTGGTAGAGGCATGTCCCACCTATTCCTTTCTCCTAATAGTTATTCAAACAGGATACAGAGTAAAGGATTTGCTTTTGCAATACATTCCCAGTTCTATATATAGGATATAGAAAGAACATGTCTATCGCAGGTACAGTGGAAACATGAAACCATTTACAGAGTTTAACGGAGTTATTTTTGTTCAGAAGTTAAACATCATGAAATCACGTTTAAACTAATATGTACATATTATACAGGGAGTAGGACAAGAGGCAAACGAAGACACGAACCCACCCACCTACCCCTTTTTCAAAAGGTGAGGAGAGCACAAATATATTCGTGTCCACCACTCTTCGCGGTATAATAAATAAAGAAGAAGATATAAATTACGATCAAAATGTCCAGAACAAATGGCAAAAAGTAGAACTTATTTTTGTTTCTCTTCTTTTTCATTTGAGTATTATTGTGTATTTTTATTTCGGTAAGTTTGCTTTTTAATTCATTTTAATTAAGAGTTGCAAATTGCGCCCCTCGGTTTTTTTCTTTGATCCATCTACTTTATTGTTATATCCTAAGTCAAAAAAAAACTTATCGAGGAAGTTATAACTAAATAAAGTTTGACTTACAGTAACTTACTTTGAAGTTACAACTACATAAATTTGACTTACAGTAACTTACTGAGGAAGTTATAACTACATAAAGTTTGACTTACAGTAACGTACTGAGGAAGTTATAACTACATAAAGTTTGACTTACAGTAACGTACTGAGGAAGTTATAACTACATAAAGTTTGACTTACAGTAACGTACTGAGGAAGTTATAACTACATAAAGTTTGACTTACAGTAACTTACTTAGGTAGTTATATAAGTTTACGGTCGTCTGGGTCTCCTGCGCAAAATGCCAATACAAGAAATATTTCACATTTTATCAAAAAATTGAATCTGGATTATCTTTCCAAATCCTTTTCACTGGAAACGGGAACTTTATAGCTGTCCAAACTTCCTAAACTTGTTGGTATCATGTTTAAGTACACTGTTAAGTCAATGTCTTCTCAAAAATTTCTTTATAAATACTTTAAAATATATATATAAATAAGTTGGAGACTGAAAAGAGTATTATTCAAATTGATACGGGTTCTACTCACCAAGTATCTGTTCCCTGTATCTCTCAGATTTTCCGTAATTTTTTATAAGAATGAAAAACATCACATAAATAAATATTCAATCCAAATACGTCTGGATATTTTTTCATCTACGTTACTGTAGCCAGAGACGATTAAATAATGGTTATATCAACCCGACATTTCAAAACAAAATCTCTTTACAGCAATATCCACTAAGCAAATACATACAGGAGCAATGTCTATCCATTTCTTATTTTAGTTAAGAGCTGCAGTGTGTATTGGACGGCTTCGATCTCTAACTGTCACACTTTTAGAGGAGTGTATTAAATTAAGTGAGAATTGACCCTGAACATAACACATACCTCAACAAGGCAAAAGGGGTTTTCATTGACATTAAAATCGAATTTGAATACACGAATCTGTTGACATAAGCTTTAGCATTGTTGGGGCTTTATAATAAATCGAAGCCACCAACCCTACTGTTGATCAATATTTGTTTTAGACCCAAATCGATAAATAAGACTTAATGTTGATAAGTGTATTGAAAAGGCCTTCATGCCTCATCTATAAACATCATAATGTGAAGATTTATGTTCATATTCTTTTAAAGTTTACTAGTGACAGACATCAGGTCTAGTACTTCTGTTTCTTTTTTAAATAAAACGGTAATTGTAAACTGTAGTGTTGTTTTTCAACAATATCAGACAGTAATTGCAATGTTAAAAGGCCTGGGTTTTGTTATAAAACAAAGTTTTGTTTTATAATTATATTAGTTATGCACTCGCCTTAATTTGCAAAAACATGAAAGTTATAGGCAAAAACAACAGTCTAAGATAGAAATATTTCTGTTAACCCAATTTTCTTTTATTCCAAAACAAATTTTAACACCTGGACATCAAAACAAAGTCATATGATACGAACTATGGGAGTATTGCAGAGTTTTTTTTTGCAAAATATAATGTGACGTGTGTTGTAAGTTGTATAAAATAGTTTATTGTTTTACTCCACTCTTATAGTGATGTAGCACCTCCCTCTGCATGGCTTCATTATTTTGTCCTGTGCTACCGGCCCACCTGAAACAGCGAGGGATATTAAATGTGCCAACGTATACCGTGACACATGACAAGGTCTTGCTTTATACCGTCACGAGCCCACGTATACCGTCACACAGAGCCTTGCTTTATACTATCATATGCCAACGTATACCGTGACACAGGGTCTCGGTTAATACTGTTACATGCCCAAGACTACCGTAACACAGGGTCTCGGTTTATACCGTCACGTACTCACGTATAACGAGACACAGGGTCTCGATTTATACCGTCACGTGCCCACGTATACCGTGACACAGAGCCTTGCTTTATACTATCATATGCCAGCGTATACCGTGACACAGGGACTCGGTTAATACTGTTACATGCCCCCGTGTACCGTAACACAGGGTCTCGGTTTATACCGTCACGTACTCACGTATAACGAGACACAGGGTCTCGATTTATACCGTCACGTGCCCACGTATACCGTGACACAGAGCCTTGGTTTATACTGTCATGTGCCAGCGTATACCGTGACACAGGGTCTCGGTTAATACTGTTACATGCCCACGTATACCGTGACCAAGGGCCTTGGTTTATACTGCCACTTATGCACAAGGTCCTCGAGTTGTACTGTCCCAGTATGTATGTACTCAGTTTGCTTACTCTTTAATTACATGCAAGTGTATACCGTGACACAGGGCCTCGTGTTAAACTGTGTCATTACGTGCCAGCATTTACCGTGACACAGGGCCTAGTGATATACTGTCTCGTTACGTGCCAGTATACCGTGACACAGGGCCTCTGTTGATACTGTGTCATTAGGTCCCAGCGTATACTGTGACACATTGCCTCGTGTTATATTGTCTCATTACGTGCCAGCGTATACCGTGACACAGGGCCTCGTGTTATACTGTCATTACGTGCCAGCGTATACCGTGACATGGGGCCTCAGTTTATACTGTCTCATTACGTGCCAGTGGATACCATACCATGACACAGAGGCCTCGTGTTATACTGTCTCATTAAGTGCCAGCGTATACCGTGACAAAGGGCCTCGTGTTATATTGTCTCATTGCGTGCCAGCGTATACCGTGACACGGTGCCTTGTGTTATGCTGTCTCATTACGTGCCACCGTATACCGTGACACAGGGCCTCGCGTTATACTGCCTCATTACTTGCAACCGTATACCATGATACAGGGCCTCGTGTTATACTGTGTCATTACGTGCCAGCGTATACCGTGATACGGTGCCTTGTGTGATACTGTCGAATTACGTGCCAGCGTATTACTGTCTCATTACGTACCAGCGTATACCTTGACACAGGGCCTCCGTTGATACTGTGTCATCACGTGCCAGCGTATACCATGACTTAGGGCCTTGTGTTATACTGTCTCATTACGTCCCAGCGTATACCGTGACACGATGCCTTGTGTTATACAGTCTAATTTAATGCCAGCGGATACCTTGACACTGGGCCTCTGTTGATACTGTGTCATTACGTGCCAGCGTATACCGTGACACAGGGCCTCAGTTTATACTGTCTCAGCCGAAAGACAGAGATGAAGACAGAATATAATAATTTCCTTAGACAAATCTAAGGACAGATGGGTAGGCAGAAGGTAATATATATCTCAAGAAACAACCGGGTCGGACCCGGAATGTCAGATTAAAAGAAAATAAGTAATAAGAGATAATAAAGGCCATTTTTATGTAAAAAACTTATCTTGACGGTTGCAATCGCAATAATGTTAATATGATAATCTTTTTCAGTAGGAGATTTAGAGGGGGCCGGGGTTCGAACCCCCTTTTTCGCCAAAAAGTATGAATAAAATTTAAGATTTGGCAGCCAAAATGGCTGAGTATTTTGGTTAATACTTGACTTTGGGTCTCCCTCTCACCTCGCTGACCCAGTTTGATAGATTTATGTAAGCGTAGTATCTTCGAGACTTTTGCTGATTTAAGAAAAAAATTGTTGGAATATTTTCATGGGATGGGTGTTACCTTACAATTTTTTAATATTTGACGCGCTTTCTTCATAAGCAAAATTATTATTCGGTTGCCTAAGTGACTTTCGGTTATTCATAGCCAATCGGAACATCATCGCCATTTTTTTACAACAAAAAAATAAATAAATAAATAAAAAAAAATAAAAAAAAAATTGTGTACGAAACGATTGAATGATAGTGTGATGTAAGTCCTCCTAAAGTTTCTGAATACAGAATGCTACCCTAAGAAGGACTAACATGACCAATTATATTTTACAATTGTTTATTATGGCAAGACGATTTTAAAACCTTAATTATTGTTTATAAATTAAAACTTGAGAATAATAAGATTACCAATACGGCCACACCATTACCACAAACCAGTAAAGGTTTGTTATCCCAGCAAACGGCCAGTTGCTTATAGATTGGTTAAGTTTTGTTGTTAAAAATAAATAGTAGATTGATTAATTAATTATTGTTTCACGTCACTCCACGATTATTTCACGTAACGAACCCTCCCGAAAAAGTGGGGGAACTTTTACGTGCCACGCCTCTCGTGACACGGGAGCTCGGTTTCACCGATGTGCACACGGCAGGAGTCGAACCCGGGACCTTTCGGTCACCTCATCCATTGAGCCCATCGGCTTAAAACAAATGATAGATGATATAGCTAGTAATTTTAAAAGTACATTTCCATACTAAATGCAGGCTAATCCGTACGTCTAATAAACTTGCTATTGCCTTATGTACTTAATGGGCTAAATGAACCAATTTTATAAACTATTATAGCTGAAAAGGAAGTGATACTAGAAATTTTAAAACATAATTTTGGGGGGTTTTTTTTAATTCTTTGCAGTGCTTGCACCAAATTGTTTCTTGTCTATTTGTATATGAAGTTACATGTATATGAAAAAGTCCTGTAACTAAACACAAAACGAGGCTTTGAGAGGTCTAGGTAAAAGGAATGGCCAATGTCCCAAAATTTCAGTACGGCTAATACGGTTATCTAAGCGTATCTGCATATGAAAATGTACCGGCAAAGGCGTTCCCAAAACTACGCAAGAAATGGAACTAAACGTAAAATCAGATTACGAGGGTCAAGGTAAAAGGAAAAGGCAATTCAAGTACAGTTTATATTCTCATAGCAAACTGTAAAAATTGTATGAAGGAATCCTTTAAAGTGAGATATGAGAGATCAGGAAATACCAAGATCATGAAATTACATTACGATTGAAATGCTGTCACGAAGAATCTATTTATGAAGTGGTATGAAAATATTTCATTTCTCAGTTTCCTAACAAATAAACTGGAATGAAAGAGTTGAAGTACAAAGACGAACGTGAAAAACATATGCCTGGCCATGGAGAGCATAACAAATAATAGAAACGCTTCATGTAAAAATATTTTTTAATATAGGCATCTATAATACGATCCTGAAATCATCACAACAGACCGTAAGTCTTGTATTGGCTCCTCTACACTCTGATGTAGTCGCAATGTGAGCCCGTAAACCACACCAACGGAGTTACGATCGTTACTTCAATTCACCGACCTATGTCGGTACCAAAACTGCAATTACTATCAAATATTTTTTGTGATTTCTTCTTAAATTGTGCAATTATCCTTGCTTGCACCGCATGTCCGTGCGGACTTTTGTCACATAGATGAATCTGATGTCTTTTTTTTTCCTTTAAGATTTTTGATGTGTTTTTTTAAATGCACGTAATTCCGCGTTACAGTCGATACACATTTTCCTTTGAAGGATAGAGACAATTCGGCGTTGACATAAGGTTTATCATGTTACCATACTGTTTCTCTTTTCTACAGCTTTGTATTTATTACCTCGGTTTGTATCTGTTATCAACACTTTTAACAAAATCACTACAAGTAACGTACACTTGACAGTTTGATAATATTATCGTTGTCGAATCTGGGCTAATTCGTACCCTAGAACTTTCACATGGAAGGTCTTTGTTCTGCAGTGTTCTTTAAAACGTTTCTATAATTGGGCAATTCCACTGACTTCACAACACAGATTTTAATGTCGACTTTTAAATCCAAGGAATTCAATAACTTTTAATAATAAATAGTTGTAGTCATAAATATTGTTTCGTTTTAACATACATATTGGTATTTCGAATTAGAAATATAATTAAGAAACGAAATCGACCGTCAAATTTAATTGATTTCATCATGTAACAGACTGGACATTATATAGAGAAGGGTAGACTTATACACTGATATTTCTTCTTTTATTCCTACAAACATTTGCAATTATCTTCAAATATATAGAAAGGGACCGCTCATTTTTAGTTACATTTTACCCCTGTTTTGTTGTTTTGTTTTTCCTCTCTTTTCCGAATTCCCCCTCTTCTTCTTCTTTTCATTTTTATTTTATTTTATTTTTATCATTAAAAATGAATTCAGATGATCACAGCGATTTTAAAAATTATGTCACATGTAACGTAGAAAACGGGATTGGTTGTGTCATTTTCTATGATTTATGACATATAGGTTAAATGCTGCGAACTGTAACATTGAAACATTTCTATTTTAGAAACATGTTAGTTAGGAAAATATCAAAGATGAAATTAAAAGAATAATACGTCATAGTAGTGTGTAATTTATAACGAAACACTTTATCAAAAGGACTAAACTATCACAATGACTGACACCATTATCATAAAGAATACCAAAGAATGTTCACATAGATTCCATTCGTATATCGTCATCAAGAAACAATGAGTCATCCAAAGCCAGAAATTCATCATCCACAAAATGTAAATTGTCATTTATCATTGCTTCACATTCCCCACCGCAGTATTCATTATGTTCCGAAGAATCTGGAATTTTCTTACACAAATCTTCATAATTTTTTGAGGGTTCATCATTCGCACAATTCTTTGACGAATCCAGCATTTCTTCTGACGTCATAGATTCTTCTCTACTTGCGGCTGCTGAATATTCGCTTCCATAATGTGCCATCTGTCGCAATCGTTTTATGTATAACTTAGATTTGCGTAGTATCTCCAATTTACTCATTTTCCTACTAGTCCATTCTTCTGGAAGTTTGTTTTTTAAAATTGTCAACATTTCATTGATCCCTTTTACTCTCTTTCTTTCCCGAGCATTTCTTCGATCTGTGTTTTCCATTGTTTTGTCAAGATAATACTTTGTAGACAGCCTTATATAGTATATACAGATACATATACATCAAAATATATATTCACGACAATTGTCTCATATTTGATTGAATCATGTGCTAATGTTTGTTAATTTGTGCTAATTTTGTATAATAGATATTTGGTTACATTATCACCTATTGCGGACACCAATTAACATCAGGTTGGATCACGTATGCTCCAGGAATCTCCATAGTTTCTGGTTATCGTTTTATTAAGAGTATTTCAGAGATTATAAGATTGCCGTATGCATCCTACATTTACGCTTCTCCATTATATTTTTAATTGGCTGAGTGATTATCCCTTTGTTTTCTAAGTTTCTCTCTTGTAATGGAGCAACCATTTGAATGTGATTGGGGTGGGGGAAAAGAAAGACACTTGTGAGTCGCCGGATTTTTTTTTCAGCCTGTTTCCAGAGACGACATTATCCCCTAATATTAAGAGCCGGATTATTTGTCATATTTGTTTTGCCACTTATTTGTGAAATTTAGCGTATCTTAGGGAAAGATGGCGAAAAAATTAAATTTCTTCTACATTGCGAGCCAGAGTTTTGGGGTTGTTTGTTTGGGTTTTTTTTGTTTGTTTGTTTTTTTTTTTTTTGTTTTTTGTTTTTTGTTTTTTGTTTTTTTCTTCTTCTTCTTCTTAAGTGAATTATTTGAATTTTAGTCCGGTTTTCGAGACAAATATTCTATAGATACTTGTCAAATTCATCTTTTAGGTCATATTAGAGATAATAATGTCAAAGTTCTTTTTACTAGGATGGTCATGCTTGATCTACAGAAAGGTTTCGATACTTGATCATTCTGTTTTATGTAAGAAACCAGACAGAGTGGTGTTATTTCAAGTCCTGGCTTTGTTTCATGCTGTGTTCCCCAGGGCAGCATTCTATGCCCTGTTCTATTTCTGATATATGTAAATGACAGGTCTTTGAATATTAACCGGGACTGTAAGTTGACTTTATATATAGAATAAGTGCCTTATTTTGTGTTGTCATGCAGGAATAAAGTACAATGGCTGATGCATTTATTAGATATAATGCACGTTACTTTCGTCGAATGTCAAGAACTTTAGCGCAAAATACGACTTTAATGACGTCAAGCAAGGTTGGAAATGTCGAACCTTTCATTATTACGTTATAAGCTTAACAATCAAAAGTCTGCCAAACATCGCTTTCTGTAATGAAAAGTGGGTCAAATATTGGGCGTTATGACGTCACGGATCAATGTACTTTATACAGAAATAAAATACATAGGTCTTGAAAGCTTTATCTCTGGCAATTACAGTGGTTGTGCATATATACATAAATAAAATACATAGGTCTTGAAAGCTTTATCTCAGGCAATTACAGTGGTTGTGCATATATATGCAGATGATAGTGCCATTCTCTTTTCTCATACATCTAATATTAAAGAAACTTGGTCAAGTTCTTGAATTATGTTCGGACTGATTAGTTGACAACAAATTATCATTACACTTAAAGAAAACAGATTGTATGTTTTTTGGTCCTGAATGTAATACAGTAAAATTGATAATTTCTCTATTGTCTATCATAAGCATGTCATCAAAACTTCTCAGCAGGTAAAATATCTTGGTTTGTATATAAATGCTTACTTGTCTGGTGAAAGTATTGTATCTACCATTGTTCAAAAGGTAAACAGTAGACTCAAATTTTTGTATAGACAAGCAAGATATTTGGACCAGAAGAGTACATTTTTCTTATGTTGAGCACTTGTTCTCTGTTATTTAGAGTATTCGTACTCTAGATTGCCCAAAACATCGAAACATAAAGTACAAATTTGTCAAAAAGAGGTCAGCAGATTCATTTTAGATTTGTGTCCAATGCATACGGCTTATTCTAATGTACTTGATACTTTAAAAAATTGATTCTGGAATGAAGATTGAAACAAATGAGATTGTACCATGTTTTAATATTGTACACAATAAAACCCCTGTTTATCTCAGAATCAGAACACTTTATTCTCAACACTATCATTCAATAGTACAAAGATATAATATATTGCATAAACATATAAATCAATATCATAAGGTGTTTAAGGCAAATGAATCAGTACATTTACTTATCTATTGAAGAGAGTTGCATTATCACAGAATACACACACACACATATACATTATATAATATTATATATATTACTTATTCACTGAAGAGAGTTGCTTGATAACAGAACACACACACATCCACACACACACACATACACACACACACATTTTGAATGTAATAATACTATTAAAATTCAGCGTGGAGGATGATCAAATTTTGAAATGTCTTTTATTAGTTTACAAAGATTCCTCAAAAATATACGGTTAGTAGATTGAAAAAGGTATTTAAATTTTAATGCATTTGTTGGTATTTTTCTATACCAATTTGGTAAATTCAATTTTCTTGACAAAGATAAAGCTTTGCATTCAAAACTATGAAATTCATCGCCAAGCTTATTACATTCAGTACAAATTCTTCTACTTTTATCAACATTATACTATCTTCCAATTTCTATTAGTAACCTATGGTTAGAAGTTCTAAATTTACAAAAATCTATTTTTTTATCCAACAAATCTAAATAAGGTTCAAAACCAAAAGTTTCTTTATAAATTC
The DNA here is from genome assembly GCA_035048485.1 of Pteria penguin. Taxonomy (NCBI): domain Eukaryota; kingdom Metazoa; phylum Mollusca; class Bivalvia; order Pterioida; family Pteriidae; genus Pteria; species Pteria penguin. The sequence goes on from CM068581.1 coordinate 15,914,076, forward strand.
GATATGATTTACCTTTTGATGAATGGAAAATCTCACTATACATAGTTGTTTAAACTTGTCTATTAATCTTATTTTGGCAGTAGTGGATATCCATTTGTCATTTATATAAATACCATTCATGTACCAAAAATTACTATAACCACAGTTATCTAAAATACTTTAGACATTGCATAACCATTTTGAGATTGACAAACTATCTTTTTTTATAATGATTTACGATATAAGTATATTAGACGATATTATTACAATAGACCATCAATGTTTAAATTGGTGCAGTTGCTTTCAGTTAAAAATAAGAAAGCGTTATGTAAATTATCAAAATTTTTGAAGAAGGCTTTAAAATTAAGATCTGGCATTTGAATGCTGTCTCTCCATATAACACTCTACTCTACTTTCCAATTGTATTCTATGTATATATATGTTGTGAATATTGTATTGATGTATTTGTATTTCATGCTGACTAATCGTAAGACTAAAGGCACAACAAACAATAAACTAAACATCTTTGTCAAGAGCATACATATTTATACATTATATTTGCAGAGACATATATACACAGTACGTATGTCTCTGATATTTGACAATTTGTTATCATTTACAATTGAATTTATTTTCAAACAATAATTAATTATTCTTGATTTTATTTTCACAGACAATGGTAAAATCCCCAGCTCTCCATAAATCGTAAAATTTGGTGTAAATTTTTTAACATTTAACAACAATTTGCAAAAATACACCTCAAAATTTGAGGTGTATTTTTTCAAGCACTTCATAGTTAAAACATCCCCAGATTTCACAACCATATAAAAGTACTGGAGTAACAATCTTATCAAATAAGTCATATTGTGAGGTAATACTCAAATTATGTAATCTGCCCTTTCGATGGACTTCATATATTGCCTTTATCCCCTTGCATACATTTTTGTTAATAGTACTTTTAAATTATCTATTTTTTGCTTAAATTTACACCCAAATAATTTAATTCATTGACCACTTTCAAAATTTTACCGTTCGTATAGAACGCATAATTGCTTTTTCGCTTTTTGGTGAATACTATTACTTTAGTTTTTTCAATATTGACCTTGAGTTTCCAATATACACAATAATCATGGAAAGCATGTAATTGATTTTGTAGATTTTCTTCAGTATCCGAGAATAAAACAGTATCATCTGCGTACAGAAGCATAAATGATTTCAGATATACATTGAGTTGTTGTACAATTTCTGTACTGATTTCAGAGAGACCTTTAATGCCTCTTAGACTAAAATAACTCTCTAAATCATTTAAGTACAAAGAAAATAAAGTAGGTGATGAATTTTCCCCTCGTTTCAAGTCATTATTGCACTCAAAATACTCAGAGTACCGGGCCAGCACCATTATATACAATTCTAGATTTTATGCTATTACACTTATTTACAATAATGTCATATAGTTTTCCATTTCTATTATTCAGTAAAAGTTTATACCACAGTCCATCTCTCCATATTTTATCAAAAGCTTTTTCAAAATCTATAAATACACTGAATAATTTTCTTTTTTTTTCTTTAACATGACTTCAATAAATGTATTTAATATGAATATGTTATCAAAAATGCTATAGCCTTTTCTAAACCCAGCCTTGTTTTCACATAATAATGTAATTTCATCAGAAAAATTTTTTTATTTAGAATTTAGAATAGCTGTAAACAAATTACTTTAACAGCTTACGATCGTAATGTGCCTATAACAGCATGGATCATTTGTATTGCCTTTATTTTTATATATAGGAATAATCACCATCGAACTCTTTTATCCCTATTCGATACTTATATATCTAGTCTTGCTTACTACGGCTGTGAAGTTTGGGGTTTTCATTCTGCCCCCGATACAGAGAAGGTGCATTTAGATTTTTGTTGAAATATATTAGGTGTGAAAAGAACTACACCTAATGCAATGGTTTATTGCGAGTTAGGAAGATTGCCATTACTTAGAAAATTTAGAATTATTAAGTATTGGTTGAAGGTAATTTATTCCGAAAACTGTATTTTGAAATCATGTTACAATTGTAATTGTGAACAGTTTTTTTTTGGGGGGGGGGGGGTGGTAATCAAAACTGTAAAAATTGGATATCAAATGTTCATGATATTTTATCTGAAATTGGTCTTACTTATATTTGGATGAACCCTGAAACACTTGATGACAACTACATTTTAACTATTTTAAAAGAAAGATTAACTGATATCCATAAACTGTCACTGATGTCAGAAATTAATGCATATTCAAAAGTGTTTTCATAAGCACCAAATAGATAAAATCAGCCTACAGTCATATTGAACAAAACCTATATATGATGAATATAAGAAACTTATCAGTAAGATACGTCTCTCTTCACATTGTTTAGCTGTTGAGACCGGTAGATTTAGAAAACATTCCTTTACAGAGACGTACTTTTCCATCATGCAGTACTGATATAGAAGATGAATTTCATTTTATATTGAAATGTCCTTTATACGATAACTTGAGAGTGAAATATTTGAAACCTTATTTTCATAGAAGACCCGCTGTCTTTAAATTAATCTTGCTTTTGTGTTCAGAGAACACTAAAGATCTATGTAACCTGGGAAAACTTCTAAAAAAATTATTTTTTGTACGAAAATCTATGTAATTGTTTGGATTATTACAACTGTATAATTATTATTTTTAGTATTTTATTGCCATCGTTATTGTAATTGATATTTCCATTATAAATATGTTATGCTCATATGTGATACGACCTTGACATAATACGTCTATTTATTGTACATACTGATCTATAAGCTGCTATGCTTTTGATTAATAAACTATACTATACTAATGGTCTCATTAAGCCAATCAGAAGGCATAATACCACTGTCAAAAAAACTATATCAAAAACTTTAACATACATATTTATCATGTCTGCTGGTGAGTTTTTAATGTACTCATTTATAATCAAATCTTCACAACAAGCTCTATTATTCTTGAGATTTCTTATTTCATGTTCTTCAATAGGCAAATTTACTGTGTCATTTACCATATTCAAATCAATTGTAGATAGTAAGTCAGAACTTTTTCATGTATATGTGACCATTGTTGTAATATCAGATTAGCAAATAGTCTCAATTTTAAATTACCATCAATCAAACTGCGTCAAGATCAGACTTTTTATTATAATGCCATCAAGGATAGGAATGATTTACCAACAAACATCAAGAAAATAAAAAAAAAAATAAGGAATCTCCTAAACACGCTGTCAAGAAACACATAAATAGAAAATTTGAAGCGTTGTGAGGAGAGGTATTTGTTGTACACTTTTGATGTTTTAATATTTATACGATATATTGTTTTAATACGTTGTTAGTAAACAAATGTTATACGAGGTACAAAGCCGTTTTCGTGCCATTTTAAAGAAGGAAAAAAAAACCAATTTTTTTATCTCGTTCGAATGAAAAACTTTCTCGTTTGAACGAGAAAATATATCGTTCGAACAAGAAACCTCGTTTGGAACCTTCTCGTTCGAACGAGAAATTATTTCGTTCGAACGAGAAAAATTTAGATAATTGCTCATTCGAATGAGAAAATTGAAATATAAAATGAATGGTAGTAAAACACTCATAATCATGCATTATTATTTCATTAATGAATAATATTAATTAGTGAGGCTACTGAGCCAAGTCAGGTTGATTCCAGTGGCTTAAAGCATGAATATAAAAATATAGGAGATGAGGTTCCAAATCAAATGTTACAAACATACTTTAGATCTGCCGCTTGATATACTGATAGACTGAAATAATACGTATACTGTATTTCAACAAAAAAGAAATCCAGGCGAAACACAGGGGCACGATCAAATGTAACTCTTGCTTATGTAATTATTTAACGATCAAACATCCGCTACTAAAGAAATGGTTAGAAAATATCAAAAGATTTATTGATGTACGATATTCCATTTCTTTTTATCGGTCAATAACTCTTACACTGCAGATAATGGTATATGATAGTTTCTCGTTCGAACGAGAAAAGAGATAATTTCTCGTTCGAACGAGATAAACATATTTTTTTCTTCATTAAAACGGCACGAAAACGGCTTCGTAATGAGGTGCCTTGAATGTGCATTTATACCAAAGGAACTTTGCAATTTGGGTAAATTTCTAAAGTGTGCTTTCAAAATTGGAAGTACTTTAAGTCATAGTTCATAGTTATATTGTACTTTATTTAATATATAAACATATTTATATCTTAATTCAATGTGATATATATATATATATTATGTTGACCTTGACATTACTCTATATTATTGTTGCTTATCATATATTTGTATATCTATAAGCTGTACAGCTTTTGATTAATAAACAATACAATACAATACCAAACTCTGCAGTGGCGTATCTAGGCGGTAATTATCAGGGTTGCGTGTTAAATCATTCCACAAGGACACTTTGATGACGTATCTCTTAACTTCGACAGTACCAGACCTTTGTTGAGTGAAAGTCTTTGAGAAAGAGTGGAAGTCTTTGTCACACCCTGAGTAAGGAAGCCTGGCAATGTCATCATCATACATTATGTTTTATAGCGAAATCAACACTAGAACGGATGTTAGAATGAGGTAAATGTATATCTTAGTAGCCGCTATAGTTTGAAAAAGACAATTGGTGCATGAAAGTGAAATAATGGTGTCACTTTACAAACGGCGCTTATTCGCAAGCTTATCAACGACCCGCGCAACATTCGCTGTTTACTCGACACTTTCCTTGATTTAATTCTAAGCACCTGTTATCATATTATTTGAAATGTTATTAATCTATCTGTGTTGTGTGTGTATGTGTGTAGGTGTGTGCATGTTTGTGAAAATTATGTGTACGCTGGGGCATACACGCATATAGTGTAGCTACGCCACTTATTTGTTGTACATTATTGCATGTTTCTGTATTGATGTTGTTATTATCCTTGGTGATTTCTGTCATGCAGCTTTGTCAGATGTCTTTAGTTTTCTCTTTTAGTGTGGATATTCACCATCTAGTCATGAAATGAAGAAATTATGTATTACACTGTGTATGAATATTGACGTTTAATTTGCATTGTCTCTATAATAAGTAACTTCTAATGGTTTGGCGTTCTCACTATAATTCGACATATCCAACATTTCCCATGACGTCAGAGATTCTTCCTTTATAGCAGTTGCTGGATACACCAGTGGAAAATAAGAAGTGATGGCAAACAAATGTGAAAAAAAGATCCTTTAGTTAAAGGTCAAACATTCAGGCATATAACATTACTGTTTTCTTTTTGTGCGAATCTGAAAATTTTCCTCGTTCATCCTTTTCATTGTAATTTGACAATTTAACCGTTACATTTTAATGCGTTGTAACATCATAACTTTGATTAAGAAAAGACTTAAGGATATTTACCAGCAATCCATACTTTTAGATATTTCAGATCATCAAAGGGACATCTATATCAACATCTTATAGATACTTTTACCATGCAATATTATTTATTAAGCCTATCCTTTTGTTATATAAAAATATTGCCAAATTTAGAGTATCATCACACGATCTTCGGATAGAACGTGGAAGATATGATAGTGAAAAAAGAAATAGCAGATTATGTACCAATTGCAACACCAGCGATATTGAAGACGAGTTCCATTTTGTGCTTATACGTTCTAAGTATACAGACTTACGCCGTCGTTTTTCAAGCCTTATTATTACAATAGACCATGTGTTTTTAAATTTATACAATTATTAAGTACAAATAATGTTAAACAATTATTAAATCTTGACAAATATCTGTATCTTGCCAGTAAACTTAGATCATTGTGATATATATACTCACTCTCCACGGTAATTCAAAACTTTAGTCTACGGTCCAATTTTGTAAATTTATGTATGTGATGATGTATGTGTGTGTGCGTGTGTGTGTGTGTGTGTGCGTTTGTTTAAGTGTGTATGTGTGAACGAATGTGTCTATATTTGTTTATCTTTGTTTCTTGTATATATTGTATATATCATGTTGTGTTTGTGTTTTCTATATGCTGTACTGGCATTTGACAATAAACTGAATAGTAAAACCATTTATTAACGTTTTTGTATTATACGTTTTACTTAAAATTTTTTTGGTACTTGAATTGAAATACATGTACTAGAAAAATGGTATATGGCGGCAGAACCACTCTAGGAGTGATATAATATGATATGATAATATGATATAATATATAATAGGAGTGTAGTTTTTTTATGGCAGAGGGCGAGAAGGTGAATTATTTTATAGGAGTATTTACGCTTGATATATTTCAGTTTTCCTTGAAAATTTCACGTGGAGAACATGTACTGGTGTATCGAGTCCTAGGCCTTTCTAACTTAGGGCCCCTTTGGACAATATTGGAATGTCTTGCCAATTGATCGTTATTACACGCCTAAGATTAAGATATCTATAGTAAAGTGAATACCAGTCTGTTTTTATTTATATTGTTTATAATAAATTGTGTAAAAATACAACAGGAGATTAACACTAAGAGTTTGTGAATAAATTATAACATGAATTACAGTGACGAACCATGAATTACAGTGAAGAACCATGAATTACAGTGACGAACCATGAATTACAATGAAGAACCATGAATTACAGTGAAGAAACATAAATTACAATGAAGAACCATGAATTACAATGAAGAACCATGAATTACGATGAAGAACCATGAATTACAGTGAAGAACCATAAATTACAATGAAGAACCATGAATTACTTCTATAACACGCAAATAAAATTAGACTAACCTATACACTAATTAGAATGCGTATGGTAACTTTTCATGCTAATTTTGACGGTTAATTTGTTTATTTATATCTGTCAATACAGTTTAATGTCATATATACAAATTTTAAATCTTTAGCCGTTTCTTTAAATTAAAGTATATTCTTTATCTGCACCCCCCCCCCCCCCAATAAAATCCAAACAAAACAAAACAAAAAAAAAACAATACAAAAAAAGACCAAGCTGTGTTTGTGAAACAATAATGCCCCCGGCGGCTTTAAAGTCCAAAAAGTTATTTTAGCGTGAAGGTCATTGTCAGGTCAAAAGGTCATCGGTCTTGGTGTCATTTGAAAGGGCTTCATTAGTTGAAGTTTCTATCCCTCACGGTTTAAAAGTTATAGCTAACGTTAATTTGGTTGGTTGATTGGTGTTTTACGTCGCTTTCAACAATTTTTCAGTTATATCGCGACATGGAAGCAGGAGGTAACCAACCTCTTAAACATAGTGGCGCAACCCGGGAATCGAACCCGGATCGTCGGCGCGGCAAGCCAAGCGCTTAACCACTACACCAAGCCTGCCCTTATAGCCAACGTTAAAGTTGAAAACAGACAAACAAACAGACAGGACAAAAGCAATATGCCCCCGATCTATCGATCCGAGGGCATAAAAAATCAATAGATTAATTTTCTTTAATTTAAACTTACAACTTTAATGTACAATCTACCAGTAAGACACTGTCATTTGGAATATAAAATAAAATAAAAACAGAAGTTTCCCTCACGTATTCAATTTTATACTTCTTATAATTAAATAAGGAGACAAACTTTCAAAATGTTTGCTCAGTACGAAGACACCCATGACAATGTGACTATGTACCGGTATGTTTCATTTGTTGTCTTTTATTATTGGAGAGTAAATATGTAAGATCTATCTGGTATTTATTTCTTTGTTTTGAACTTGACTACAGAAAAAAAACAGTTATCTGTTAATTGTTTTCCTAGATCTTGCATTGGATCGTTGATAAAAAAATAAATTATTCCATGTGAGAACTGATAATATACTCATTTTATTTGCGAATTTATACCTGCGAATGGAATTTGTTCAGACTTTTCTTTCCAGAAACTTGTCAGAAATTTTGAATATATTACACCTGTTTACGAATACTTGGCTACCAAGATTTCATTATTCTGAAAATAAATGTAAAAGTTTAATCGAACGTGACACACTTTAATACCATTATTGATTTTGCATTTTTCGTTTTTTCATATTTGTTAGATAGGAACAGTTTTGTTTTATCTATAACGGCTACGCATTGCACCAGTACATCTGGCTATTCCCATGATCGCGCTCCTTTGCCTTTTGGAATCTTTTTGCTGCCAATACATTTTTATCTCACGGTCATCTCATGCAAACAGTGTCAGACTATGTAGTATGGTCAGTATGTTTGATGGCGGGTGTTGCTAGGCGCACAAGAGAGGAATTTTCCTCCTGGACACCGTGATTATCAATTAATGAATTCATTGTAATACAGATACTTTCTCATTACACTTTACAGAGACCGTTATGTATTATTCTGAATATGTTTGACAATGGGACTATATTTAGATCTGACCTAATTAAAAATATTTTCTTGGAGGACGTTGATTTAATACGTACGGCAACGTAGAAAGGTCATGAAGAAAATTTTTTTAAGTCGTACAAACGAGATACTAAGTCGTACAAACGAGTTACTAAGTCGTACAAACGAGATACTAAGTCGTACAAACGACTTACTAAGTCGTACAAACGAGATACTAAGTCGTACAAACGAGTTACTACGTCGTACAAACGAGATACTAAGTCGTACAAACGACTTACTAAGTCGTACAAACGAGATACTAAGTCGTACAAACGAGATACTAATTATACGTCGCATGAGTGTGGAAAAATAATGCACTTGTAAAACCTGTTGACTACTTCCGTACGAAGTACCCCGAAGGGAAGCATGAATAATATAAATAACAAAAAACACTCTGTATCCACAACTTTTCGGCCATTTGGCCTCTATGACTTGGCCTTATTCGCTGCGTTGATTTAACTGGCAGTTATGGATTTTAGAAACACATAGAAAATGACACGAAAGTTGTGATTTCTCAGTATTTGTGGTACCGATATAACCGGACAACCAATTCCTTTGCGGAAGCCCATCGGTTAGAATGGTTAACTGATCTCTGGACCATAGCAAGCATCTGATATCATAAATTTAAATTGGAAGTTCAGATTATAGTAGTTGTGGAGGTTAAAAACAACAATGATAAGAGGAAATTCCTTCATCTTGTTTTACGTATATAACATATACATATATTGCGTGTATTTCAGCAGTCACGTTAAGTACGAAACACCAGGTCGAGTTATATCCAAGACTGTGTATGACTACTTCAATCCCATTCTTCTTCTTCTTTTGCGAAAATGATGTGGACGTTTTTTGCGTACAAATGTACGCCTGGCTACGCCCTGGCTAGTAGGAACGTGGTGTATTTTACACTATGTACATCGGTTGTATCTGATATACCTCAGTCTCTCCGTTACATGTGTTAGAAAAGAAAATTAAAAGTATAGGTATATAATTGACAAAATACTAATCATTGTAGGCCACGATTTACCCTTAATGATTTAAGAAATTATACGAGCTCTCAAGGCTTCGTCCCCAGATCCCCCTACCAGGGTTTTTTCCTGGATTCGCTAGACACCACAAAGCAATCCCAGACGCATTGCCTTCACATGTGTATTTCTGCTTAAAAATTGCGCTCCGCCACATTATCATCACTTCCTGGATTCGCCCCTGATACCTACGGCATACCAAGTCGTACGTACGACTTAGTATCTCGTTTGTACGACGTAGTATCTCGTTTGTACGATTTAGTAAGTCGTTTGCATGACTTAGTATCTCGTTTGTACGACTTAGTAACTCGTTTGTACGATTTAGTATCTCGTTTGTACGACTTAGTATCTCGTTTGTACGACTTAGTAAGTCGTTTGTACGATTTAGTATCTCGTTTGTACGACTTAGTAACTCGTTTGTACGACTTAGTATCTCGTTTGTACGACTTAGTAAGTCGTTTGTACGACTTAATAACTCGTTTGTACGACTTAGTATCTCGTTTGTACGACTTAAAAAAATTTCTTCATGACCTTTCTACGTTGCCGTAAATACGGAAAAGCAAAAATACACATGTGAAGGCAATGCGTCTGGGATTGCTTTGTGGTGTCTAGTGAATCCAGGGTAAAATCCTAGTAGGGGGATCTGGGGACGAAGCCTTGGGAGCTCGTATAATTTCTTAAATCATTAAGGGTAAATCGTGGCCCACAATGATTAGTAGTTTGCCAATTATATACCTGTACTTTTAATTTTCTTTTCTAACACATGTAACGGAGAGACTGAGGTATATCAGATACAACCGATGTACATAGTGTAAAATACACCACGTTCCTACTAGCCAGGGGCGAAGCCAGGCGTACATTTGTACGCAAAAAAACGTCCACATCATTTTCGCAAAAGAAGGAGAAGAAGAAGAAGAATGGGACTGAAGTAGTCATATACAGTCTTGGGTATAACTCGACCTGGTGTTTCGTACTTAACGTGACTGCTGAAATACACGCAATATATGTATATGTTATATACGTAAAAGAAGATGAAGGAAATGCCTCTTATCATTGTTGTTTTTAACCTCCACAACTATAATCTGAATTTCCAATTTAAATTTATGATATCAGATGCTTGCTATGGTCCAGAGATCAGCTAACCATTCTAACCGATGGGCTTCCGCAAAGGAATTGGTTGTCCGGTTATATCGGTACCACAAATACTGAGAAATCAAAGCTTTCGTGTCATTTTCTATGTTTTTCTAAAATCCATAACTGCCAGTTAAATCAACGCAGCGAATAAGGCCAAGTCATAGTGGCCAAATGGCCGAAAAGTTGTGGATACAGAGTGTTTTTTGTTATTTATATTATTCATGCTTCCCTTCGGGGTACTTCGTACGGAAGAAGTCAACAGGTTTTACAAGTGCATTATTTTTACACACTCATGCGACTTATAATTAGTATCTCGTTTGTACGACTTAGTATCTCGTTTGTACGACTTAGTATCTCGTTTTTACGACTTGGTAAGTCGTACGTACGACTTAGTAAGTCGTTTGTACGACTTGGTATCTCGTTTGTACGACTTAGTAACTCGTTTGTACGACTTAGTATCTCGTTTGTACGACTTAGTATCTCGTTTATACGACTTAGTAAGTCGTTTGTACGACTTAATATCTTGTTTGTACGACTTAGTAAGCCGTTTGTACGACTTAGTATCTCGTTTATACGACTTAGTAACTCGTTTTTACGACTTAGTATCTCGTTTGTACGACTTAGTAACTCGTCTGTACGACTTAGTATCTCGTTTGTACGACTTAAAAATTTTTTTCCTGACCTTTCTACTTTGCCGTAATTTAAACATTACGTATTGTTGAAAATATAAATGGACAATATATATGTAGTTGGATCAAGCATATTTATTTTGTTGCTTGATCCAACAGCATGTATATTGTTCATTAATATCTATTTATATGAGACACATACTTTAAGTGTAATCATTGTTCATTCAATGAGAAACAGGTAAGACAGATTTTATGAAGAGCAAATTAGTTACAAAAATATTGCAGGACGTTGGTCAGTGCTTGTCAACTGATCGTAATTAACTTCATCAACATTGAGACATTCTTCCCATATAGCAAACATCTTTGTGATATTACACTTTTGTTTAACACACACAGATATATACACATATACACACATACATACACATACATATATATTGTTTACATTCATCATACCTGTTCATCAATTCCACATCACACATCTCTAACCATGGTACTGAATTTATTATTTTGGGGTCGACTGAAATTGTAATATTGGTGTTATAAATAAACACAGTTACCCTTTAACTGATTAGTTGACAGGCGTCTACAAGTATAGAGTAATTCTTGTCATTTAGTTGACAGAGGTGTCAACAAGTATGCAGTAATTCTTGTCATTTAGTTGACAGTGGCGTCAACTAATATATAATAGTTCTTGTCATTTAGTTAACAGAGGTGTCAACAAGTATACAGTAATTCGTGTCATTTAGTTGACAGGTGTCTACAAGTATACAGCAATTCTTGTCATTTAGTTGACAGTGGCGTCAACTAATATATAATAGTTCTTGTCATTTAATTAACAGAGGTGTCAACAAGTATACAGTAATTCTTGTCATTTAGTTGACAGTGGGGTCTACAGTAATTCTTGTCATTTAGCTGACAGACGCGTCCCGAAGTCTACAGTAATTCGTGTCATTTAGTTGACAGGTGTCTACAAGTATACAGCAATTCTTGTCATTTAGCTGACAGTGGCGTCTACAGTAATTCTTGTCATTTAGCTGACAGACGCGTCCCGAAGTCTACAGTAATTCGTGTCATTTAGTTGACAGGTGTCTACAAGTATACAGTAATTCTTGTCATTTAGCTGACAGTGGCGTCTACAGTAATTCTTGTCATTTAGCTGAAAGACGCGTCCGAAGTCTACAGTAATTTGTGTCATTTAGTTGACAGGTGTCTACAAGTATACAGTAATTCTTGTCATTTAGTTGACAGTGGGTCTACAGTAATTCTTGTCATTTAGCTGACAGACGCGTCCCGAAGTCTACAGTAATTCGTGTCATTTAGTTGACAGGTGTCTACAAGTATACAGCAATTCTTGTCATTTAGATGACAGTGGCGTCTACAGTAATTCTTGTCATTTAGCTGACAGACGCGTCCCGAAGTCTACAGTAATTCGTGTCATTTAGTTGACAGGTGTCTACAAGTATACAGTAATTCTTGTGATTTAGCTGACAGTGGGGTCGTCTACAGTAATTCTTGTCATTTAGCTGACAGACGCGTCCCGAAGTCTACAGTAATTCGTGTCATTTAGTTGACAGGTGTCTACAAGTATACAGTAATTCTTGTGATTTAGCTGACAGTGGGGTCTACAGTAATTCTTGTCATTTAGCTGACAGACGCGTCCCGAAGTCTACAGTAATTCGTGTCATTTAGTTGACAGGTGTCTACAAGTAAACAGTAATTCTTGTCATTTAGCTGACAGTGGCGTCTACAGTAATTCTTGTCATTTAGCTGACAGGTGTCTACAAGTATACAGTAGTTCTTGTCATTTAGTTGACAGAGGCGTCTACAGTAATTCTTGTTATTTAGCTGACAGGTGTCTACAAGTATACAGTAGTTCTTGTCATTTAGTTGACAGTGGCGTCTACAGTAATTCTTGTCATTTAGCTGACAGGCGTGTACAAGTATACAGTAATTCTTGTCATTTAGTTGACAGAAGCATCTACAATTCTACGGTAATTCTTGTCATTTACTTGACAGTGGCGTCTACAGACATTCTTGTCATTTACTTGACAGTGGCGTCTACAGACATTCTTGTCATTTACTTGACAGTGGCGTCTACAGACATTCTTGTCATTTACTTGACAGTGGCGTCTACAGACATTCTTGTAATTTACTTGACAGTGGCGTCTACAGACATTCTTGTCATTTACTTGACAGTGGCGTCTACAGACATTCTTGTCATTTAGCTGACAGACGCGTCCAGGTGTCTACAGTTACTCTTGTTATAGATAAACACAGTAACCCTTTAAGTGATCTAAACAAAATTACAACATTTAGTCGACAGGCGTCTACATTTCTACAATAATTCTTCTCATTCAGTTGACAGAGGCGTCTACAATTCTACAGTGATTCTTGTCATTTAGCTGACAAAGGCGTGTACAAGTCTATAGAAATTCTTGTCATTTAGTTGACAGGCGTCTACAAGTATACAGTAATTCTTGCCATTTAGTTGACAGAGTCGTCTACAATTCTACGGTAATTCTTGTTATTTAGTTAACAGAGGTGTCAACAAGTATACAGTAATTCTTGTCGTTTAGTTGACTGGCGTCAACAAGTATACAGTAGTTTTTGTCATTTAGTTATGAGAGGTATCAACAAGTATACAGTAATTCTTCCATTTAGTTGACAGGCGTCTACAAGTATACAGTAATTCTTGTCATTTAATTGACAGAGGCGTCTACAATTCTACAGTTATTCTTGTCATTTAGTTGACAGTGGCGTCAACAATTATAAGTAGTTCTTGTCATTTAGTTAACAGAGGTGTCAACAAGTATACAATAATTCTTGTCATTTATTTGACAGGCGTCTACAAGTATACAGCAATTCTTGTCATTTAGTTGACAGTGGGGTCTACAGTAAATCTTGTCATTTAGCTTTCAGACGCCTCCAGAAGTCTACAGTAATTCTTGTCATTTAGTTGATAGGTGTCAACAATTATACAGTAGTTCTTGTCATTTAGTTAACAGAGGTGTCAACAAGTATACAGTAATTCTTGCTATTTAGCCGACAGAGAAATCTACAAGTCTTCAGTTATTCTTGTCATTTAGTTGACAAAGGCGTTTACAGTCCGCAGTTATGCATGTCACAGTTTAGTCTATAAGACAATTTGGAACAATTGTTTATTTATTTGCGTTCTAAAGAGTTTTCCCATCCGTGCAATTTTTAATATTGCCTTATTCACTTCACCACACTCTCGACCAGTTTACGGTTAACGGGAAGGAACTCGATATTCGGCAACATACTTGCAGATAGAGTTGTCTTTCATTTAACATTACTAGTATTATGTCTTTTTTATGCTCTGCATGTCTGAGAACACAATTTTGTGTATGTGTGTATGCATGAAAATTCATTAAAAGTTGTTTCCTTTAAGAAGTTATTATACGACACGGTAGAATATTACGTTTTCTGCTAGAGTTACTTGAATGAAATTTTACGTTCATTTTAAACTGCAATCAGTCAGCTGACCACGTGGAAGCAGGAGGGTGAGCAACATCCTGGATATAATGAAATAGTTCGGGAATCGAACCTAGATCACCAGCACTGCAAGCCAAGCACTTATATTGATTTAACCACTAACACAGGCCCTTCCCATCCTACTAGGCAAGTGATTTAATGTCAAAATTACAATACAATAAATTAAAGGCAATTCTAACATACAAATTTTCGACTAAGAATAAGAATACAACAAAAAGATCATTTAAGTCTTTATAAATCTTTCAAAATATTAACACATAATTAGGAGGATCATGGAATCTAGCGGCGACAATATCTGAATGAGTGTGACTGAATGCTCTTCTTGTCCCAGCTGTAAAGCATCAAATTCTTTACTTCCGTTACTACTTCATAATAAGCGTCAAGGACCTTCGTTCCTCTTCTCTACAATAATTATGAAAATACTCTAAAATTTGCCATATGGCATTCACTATCGAAACGAAAGCAGATGTTAATAGACCTGAAACAATTTGGCAATTAGGGCTTATTCTCGCTTGGCACGAGTGTATAGCAGAGCTAACTAAGACTCGAAACTCACGTCAAGCTCCATTAGTTTTTACTCATCCCGATTCATTTTCCTCGCGATGAATTTAAATCCCTATGATCAAAAGATCAGTTTAATACATTGCAAAAGGACAGTAATCAAAACTACAGGAAAAGACGAAAGAGAGAATGTTTCCGAACAAAAAAAAAAAAAAAAAAAAAAAAAAAACACACACAAACACACAAAACAAAACAAATAAAACATAATAATAATAATAATAATAATAATAATAATAATAATAATAATAATAATAATGATAATTGAAAATGAGAAAGAAAGTAATTTAGATTTTCCTCTATTTATTAGTTAATATGGACTGGAAGAGTACTAGTTTGTGCAAGGCTTTGAACTTTAGTAAACTGTTTACATACGGGGATAAATTCTTCCCATCAGATACGGACTTCAACATCAGAAACGTTTTCTTTGTGCGAGAAGATGATAAACATAATTTCCGAGATAAGTAGACCTAGAATTAGTAACACACGACTGCGCGTGTAAAGATCAAACTATCAGCATTCTGGCTTTCAAACAAATTCTGTATCATGAAAAATGTTTACAACACATGTCAGAATTTTTGATATGTTAGGTTTGTCTGGAATTCAGAATTGTTCAGTAACAAACACATGTACTAACGAAAACATAACTAATAATCTTGTAACTGCATTTTTTAACTTGTATGCGAAAAAATATATATAGTAAAATACTTATGTGATACGCAATAACATGGACATAGTTTCCACCAATCAGGTTGTTTATCAATTCATTCTTGTATTAGATATCACGTGTCTGAACTTGTTTTCATTCCTAAGTAGGTCAGCTGAAAAAACAAGTTTGAACAAGCAAATGATAAATATAGGGGACACGTCATTCTGCGTCTATATATTTATATTCGTAAACTCCGCATTCTAAATAAAGAACAATGTATTTATGGTGGCTTATGTAAGATGACGAGAATTTAGCTCACATACCACGCTGACATCGTACATTAATACTCGTGTAGTTTACTGTCGAAATGGTTAATATTCTGCACAAATTTTTAAAGGTAAATGGTTAATAAACACACTGAAAGCCAAAGGTACTGCATGCGATCAGGGCTTTTATGATAAATAAAATAAATATGATAAATAAAAACAACTTGCCACAAATGACTTAAAATGTCAAATATCAAGATTGCACCTAGTTACAATCCTCTAAAGGAACTGGTCTCATCTCGGATTTAAACAGTAAACACTCCACTTATCCCGTCTTCTTTTGGATATGATGGGTCCATGAACGTTGAGAATAGTATGCTTGTATAATAGTATGTTGTGAGCGTCTCAATGGCATAGTAATGGTTTTGCATTTGTATAATAAAACCATAGCCAAGTATTTATTTGAGCAATGATCTTTTTAGCAAAACCTTCGATCTGAGTAAATCCTGCCAGAGTGAATAAAAGGATTGCTGCACTCATACCCATAGCCAATGCTTTACTTTAATGGATTTACTGAAACCTCATTTTACAAGCCTTATCAATACATATACAAGTATTGAAAAGATGATGACAGTTTAAAAAAAAAAGATAGCGGTCATTTAGACAATGGACACTAATCATTTTATTATTCTGATATATAATATGGTCATTATTTTAGACCATAATGAATTTCTGAGGTAAATATTTGTTTTAATGTATCAATCAAGTTCTATGTTCGCTAGGTTTGTGTAATGTCCAAAAGCTGCAAATGTGGTTCGAAACCGTCCGGTCATATCGGACGTAGGTTTTTCGAATCAAGTATACCCTGGTTGAATGGCTTATAACCCCACAAAACATGAAGCGTGATTCACAAATTCACTATTTATGGAAGCGATAGGCCATCTTTTACCAATGTGTTAGACTTGCCGGGTTAGCGCTTCAGGCCAATGGAAAATGTCAACAGAAATAATACGAAATAAGTAAGTCTAAGCTTCTCAGTTAAAAATCAGATCCTATGAAATGTGTCACACTAAGTATTAAAGTAAATTATTATATTATTGCAAGTTACAACTATCATTCAAATTATCATAATTATAACCGCGAAATTGATGTACTTGTTCCATCAACTACTATATAGTGACTACACATACCCCATGCACTATTTAGTGGCCTCACTGCTGTACATGCTCCATCAACCATATAGTGGCCACATCAATGTACTTGTTCCATCAACTATATAATGGCCACACTGATGTGCATGCACAATAAAACATAGTGGCCACACTGCTGTACATGCCTATCAACTATATAGTGGCCACACTGCTGTATATGCCCCATCAACTATACAGTGGCGACACTGGTGTACATGCTCAATCAACTATACAGTGGCGACACTACTGTACAAGCTCCATCAACTATATTGCGGCCTCACCGCTGTACATGCTCCATCAACTACCGGTATATAGCGGCCACACTGCTGTATATGCTCCATCAACTATATAGCGGCCACACTGCTGTATATGCTCCATCAACTATATAGTGGTCACACTGCTGTATATGCCCCATCAACTATAGAGTGGCCACACCGCTGTATGTGCTCCATAAACTATAGTGACCACACTGCTGTATATGCCCCATCAACTATATAGTGGCCACACCGCTGTACATGATCCATCATCTATATAATGGCCACACTGGTATACATGCTCCATCAACTATATAGTGGCAACACTGCTGTACATGCCCCATCAGCTATATAGTGGCCACACTGCTGTACATGCCCCATCAACTATATAGCGGCCACACTGCTGTACATGCCCCATCAACTATATAGTGGTAACACTACTGTACATGCCCCATCAACTATATAGTGGCCACACTGCTGTACATGCCCCATCAACTATATAGCGGCCACACTGCTGTACATGCCCCATCAACTATATAGTGGTAACACTACTGTACATGCCCCATCAACTATATAGTGGCCACACTGCTGTACATGCCCCATCAACTATATAGCGGCCACACTGCTGTACATGCCCCATCAACTATATAGTGACCACACTGCTGTACTTGCCCCATCAACTATATAGTGGCGACACTGCTGTACATGCCCCATCAACTATATAGTGACCACACTGCTGTACATGCCCCATCAACTATATAGTGGCGACACTGCTGTACATGCCCCATCAACTATATAGCGGCCACACTGCTGTATATGCTCCATCAACTATATAGTGGCGACACTGCTGTACATGCCCCATCAACTATATAATGGCGACACTGCTATACATGTTCCATCAACTGTATATACTATACATGATCCTTGTCCTATGAGATATGAGGTGTGGCCTAGTGTATAAGTTGCTCGACTCCTGATCGAGAGGTCGCGGGTTCGACTCCCGCCCTGGGCGCACCGGTGTTCTGTCATAGATCTATGTGTTTACAAACCAAAGAATGATAAATGTATGAGTAATGGAGGTGTTTTATTATTATTTTTTTTTGTTATTTCTTTCTTTTACTTTTGTTGTTTATTTAGTGGGGGCCATGTCTATTTTTTCTTTCTTTTTTTCTTTGGGGGGGGGGTTGTTTGTTTTGGGGGGGGGGGGTTGTTTGAGGGGGGTTTTATTATTATTATTTTATTATTATTTTTTTTTTTTTGTCTCGTTTTGATTTTGATTTATTACTATTATTATTATTATTATCATCATTACTATTATCATTATTGTTATTATTATTATTATTATTATTATTGATTTTTTTTCTTTAATTTTGAACATTTTTCCTTTTCCCCCAAAATTGTTAAACGCCCCACAACTTAAGTTCTAACATAGCGTTTTTGCTACATTCTTATTCCCTCCATTCCCTCCTTTAAAAATTCTCCGGGGAGAGGAGGGGGGGTTAACATGTATGTGGATCATGTGCTAACAATGGAGTAATAAGTCATGCTGAACATTATAATAGCCAAGCACAGTAAGGAGGGCTATATAAGACCTCGGTAGTTAACTCCAGCCAGGCACAGTAAGGAGGGCTATATAAGACCTCGGTAGTTAACTCCAGCCATGCACAGTAAGGAGGGCTATATAAGACCTCGGTAGTTAACTCCAGCCAGGCACAGTAGGGAGGGCTATATAAGACCTCGGTAGTTAACTCCAGCATAGTAAACTTGTAAACGCTGACATTAGAAGAATGGACCCTCCGGACATGCATATCCGCTATAGAACATTCAACAAGAATTACAATGGGACGATATACCGGTTAACCTGTTGAAGATAGAATTTGTGTTTTCTGTGACAAAAATGAAGTAGAGGACGAAAGACACTTCGTTTTTCACTGTTCTTTATATGAATTATATAAGAATTTTTCCATAATATTGGTTCATGTGATGATATTGAATTCGATGACAATCTGTTTTCCTCTTTAACCTACAACCATTCTAGTAAATTCGCAGCATACTTAAAATTAACCTTCGAACTCAGACAAAAAACTTTAAGACGAACTTTCTCTTAATCACTCAAGTGCACATTTTATTAATATCAATATTTAAAGTGACTTTTAGGTCCGATGGGCCGGGTGTATTTAATATTATTCTCATCAACAGTTGTTTGTTTAATATTATACATGTACACATGTCACTATAATAAACAATTTACTTACTTACTTACTTATAATATACAGTGATATCTGCATCCTTGTAGAAAAATCAAGGAAGTTGCCAACATCCGAAACGTCAATGAAACTTTCAGACAAGTTAAGACATGTCCGTTTACGTAAGCATGTAAATATTTTGAAAGAATGCGATTCATACAACGAAAATAACTTCTGAAATGTCTTCCGTTGGTGACTGTATCTTGTATACTGTAATACATGATGTGTAGTAACGGATCCAGGATTTTGAAGGGCACCCGGTTACCGGCAACAAATCGAATTGAAAAAATAAGAGGAAAACGTTTATCATCAATTTTTGAAGTGATATGATATCTGAAGCTGTAAAAGAATGAGTCATGCCTCTACATTATGCATGTATGGCTGTCTTCTCTAAGGATCTCATTTAATAAAAGACAGCTAAAAATTGACATGATACAAACTACATATTGCAAATAATATGAATGCTACACTAAGGGAGCAATCATTTGATTTTGGGGGGGAGGGGGGGGGGGGGCAGGAAGACTGCAAAAATAAAGTCCGGCTCAAATTTTGCGGAAAAAAATAATCCGGCTCAAAGGGCCGACAAAAAATAGCAATAAATAAATAAAATAATAATCCGGCTCTGAAATTGGGCAGATAAAATATTCAGGCCGGTGAAAGTCTTCCTCCCCCCCCTAAAAATTAAATGGTTGCTCCCTAAGAGCTGTATATGAAAGAAAATATTTCATTATTAAGCTATACTATTATCATCTAAGTCAAACATGGTCATGTGATAACAGGTGCTTTACAATTTTCCTTCTTTGAGAGGACCTACTTCCAAAGCGAACAAGTTTAAACTTGTCACGATCTAGAAATAGATCTTGCGTAAGAAAGATGTAAACATGATATCTAGTGGAGTATATACAAGGAGAATCCCTGTGTATAGTATTCATTGGGTGGTATTGAATGATTGAATATAGTTTTACGTCACTCCACAATTATTTCACGTATATGGTGACGGTATCTCCTTGATGCACAGGCACCGTGTTACATGAAGAGTGACTTTACTTTTTAAAACTAACCTCCCCCCCCCCTCTTTTATATATTGTCTCGCTCCCCTTTCCCCTGAACCAGACGATATATAAAGGAAGGGGGTTAGTTTTAAAAAGGCACTCTTCATGTAACACAGTGCCCGTGCCTGATGCATTACATACAAATTTAGACCTATGTAACGGACCCACCCGAAGCAGTGAGGGATCTTTTACGTGCCACGCATACCGTGACACAAGACCTCGGTTTTTACCGTCTAATCTGAAAGAAAGAGCACCGGTACGCATAGGGCGGGAGTCGATCCTGGGACCTCTCGATCACGAACGGAGCACCTTATCCACTAGGCCACACCGGCTTCTTTGGGTGGTACATGGACAATTAGATTGATGGACAATCTTTCTGTATAGTATTCATTGGGTTGTATATAGAAAAATCTTGTGTGCAGTATTCATTGGGCGATACACGGAAAATATTGGGTGGTACCAATGGAATGGAAAATCCTAGTGTTTAGTATTCATTGGGTCATACATGGAAAATCCTTGTGTATAGTATTCATCGGGTCGTACATGGAAAATCCTTGTTTATAGTATTCATTGGGTCGTACATGGAAAATCATTGTGTGTAGATTGATTGATTGACTGATTTTTGTTTAACGTCACAACACGAATATTTCACGTATATGGTGACGGCCCTTGTGTGTAGTATTCGTTTGGATGTACATGGAAAATCCTTGTGTATAGTATTCATTGGGTCCTAATGTATAGTATTCATTGGGTCGTACATGGAAAATCCTTGTGTATAGTATTTATTGGGTGGTGCATGGAAAATCCTTGTGTAGAGTATTCATTGGGTGGTAAATGGAAAATCGTTTATGAATTTATTGGGTGGTACATGGAGAATCCTAGTGTCATTTGATAACTTTTCATTTTACTGATCAAAAGTGATCGGTTGTCATGTGATCACTTTTGATCAGTAAAATGAAAGGTTATCAAATGACACTAGTATACATGAATTCACTGAACAGTGCTCAGCCGTTCAGTTTCAATCAGGGTAATTATATATTGTGTTCAACTGAAGATATTGGTGGGATTGCCAATAATATATTGTACTAAGCATATTCACTATATTTCTTAGCAAGTCTTTTTCCCTTTCCTGAAATCAATTAAGGGTTCTCGATCCTTAGATGACGTCATGTATGTATATTATAGTAGTGACAGAATAATGTAAAACTATGGGTCTTTTACATATTTCTGATTTATTATAATTTAACAAATCATATAAATTGTTTGCATAAATTTTGTGCAAAAATAAGAGGGTGATGTTCGTTTATTTTGTTTATTTTTAAATTTAGCATGGTCATATAAAAATATTTATGTTCAAAGAAACATCTGATATTGTAAAAAAAAAAGTGCAGTGTAAAATTATGAACCACACATATACTTCATCTCAATAAGAGCTGCTCTCTCATTTTTTACAGTGATTTGGGGACAAAATAGGGGGTAGGGTAATAAAATCTTTACACGAAATCTCGCCTGGATACATACATATTTCTTTTGTTTATTAAGGCATATGGTATTGTAGAATGAAAATAAATCAAATGAAGAAAATGAGATTTGCACATATTTTTACATGTCAGCACTCTAAATATTATATTTTGATCCATTTGTATGGGGATAATTTTAGCAACCAGTGATGCAAGACAGCTTTTCCCCTCATTATATATATAAGGGATTCTAAAATTGATACTGAACCATGATGGAAAAATATTATACTATAAATAATAAGTTTTTACAATCTGCTGATTTACATAAACTTGGCCGTGCAATGCAAGTTAATAGATGATATGTTTGACTCAAAAATTACCAAAATATGAATTAAGCATGTTAAGACTCCATAATTTTGGGTTCTTGCTCAAACGAAAACAAATATGGGTATGCAGTGTTGTAAACCACCAATTTATTTGTGTCTTTTATGTTCCTCAATTTAAAAATAATTGAAAAATCACGTTTTTTTTTCACTAGTATTTTCTTAGGGATGGATAACCCATTAACAGTTAGTATTCGATGGTTCTGTGAGTGCACACTCAGCGGTATATTTACAATTTAAATGAGCCTGTTTAGCGTAAAGAGTTCCTATGTTCGAATCTCACTTGCGGCTTGTCGGTTACCTGTTTTTTGATTGTTCTATTTATCTATTCATCATTTCATTATTATTATTATTATTATTATTATTATTATTATTATTATTATTATTATTTATCTTTTTATTTATTCATTCATTTATTTATTGGGGGTTTTTTTATTGGACGAGACAACTAAACACGATCGTGGAAGTTGTCAGGCAAAAGATTTCTCACAGCTTCTTATGGCTCCGTTACACTATGCATGGATCTACATGTACACGCATTTATGTGCATGCAGACGCCTCAGTAATCTTTATATAATGTGTCGTGTAACAGATAAAACAATACATTTTAAATTAAAAGTTATAGAAGTGTGTGCTGCATATGTGTTGATATACACCTTTTGTTGCCTTTGTTGACTTGAAATAAAGTTATGGATATTGGTAGACAGAAGGCTGAACTTGTTCCTTCAAGGACCTACACATGTTCAATTCAGTTTTACGTGTACTTCTTGATACACACCGTTTTGGCGCGAAATTCGTGCTTTACAACTTTACTACGCAGTTTGTTTTGTAAACAACCTTTGTCCTAGTTTAATATTCGACCCACTTTCAAGAGAAGTATGTCAATAGCCTTTATTCCCGCGAGTATATCCTTTTCGCTAACCTCGGCTTCAAAAAAAAGATTACCGTACGAACTCGTGTTGATTTCAGAAGGAAAATGACGGTCTATACGGTGATTTGGGTAAGGACACAACAGCAATGGATCAAAGGCGCAAGAGGAGGGGGGATGGGAATAAATAAGCAAATCATCATCAATCTCACATAAGGGGCAAGGAAGAGGAGGGATGGGATTAAAATCGCCATCTGTCTCACATATGGCACAAGACAGAGGAGAGATGGGGTGGATTAAGCCAATCCTCATCAGTCTCACAGAGGGAGTAAGAAAGAGGAGGGATGGGGTTGATTAAGCAAATCCTCATCAGTCTAACATAGGGAGTAAGAAAGAGGAGGGATGGGGTTAATTAAGCAAATCCTCATCAGTCTCACATAGGGAGTAAGAAAGAGGAGGGATGGGGTTGATTAAGCAAATCCTCATTAGTCTCACATAGGGAGTAAGAAAGAGGAGGGATGGGGTTAATTAAGCAAATCCTCATCAGTCTCACATAGGGAGTAAGAAAGAGGAGGGATGGGGTTGATTAAGCAAATCCTCATCAGTCTAACATAGGGAGTAAGAAAGAGGAGGGATGGGGTTAATTAAGCAAATCCTCATCAGTCTAACATAGGGAGTAAGAAAGAGGAGGGATGGGGTTAATTAAGCAAATCCTCATCAGTCTCACATAGGGAGTAAGAAAGAGGAGGGATGGGGTTGATTAAGCAAATCCTCATTAGTCTCACATAGGGAGTAAGAAAGAGGAGGGATGGGGTTAATTAAGCAAATCCTCATCAGTCTCACATAGGGAGTAAGAAAGAGGAGGGATGGGGTTGATTAAGCAAATCCTCATTAGTCTCATAGCGGGAGCAAGAAAGAGGAGGGATGGGGTTAATTAAGCAAATCCTCATTAGTCTCACATAGGTAGCAAGAAAAAGGAGGGATGGGGTTAATTAAGCAAATCCTCATTAGTCTCACAGAAGGCGCAAGAAAGAGGAGAGATGGGGTTAATTAAGCAAATCCTCATTAGTCTCACACAAGGAGCAAGATAGAGGAGGGATGGGGTTAATTAAGCAAATCCTCATTAGTCTCACATAGAGAGCAAGAAAGAGGAGGGAAGGGGTTAATTAAGCAAATCCTCATCAGTCTCACATAGGGAGCAAGAAAGAGGAGGGATGGGGTTAATTAAGCAAATCCTCATTAGTCTCACAGAGGAAGCAAGAAAGAGGAGGGATGGGGTTAATTAAGCAAATCCTCATCACTCTCACAGAGGGAGCAAGAAAGAGGAGGGATGGGGTTAATTAAGCAAATCCTCACTAGTCTCACAGAAGGCGCAAGAAAGAGGAGAGATGGGGTTAATTAAGCAAATCCTCATTAGTCTCACAGAGGAAGCAAGAAAGAGGAGGGATGGGCTTAATTAAGCAAATCCTCATCACTCTCACAGAGGGAGCAAGAAAGAGGAGGGATGGGGTTAATTAAGCAAATCCTCAGTAGTCTCACAGAAGGCGCAAGAAAGAGGAGAGATGGGGTTAATTAAGCAAATCCTCATTAGTCTCACAGAGGAAGCAAGAAAGAGGAGGGATGGGGTTAATTAAGCAAATCCTCATCACTCTCACAGAGGGAGCAAGAAAGAGGAGGGATGGGGTTGATTAAGCAAATCGTCATCAGTCTCACATAGAGAGCAAGAAAGAGGAGGGATGGGGTTAATTAAGCAAATCCTCATTAGTCTCACTGAGGGAGCAAGAAAGAGGAGGGATGGGGTTAATTAAGCAAATCCTCATCAGTCTCACAGAGGGAGCAAGAAAGAGGAGGGATGGGGTTAATTAAGCAAATCCTCATCACTCTCACAGAAGGCGCAAGAAAGAGGAGAGATGGGGTTGATTAAGCAAATCCTCATTAGTCTCACAGAGGAAGCAAGAAAGAGGAGGGATGGGGTTAATTAAGCAAATCCTCATTAGTCTCACATAGGGAGCAAGAAAGAGGAGGGATGGGGTTAATTAAGCAAATCCTTATCAGTCTCACATAGGGAGCAAGAAAGAGGAGGGAAGGGGTTAATTAAGCAAATCCTCATCAGTGTCACATAGGGAGCAATAAAGAGGAGGGATGGGGTTAATTAAGCAAATCCTCATGAGTCTCACATAGGGAGCAAGAAAGAGGAGGGATGGGGTTAATTAAGCAAATCCTTATCAGTCTCACATAGGGAGCAAGAAAGAGGAGGGAAGGGGTTAATTAAGCAAATCCTCATCAGTCTCACATAGGGAGCAATAAAGAGGAGGGATGGGGTTAATTAAGCAAATCCTCATCAGTTTCACATAGGGCGCAAGAAAGAGGAGGGATGGGGTTAATTAAGCAAATCCTCACCAGTCTCACATATGGAGCAAGAAAGAGGAGGGATGGGGTTAATTAAGCAAATCCTCATTAGTCTCACAGAAGGCGTAAGAAAGAGGAGAGATGGGGTCAATTAAGCAAATCCTCATTAGTCTCACATAGAGAGCAAGAAAGAGAAGGGATGGGGTTAATTAAGCAAATCCTCATCAGTCTCACATAGGGAGCAAGAAAGAGGAGGGATGGGGTTAATTAAGCAAATCCTCATTAGTCTCACAGAAGGCGCAAGAAAAAGGAGGGATGGGGTTAATTAAGCAAATCCTCATTAGTCTCACATAGGGAACAAGAAAGAGGAGGGAAGGGGTTAATTAAGCAAATCCTCATCAATGTCAAATAACAAAATTCATGCTCGGATCCCAAATCTTGTTGAGATGGTTAAGAAAAGTTTTCAAGAGTTTGTCCAATCTTTAAAAAAGTATCAAAACGTGTTTTCATGTTGAAAAACAGTCTCCATCCTTAAATCCACATACTGAATTCTTTCCAATTATCCCGGCCTTTTACATTATTTTGTCAAAATAAGGACACAGAAAACTTCACAACAAGTAAAACAATACATTTCAATGTAGATATATAGATTTCTGTGTGATGACCCATCGAAGTATTACAGGGGGAAAGCAGTGTATTATGCTATTCATTGACCTCAATATCGTCTCTTTCTCACCTCCTTTCTTATCTATTACTCGTAATCACAGCACGAAAATATGTAATTCCTAATACCTATTTTTTCACTTAGTTAAGTGCTTTGTATATAGCTTCTTTTGTTTATCTCTCTATGTTTCTGTGACTATTGCTTCCTTTAAAAAGCCTAAACATTCAAATTTTAGTTTTAGTGTCGCTGTCACTTCTTGTGTTTTTATATTTGAATTGTAATTTGCAACCTACATTGACCTTCGGTTAATTCGACATCGATATACTTGAATTGCGGCCGTTGTAAACAGAATACTTCTTCTTTCATATATATATATATAAATATATATATATATATATATATATATATATATATATATATATATATATATATATATATATATATATATATATATATATATATATATATAAGATAAGATAAGTTTATTGACCAAAATGGGCCCTAACAGGCATGACATATGTAAACATATACATGAATGATTATACATAGGAAACACAGAACCAGATCTTAATAATAAAGGACATAGTACTGTGAAATACATGTAGTAATTTTGACAAGGAAAACAGAATAAACATGATAAAAAAGAGAAGATACTTGACAATTAAGTTACAATGTATACGGATATTAATATGTATCTAATAAAGCGATATCGTCAATGGAAATAAATGAGTATATAAATACATATATATACATATATATATATATATATATATATATATATATATATATATATATATATATATATATATATATATATATATATATATATATATAATCTCGACTCTTTGCCAAAGCCTGTAGTCATAAGATGATGTGTAATACGTCATACCCTCTTCGCCTCTTGACCATGGGACAATTTGTGAAGCATCCTATCCATCTTAAATCTTACAACATTGATCGTGTGCCAACATGTAGGCTTTGAAGATAAATATCTAGCATACTTCACTTACAGATAAAAGCATTCTTTCATTTTTTTTAATCCTCAAACTTTTTTCCTGTTTATTGTTTTACATCATATTACTATGTTCACTCTACAAACTTTCACAAAGAAATAATTTCTAAGAAATAATATTTTATACATGAAATATTGCAATTAATGGTGGAAATGAAATATTATGACTGACTCTTTATAAACTTTTCATAGAAATGAAAATTAAACAAGTACCTGAAGATGAAATGGTAGATCTACAAGATCGATGTAAACTTACATGTATTTAAATACATTTTCATGAAAATTAGAATGACAAATTCAATACGTTAAAAAGAAGAACTTCCGATTTCTGATGTCAAAAGGTAAACATTCGACAATACCTTATGTTTATTTGCCACCCACCATCTTATTTTTACTTGATTCACATATCTTAACAATTTGATTTAATCAATAATCCTAGTTTCCTTTCTGAATAAGATTACAACGACTCTCACATAAATCATATTGCCATTTGATATCATGACAACCGTTGTCATGTGATCACTTTTGATCAGGAGTATCAAGAGTTACCCAATGAGAATATTATACCTACATTCCAGTATGCCTTGTTTCTACAGTTCTATGCTTAATCCTTCGCACAGCATGGCACTAATCCAGTCTTTTTCCTTCTCGTATTAGACAAAATCTGTTTTTCACAATCTTTTTTTTTCTGTGGGGACCACACTATTCTAAATGGATTGTTGACATACATCTGTTCCGTCGTTAGTTAGTTTCTCAGTCAGTCCAGCATCAGTATTGTCAATAATATCCATAAATTTGTTTGACATCTATGCGCTTTTTCTTTTGTTTGATATTTATGCGCTGTTCTGTTCCAATACAAGTTTTATAACCTCCACCTATATTTTATGTATGGTTTTTGTTCTCGCATTCTTTAACATTAGTCATTTAATGACAAATAATAAACTGATTTAAATTTCACTTTGGTTTTGCATTTTTGGCATTTTTCTTAATGACCTAAGGACTGTCTCTGCGATTTTAATTTCATTAAAGACATGAGAATCATACAGTACAAATGAAAACGTCCTATTCCATAGGACATATCGAACAAAATGCCACACAAACAGATGAAAATAGATGAAAGCAACTTAACATTGGGACAAGGAATAAAATAAAATAAAATAGTACATCTCTCTCTCAAACACACACACACACACACACACCTACACACACACACACACACACACACACACACACACACACACACATATATATATATATATATATATATATATATATATATATATATATATATATATATATATATATATATATATATATATATATATATATATATATATATATATATATATATATATATATTGTCATATTACTAAGTAGGAAGAATAAATGGTGTAAATAAATTACAGTTATAATACTGAACGTCATAATTTCTCTGCGTTTTTCTTTTCTTCATTAATTCTTCAATTTCCGATGACATTTATGTATAGTAATCATAATGGAGGTCATGTTCACCAGGACACCCTCTAAGGACAATACGTCTGGTTGGTCTAATAAACGTCACAGAGCAGACTACGTCTGTAATAATTATATTGTTGTCAGAGTAAACAAGTACAATCGGTGTCTCAAGGCCGGCAACACTATGTTCATTATAGTATTGATGACGTGTCTTGCAGGTATTTTTTCCTAGAGGTTGTTTCCTATAATTACGTATGATACAAAAATACTATGATATACAAAACTTGCGCGAAATCCAACAAAAACTCAGAGTCGAGCACGAATATGCACGTCACAGCTCCGAGCTATACTGACCCACATAGGTAGATAGAGGGCAGAAAAAAAAATAGACAAAATACTATCAAACATTTATATCTGCGCATATATGTGTATAAACAATATTTTAAAAAAAGAGGCTATACTTGCATTAGAGAGTATTTCAAATCAAAATTATAGATTGCAAAATTATATCTCGATTTTGTTCAAACAAAATTGAAACAAATAAATATCAATACATATAAAATAACCATCTCCCCCCTCCCCTCCCCCCACCCCCACCACAAAAACAAACACATCATTACTGGTACATACATTAATGCAATATTGCAACTATGTAACTATGTTATATTTCCTAAATGTGTGTATATGCTTCTTTCAAGACACGTTGAGCAGTTTACATAAATTCTGCCAAAGAAAACCCCTCTTTTTTACTGAAGATGTTTCACGTCAAATCCCTTCACGGATCTGTGCTCTTTTTATTAGGCGTCGTTAGTACAGAAGAGAATCGGCAAACAAAACCTTACCAAGTAATCCAGTACACTACACCATTCCGTGGGAATACATACACGGTTTATGAGATCAAAAGATATACACTACATGTCAAACATCATTCAAATCAAAGAAAGGCAATATAATTTTCAGTGTTTCTCGTGTAATTGAATCATGTGATTGGCTTTTGTCTGTACTCATTATACATACCTTGGGAACCTGAATAAACCATGAATCTCATTGTTATAGCAAAGCGAAAACGATTTAATTATCACAAAGTATATAAAACTTCATTTACAGCGTGAATAAAACATCGAACGGGTATATGTAAAATACATTTATCTCTGTGTTAAATACGAAGTATATAGTTTAATATGAGTATAGACAGCCTATTTTCATAGTGAAGTGTACCGTGACAGTTTTGTAACTCGGGTCCTTTTCTTCAAAATATCCCTTCCCAAAAATATTTTGCTCGATTAATATTCCTTGTAACAGATTTTGTTTTTCAATATTATACTTAAACAATATACAAGGCGCACGACCATATTCAGGAAATAATATGCATCGACAATTAGCTGAAACTGTCCATAAGTTTTAAATGCATTATGATGTAATGCAAAAGAACACATGAATATAAAATGATGGTCTTGGAAAACAATTCATCGACATTTCATTGATAAAAACTGAGGGCGACTTACAGGCGAATGGGTTGATGGGCAGACAGTTTTATCTATGAACAACTTACTTATAGGTGAAAGGACTGACCGACGCGCAGTGTTATCTGTGTGCAATTTACAGGCGAACGGGTTGATGGACAGGCAGTATTATCAAAGACTGACCGACGCGCAGTGTTATTTCGTAGCAACTTGACTACAGACGAAAGGGCTGACTGACAGGTTGTGTTATCTATGAACAACTTACAGATAAACGGACCGACCGACAGTCAGTGTTAACACTGAACAATTTACTTACAGAAGAAAGTACTGAGCGACCGACAGGCAGTGTTATCTGTTAACAACTTATTGTCTTTTTCTAACTTTAAATTTTTATGATTTAAAATTTATAGACGAAATAATTGACCGTCAGGCAGTTTTATCTCTTCACAACTTATTTTACTTAAGACGAAAGGAATGACCGACATACACTGTCATCTGTGAATAAGTAATGAACGGACGAAAGAACTATCCGACAGATAGTGTTATCTCTGGATAACTTACTAATAGACGAAAGGACTAACCACCAGGCAGCGTCATGTCTAAACAACTTACTTACAGTCGAAAGAACTTACTAATAAGCAATTTTATCTGTTAACGCCAAACTAACAAACAAAACGATTGACGAACAGGCATTGCTATCGGTAAATGTCTAACAGAAGAAAGAACTGACAGGCAGTGTTATCTGTAAATAACTAATAAACAGAAATAAGAACTGACCGACAGGCAGTGTTATCTGTAAATAATTCATATACAGAAGTAAGAACTGACCGACAAACAGTGTTATCTGTAAATAACTAATATACAGATGAAAGAACTGACCAACAGACAGTGTTATCTGTAAATAACTAATATACAGACGAAAGTACTGACCGACAGACAGCGTTATCTATAAATAACTATATACTGACGAAAGAACTGACCGACAGACAGTGTTATCTGTAAATAACTAATATATAGACGAAAGAACTGACCGACAGGCAGTGTTATCTGTAAATAACTAATATACAGACGAAAGAACTGACCGACAGGCAGTGTTATCTATAAATAACTATATACAGACGAAAGAACTGACCGACAGACAGTGTTATCTGTAAATAACTCATATAAAGAAGGAGGAACTGACCGACAGACGGTGTTATCTGTAAATAATTAATATACAGACGAAAGAACTGACCGACAGGCAGTTTTATCTGTAAATAACTAATATACGGAAATAAGAACTGACCAACAGGCAGTGTTATCTGTAAATAACTAATATACAGACGAAAGAACTGACTGACAGGCAGTGTTATCTATAAATCACTAATATACAGACGAAAGAACTGACCGACAAGCAGTGTTATCTGTAAATAACGAATATACAGACGAAAGAACTGACCAACAGGCAGTGTTATCTGTAACTAACTATATACAGACGAGAGAACTGACCGACAGGCAGTGTTATCTGTAAATAACTATATACAGACGAAAGAACTGACCGACAGGCAGTGTTATCTGTAAATAACTAATATACAGAATGAGGAACTGACCGACAGACGGTGTTATCTGTAAATAATTAATATACAGGCGAAAGAACTGACCAACAGGCAGTTTTATCTGTAACTAACTAATATACGGAAATAAGAACTGACCGACAGGCAGTGTTATCTGTAAATAACTATATACTGACGAAAGAACTGACCGACAGACAGTGTTATCTGTAAATAACTAATATATAGACGAAAGAACTGACCGACAGGCAGTGTTATCTGTAAATAACTAATATACAGACGAAAGAACTGACCGACAGGCAGTGTTTTCTGTAAATAACTAATATACAGACGAAAGAACCGACCGACAGGCAGTGTTATCTATAAATAACTATATACAGACGAAAGAACTGACCGACAGACAGTGTTATCTGTAAATAACTCATATACAGAAGGAGGAACTGACCGACAGACGGTGTTATCTGTAAATAATTAATATACAGACGAAAGAACTGACCGACAGGCAGTTTTAGCTGTAAATAACTAATATACGGAAATAAGAACTGACCGACAGGCAGTGTTATCTGTAAATAACTAATATACAGTCGAAAGAACTGACTG
This sequence comes from Pteria penguin, assembly GCA_035048485.1. Lineage (NCBI taxonomy): Eukaryota > Metazoa > Mollusca > Bivalvia > Pterioida > Pteriidae > Pteria > Pteria penguin. The sequence continues at coordinate 15,946,765 of CM068581.1, forward strand.
ACAGGCAGTGTTATCTATAAATAACTAATATACAGACGAAAGAACTGACCGACAAGCAGTGTTATCTGTAAATGACGAATATACAGACGACAGAACTGACCAACAGGCAGTGTTATCTGTAACTAACTATATACAGACGATAGAACTGACCGACAGGCAGTGTTATCTGTAAATAACTATATACAGACGAAAGAACTGACCGACAGGCAGTGTTATCTGTAAATAACTAATATACAGAATGAGGAACTGACCGACAGACGGTGTTATCTGTAAATAATTAATATACAGACGAAAGAACTGACCAACAGGCAGTTTTATCTGTAACTAACTAATATACGGAAATAAGACCTGACCGACAGACAGTGTTATCTGTAAATAACTAATATACAGACGAAATAAGTGCCCGACAGGCAGTGTTATCTATAAATAACTATATACAGACGAAAGAACTAACCGACAGACAGTATTATCTGCAAATAACTAATATACAGACGAAAGAACTGACCGACAGGCAGCGTTATCTGTAAATAACTAATATACAGACGAAAGAACTGACTGACAGGCAGTGTTATCTATAAATAACTATATACAGACGAAAGAACTAACCGACAGACAGTGTTATCTGCAAATAACTAATATACAGACGAAAGAACTGACCGACAGGCAGCGTTATCTGTAAATAAGTAATATACAGACGAAAGAACTGACCAACAGGCAGTGTTATCTGTAAATAACTATGTACAGACGAAAGAACTGACCGACAGGCAGTGTTATCTGTAAATAACTAAAATACAGACGAAAGAACTGACCGACAGGCAGTGTTATCTGTAAATAACTATATACAGACGAAAGAACTGACCGACAGGCAGTGTTATCTGTAAGTAATTAATATACAGACGAAAGAACTGACCAACAGGCAGTGTTATCTGTAACTAACTATATACAGACGAAAGAACTGACCGACAGGCAGTGCTATCTGTAAATAACTATATACAGACGAAAGAACTGACCGACAGGCAGTGTTATCTGTAAATAACTAATATACAGAATGAGGAACTGACCGACAGACGGTGTTATCTGTAAATAATTAATATACAGACGAAAGAACTGACCGACAGGCAGCGTTATCTGTAAATAAGTAATATACAGACGAAAGAACTGACCAACAGGCAGTGTTATCTGTAAATAACTATGTACAGACGAAAGAACTGACCGACAGGCAGTGTTATCTGTAAATAACTAAAATACAGACGAAAGAACTGACCGACAGGCAGTGTTATCTGTAAATAACTATATACAGACGAAAGAACTGACCAACAGGCAGTGTTATCTGTAAGTAATTAATATACAGACGAAAGAACTGACCAACAGGCAGTGTTATCTGTAACTAACTATATACAGACGAAAGAACTGACCGACAGGCAGTGCTATCTGTAAATAACTATATACAGACGAAAGAACTGACCGACAGGCAGTGTTATCTGTAAATAACTAATATACAGAATGAGGAACTGACCGACAGACGGTGTTATCTGTAAATAATTAATATACAGGCGAAAGAACTGACCAACAGGCAGTTTTATCTGTAACTAACTAATATACGGAAATAAGAACTGACCGACAAGCAGTGTTATCTGTAAATAACGAATATACAGACGACAGAACTGACCGACAGGCAGTGTTATCTGTAAATAACTAAAATACAGACGAAAGAACTGACCGACAGGCAGTGTTATCTGTAAATAACTATATACAGACGAAAGAACTGACCGACAGGCAGTGTTATCTGTAAGTAATTAATATACAGACGAAAGAACTGACCAACAGGCAGTGTTATCTGTAACTAACTATATACAGACGAAAGAACTGACCGACAGGCAGTGCTATCTGTAAATAACTATATACAGACGAAAGAACTGACCGACAGGCAGTGTTATCTGTAAATAACTAATATACAGAATGAGGAACTGACCGACAGACGGTGTTATCTGTAAATAATTAATATACAGGCGAAAGAACTGATCAACAGGCAGTTTTATCTGTAACTAACTAATATACGGAAATAAGAACTGACCGACAAGCAGTGTTATCTGTAAATAACGAATATACAGACGACAGAACTGACCAACAGGCAGTGTTATCTGTAACTAACTATATACAGACGAAAGAACTGACCGACAGGCAGTGTTATCTGTAAATAACTATATACAGACGAAAAAACTAACCGACAGGCAGTGTTATCTGTAAATAACTAATATACAGAATGAGGAACTGACCGACAGACGGTGTTATCTGTAAATAATTAATATACAGGCGAAAGACTGACCAACAGGCAGTTTTATCTGTAACTAACTAATATACGGAAATAAGAACTGACCGACAGACAGTGTTATCTGTAAATAACTAATATACAGACGACAGAACTGACCGACAGGCAGTGTTATCTATAAATAACTATATACAGACGAAAGAACTAACCGACAGACAGTATTATCTGCAAATAACTAATATACAGACGAAAGAACTGACCGACAGGCAGCGTTATCTGTAAATAACTAATATACAGACGAAAGAACTTACTGACAGGCAGTGTTATCTATAAATAACTATATACAGACGAAAGAACTAACCGACAGACAGTGTTATCTGCAAATAACTAATATACAGACGAAAGAACTGACCGACAGGCAGCGTTATCTGTAAATAACTAATATACAGACGAAAGAACTGACCAACAGGCAGTGTTATCTGTAAATAACTATATACAGACGAAAGAACTGACCGACAGGCAGTGTTATCTGTAAATAACTAAAATACAGACGAAAGAACTGACCGACAGGCAGTGTTATCTGTAAATAACTATATACAGACGAAAGAACTGACGGACAGGCAGTGTTATCTGTAAATAATTAATATACAGACGAAAGAACTGACCGACAGGCAGTGTTATCTGTAAATAATTAATATACAGACGAAAGAACTGACCAACAGGCAGTGTTATCTGTAACTAACTATATACAGACGAAAGAACTGTCCGACAGGCAGTGCTATCTGTAAATAACTATATACAGACGAAAGAACTGACCGACAGGCAGTGTTATCTGTAAATAACTAATATACAGAATGAGGAACTGACCGACAGACGGTGTTATCTGTAAATAATTAATATACAGGCGAAAGAACTGACCAACAGGCAGTTTTATCTGTAACTAACTAATATACGGAAATAAGAACTGACCGACAGGCAGTGTTATCTGTAAATAACTAATATACAGACGAAAGAACTGACTGACAGGCAGTGTTATTTATAAATAACTATATACAGACGAAAGAACTGACCGACAGACAAAGTTATCTGTAAATAACTATATACAGACGAAAGAACTGACCGACAGGCAGTGTTATCTATAAATAACTATATACAGACGAAAGAACTGACCGACAGGCAGTGTTATCTGTAAATGACTATATTCAGACGAAAGAACTGACCGACAGGCAGTGTTATCTGTAAATAAATAATATACAGACGAAAGAACTGACCGACAGACAGTGTTATCCGTAGATAACTAATATACAGACGAAAGAACTGACCGACAGGCAGTGTTATCAATAAATAACTATATACAGACGAAAGAACTGACCGACAGACAGTGTTATCTGTAAATAAATAACTGTAAGAAGAAAGGACCGACTGACGGCAGTGTTATCTGTAGATAAGAAACAAATGAAAGGACTGACGGACTGGCAATGCTACAGGAGAAAGTTTTGAAATAAACTGTTTTGTGTATATGTTTTTGTTAACATATCTTGAATTTCTCATTTGAAAATAGTGTGTTTACTGAAATAAAGTATTTCTCATACCAAACTATATATACAAACACTGTTATTTTGAGTATCCAACATCCCATTTTGGGCAAGTCTAGTCTGACCTACATACTCCATCTTCGAATTGATATACAACGCAGCTATATATACATGTATAGCTACACATCAATAGCTCGCCGGGACGAATATTCGGAGAGCTATTGTCAAACCCCGGCGTCATGTGTGTATTCCTTATGACAACACCTTTCACCACATTTAAAAAGTTTTTACGTTTTGACCTTGACCTTGAAGACTGACCCACTTTAAAAAAAAACTTTTGCTATTTAAATTTGGTTGGCATCGGCGAGTTCCGTTGTCTTCTGACAACTCATGTTGTATGTTTCAATTACATGTATAATCAAACTTATAATACATTGGAAGCCGGCGAGGCCTAGTGGTATCGCGTCGGACTCCTGATCGGGAGGCCGGGGTTCGAGTCCCGCTCTGGTCATGCCGGTGTCATGTCTTTCGGGTGAGACAGTAAAAACCGAGGCCCCGTGTCGTGGTATGCATGGCACGTTAAAGATCCCTCACTGCTTCGAGTGGGTCCGTTGCAAAGGTCAAAATTTGTGTATGCCCCGCATCAGGCAGATGCCGTCACCATATACGTGAAATATTCGTGGTGTGACGTAAAACAAAAATCAATCAATTAATCAATATAATACATTGGCCTAGTGGATAAGGTGCTCGGCTCGTGATCGAGAGGTCCCGGGTTCGACTCCTGCCCTGGGCGCATCGGTGTTCTGTCTTTCGGATGAGACAGTAAAAACCGGGGTCCCGTGTCAGGGTAGGCGTGGCACGTAAAAGATCCCTCACTCCTTCGAGTAGGTCCGTTGCAAAGGTCTAAATTTGTATGCAATGCATCAGGCAGATGCCGTCACCATACACGTGAAATAATCGTGGCGTGACGTGAAATAATATTTAATCAATCAATCAATATAATACATTGGTAGTGGTACTAAGTCTCTATAGATTTCATACTTACTTATCTATCCATGTCAATGTATATTGCGATATCCGATATCTGACATCATTCTGCATTTAGTGTTGATTCTCCGTTTTTACTGATTTCTGCAACAAAAATATGTTCAGCATATAGAATTACTCTTGTTGTGAATGATTGACTAACGATGTTCAAAAGTACAAGTTCTCGAAATCAATAGTTAAACACTGGTAAAATGTTCTTAGACATGTAATCATATCGTTATACATGTAATCAGATTGTTAAACATGTAATTAAAATGTTATACAATTGAAATCCTTTTGAAAACTAAACACGTATTCATGGTATTTATTTAGAACTACAAGTAATGGTCTGTGACTGGCCATGCCACCAGCTGAGTAGGTGCTGTGTTTGCTTGGGTATATTATAGTTTACTTACAAATACGTGCTAAGTTGAAATATTTCTATTCATGAAATCTTTACAGAAATTTTGGTTGGTAGGCGCGAAATGTTTAACAAGTAAAACAGTTACATAACTTATAGCAAAACCATTGTAGTTTACAGAACTGTATGTGACATATTCTTCTTCTGCGGAATACGTTCCACATGATAAAGTCGTCATATATTGGTATTCCAAATTGAAATTAGAATCAACATGTCCATGGGCCACAATGCTAATCTGAGCAAAATGTTTTCATGAATAGAAAAATATCTTCTAATCATTTGGAAATCCTTTTCCTTAATTATTGTGTGACAAAACATATCACCCAAGTCCAGGGCTAAATGTTCCCTAGACCTGGCGATCGTTTTACAAAAGATCCTAAGTCGCAGACTTTGTCAGAAGACCACCTCTCTGACTTGCGACTGTTTTACAAAAAATTATGACTAACGACTTATGATCAAAACGGCTGTAAATCTATGACTGCCCGGGGCGACCTGAATTCGTAAGTCGTAGGTCCTAAAAGAGAAATGAATAGGATCGTAGTACATTCGAGGTAGGTTCAAGTTGTGTATTACTATTAGTATTATACTCTTACCAGATTTAGATAAGTGTACATCAAACATGATGTGCATGCGCGGATCTAGAAATTTTTGTCAGAGGGGGTCCAACCAAAAAGGGTATATTTTTCTCTTAGACGAGGGGGGTCCAACCCCCAAAATGCCCAAATATTACCTTTTTTTGGTAAATTTTTCGGATTCCAGGGGGGTCCAGACCCCCCTAACCCCCCCTCTGTATCCGCGCATGATGTGTATTTCATATAATTCATTGGATCAGCATGAGTTAAATGATGAAAAAAAAGACATTTAGGGGGAGTATTTATTTGCTAAAAATTGTGTTGTGTGTTGCCTTTAAGTGTTCTGTCAATGGATTTTCTGAGGTGCCTTTATGTTATTGATAGATATTCTCGGCATAAGTCTTGACTGTGATAATAGTAATACCCCTATGTGTTGTCCTTCCTCTCCATCGTTAGAGAAGGGGAAATTTCCCCCTAATGATTTCCCACCTGTCAGTTACACATTCTATAAGTACCATGATTTCTTCGGCAGTCCAGTTGATCTTCCTGGCTGCTATTTTAGCTCACATAAGCTAAAGGCTCAAGTGAGCTACCGGTATTGTGATCAATCGTAGTCCGTCGTCCGTCCGTCCGTCTGTCGTCCGTCGTCTGTCGTTAACTTTTCACATTTTCGACTTCTCCTTCAGAACCGCTGAACAGAATTTGATGCAACTTTGAATGCATGAAGTACTCAAGGTCCCCTACAAGTGTTGTTATTTTTCGTCCGGATCCATTGACAGGTGGCGCCACCATGAGCAAAAGTAGGTCACAGAGGGTACCCTCCTTTGACAAACTTCTTCTTCAGACCGGGGGCATACAGAGACAAACCGAATGCATAGGAATGATCTAGACAGATGTGTGAAAAAGTGTTGTTGTTTTTGGTTCCATTCCGAAATCAAATTTTTGACGTTTTTTTTCAACATTTTTTTGGACTTAGTAATTTCAATGCAGAAAAGTGTAATGTTTTTCAGTTAATTGATAATGATGAGTTTTTATTGACTATTTTGATCATAATTATGGTAAAGAATATTATTGTGAAAGAATTTTGTCAATATCTCAATTTTTGGATTTTTTATGAATTTTTTAAGACTTCGAAGAAAAAAAGGGGGGGGGGACAGTTTTTCACATTTTCAACTTATTCTACAGAACTACCTGAAGGATTGTGATGAAACCGGGTAAGATGTAAGTACGCATGGTCTCTTACAAGGGTTGTTATTTTTTGTCTGGATCAATCAGCAGATGGCACCATTACAGGCAAAAGTAGGTCACAGAGGGTACCCTCCTTTGACAAACTTCTCTTTCAGATTGGAGGCATACAGAGACAAACTGAATGCATAGGAATGATCTAGAGGCATATGTGAAGAAGTGTTGTTGTTTTTGGTTCCATTCTGAAATCAATTTTTTGACGTTTTTTTTTTTGTTGTCTTTTTGGACTTAGTGTTTTCAATGCAAAAACAGGTGACTTTACTGATTATTGCTCCTCATATTATAATTTGATGCTGTAATTTGGTTTCATTTAATCATAATAAGGGCAAAGAATGCCACAGCAAAAGTTTCTTGTCAATATCTTAATTTTAAGATGTTTTATGAAGATTATAAGATTGTAATATTACTGGTAATGAAAGGTTTAAAGGAATGTTAAGGTCGTGGGTTCAAACCCCGCTGGGGGTAATTTTTTAAAAATTATATGTATGAAAATAACTTTTATAGTGAAAATTTTTTTCAATATCTCAATTTCCAGATTTTTATTTTATTTTTTTTCTTAATTAAAAAAAAGGGGGGATTATTCACATTTTCTTCTTTATCTTCAGAACTGTGTGAAGTTAAGATGCATCAACAGGTGGTGCCACCACATGCCAATTTTTATAAATTTTATTCCATGCAAAAGGGGAAAGATTACTGCATCATTGCAATTTGCATTGACTTCTTCTTCCAGTGAAGTGCAAACCATGCAGATATTGATATATTTTCAATATTTAAGATTTAAAATAATTGTTTGAAATATGAAATCATCATGTTCTTTCATAAAAAATTAAAAACACCTCCTCCCCTTATCATTTTTGAGAAAAAAAAAGACCGGGCTCAAGACACTGTTTCATTTTTCACGTCACAAGACACGATAGCAGGTGATTTTCTCCTCAAGAAATTTTCACGTCAATAGCTTTGTATGTATGTCTTCAAAGAATGAAAGGTTTTCTTTGATTATGTTTTGATTTAATTCCCTTGAAATATACTGAAATCAATAGATCAAGAATGTGGAGAGGAAGCCGCCTTTCGATTTTAAGGTTCATCTGATTTGTAGTTACAGAGTTATGGGACTTTGATTTTGAGCTCACCTGAGCCGAATCTCATACCAGATTGTCCGTTGTCTGTCCGTAAACTTTTTGATATATTCAACTTCTTCACTGAAACTACTGGGCAGAATTCCATGAAAAATTTCATGCTTGTTCCTCAACATATTATGCACAAATTTTGCGCTTCGTTTGATCTAGATGTTCAAGTGAGCGATATAGGCCCACTTGGGCCTTTTGTTTATTATTATTGTCATTATCATCTGTCAAACATCGCATAAGACTTCGCGCGGTATTCATGAAAAATCCGTTTTTCATTACCGGATAGTTCGTTTACACCTTACGACCCGATGTAAAACTTAGGACTTACGGCTAGGACACCTTTCGAAAAAAGGTCCTAGCTTTAGTCAGAAGTTCTGAAAATTTACGACTTGGGACTTACGACTTCGGACCTCCTTGTAAAACGGTCGCCTGCTTTTAAACAAAATTGCCATCGTACTTCTTGTTGTATACCAAAACTGAAGTCATTGTGGCTTGGGGTTCTTACGAATAAAATGCCCCCATATTTTCCACTAAGAACCCGAATTCAAACTTTTCGACACTTGGAAATGCGCAAAATTTGTATTCTGGGCTATCTCTCTTACACGAACTTGATTATATATGTCATGAGGATTTTGAGTATCAAATATGTAGTCAATGAGGCTTGAATTCTTGAGAAAAATATTTCTCTACTTAAACCTATAAGAAAATGTGGTTGTTTGGGGTATGGCCAAATATTGACACAAGGTCTTCTATTGAACAACTTTTACACTACATGTGATTTTAAGATGTTGTATACCAAATATAAAGTCATTGTAGCTAGCATCTCCGCTAGCCAAGGTCTCGAGACCTTGGCTAGCGAAGATGTGTAGCTAGTTGTTCTTGGAATATTTTCCTACATAAGCCTTTGAAAAAACTTTGAACCAATGGGACATAGACGAATATTGACGTAGAGTCATCACTTGAATAATACTGAATGTCATAACGGTGTTGTATATCATGAATGAAAGTTATTGTGGCCTGTGGTTCTTGGAATGGAGATAACTCAATAATATATTTTCCTGTCTTGGACCCTGTTCAAAAATAATAAGTAATATTTGAACAAAACTTTTTTTCTTAAAGACCATATATGCAGAATTTCATTTGAATCTATTCAACAGTTTATGAGAAGTCGAAAATGTGATAAAGTAACAGACAGGCAGGCAGACACACATCTAGATAGAAGCCATCTTTTCAGTTTCTTGATCACCAAGTGTATATCTTATCGTTCGTCGGAAGTCCACCGAGACCATACATAGTAGACCTCGTATAATTTTCTTAATGACCAAGACTTTGGATTGTTCATACGACTGTTGGTTATTGACTCACCTCCAACTCTCTTCCTACTGTTTGATCATACGACTGATGGTTATTGACTCACCTCTAACTCTCTTCCTACTATTTGATCATACGACTGTTGGTTATTGACTCACCTTCAACTCTCTTCCTACTGTTTAGCCATAAAATTCATTTCTGCAGACGTTTTACCGTACACTTGGAGTGCATTTGTCCATGTCTTCTGAAAACACATACTGATTGATTGATTGATTGATTGATTGATTTTTGTTTAACGTCACACCACGAATATTTCACGTATATGGTGACGGCATCTGCCTGATGCAGGACATACAAATTTTGATCTTTGCAACGGACCCACCCGAAGCAGTGAGGGATCTTTAACGTACCATGCATACCACGGCACGGGGCCTCGGTTTTTACTGTCTCATCCGAAAGACATAACACCGGCATGACCTGAGCGGGACTCCAACCCTGGCCTCCAAATCAGGAGGCGAACGCGATACCACTAGGCCACGCCGGCTTCAAAACACATACTGAGACGCGTGCCAATTAATATTGTTTCCAATAACACGTATCATAATTAAAATAAAAGTATGCAAGAGAGAAAAAAAAACAAAAACAAAAAAAAAAAAACAAACAAAAAACAAACAAAAGGAATTACCCAAAGAAACGAGCAAAAAGTAAATAAATAAATAAAATTAAATTTAATAAATTAACCAAATAAACACAAACCCAAAAATAAATAAAAAGATAAAGAGAGAAAAAGAAAGACGGAGAAAAAAAGGATACAAAAGACAGAAAGAAGGAAAACAAATATGAATATTATTCATGTACAATATTAAAGAAACTTTTCCTTTAGTATACAGGTACATTGTATATTGTTATTCCACATGACGAAGCAGGCGTGGCCTAGTGGTATCGCGCTTGCCTCCTGCTCGGAACGCGGGGTTCGTGTCCCGCTCTGATCATGCCGGTGTCCTGTCTTTCGGATGAGACAAAAAAAACCCCGAGGTCCCGTGTCGTGGTATGCATGGCACGTTAAAGATCAATTACTGCTTCGGGTGGGTCCGTTGCAAAGGTCAAAATTTGTATGCCCCGCATCAGGCAGATGCCGTCACCATATACGTGACATATTCGTGGTGTGACAATAAACGAAAATCAATCAATCAATCAATATTCCACATGACGTTTCATTTGAGTCATGGATCCGGAGCTTAAAATAAATAACTATTATTCCAAAGTATGTCCTCCACACGTCCTAACCCCTGAGATCCTTCCTGTATTGTATATATCATAACGTTTCCCCGAACAGTCATTCAATTGTTCAATAAACCTTCATACAATATGTGAATCAATAGTTAACATCAGTGTAACATTAATGCTTGTAAATGAAATTGAAAATAAACAATGCATTAATGTTTATATTATATTTCTCGAAATAGATGTATCAGCTAATTTAGTGTGTGAAGTATTTTGATCACTGAGAATGCATTGGTGAATAATACCTTTGTAACTACCATGATAAAGTTACTACCATGACAAATTTACTACTATGATAAACTACCATGATAAAGTTACGTATCAACTTTCCTTGTAACACAAAGCTGAATGTTGTGAATCAAACCTACGTCCACCGAGAGTAGGTTAACTGGGACCATGCTCACCAAACTAACTTGAGAATTTGTCCTGTAAAATGACATAACTAGAGAATTTGTCCTGTAAAATGACATGACTAGAGAATTTGTCCTGTAACTTGCCGTAACTGGAGAATTTCTCCTGTAACTTGCCATTGCTGCAGAATCAAACCTGTAACTTGCCATAACTATAGAATATGTCCTGTGACTTGACATGACAATAGAATCAAATCTGTGACTTGTGATAACTATAGAATTTGTCCTGTGGCTTGACATAACTATGGAATCAAAACTGTAACTTGTCATAACCAAGGATTTTTTCTGTGACTTGAAATAACTATAGAAGCAAACCTGTAACTTGCCATAACTATAGAATATTTCCTGTAACTTGCCATAGCTACAGAATCAAACCTGTTCCTGAAACACGTGTACCTATTATTTGGTTTCAGCTGATGTATGTAGTACTTTAGTTAGGGAGCAACCATTTGATTTTTATGTGTGTGTGTGTGTGTGTGTGTGTGTGTGTGTGTGTGTGTGGTGGGGGGGGGGGGGGGGCAGGAAGACTTTCCCCAGCCTGAATGTTTTTTTGACCAATTTCAGAGCCGGATTATTTTTTATTTTATTTTTTTCTATTTATTTATTGCTTTTTTTTGTCGGCCCTTCGGGCCGGATTATTTTTTCCCCAAATTTTGATCCGCACCTTTTTTTTTTTTGCAAAGTCTCCCTACGCCCCCCCCCCCTTATAAAAATCAAATGGTTGCTCCCTTATAATGCGGAAACCTTTTCGTGATGGAATGACCGTCAGACAGGCAGGTGGAAGGGGAGACGAAGAGGACATCGACAGTTTGCAGTACTTTTGTTTTGACCCGAAATACATTCTTCTAATTTACTGTGACAAAAATTTGTAAATTATTCTAAACTTAAGCAATAACCCTCTCATACATAGCTCTGTCCTTAAACTGGTTCTTTGTCTCTTACTATTCGGTCAGTTTCGTAACTAGTTTGCTTTACAAATATTTACACTTCGGATTTCCAGAGTTCAGGCCTTGATCATCACTGAAGAGATTTAAATTGTCTAAATACGTCTATGGTGCACTGAATTTCTACACGTATACATGTTCTGATACTATTACACAGAGGTTTTTTTCCGATATGTTCCCCTTACTTACCAGCTCTAGGGAAAGAGATTGGAAGGAGATTCGTATAATTTACTGTCCTTGATATATGTAATTTTTCATGAATTTAAGTTCTGAACTTAAAAATCTTATTTATGACTGAATGTCCATATGATAGGATTGTTTTCATCATCACAATTACTTCTTCTAAATATCCATATATAGACCTCAAAGCAGTTACGAGCGGATAAACAACGATAATAATACACGAGATAGCAGCATGCAGGTTGTTTAAAATAAATATAGTGTATCAGTTTAAAGGGCACCCTATTCCCTCCTTCTGTAAAAATTTGTGAATTACAAAAATCATCTTTGTGCGAATAACCATGAAGGTAAAACTCTCTCTCTCTCTCTCTTTTGGAGTCTTGACCGGTGTAATACATCAGGTAGAAAATTTTGACTTATGACTGCTGTCTATGCTATCCATCTTCCAGCAGGGAGAGAGTGCAAGAATGTTGAAAAAAGATACTCTCTATGTATAAACCATTGAAAGATATATGAAGCTCAGGTGCAATGCTTTTTTTCCTCCATCATCGCGTCAAATTCCACGAACATCTGTATAAACAATTTCGTATTTTTCTCGTTCTGTCGTAAATCTTGTTGTCGTTAAAACCTTCCTCGCGCAGAACAAATTGAGGTTAGAGTGTAGCTAATTGGACGAGATGGTCTATATTGAGAGTTATTTAAGCAGTAAATTAACTCGATTACTTAGCATTTTCATGAAATAAATGACCATAATGGTCAGTTGTCCAGTCTCTCGCCATTATCATAGGAGACCTTAATCCGTTTGAAGGGGTCAAGACGAAACAGCTGACTGGTCATCAACATGTACATTTCATGCCGAACATGTTCTTTCCCTAATTGCCTTTCTCCAAAATGCCAGCATGATTGCCAATTATTTCTACAAACTCGCTTTTTAAGTTTCGTACATTTGGTACTTCTCGTTAAATTGACCATGAAAGGACAGTGAAATACATTAAATATGCGCATATTGCATGCATACCATCAGCGGACAGACTCCGTGTAACATAGTATCTTCGTCATCATCTCCTAATGGAAATAAGGAAACTGATATAAGGAGGTAATACATATAGCACGTGCGGCATAGCTAGTTCTCTCCTATTTCAATAATAACGAAGGCAATCTACATATGTTCACTGCACGTGCAGATATTCTTTTTAGAAATTTGTAAAGCTACAAAATTACACCTGGAAGCAAATTAAGCAAAGCTGTATATATGTGGTATGTATAAGTCAAGACAAGGCTGCACATGATTATCTTTTTTCAACTCCTTGTAAAACTCTACGATATGCTAACTGCATGATGCCTGTAATCGACAAACTAGTCCAAAACATAATATGTACCCATTCTATTAAAAAAGTAGTGACATATTCAATTTCCATCTGATTTCGATTTTTTTTTTTGGTCGTGTTGGTGTCTTTGTTTGTTTGTTTGATTTGGTTTGGTTTTACAGTTTACAGGGTTTGTCTGTATGTGCGTGTGTGTGAGAGGTTTTTTTTTTTTTTTTTTTTGTTTTTTGTTTTGTTTTGTTTTGGGTTTTGTTTGTTTGTTTGTTTCTTTTTTAGGGGGGGGGGTTGTTTTAGTTTGGTTTTCTTTTCTTTTGTTTTTTCTTGGGGTTAATTTTTGGTGTGGGTTTGAGGGGTGGGTCGGAGTTTTCTCATGTCAAACCAAGATTATTTGCAATATTGTAATGCCTATGCAGCCAAACCGTGAGGGATATTTGACATACCACGTTTACCGTGACACGGGACCTTGGTTTTCACGAAAGACAGGTTTTTGTTTTAGGTATTTGTATGTTTTGTTCTTTTATTTATCATTATTAATTACATCATCTACGTTTGAAATAAAAAAATCCCATTAAACCAAAAAACAAAAGTAAAACACTCCAACTAAAAAACACAAACAAACAACCCCCCCCCCGCCAACCGCCCCCCCCCCAATAAAAACAAAAAAACCCCAAAGAACAAACAAATAAAAGAAATATATATGTGTGTGTGTGTGTGTGTGTGTATGTGTGTGTGTGTAGGTGTGTAGGTGTGTGTGTGTGTGTGTATAGGTGTGTGTTTGTGTGTGTTTTTGTTTGTTTATTGTTTGAGAAGGATGCATATTTTGATTTAAGATGATCGGTAGTGGTATAAATAAACATATGCAGATCTAGAAATTTTTGAAAAGCGGGCGTTGCAGTTTCCCATGACGGATGTTTTGCACTATCGGTCTTTTTTGGTAAAATTTTCCGTTCAAAAGAGGGGGGTGGTGGTTGTTGCAACCCCCTTCCCCCCTCTGATCCGCCAATGGTAAATCCACCTAGACGCGAGTCTACAATGGATTACACAGGTAAAGCTACAGTCTTTACAGCGACACGTGACTTAATCTCCATGGAAAGATTTGTCATAACCAAATGTCCGCTATGGGTTAAGATAGAGCCAGTCTGATTTTATTTCATTGAAAACCTTCAGCAATTAACTTTTTCCATTTTTCATTTTGCGCTATAATGAAATCTATATGATATATTAAAATGCTTCTTGTACTATCGGCCACCATTGCAGAGTCCGCACGAAGGTCAAGTGACAAGGTACCATTGCCGAGCTGGCATGAAGATTAAGCGACGAGGTACCATTGCCGAGTCGGCACGAAAGTCAGCTGACAAGGTAACATTGCCAAGTCGGCACTAAAGTCAGATTACAAGGTACCATTACCGAGTCGGCACAAAGGTCAGATGACAAGGTACCATTGCCGAGTTGGTATGAAAATCAGATGGCAAGGTACCAAAGTTGTGGAACAAACTGTAGTGTTTACTTGTACTTTATCTTTACACTAGATGATAGGTAGGTAGGCAGTCAGCATGCAGGTTGGCGGGAGGACAGACAGACAAACAGATACAGAGAGAGAGAGAGAGAGAGTATGTATAAACTGACATATGTCAGAAAATGGTTTGACAATATCCGCACAGCACATGCAAATTGAAATACACCACGTGACGTAATCTCCAACTGTTTTCCTACAGGAAGCTCGCAATAACTTGTAGAGCTGTAACGGATGTAGCATTTCCGCTTTCTGGATATAATCACGATACACAAAGGTATATCTCAGTATTTTTCAGATTTCACAGATAAATACTATTGTCAGAAACAAACGCCTATCTGATCAAGTATGCAATAACTACTTTTGTTGCTTAACAAAACATTGCCTTGCTACATAATATCATTTTAAAGACAAAATTATAAAACACGCACCACCATGGTCCCAGACCAAGAGTTTATTTGCGTAACATCTGTAAAACTCATTTGGTCCCATAGGGAGAGGAAAATTGGTCTTTAACCTCAGGAATCCATGATTTTATCAAACAGCGAACTATTTACAGAGAGTATGTTTGATATTGTGACCTTTTCTTCATTATAAATTATCATTCTGCTACATCATCAATATACAACCATTGCCGATAGAGTAAACACTGCGCAATCGCAATCTTGTTTCTTTCATGCCCTTGTTATGTAAATAACTTGCTTGGTAATCGGTCACTTACACTATAGCATTTTGAAAAGCAACACTGTAAAAAGGGTCAATGAACGGTAGCTACGGCCGCATGACTTCCTTAAATACACAGTAGTTGTATGCCAAACGTAAATGTATAACAAATATCACCCGGAGGCAAGAAAGATTAAGATGATGTGAATTACTTTCCTTTTGTGATTTTAAATATCATTATTATGTTTAATGATAAAATGGCATTGACCGTAAATAGTTTATGCTCATTTGATTTTATAGAATTTTAGATGAAACTTCAAGTAAATTATTTCATTCTGGTTGTCTGTAACTTGTTATTCTTAGACATTCGCATCTGTAAAGAAAAAACATATACTGTAGCATAATATATCTAATGATATAAAGACTATATCTATTGTTCTACAGTGATGACCCAAGGGCATAGGAGAAAGGGGGCAACGGGGGCACGTGCCCTCCACCCCCTCCAAACCCCCCATTTTGAAAATTGGAGGGGGCACAACCCTGTTTGTGCCCCCCTCCCCTTTCAATTAATCTTAGATTTTAATAAACTTAACTATGACCTTTTTAGTGAATTTTGTTGCATCACTTGAATGAAGTTTAACCATTTATTTTCTTTCATCTTTTAAATGTCCTAGATCTATTTAGGTTATCGATTTCTTATTGACCGTTGATGTATTCTGATTTCACAACCACGTGTTAAAGCAAGGCAAATCCGTTTTCCATAGGAACATTAGCCTACTTTGGCGCCGGATTTCGTGCATTCCTGTATCTCAAAGGGCGACATGTTATACATTTTTGGAAAGTACCTTTAAGTTTCAATCCTCCCTTTGTTCCGGAGAAGAGGTTCTAAAATGGCGAAACAAACCAAGATGACAGTACATGTTTTGTTGCCATCATTTTATCAACAATTACCAATTTCCCTATAAGCATTAAAGCATTAAAGCACATAGAAAATTAAAGTTATTAAAGTTGAAGTTACAAAGTTAACACTAACATGACAATAAGAGGAAAGGCGCCCCCCCCCCCCCCTCTCTCTCTCTCTCTCTCTCTTTCTTTTTTTTTTTTTTTTTTTTTTTTTTTTGGCTTTTCATTTTTTTTTTTCAGAAAGGTTGTGCCCCCACTTTTAACTGCCAAGCTACGCCACTGTGACCATATATATACCGTTATAATATTCACAATGAAGGTGACAATATTCTTATAGTATTGTATCAAATAAAAGGCGATACACGAAGTGTACTTACCGTACCCATTACAGAAACTACATATATTGTAGTAAATGTATCTCAATATAGGCTAAACACATTATACTATTTGTTCTATGGGTTTTACAGGGGTGATACGGAAATATATTGGGTCCATGAAAAGTTTATTGGGCGAGGCGAAGCTATGGAAAACGTATTTGCCTTGATACAATAATATTTCGCGTCCTTTTCGACCAATCAAAGGTGGGATACGTAATGTTCCCATGGTGGAAACCACATATATTATCGTTAATGTATAAACCATAGAGACAACAATCACTGTATGTCATGACTGTACGTAATGTAGAGACGACATACAGCATGTGTAATGTACACAACAGAGAGCTAGCATACATGTACATTGTACGTATTACGTAATGTACCCAGGCTAGAAACGACGTAAATTCCACGTTATGTACCAACGGCCTGTAGAAGCAACATACATTGTACGTAATGTACTCAAGGTAGAGGCAACATACATTGCACGTAATGTTCCCAAGGTAGAAGCGACATACACGGTCCGTAATGTTTCCAAGGTAAAGGGGATATACACTGTACGTAATGTACCCAAAGTAGAGGCGACAAACATTGTACGTAATGTTCCTAAGGTAGAGGCGACATACATTGTATGTTGGTTGGTTGATTGGTGTTTTACGTCGCTTTCAACAATATTTCAGTTATATCGCGACATGGAAGCAGGAGGTTACCAACCTCTAATACATAGTGGCGCAACCCGGGAATCGAACCCGGATCGTCGGCGCCGCAAGCCAAACGCTTAACCACAACACCACGCCTGCCCCTACACTGTATGTAATGTACCTATGGTAAAGACGACATACATTGTACGTAATGTACCCAAGGTAGAGGCGACATACATTTTACGTAATGTACCCAAAGTAGAGGCGACATACATTGTACGTAATGTTTTCAAGGTATAGGCGACATACACTGTACAAAATATACCCATGGTAGAGTCGACATACATTTTACGTAATGTTCCCATGGTAAAGGCGACACACATTGTATGTAATGTACCCAAGGTAGAGGCGACATACTTTTTACGTTATGTACCCAAAGTAGAGGCGACATACATTGTACGTAATGTTTCCAAGGTAGAAGCGACATACACTGTATGTAATATACCCATGGAAGAGGCGACATACATTGTACGTAATGTTCCCTAGGTAGAGGCGACTTACATTGTACGTAATGTTCCCGAGGTAGAGGCGACATACATTGTACGTAATGTACCCAAGGTAGAGGCGACATACATTGTACGTAATGTTCCCAAGGTAGAGGTGCCATTACATTTTTCGTAAAGTACAGACGACATACATTGTACGTAATGTACCCAAAGTAGAGGCGACATACATTGTACGAAATGTTCCCAAGGTAGAGGCGATATCCCTATTACGTAATGTACCCAAAGTAGAGACGACATACATTGTACGTAATGTTCCCAAGGTAGAAGCGACATACACTGTATGTAATATACCCATGGTAGAGGCGACATAGATTGTACGTAATGTTCCATAGGTAGAGGTGACTTACATTGCACGTAAAGTTCCCGAGGTAGAGGAGACATACATTGTACGTAATGTACCCAAGGTAAAGGCGACATACATTGTACGTAGTGTTCCCATGGTAGAGACGATATACATTGTACGTAATGTTCCCTAGGTAGAGGCAACTTACGTTGTACGTAATGTTCCCGAGGTAGAGGCGACATACAATGACGTAATGTACCCAAGGTAGAGGCGACATACATTGTACGTAATGTTCCCAAGGTAGAGGCGCCATTACATTTTTCGTAAGGTACAGGCGACATACATTGTACGTAATGTACCCAAAGTAGAGGCGACATGCATTGTACGTAGTGTTCCCATGGTAGAGGCGCCATTACATTTTTCGTAAGGTACAGGCGACATACATTGTACGTAATGTACCCAAAGTAGAGGCGACATGCATTGTACGTAGTGTTCCCATGGTAAAGGCGACACACATTGTATGTAATGTACCCAAGGTAGAGGCGACATACATATTACGTAATGTACCCAAAGTAAAGGCGACATACATTGTACGAAATGTACCAAAGGTAGAGGCGACATACATTGTACGTAATGTTCCCAAGGTAGAGGCGCCATTACATTTTTCGTAGAGTACAGGCGACATACATTGTACGTAATGTACCCAAAGTAGAGACGGCATACATTGTACGAAATGTTCCCAAGGTAGAGGCGCCATTACATTTTTCGTAAGGTACAGGCGACATACATTGTACGTAATGTACCCAAAGTAGAGGCGACATGCATTGTACGTAATGTTCCCATGGTAAAGGCGACACACATTGTATGTAATGTAACCAAGGGGAAGCCAACATAGAGATGACCTACACTGTATGTAATGTAACCAAGGACGAGCCAACATAGAGACGACCTACAATGTATGTAATGTATCCAAGGAAGAGCCAACATAGAGATGACCTACATTGTATGTAATGTAACCAAGGACGAGCCAACATAGAGACGACTTACATTTATGTAATGTAACCAAAGACGAGCCAACATAGAGACGAATTACATTGTATGCAATATAATCAAGGAAGAGACGACATTCATTATACGTAGTGTACGTAAAGTGACATGCATTATATATAATGTGCTTATGGTAGATGGGACAAAGATTGTAAAGACTGCTGACATGTGTACCCATGATAAAGATGATATATTGTGTATACTGTATCCGCAGTAAAGGAGCAATCATTTTCAGTGGAGACAAGGTCCTGAGATCTGAGCTCGCTTAAAGACGGGCAGAGCATGGATTACTCATGTTTATGTCGCCTTACATATTTTTCATACTAGCATATTATTCTATAAACGTTTCGTGTGAAAACTTTTATGACCTCTCGTCTTGAGAAACCTGTTGATCCTTGTTCTCTATACGGAGGATTATTTATAAAATTTCAAATGTGTGTCATTTGACTGTGTTGCTTTTGCGTTGAGTGGGAAGGTGGGTGCCCAAAAACCGGTTAGCCACACCAGTTGAATGACGTTTGTCACTTTAATTGACCTTAACTGCAGTACAATCGAATAGTTTTGTAAGGTCGTTTTCTGTGTTAATTTTACTATTGTAATGTTTTATGTGACGTTGCCTGTAATGTACTTATGGTAAAATTGGTTAGTTGATTGGTGTTTTACGACGCATTTCACAATTTTCAATCAGATCGTAATATGGAGGTGTGAGATAACCAACCTCTTAGACATAGTAGAGTTATCCACGAATCGAATCTAGATTACATGCACAGGAGGCAAGCGCCTCACTATCACACACAAAGTCTTCAAATCAAACACTAAAGACGACACGTGTTGCACACATGTACCAATCAGATTAAAACCATATCTTTATTCCGCTTCTATATTTTATCCGTAATTTGACAAATAGAGAGGCTGAATAAAGATATGGTTTTAATCAGATTGACACATATACATATTCTCTCTCTCTCTCTCTCTCTCTCTCTCTCTCTGGTGATGGTAAATGTATTCGCAGAGCCGCAGGATCAGATCACATTTACGTGACAAGGAGAGGATGTAAAGGAATTCTGTCATTAATTTATCGAAAACCTTTACATATTCAAAATTAAAACATACTTTTGAAAATTAAACATAACATGTGACAGGAAGGTTCGAGGAGAAATTCTGTAAAATAACGCAGATATTAAAAAAAAAAAGGAAAATATGAAATTTCTTTATTTTCTATTATTATTATTATTATTATTATTATTATTATTATAATTTTAGTAACAGCAGCAAAGTAATTTACTGAAATTTAATGTCGTTATTTTGAGCAAGAAAATTCGCCATTACACGCCAGAATAAAAGGATAAAGTATTCCTAGAGGAGATACTCACAAAAATCATACACTCTAGACAAAATGGAATGACTCCTTTTATTAATATCTTTATTTCATTTAGTAGTCATACTCTTATCTCGTTTTTAGTGAGTTGGTTGTATTTTGTATGAGTCTTGTCTTCAATGCCCTGAATTCCTTTTCAGTTCTTGCGTTTCTTACATCCATCTAACGAATGAGTTAGCATCTCTAGATGAAACTTATTTCAAATCATGCACAAAACTCCAAATCATGCAGAAAACTCCAAATAATACAGAAAATTCCAAATAATACAAGAACTCCAAATCATACAGAAAACTCCAAATAATACAAGAACTCCAAATCATACAGAAAACATCCAAATCATACAGAAAACATCCAAATCATTCAGATTACTCCAATCTTACAGACATTAGCTTATTCTGTGTAAGGTTTTTAAATGTAATCCACTGATTTTCAATCCTGCATTAACAGAGAACATGATGCTCTCAGATCCACCAACTAGACCTGAGTTGGAATACCAGGACCTCGTTTTCATGAACATAGAGTTTTGAGAGCTTGACTAAATGTGGCTCTACTCATAGTATTTTGTTTCGAAGCAGATATAAAGAGGTTAGCTGTATAAGATTTTGAAATTTGTGTTTGGTGAATTTTGAAAAAGCGTGGATCTGCTTTGATTTAGATTTAGAGAGAACTGTGATCGATTGTGGATCGGCCTCTAGTATTTTGTTTTGATGAAGAGAATGAACCTTGAGTGGAACAACCGGCTCTTCATCATCGTGACACTCGTTGTTAGTAAACATGACCTTATTCCCCACATGAAATAAAGTTGTAGCAAGATACACAAGTGTTTTCAAGAACGCCGCGGATGCCTAGATGCTATCTTCAGTGCAGTCTGATAATGGATTTCGGGTTTGGTCTAGCGTCGTTAACATACATAATACAGTATGTAGTATATATGTATGTGTCTGGAAACGTCCTTAACGGTGAAATTTTATTTGTACCTAGCTCGAGTCATTGATGAAAAAGTGAGAGAAAAATAACAAACAGTAACAACACTGGCAAATTTTAAATGAAAAGTATTGAAAGTAGAGAGGTATTTAGTGACATATATTGCAGACGATTAAACCGGATGTTTTGTATTTTACTTGTCATCCTCTAAGGTGGGCAAGATGACCTTGAAGCTTGAACAATCCATGATATAATAATTAATCAACCGAAATAAACTTTACAGATAAATTGCATGTCAAATTTAGTGTGAAAGTTGACAATTTAAAAGAATTTGATCTTGATCAACTTCAGTATCCTGCGGAGATTTTATGTAAAACGCAACCAGATTGAAGCATAAAGAAAGTAAAGGTAGAAAGTGGCATGTGTCATTTGTCGGACTCTATTTGCATCACGTGATATAGACAGACGTCAACATTCTTGCAAGTTGGCATGGTTATGACTAGCGTTATTTGATACCATGTGACCCACAGCGCCCTCTCGTCATGGGGGCAGGCTTATTGCGTGCCACCTATTGCTGTTAACAGATAACGTAAAGGTTTCAACATTTCTGTATTGATAGTAAAATAATGCTTACATTTATTCGACATGTGTACATTAAAGAAGAAAGGTCCTCGTCAAATAAGGAACGATTTTCTTACATTGAATAATCGGCAACCGGAAAACCAAAAAAGTGTAGCTGCAGCCTACAAAAGGTACGCTCTGTCAGGGCATACAGTAGTTAAAAATTCTTAAGTTTATAATACAAATGTAAAATGAAATGCGGAAAATATTATTCGATTTTCTTTTTTCCGAAATTTGTATTTCCTCTTCTCGCTGATTTGATATTACTTCCACTTTCCACAGATTTTCCTAAGAATTCGCAAAGAATTGATTAACTATGTAATAGAGGTGCCATGCGGGTAGGTAGGGCATTGTGATGGTTTGTTGTATGCAAACAAAAATCAATGCCAGACAAACTATTCTTATACCCATAGATGCAATTCATTTCAATTGTCTTTATTATATTGTTGCTAGAATACAATCGTATGATCTAATGTATCCCATACCGGCAGATGATCCCATCTCTATAGCAGACGCATGTGGCATCGGTGACGCGTGCCACTGGGAAAAACTTGCTCGTGCTCTGCGGGATTCCAATTGATTAGAGCATGTGCTCACTGCAGCGTGCAATATGGAAAATGAAACTTCATCAAGTGATGGCATTTCTGATGATATCGTATCCATTATGAACCCACGTTGAATTACAACAAAACTTTATTCGTCAAAGTGCAACTTTTAACTGACTGATTTTCTCTCCGTGACTCCTCAAAAACCCCTTAAAATTCTTTAATATTGCGACAAATCTTCAGCAATCAAAAAAGGATCTTTTTAAGTATTTATGAGGCTTATCGTTATTGTTATATTTGACAATAAAGTTTTATACCAATCGAGACAGAGGAATACTTTTATATTTTAATTTGTTTTATGATCGCTGTAATGACTGCGTTATGTAGCGAGTTCTGTCTTCACTTTTATCCCTTTATCTTGACTATGCACGAAGCATTTGCAATCAAATAGGTTTGAGGAAAAGGCAAAGGAGATTAGAAGTGCTAAAATTTAGACGCATGATGTGCATGCACTGTGTCGAAAGGCGATAATCACATTTAAGCACAATACTGCCGTAGTATACGGCACAAGCTGATAATGTTCAACATGCTCATGTCATGATAGAATGTAAGCTATACGGTGTCAAGCATTGGCACATTCCATGCGTGAAAGAAAGTTTTCTACCGTACTTTAGACAAACCAAAAGTATGATCGTTATCCTTGGATAATGCCTCATTATAAGTCGTTACCGAGATGTGGAGGTGAAATTCATTCGCATTTTAAGTATATTACATAATTATAAGTAAAAGTGCTGGCATAGTGAACGAATCCATAAGAGTAGGAAACAGAAGGGGACAAAATTGCCAATTATGCAAGTAGAAATACATGTTAATTTTTTAAACTGCTTCAACAATATTGCATTGCACTCAACATACCATGAGATAGTCGCTATTGGATTTTTTTCTCACAATGAACGTGACAGTGCGAACTAGGAAAATGTGTACAGATGCGGAAGTTAGGCACTTTAGGTTGCGTTGTAATCACTTCCGGAATTGCGTCAAACGACTGCTAAAAGGAAATCGAAAGCTTTGAAATTCTATCAATTTTTATATACGTATTTAGAAATATATTATTGACCCAGATCCACAAAAATTTCAGTTGCATGCAATCAATTATATAACACAGGAATTACATACAGACAAACATTGTAAATATTTTACAAGAAATATTGATTGAGTTTTGTTTAAACGTCACTCCACAAATATTTCACGTATATGGTGACGGCATCTGCCTGATACGGGACACACAAATTTTGACCTTTGCAACGGACCCACCCAAAGCAGTGAGGGATCTTTAACGTGGCATGCATACCACGACACGGGGCCTCGGTTTTTACTGACACCGGCATGATCGACACGACTCGAACCCCGGCCTCCCGATCAGGAGTCAAGCGCGATACCAATAGGCCACGCCGGCTTTTTACAAGAAATAAATAAAGAAGCAAATTCAGAGAATTGTGGTCCCCCGCTTTGGGGGTTCTATCACGAAGGGTGCAGTGATTTGTGACATATTGTCATGGTCGTGCATGTCTACAGACACACATGCCAAATATGAAGGCCCTACGTCTTACTTTTAAAAAGTTACATTGAAGTAGGTTAAAGGTCACGGTCAAGGTCACATGATAAAAAACAAATTATGGTACCGACGGAAAGGTATTGCAATTAGGGACACACATGCCAAATATGAAGGCCCTGCGTCTTACGCTTAAAAAGTTACATTGAAGTAGGTCAGAGGTCGGTCAGGGTCACATGATAAAAGTTTTGGTACCAACGGAAAGGTATTGCAATGAGGGACACACATGCCAAATATGAAGGTCCTACGTCTTACGGTTGAAAAGCTATGCCCAAGGTTAAAATTTTTGTGACAGGCGGACGGACAGTCAAGACGGACAGACGAATGAGATTTAATGTCCCCACGCTTTCGCGAAAAGCGGGGGACAATAAATAAATAAAACATGTATACAGTTTACATTTTTCCATCGACAATTATTGACATTTTAAACATGTTGACAGTGTCGTAGTTAGACTTAAAATAATGTGTATGCTTTAAAGTTGGAGGTGACAGATGTGAGTCGTGAGTCTGTTTAGGGGGTCCGGACGCATGTCCCCGGAAACTTTTGAAATTTAGAGGGCACCAAAAGCCAATGCCTGGCTTTTAGAACCTGAAATATAGGTTTAAAATGATCCGTATAATTATGCTTTATTCTGTGAAAATATGAACAGTTTGTCTTCAACATTTTCAGTAATTATCAGGGTTGGTTGTTAAACAATTTCATAAGGACTCTTTAATGGCAAATCACTTAAAATTCGACAGTACCAAACCTTTGTTGAATGAATATATGTGGAGGTCTTCGTCACACAGCTAAATCCAAAATTTTCGCCACACTGGGTATAAATGAAGCAAAACTATAATCATTAATTCTGTTTTATAGCGAAAATCAACACTATGCCCTACGATATACTTGTAATTTGTAACTATTATAGTCATTCATGCATGTTTTAATTTCCCAAATTACCATATAGTCATTCATGCATGTTTTAATTTCCCAAATTACAAATATGTCATAGGACAACTAGAGAGGATGTTAGAATAAGATAAATGTATATCTTAGTAGCTGTAGTAATTTTTAGAAAGATGAAAACTGGTGCATCAATATGAAATACATGTAATAGTGTCACTCAAACACAGAATGGCGCTCTATCGCATTCACAAACTTATCAACGATCAGCGTAACATCCTCTTCCTTGTTCCTATGAATGTGCAACATGGAAAGTGAGGACACCATTAATATATGTGAATATATGTGTGTTCTTTTTTGTGAAATTTATGTATATGCAGGAGCATATAAGGTACTAACGCCCTGGTTGAGTAAGCATGCTTATTTGCAAATAAAGTTGATCCACTCTGACTTTTAGCGAAAAAACTGCTCTTAATATATCTTGCGGTAAACTAAGTAATTATAAATGAGAGAGAGCAGGAGGTAGAGTGGGAACTACTTAAGAAACCCAAAAGCGTACACGACATGACCCCCCTCCCCTTTTTTTTTTTTTTTTTTTTTAAAGAAAGGCGTTCACCACTTTCCAATAAGTGGCGGTAATTAAGGATTACTTAAGTATGGAATACCATGTATTGGCAATCTCAAACCCCCCCCCCCCCCCACTAATCAACAACTGTAAAGTTGAAGCGAGTACTTTTATTAACACGAGACCTAATGTAAAATACTATATATATAACTGCTACATAAATTAGTGCTAATACCAAACTTTCAAATTTCCAAGAACGTAACCTAGGATAAGATAATACATTTTTGATTTGGCGTTAAATTGAAAAAGTTTATATAGTATATATATTTTCTAAAATCTTCTGTAACTGGTATGTATGTCGATGTCAATATCTCAAAGTCACTACACTAATCTGGGATCCGATTAAAACACACACACACACACACATATACACACAAGAAATTTCACTATAAACTAAAACTTATATGCAGCTATCTTTAAAAGTGAACATGACCTTGACCTTTAAGCCTAATTTGACTAAGGTTACGTTTATGCTTATCATTTTAAAGATCGGAGCATATTGTTTTTGTCTTGTCTGTTTGTTTGTTTGTCTGTCTGTTGTCAACTTTAACCCTGGCTATAACTTTTGAACCATGAGGGATAGAGACCTCATATTTAACATGCGTACTCAACTAATACAGCCCTTTCAAATGACACCAAAGTCGATAACCTTTTGACCTTGACAATGACCTTCACGCTAAAAATAACCTTTTGGACTTTGGTGCCGCGGGGGACATTAGTGTTTCACAAACACAGCTTGTTTTTTTTTTGTGCTGTGATATTGGGTACTTTCTGTGGTAAGGATAAAACAGAGGAATCTATCGAGGATGTAGAGAAAAGAGACTTGTCACAAGAAGGCAGTCGTTGCTTGAAGATTTTAATGACATGTCTGCCTTAAGAGTTACTCAAGCCCGTTAGGGACGCATATCACAGTGATCTCTGGACTGTAAAGTCACAAGAACCCTACGTCAAGCGATCTACAACACGAGAGAAATGCAAGGTGTTGTGTTATTGAGTATTCACATCGTGTGAGGGGTAATAATAGAGGGATAATGCACGAATCTCCACTACTATCACTTTCTATAATCTTTCTAGATCACCTTTCACTTACAGCTTTGAAAATGAACTCTTGTCTTATTGTGGTCAAAGTACTGGCCCTTTTATGGTACGTTTATACATTTGAAGTCGACCTGTAAGAAATAATACCGTTAATTGGCCAGAAATGCAACATTGATTGCATCTTAATTGCCCATTCAACATTCTTATCCAGCTTTCATTGTGTTATCTTCACCACGTCTCACAGATAAGAGGTGTTATCTCGATTTATGTTACGGAAATGCAATTATTGTAAATCAGAGGCAAGGGACAAGTTCTGCATGGTAAGCATTGTTGACTAAGACATTTATTTTCATGAAGTGAGTCAAGTGGTAAAAGTCAGTTGACATTGAATCATTTCCAATAACAACGTCCAATTTATTATTATTATTATTATTATCATTATTATTATTATTATTATTATTATTAAATAAACAAATCATTTATTTATTTATTTATTTCATTTAATTACATCCTATTTCATTCGATCTTGCAAGAAAGTGTTTGAGTCGCTAGACACAAGACATCGAATGAATAATCATTTTGACAGTTTTAAAAACTGATGAATTGTATGATCATATTTCCTTTTTGTGTCAAGTGGTATGGTATACATGTATACTGGATTCAATAAACTGTATCTACGACTTGTAGATAACATTACTGAAATAATCAATCTAATTTTGTAGATGTCAGTGTGTGACATTCTGTAGATAAATAAATCATTTAATATTGTAAAAAGTTTGTTCTTACACACATGTATATTAAATGCAGTGATCCAATACATGTAATTACATTAGGATCGACTGTAGTACATAAAGTACTCATACTCGTGCTTGGGAATAAGCGACTTGGGTTCGATCCCAAGAAGTTTGCTATATCTGTGAGGTCGTGGACCTCCAGTGCCACAATACGAGTATAAGCGATACAGACCCCCTGGAACACCAGGTCAGACCAATCATAACATTATAGCTATCATCTTTCTTTAAAATTGTTTGTATCATTTAGATATTCATGATTGACAGCTCATATCAAATTTCTGATGGCTTTGTCGCAACCTCTTTGTGTATATATAAATCCTTAAAATTGTGACTATGTTCCTGTTTACTACACACATACCTGTGAGAACTTCAGTCCACGTTTAAACCATAGCTACTTCATAGGACTATAGCTGGTATTTTTCACATTCCAGTTTCGTCCTTGACATGGGTACCAGCTGAAAGTCTTTGAAAACACCTGGCATGATTCAACGTCCAGCGAGATTGGAATTCCTTAGTATTGGCTTGAATAATCCAAGATACATGTAATTACACACAGATGATTCTTTGTATATAGCCGCAATGCAGTCTTTTTATTACTGTTGGAAAAATATCCTTTTGTTTCATTAGGGAGCAACCATTTGATTTTCATGGGGAGAGGAGGGGGAGGGCAGGAAGACTTTCACCGGCCTGAATAATTTTTTTTGCCCAATTTCAGAGCCGGGTTATTTTTTAATTTATTTATTGGGGTTTTTTGCCGGCCCTTCGGGCCAGATTATTTTTACCCCAAAATTTGAGCCGAACTTTTCTTTTTGCAAAGTCTTCCTGCCCACCCCCCCCCCCCCACCCCCTGCTTTAAATTTTGTTATTTAAAGTAAGCACATGACTAATAGTCATGTGCTCACTTTAAATAACAAAAATTTAAAGTTAGAAAAAGACAGTATTATACTATCTCATTATGTGCCAAGCTATCCCGTGACACAGGGCCTTGTATTATACTGTCTCATTACCTGTCAGCGTACCCGTGACACAGGGCCTCGTGTGTTACTGTCTCATTACTTGCCAAGCTATCTCGTGACACAGGGCCTGGTGTTAAACTGTCTCTTTACGTGTCAGCGTTTTCATGACACAGGGCCTCGTATTATACTGTGCCATTACGTGCCAACGTATATCATGACACAGGACCTAGTGTTATACGGTCTCATTATGTGCCAGCGTATACCGTGACACATGGCCTCGTGTTATACTGTGTCATTACGTGCCAGCGTATACCGTGACACATGGCCTCGTGTAATACTATGTCATTACATGCCAGCGTACACCTTGACACAGGGCCTCGTGTTATACTGTCTCATTACATGCCAGCTATACCGTGACACATGGCCTCATGTTATTCTGTCTCATTACGTGCCAAGTTATACCGTGACACAGGTTCTCGTGTTATACTGTCATTACGTGCCAGCCTAAACCGTGACACCGGGGCCTCGTGTTATACACTCTCATTACGTGTCAGCGTATACCGTGACACAGGGCCTCGTGTGTTACTGTCTCATTACGTGCCAACGTTTTCCATGACACAGGGCCTGGTTTTATACTGTCCCATTACGTGTCAGCGTATACCGTGATACGGGGCCTCGTGTTATGCTGTCTCATTATATGCCACCGTATGCCGTGACACAGGGCCTCGGTTTATACTGTGTCATTAAGTGCCAGCGTATACCGTGACACGGTGCCCCGTGTTATGCTGTCTCATTACGTACCACCATATGCCGTGACACAAGGCCTCGGTTTATACTGTATCATTACGTGACAGCGTATATCGTGACACAGGACCTCGTGTTATACTGTCTCATTACATGCCTGGATTTCGCACAGTATAACACACTCGTACGACTGGATACGTACGTCATCCTGGAGTTTGCACAGTATAACACACTGGAACGACTGGATACGTACGTCATCCTGGAGCTCGCACTGTATAACACACTCGTACGACTGGATATGTACTTCATTCTGGAGGTCGCACAGTATAACACACTCTTACGACTGGATACGTGCGTCATCCTGGAGTTCGCACAGTATAACACACTCGTACGACTGGATACGTACGTCACCCTGCAGTTCGTACAATATAACGCACTCGTACGACTGAATACGTACGTCATCCTGGAGCTCGCACTGTATAACACACTCGTACGACTGGATATGTACGTCATCTTGGAGTTTCCATAGTAAAACACACTCGTACGACTGGATACGTACGTTTTCCTAGAGTTCGCACAGTTTAACACACTCGTACGACTGGATACGTACGTCATCCTGGAGTTCGAACAGTATTACACACTCGTATGACTGGATATTTACGTCATCCTGGAGTTCGTACAGTATAACACACTCGTACGACTGGATACGTACGTCATCCTGGAGTTCGTACAGTATAACACACTCGTACGACTGGATATGTACGTCATCCTGGAGCTGGCACTGTATAACACACTGGTACGACTGGATACGTACGTCATCCTGGAGTTCGTACAGTATAACACACTCGTACGACTGCATACGTACGTTTTCCTAGAGTTCGCACAGTTTAACACACTCGTACCACTGGATACGTACGTCATCCTGGAGTTCGAACAGTATTACACACTCGTATGACTGGATATTTACGTCATCCTGGAGTTCGTACAGTATAACACACTCGTACGACTGGATACGTACGTCATCCTGGAGTTCGTACAGTATAACACACTCGTACGACTGGATATGTACGTCATCCTGGAGCTGGCACTGTATAACACACTCGTACGACTGGATACGTACGTCATCCTGGAGTTCGTACAGTATAACACACTCGTACGACTGGATACGTACGTCATCCTGGAGCTGGCACTGTATAACACACTCGTACGACTGGATACGTACGTCATCCTGGAGCTGGCACTGTATAACACACTCGTACGACTGGATACGTACGTCATCCTGGAGTTCGCACAGTATAACACACTCGTACGACTGGATATGTACGTCATCCTGGAGCTGGCACAGTATAACACACTCGTACGACTGGATACGTACGTCATCCTGGAGTTCTCACAGTATAACACACTCGTATGACTGGATATGTACGTCATCCTGGAGTTCTCACAGTATAACACACTCGTACGACTGGATACGTACGTCATCCTGGAGTTCGCACAGTATAACACACTCGTACGACTGGATATGTACGTCATCCTGGAGCTCGCACAGTATAACACACTCGTACGACTGGATACGTACGTCATCCTGGAGCTCGCACAGTGTAACACACTCGTACGACTGGATATATACGTCATCCTGGAGCTGGCACTGTATAACACACTCGTACGACTGGATACGTACGTCATCCTGGAGCTGGCACAGTATAACACACTCGTACGACTGGATACGTACGTCATGCTGGAGTTCGCACAGTATAACACACTCGTACGACTGGATACGTACGTCATCCTGGAGCTCGCACAGTATAACACACTCGTACGACTGGATACGTACGTCATCCTGGAGCTGGCACAGTATAACACACTAGTACGACTGGATACGTACGTCATTCTGGAGGTCGCACAGTATAACACACTCGTACGACTGGATACGTACGTCATCCTGGAGCTGGCACAGTATAACACACTCGTACGACTGAGTACGTACGTCATCCTGAAGCTCGCACTGTATAACACACTCGTACGACTGGATACGTACGTCATCCTGGAGCTCGCACTGTATAACACACTCGTACGACTGGATATGAGTATTCTGATTAGTTGTCTTGTGATTACATTGCAGGTCATGTGACTTTATATACAGTTTATATATATGTATGTATTTGGGACTGTTTAATTCTCTTGATATTAATGTATGGACTGTTTAATTGATCCACATTGTATCATTAATACATGTAAATATCATTACAAAAAGTGTTGATGAATATTCTTTTTTCTTTTTCTTTTTACCTCACACCAAGATTACTTGCAATGATGCAGTGTATATAAATGTATACCTATGCAACTGCTCGAAGTAGTGAGGGATATTTTA
Organism: Pteria penguin; assembly: GCA_035048485.1. Taxonomy (NCBI): domain Eukaryota; kingdom Metazoa; phylum Mollusca; class Bivalvia; order Pterioida; family Pteriidae; genus Pteria; species Pteria penguin. The sequence goes on from CM068581.1 coordinate 15,978,898, forward strand.
CATGCCATTACACGAAACCTCTTTTTTCACGAAAGACAGGACCGTCGGGACTCGAACTTGGAAATTTTTGTCGCAAGCCAAGAACCTAACAAACTGAGCTACGCCGACTTACACACAATTTTAATTTTTTTAATTTATAGAACTAAAACCATTTAGGCAATAAACTATGGTTTCATTTTCTAATAGTGATTGCATTGTTTGATAATGATGCTTTACTGTCTACAATAAAGCGCATTACTCACCCTTTAAAAACACGATTCCTCGTAAATGGTGAAAGGTTGATGAAAATGTGTAGTATATTGATGATTGATGACAATCACATAATATATGTTGGGTTTTTTTTCAATTTCAGTGTGAAATCTTAATTTCTTTCTGGGCAGCCAAATTGGCCGATTTCGATATACACAACTCGATGTGCGGGATTCAGTCTCCGGTGATGCGACAGAGTCGAACCCGTAAGTCGTGTAGTATGACTGTTCCACGCATACGCAGAATAATCGTGAACCTGAACTAAACTCCCTATCGGTATCGCTTGATTCTAACCCGTCAAAACAGAATAATAATGATCAGTGAAAATTCCAGGAATGTTTGAAACAGATAATACAGTCTTTTATAATGCTCACATGATTTGCGGTATCAGGTTGTTGAGTGTTTTAGGGCATGTGCCATGTTTTCATGAATATTCATTTGACTGGTGATAGGAAGCATTCCTCAATGTTTCTATGTCCTCGTTGAGTGAAAGCTATATTGTCAGTATATGACTAGTGATAGGAAGCATTCCTCAATGTTTCTATGTCCTCGTTGAGTGTGGGCTATATTGTCAGTATATGACTGGTCATAGGAAACAGTTGAGTGTGAGTTATATTGTCAGTATATGACTAGTGATAGGAAGCATTCCTCAATGTTTCTATGTCCTCGTTGAGTGTGGGCTATATTGTCAGTATATGACTGGTGATAGGAAGCATTCCTCAATGTTTCTATGTCTTCGTTGAGTGTGGGCTATATTATCAGTATATGACTGGTGATAGGAAGCATTCCTCAATATTTCTATGTCCTCGTTGAGTGTGGGCTATATTGTCAGTATATGACTGGTGATAGGAAGCATTCTTCAATGTTTCTATGTCCTCGTTGAGTGTGAGCTTTATTGTCAGTATATGACTGGTAATAGGAAGCATTCCTCCATGTTTCTATGTCCTCGTTGAGTGTGGGCTATATTATCAGTATATGACTGGTGATAGGAAGCATTTATCAATGTTTCTATGTCCTCGTTGAGTGTGAGCTATATTGTCAGTATCTGACTGGTGATAGGAAGCATTCCTCAATGTTTCTATGTCCTCATTGAGTGTGGGCTATATTTTCAGTATATGACTGGTGATAGGAAGCATTCCTATATATTTCTATGTCCTCGTTGAGTGTGAGCTATAGTGTCAGTATAAGACTGGTGATAGGAGGCATTCCTCCATGTTTCTATGCCCTCGTTGAGTGTGGGCTATATTGTCAGTATATGTCTGGTGATAGGAAGCATTCTTCAATGTTTCTATGTCCTCGTTGAGTGAAAGCTATATTGTCAGTATATGACTAGTGATAGGAAGCATTCCTCAATGTTTCTATGTCCTCGTTGAGTGTGGGCTATATTGTCAGTATATGACTGGTGATAGGAAGCATTCCTCAATGTTTCTATGTCCTCATTGAGTGTGGGCTATATTTTCAGTATATGACTGGTGATAGGAAGCATTCCTATATATTTCTATGTCCTCGTTGAGTGTGAGCTATAATGTCAGTATAAGACTGGTGATAGGAGGCATTCCTCCATGTTTCTATGCCCTCGTTGAGTGTGGGCTATATTGTCAGTATATGACTGGTAATAGGAAGCATTCCTCCATGTTTCTATGTCCTCGTTGAGTGTGAGCTATATTACCAGTATATGACTGGTGATAGGAAGCATTCCTCAATGTTTCTATGTCCTTGTTGAGTGTGGGCTATATTGTCAGTATATGACTGGTGATAAGAAGCATTCCTCCATGTTTTTATGTCCCCGTTGAGTGTGAGCTATATTGTCAGTATATGACTGGTGATAGGAAGCATTCCTCCATGTTTCTATGTCCTCGTTGAGTGTGAGCTATATTGTCAGTATCTGACTGGTGATAGGAATCATTCTTCAATGTTTCTATGTCCTCGTTTAGTGTGAGCTATATTGTCAGTATATCAGTGACTGGTGATAGGAAGCATTCCTCAATATTTCTATGTCCTCGTTGAGTGTGGTGTATATTGTCAGTATTTGAAGGATGTAAAAGCTTACACCAATGTTTTAAAAGATTTCCAATTTTTAAAATCTCAAAGTCAATGAAAAATAAAAGCAACATAAAACAATAATTACTTGTTTCCTAAATGTTACGTATGATTAATTGACTAAATATGTTGAATATTTAAATATGCTTAAGATTTTCTGTATATCACGCTATGCGGCTCGCCTCGGCCGATCACATCTGATCGTAGTTGTCGTTTTTTAATATTAGTGGAACTATTTTCATTTTCCCGTATGTAAAGATAAATACGGCAATACATATATGAAGTTTCGCCTATCATACTGTCCTATGACATATGTCATATACGACATAACATAGAAGCTCCCATATATTCACAAACCGATAAACAATATTGACGTGCATGCTTTGCAGAATATCTTTATAAAAACACCATTGCTTAGTTAAATTTATATCTATTTATATACATATCTTTTTCTGGTAGAGTAAACAGGCGACCGCAGCAAGAAAGCACTACTTAATGGTACATATCACTCTGGACAACGTCATACATCCGAGGCTGGCTGCAAGGTATCGGAATCTCTCGAGGTGTGTCGATCGTTTATCATGTGAGATTTCTTGTTTCTTTATTGGTTAACGTCACGCCAAGATTATTTCACTTAACATGGTGACGGCATCTGCATCAGCCTGATGCACTGCACATAAATTAAGACATATGCTATGGACCCACTCGAAGCATTAAGAATCTGTTATGTGCCACAAATACCGTGATACGAGATAACGAAAGACAAGACATCGACAGCCGGCGGCGTGACTCGAACCGGGGCCTTTCAGTCGTCACCTTGCCGCTAGAGCTACACGAGTTAGCAGCACTGGTCTGTACGCTAATTGTAATCTTGTAATGAATTATAAGCCGGCGTAGCCTAGTGGTATCGCGTCGAACTCCTGATCGGGAGGCCGGGGTTCGAGTCTCGCTCTGGTCATGTTGGTGTTATGTCTTTCAGATGAGACAGTAAAAACCGAGGTCCCGTGTCGTGGTATGCATGGCTCGTTAAAGATCCCTCACTGCTTCGGGTGGGTCCGTTGCAAAGGTCAAAATTTGTATGCCCCGCATCAGGCCGATGCCGTCACCATATACATGTACGTGAAACATTCGTGGTGTGACGTAAAACAAAAATCAATCAATCAATCAATGTAGTGAATTATCGTCTCTGTTTACATGTCTTAGTATTTTTCTTATACACAAAAGAATACAGGGAATTTACGAACACACGTAAGCTAAGACAGAATCAGATTCATTATTGGGTTACATACAATAAGCGTATATATGCATTGGTGCAGTATATCTATGATCTCCGGGTCACAAATTCATTGAGTTTGAGTGTTGTCAAAAGCAGTTAAACTGCCACCCTCGGGGTGTTGGAAAAAACTCCACGGTTTTATGAATGACTGAATGAATGATTGAATCCCATACAGCGACGATATAACAATGGGTTAACGGTTAGAAAATCTCGGACTACACTATTCATTGACTCTACTCTATCTAGAAATATCATTCCTTGTTCTTGCAAACATCTCTGTCAACGACTGTGCGAACTAAATTTCGCAAATAGATTGGAGTTATAATAGCAACGAAATATCAGATCAGGGACACTACAAGTATCTCCCTATCAAGTCAGATACCTTCTGTGTTAGGCTGGTAAGATATCCTTGTTCTGTACATGCGCGGATACAGAGGGGGGTTAGGGGGTCTGGACCCCCCTGGAATCCGAAAATTTTACCCAAAAAAAGGTAATATTTGGGCATTTTTGGGGTTGGACCCCCCTCGTCTAAGAGAAAAATTTACCTATTTTGGTTGGACCCCCTCTGACAAAAATTTCTGGATCCGCGCATGCTGTATAGGTGCGCAAGATACCTTCATTCTGTATTATGTTGGTAAGATACTTTCCTCTGTATTGGGTTGGTAAGATATCGTCTTTCAGTATTAGGTTGGTAACATACCTTCATTCTATATTAGGTAGGTGAGATATCCTCGTTCTGTATTAGGTGGACAAGATACCTTCATTCTGTATTATGTTGGTAAGATATCGTCTTTCTGTATTAGGTTGGTAACATACCTTCTTCTGTATAATGTTGGTGATATACCTTCATTCTGTATTAGGTTGGTAACATACCTTCTTCTGTATTAGGCTGATAAGGTATCCTCGTCCTGTTTTAGGTTGGTAAGATACCTTCCATTTAATATCCATTAATTAACCCGTCGAAGGTCGTTATTTTTCTCTTTTATCACTGAACACCATGCAAGAGAGATAAACCTGCTGTGGTGTGAAAAATTACAAGGAAACAATTCTATGCTGTTGTAAATTGGGATACTTAGGGTACATCCATGATTGTAATCAATTTATCTTGTATCTTAAATCGGTCTCTTTCGTTTGAACGACGCGATATCATTTCTTCAATTTCTCGCCTTCTTAGAGACATCAACACTATTGTTGATTCAGAACGTCATTATTATAGCACTTTAAACCACAAGCGCGAGTTATTTGCACTTGACGACCTAGTACTAAACAACAAATCTTCATAAAAGAGATGAAAATACATACTCCATCCAAGTTGGCGTCACTATCACCTGACGTGTCACTGGATATGGAATATCGAAGAAAGGCACAGTTTTGTTATATGGAAAGCTAGAATGTGATATTTACTTCTTGATCTATATGCCAGGCTCACCTATTAGCGTCCATACTAATTTATGACTAAAATATCACTCATTATTAAAGTAGGAACAAGACAAAAATGGACCAGTTCGAGTCTTGTGTAATGCAATCCAATACTTTTTAAGCTCGCTGGGACAAAATTTGGTGAGCTTATTCCATAACCCTGGCGGTGTCGTCCGTAGACAATACTTTAACCTGGGCTAGCTTTTGAAATGGAAAAAGTACAGCTTTGATATTTTATATATGGATTCCTCATGACCAGAGCTTTACCATGGCTTTCGACCTACTGACTTTGATCTACTTTTAAAAACTTTAACCTGGGCTGCATCTTTTGAACCGGATTACTCATTACCAGGGTTTCCAATTGGTAACATGACATTTGATCTAGCGTTTTGACCCACTTTTCAAAAACTTTAACCAATGCTTTACATAATGAACTGCTAAAGGGATGCTACCCATTCATGCCATTTATATCTGTACTACTTCACAATCTATGACATTTTTAAATTGTGTTCAGCAGCACACAGGATTGATTGTATCAACCAGCACCGTTTTATTCAGACGGAACTTGATTTTTTGATGACAAATACTACCGATTTTCAAGACAAGGCGACGATATTTTGGTCAGTTGATATCTTTACGAGTTTGGGGAACACAATTTCCTGAACGATCTGCTTCTTAAATTTATTCTATTTGAAAACTAACAACCATTTCCGGCGAGCTTTGTTGCCTTCTACAACTCTCGTTTTAGAATAACAAGAATTGTCAGGAGACAACACAGCTCGTCGGCGGGGCATTGTCGGATGGAAAACATGTATGTTCACAGTTCAGTGTTCTCTTAATTCAAGGTCACGTCCAAGATAAACCTCTGGTCACAATGAATCTACAAGTGAAATCTCTAATATTTCAAAAGAAAAGGACCAGGTAAAAGTTTTTGAAAAGTAGGTCAAACTCCAAGATCAAGGTCAAAGGCCATATTACCAAATGAAATTTATTGTCACAAGGAATATATGAGTGAAGTATCAAAGCCTTAGCTCTATTTGTTTAAAAGATATAGTCCAGGTTAAAGTTTTTTGGAAATTAGGTCGAAGGCCAAGATCAAAGTTTATAGTAACAAATGAAATTTCTTGTCAAAAAGAATGCATGTGTAAAGTTTAAAAGCTCTATCCCGTTTGGTTCAAAAGTTTTAGTTAAGGTTAAAGTTTTTGAAATGTAGGTCAAACTCCAAGGTCAAAGATCATATCCCAAACGACTGGGTCTTCCACACGGTATCCATGTATTAAATTCAAAGCCAAACCCTCTTGGTTCTGAAGTTAAGCCTTCCACAATGTATCCATGTGTGAAGTTTCAAGGCACTAAAGCCACTACCCCTCTTGGTTCAAAAGTAATAAGTCCATATTAAAGTTTTTGTCTACAGACAACGACTACGACATTAGCTCTCTGGACCGTCTCTCGCAGAGCTAATAAAAATAAACAATTTCTATTAATTATAGACAGCTGCTGATATCCTGATGTTTCTCACTACTTTACTTTTTGTGCAAGAATTACAATCAAATTTAAAGTATTTTAAACATGACAGTGGCACCCACCCGATGTGCTACATTCACAAACCAAAGCCAAGTAGCGAGGGTTTTAAATATCAATGTTGACTATGACAATTTTACCGCTTTAGTCAGAAGACATGAATCTGTTGAATCTCCTGCTGGAACCTTACCCTGAACTTTCTTATTTTGAGACAAACCTCAACCACTATTCGTTTGGTATATAATGCATCAAGAAAAATACTACATAAAACTGAAAATGTAAAACATATGAAGACAAGGCTATTTCACTTCTTATAAATTTATTTTATACAACAACAAATTGTTAACAATGTAAGTCCCTACGGGACATAAAACTTGGTTCTTATAGAATAAGTGCATTTAAAATGCATCAGTACCTCTCTTGGTCTTATTGGGTGGATCCAAAGGTGAAGAAATAAACTGTGTGTAATGAGGACATCACATCGTCTCATACTGTAAAATAAATGTTCTTAGAGTCTGTGTGCAATGAGGACATCACATGGTCTTGTACTCTACAATAAATGTTCTTAAGAGAGTGTGTGTGTGTGTAATGAGGACATCACATCATCAAATACTCTTACAATAAAATGTCTTTAAGAGTATGTGTGTGTGTAATGAAGGTTACAAGTATAACCTACACCCTAATGTCCTATAGAGCAAATGTTGCTGTGTCAACACAAAATGTGTACAACTGGGGAGATAAAACAGTCTTAACAAAACCCTGGATCCAGCCCAAGTTTACATATAGATCATAAAAGCAAAATAAGCCTATATTGCACATGACATGATTTTTACAGAATGAATCAGAGATGTTGTTTTATTTCAAGGAACAAAGTCTTATGTGGCAAGATAACTATTGTTTCAAGATTCTTTGTCAGCATCTGAAAAGTCCTGGTTACATGTTAAATATTTCAATAACCATGGTAATAAATAGTATTTAGTAGATAGATTATTTTACTTTCTCCATTTATGTATCATATTTCATAGATATATAAATAAATTATCTTAGCTGTATATACAATATTCTCATATGTTTTTTGATTTTGTATTTCATTAAATCTAAACATAAATATTCTGTATTTTGAGATCAATTGATTTACAAAATACCATCTTACATCTAGGATGAAAATGGAACATTTGTAACATGTGATTGCACATAAAGAAATAAATTAACAGGCATACATATATCAGACAATACAGAGATGAAAACTTCACACATAGTAAACAACACATGCACTTTGACTTGGGAAAACTGTATCTTATGTACAAAATTAACTATGGACAGAAAAATCCCAATCAATACTGTTTTAACAGTTCTCAACACCCCCCCCCCCCCCAAAAAAAAATTTCATTCCTCTTTATCTCATAAGTATATGTTTCATTTCGGTGTAAACAAATGGTATATTTATCAAATTAATTCATGTAAATTGTAGAAAATCTTTGAGTTTCATCATACGCTAGTGAACAAAACATTGGCAAGTTTTTGCCGAGTACTCCATCATCGTTGACATTTAGGAGTTTATTGATCATGTTCATAAAGTTGTCTGCTTAATCAGGTCCATTGACCTGACAGATCAATGCCCGCTGACCTAATGCAGTATTACTAAACAGTTGTGTTGTCCTTACTTCAATCTGTCTTACTCTCCTGGTCTAATTCTGTATATAAAGTTACTCAGTTTTTGGCAAGATGAATTCCAATATTTGGCAATGTGACATGCATATGTCCTACACACCTTGTTAGAAATCATGGTAAAAGATGTTGCAACTGTAAGGACATACTGCTAATGCAGTAGGCCTGGTTTGTCAGCATCAAGTAAATTTCCTGGAGAGCATTTTATAAACAGCATTTCTCAATTAGATCACCATACTATTGCCTCTTTGTATCTGACACTCCTTTGATGTTGAAATCCTCTGGTAACTATAGCAACAGAAAATTAAGAGCTATCTCTTCAGCATTGTGTGTGACTCAGCTACTGTGATGTGTTAGAAAAATGTCTGTTTTCCTCAGTCAGCTTCCATCTGTGTACTACCTGCCAATATAGCACTGGAACTTTCTGAAACAAAGAAATAGAGAATTCAAGCCAAGCCGTGACATCCATGACTCACAGATCAATAGTGTTCATGCAGCATCAGCGCTACTTGTACCATGTTAACTCGGAGATTTCCTTTGTCAATACCGAGGATATCAGTAACATTTACACAAGATTATCAATTATTCATATCAGTACTTCTCATGATCAATTAGCAGGGAGATGAAGACAACATGCTAAATTCAATCAATGTCGAAACTTCCAGATGATTTATTAAAAAAATTCATATCATTTCACCACCAGGTTTCACTAAGTGTACAGTACGCTTTTACACGCTGAATTACTATCAAATACACTGTCGTTAAGTTATGTACAATTCGTACTACGGTCATATAGCAACGTAAAACCTTTACGATTCATATCATTTATGGAAATTTCGACTTTGCCATAAATATATCCACTGCCGCCTTCATAAATTATACCACGCAAAGTAAATTATTCTTTATCTTTGCATACATGTCACTCGTTAACAGAGTTGAAAGGTCAACGGAATAGATGGGATCTAAATTTAGCATCGCGTCAGCAAAGATGCCGTAACAAAAACCGTGCCATAGTAAATATACAGTACCCATGCCAAAGTCTGACAAATACTTTCTGCTGGCAATCACCATACAATATGCATTTCTACACTATAATTTCGCTTCTCGTCTATCATACGTTTTCATCTTGACATTTTTAGGTCATCATCTACTATATCAAAACCAGGTCAGCCTATATGCAAATGAGGACATTTTCCCAGGCCTCATCAGTGAATTTATAGTGAATTAATACTACGAAGCGTACAACTCGAGCGTTATTGCCGATACACATATATTGCATATATATTTATATCATTCGGTTTCCCGCTTTCACGTTCACACCTGCACAGGAAAATGATTGATTTACCTTCATTGATCATTTCACAGGAGAAAGACCCTCCGTTAGCGTAATGGTGAACTTGACGAGTTTTCTAAAGCCATGGACTACTAGCATTATAATAGCGCCCCGAAATTTTCATGTTGCACTTTTTAGATGGTGTTTTGCGACGTCTTCAACTGCTTATACATCAGACTCTCAAATGAGGAAGACCCCTTTCACCGCGAGACAATAGATGTCAAAGGTACATTAATGGTCGCCCTTACAAATCAACCATTAAGGATAGAAACCAACACCTGGGGCATTTTTTTCTTTCAGTATTGCGGGACAAAAGGTCTCAAAGCAATAACCTGTTGGACAGCCAGATAATGTGCTATGCCATGAGCAGTTAAACTGGACAAGTGGGGAAAGTGGACATCAATTTTGCCTTATCAGCAATTTAAAGATGTAAAATTGACCGTAACCATTAATGCCAATCTGATAATTTACGTGAATAGACTTGATCTACATTAAGTTAATCAATAAATTTTATGAACAGGAAATTAACACCCCCTTTTCTTATCTACCATATCCCGTTTCGTCATCTCTCATCTTCTGATCTTGTTACACTATATTGGGCTGCTTTCAGGTTAATTAACACAGTACATGTGATTTTCTAAATCTTAGCTATATTTACATCAGGACTTTAATAGTTAATGGCTTTATGTATTGACTCGTGTTCTATATTTGGACCCTATCCAAAAGAAAGTGGAGTAATCTAATCAGGGGTTTTGTTTGTTGACAATACGTCATGACGACGCCATATCATTCCAGCATCCTCGCAGCAGGAGGCCAACTTCTTACCTTAGTAATAAATAATGTATGGCAAGCTGGGCTAAAATCGCAGTCGAGGAGATTTGCTAGAAGCAGTCTTCTGTGCACGTTTCCTCTTCTTCATGAATTCTGAAATGAAAACCAGTAGTTTATCAATAGTATACATGTAAGAAATCAAAATCATATATTGGGGATTGTGCATTATTTACTGGACACCCCTCCCCCCTTTTAGACATTTTTTTCACACAACTATATTCAGATCTAGTTAATGTATGGCTAATGTAAAAATATTTCCTTTTCAATTTTATGAAGGAAATAATGAGATAAATATTTTTAAAGTAGATCTACATAACTTTAATAACTGAATTATCGAATATCGTAGAGATAATGATATCTTTTGTACTCTATAAAAGATCATAGCAAGGTGTGAAATTTTAGTCTAAACATTGTGTCAACACTTGTCAATTTCCCACAAAATGGAATGTGATAAACTAGAGTATTGTGTTGTTTAGGGGTTCAAGTATCAAATAGCTTTCCATAATAATATCATTAATTATTCACTTAAGTTAATGCATTAAGATCGCTTAGTTACGAGTTATTAGAAACAGTGCCAAAATCCATTAACTCGGACTGTGAATCACTTCTTTCCTAATCGATGTTTATTTACAAATTGCTATAGCACAGATCTAATAATAATATAGTTTCAAACGACCGCGCGAAAAAGGGAAACATGCAGTAATATCGCTGCTAAAGATTTGCCTAAACAAGTCATAGGTATGAATGAAAAACCAGCAGTCGGGAGTTTTAAACCAGTGACCAATAACAAAAGGTGACACTAGACCAGCTACAACATGTTCGCTGATTTCCTCCAATCGTACCATTTGTCAACAGAAATTCAAAACGATCACAACCGGGAAAAAAAACTTATGAAAATATATATATATATATCAATTCGACAAGGTTACACTAATAGAAGTACAATTTTACTAAATTTTTTGTCCGAGTACATGAAAAACCTCGATTATTACGTGAAACGGATTGACATGCACTTGATCACTTCACAGACATTACCCCTGCAAAACATGACATGATTACGTAATGTTATTTACTTATCTCTGCATGTCCTTGATATTGGATTGCTGCAAAATTTTACTATCATAGTTTTTATCAAGCGTAGCCTCGTAGTAAACGTACGTGTATTGCGAGTAGAGATGACCTACTTTGTGCGCTTGTTCCGCGTTGTACATTACGATGTAAATTTCAGAGAAAAGAAACTTTTATTTTCAAAAAAACATAAACTTACTGCTTATTTGCGTCTGAACCAATGGCTTTGCGGATGGACTGCTAAATCCACTGTCATTTTGAGCGTCTTTACAACTGTCTGTATTGCTTGAAACATCCGTTACATGTTCACACATTTCATGTGTATCACTGTCACTCTCTGTATCTTCAAAGCTAAGACGGCGTTTTAAATTCCTTGAAATACAAACGTCTCTAAATTTAGTAGGGGCATAACCTTTTGTATAAAATGATGGACACGCGGTAGCAGTCCACTCGTACTGGCCCTGTAATGGAACATCTTCAACAAAGTCAAAATTATACTTTGACTTGGCACACTTTACGTCCTCATCATACGTATCTTTCATTAATTTCCTTGTTTTTTCTACCTCCTCCGCCGAGGGTTTTCCAAACAGATTCCTACAAACCTTGGGTCTTACGTTTACAGTATCCATTGTGTATTTAAAACCAACTCGTTGTGTGTTTCACTTTATACTCTAATCCAGTACAGTACGCGTCCTTCTAGTTACAAGATCCAACACGATGTAAATGCGAGTCGCAACACGCAAGGAAATAGAAATAAATAACAGCCAATCAAATTCGAGGTGGGTGGGGCTTATAAGTTCATTAACTAGTGGATCACGTGGAAGGTCGTGTTTACGATAGACTTCGTTACGGTTGTTTGTAAATTGTACGAAGTATTAATTGGATAAGTAGACAACTACTTTTGGCGGTTTTTCACACAATTAAATTATTTATCTACACAAATTTAAATGGAATTAATGAACTTCAATTATTCAATAAGAAACACTATTCATTATTATAATTTATTTGGTTGAAGTTTGGAATGCAAATAATGTACCATGATGTAGCCACATTATGGAGGACTTTTCCGTTGGAAAAAAAGAGGGATTGAATTTCATTTTAAATAGTGATTTGTGTATGTAACATGGGTCTGATCCAGCAGTTTTTCTTGATAAGAGCAAGGCTTCCAGCATATGGACACTAATTTTGTGAAGTAAAGAAGGGTCAGCAATTTTTTACGATATTTTTTTTTTTTCAAGAGAAAGGTAGGAAGAATTTTCTGACAAAACGGGGAAAATATATTTTGACTGATCACCGGAACTGTACATGGAAATGATACAGCACAAAGAATAGATTGCTGTAAGCATATTATGTTCAGTGTGGCCGAGTAGTTAACACAATGAATTCGTTATCAAAAGACCATCTATTGGTAACGTTTGGTATACATATGCAAGAGTAGATGGTGGATAAGAGGTATCAAAAAGACAGCATGTCTTGGATTAACTGGGCACTGTAAAGATCCTAGCTGTTCGTAGTTAGGGAGTTTGGTAGTCAAACATTCTGGAAACTTGCTCTCTCTCTCTCTCTCTCTCTCTCTCTCTCTCTCTCTCTCAAGGATATATGATAATATTGTATGTAAAGCATAACATTGTTGGTATGAATCATATAATTTGAACAAGTATTTTGTGATGGTATTGTATAAACCATGCATTGTTGTTATTTTGATGATGATATGGATTTCTTCAAGTACAGTTGAGTTGGTGCAGCTAAGCGTTTAACATGTTTGTTTCAGAATAGGACGGTGTGGGATTCGAATCCTTCAGGAGTCTAATCGGATAATCCACATCATTTCTGTCAAAAGAGATCATCAAACCAAAGAATTAAACAGGGTAACAAATCCTCATCACAGATCCAAAACGATCCACAACCAAAGTATAACCAGTAACCCTCGTCATTGATCATTGAACCAAAATATTGACCAGAGTAACAAACTTTCATCTTAAACCAAAGTATTACCACAGACCCTTATCACCAAAGTATTAACCAAGGTTACAAAGCCTCATCACTGATCACGAAACCAAAGTATTAATCACGGTCACACAGATCCCCATCACTGACCAAACAATTAATCGAATAATGAAGTCAGTAGTCGGTGATTGACCGAAAAGGTAGATTGGTTAATTGATTGAATAATGTTTTACGTCACTCCACGATTATTTCACGTTAATGGTGACGGCATCTGTCAGATGCCTTGCATAGAAATTTGGACCTTTGCAATGGACCCACCCGAAGCAGCGAGGAATCTTTTACGTGCCACGCCTACCATGACACGGGACCTCGATTTTTACTGTCTCATCCGAAAGACAGAACACCAGTGCCCAGGGCAAGAGTCGAACCCGAGGCATCTCGGTCATGAACCGAGCACCTTACCCACAAGGCCACACCTGCTTCCGAAAAGGTAGAAAATATGTGGGATGATGCATAGCGACCCATGATAAAATTTAAATACTGAATTAGTAAATTTAGAATGCTTCTGTAATCACCGGATCAACGGAGGCTGAATATATATTTGTTTCAGATGTCCTGGCGGTTTAGAATGGGCCAAAAAAGCCTCACTGTTTCGGATAGGTTCTTTGCATAGATAATACCGATTAAGCAATGAATCCGCAAGATGCCGCCTGATGCGGCGTTACACAATTATCAATCACTAAAAACTGCCCAAAATTCTAGAATCAAAATCTCTCTTGTCACATTCGATAGTGTTATTGTGCCGCTACAAGAAGTCGCGGTTGTCGTGATTAAATTACATACTCGATCAACACTTTTTACACTCTATCTTTACTTTGACACTGGTTATTACTAAAAGTACAATGAAATATTCAAAGTAATGCGCTTTTATTTATGTTTCAATCTGACTATATTTAAGCATGGTGTGACATCCTCATCAAGCGCAGATCTAGAAATTTTGTCGAGAGGGTGTCAACCTACAATGAATTTTCCGTGAGGGAGATCCAACCGTTGTGTGTGTGTGTGTGTGTGTGTGTGGGAGGGGAGTGCCTTTAGCCCAAGGAACATTACAATATATGGTATTTCAAAATATATATACAATATAAATATATATTTATGTAAACATGAGTGGAGTGAAAATTTGAAGGTGTAAACTTCCTTTTTCTACATCTAAAAAAATTACCAAAGCAATTTTCGCCTAATTTTAGGATCCAGACCCCCGATCCACCCCTATGGATACGCGCATGACCATCCTCCAATAACATGTCAGATCTTGTTTCTTTTTCACCTGCCACCATTATGTACAAACTGACACTTTATTTTTGTTTTCTGAATAAATACCATTAGAAAATCGTGGACATATACAGACAGAATGGAAAAGGGTTGAACAAGCACTGTAGAGTTACTTCTCTTTGATTTGATGTTCCGCCGTGTTCAAGCTGTTACATTCCGATAAATCGGACTAATTTTTCTGAAATGGATTGTAACAAAAAGAATTTGAAATTTTAATGAACTTTGGAGTTCATGATCGGTTGATCAATCTTTTAATCTTTCTGTTCTCTTATTAAGCATGAAGCTAATGAGGGAATTAATTTAGAGATGCTCGTATTTCGTCCGGAACCGTTTGATTATCCCTTAGTGCATCAATAGATATTGTGGACGGTTCTTTGATCCATGCAGGATCATTTCTTTTGATGATACAGGGTCATATCTCATAACAGGTGTTTCCTAATGGCTAAATAGAACTATGTTTTGTTCCGAAATAAACGCTATTATTGAAAGGGAATTATTGAAGACTTTACCTTAAAAGAAGAGGATGAGTCTGAAAATGCTGTAAACGCACACCGGGTCGAAGTTCCAATCTGTTACGGTCACGCATTATTTGTACGCTTGAAGTTTGGGAAAGCGTCTCCGTGAAGTGAGTACAGGTCAGAGTTTTAGGTTAACTTCACTACATAGGAAGTCACAAAATCTATTCCCGTAATCTTATGACTTTTCAAATAGTTTTAATGGTATTTTGTCAGTATACCCTTAAATATGAGAAAGCTTGTTGCTTTTGCCTTAAATAATTTTTCCCAAGCAATACATTTACATTTTTAATACAACTATAAGCGCTTATGTTGGAAAGTGTGTTCGATAAATATATCTGGCAGAATTCATAAATGTATCCAGGGACATCATTTATAAGAAAGTAGAAGGAAAAAAATACAGGTCCATGGTCTGTATGTTACGCTAATATTTAAAACATTTAATATGTTTAAACATTATTATAACAATCTTCTTATAATAATGTTTAAACCTGTTAAATTTTTTAAATATTAGTGTAACATGTATACAAACATACATACATGACTCAAAAGAATCACAAGACATTCTGCACTTGTCGACCTTATCCAATTTATAAGAGCAGATTTTCTGGAATATACCACAGGGTCTAGGTGGAATATACTATTTAAATAGTGTACTTGCTGATACATCTGAAATCTGTATATCCTACTGAAACTTTATGCATCAATGTTTCACTTCACACGGCTAACATAACCGTCTTAGGAAAAGAAAAAAAACCGCTTGAAAATACATGTATTCATATCATAAAGATCCTATATCTATACACTGTGCATAATACGTAGCAGCTGGGACCGTGGATTTCCCCTTACACAAGGATTAGCAATGTCTCAAAAATTGACGCAATATCTTCATCAATCAATTTGGACATCAGTACAGTTTCATTTTGAGACCTTTAAAACAATGTGAGTTCAAGAATTTAAACCGTTATGAGCCCCCTTTCCGATATAATTTAACAGTGGCGTAGCTCGGCAGTAAAAAGTGAGGGGGGGGGGGGGGGCCAACCTTCCAATAGTGAAAAGCAAAAAAAAAAAAAATAAAATAATAATAATCCGAAAAAGCTATTTTTAGCACAAAGGTCACAGTGAAGGTCTCAAGGTCATTGACCTTGTCCGGTGTCAATTGAAAGGGCTTCATTAGTGGAGTATGCATGCCAAATATGAAGTCTATCTTTTACGGTTCAAAAGTTATGGCGAAGGTTTACAACAGCCACCAGACAGGACAAAAGCAATATGCCCCAGATCTTTCGATCCGGGGCATAAAAAACTTCAGTTTGAATTTATTCCAATTTCTCTCTCTGAACAGGGAAGTATAGTCTTAAACTATGCATCCTTGCTCTGAATGATTAAATAAAAGACGAATTATTTACTTTAGTGCTTTAGTGGCTACTATGGCTACTAATCAGCAACAAAACATGTTACAGTTATTTTTTATTTCACAGTTTTATGCACAAGTTAACTGGGTGGTATGCACATTAAAGGTCCGTGGCTGCTCATCATGTTACAATGTTTACACTTTAATACTTTCCAAAGAAAGCTTCACGGTGCTCGTTCTTGCTGACGAATTGTCTTGCAATTTGAATGTCAGGCACGTTATCAGTCAGAGTCTCATCCGAAAGACACAGCACCGGTATGCCCCCGACGGATGTCGAACCCGGACCTCTTGGTCACAAGCCGAACAACTCATCCACTGGGCTAGTTACGACTGCAACGGAAGAGCTATTTTGTCCCGTCTCTTCCGTTGCAGTCATAACTACCACTGGGCTACACCTGCTTATATCTTTCAGATAAGAGCAAACTATAATAATGCGACTCTATTGCATAATCTCGGATTTGTTTAATATCATTCAAAATATAATAAATACTTACAATGGATGACATCACACTAATGCATAAGCTGAAATATATTTTGTTGGCGAAACTTTCTATTGTTGCAACATGTTGCATAATCAGGATACAGCAACCGCCAGTAAAACAAAAAACCTTATCCGTAATTTTGTAGTTACGGATTAGAAATCAGACATTAAAAATATAAAAGAAAATATATTTACTTCGCTTAAAATGTCATATTTAAGTTTATTTAAACTTTAAATATTACTCTAAAAGTGGGGGGGGGGGGGGGGAGCACAAACATGGTTGTGCCCCCACTTTTCAAAGAGGTCTTAATATCTATAATCACGTGTACACTATTAACAAACCATCTTCCCAAAATGTAACTAATTCACTCAACTTGGGAAAATACGTGTATTACGTTATGAAAATGATATCAATGTTGATGTATGAAATACATTGCTGCTTTGCACCATGCAAAACTTCTGTTATGCCTAGTTATATTTAGTATGCATTCATATACCAATACATGTAGCTAAGTTAATTTTGCTACATACATGTATGTGTCTTTTTATAACTTTTGATATTTTATTTTATTTTATTGATCACATGATTACCACTTTTGATAAATATCAAAAGTTATAAAAAGAAATATGTGTAAACAATACTAAACCATACCATCAACATGGCTTTTTTTGTTTTGGGTTTTTTGTTGTTGTTGTTGTTATGGCCTTACATACATTGACTAAATGGACATTAAACTGTTCAAGACATACACACATCAGCCCTCAAACAGGTCACCTTATACGGTACATCTTCATTTAGGTGAAACGTTGTGCTTAAAAAATACCGTTATCATCCTATTTGACTTCAAAAGTAAATCCTAGAGACTGAAAGGTTCCGTTTAACTCATTAAAGTACGGATTTCTTGATATTATTTATCATAGGTATTGAGTAATGACAAGTATAGTTCATAAAGGTAGCTAAAATGTGAAAATGTCGTCTTTCGTTTCAATAACTGTAGAATCTTTTATCCAGCCGAAATCATTGATCGGCATCTGTATGAGTGCTTTGAAGTTACAGTGACAAATTGAGCTATAAAATGGATTTGTTCCAATATCAAATTAGGTAATAACCTAGCACCAGGGGCACTAACTTCACACGTGATCGTTTTAAATACAGCGTCCCGTTGATCTACTATCTGTATTCCAAGAGTGAAGACTCTAAATTATGTAAACACTAAATAGACGAAATTACGAAGAAATTACTTGTCCATAATTTTGATGTAGTCAGAGCTTTGAAGATTAATTAGCCTGAGATAACTCTGACCTCTTGATAGAGTGGTCAGCAGCGAAAGAATACAGAGCAAAGCTGTAAATATTTGGCTGGAATTTCCTTTGACGACGACATTTAATGTTCCTTTTTCTCGTAAACAAGATAACCGGCATCTCATCAAAGAGTTGTTATTTTATTACAGGTTCAGAACACATGTTTAAGGTGTCCAGCCCAAGTGATTGACGATTATACATACATCCTTATATTTGCCGGAGAGCACAAAGAAGTCTCCACGTCGTCCGCTGCTTTAACAGTTTTGTGTTGCTATATCACTATATTTTAATCACAGGTATTCTGATTACTTTGAAACGCCCCTTCGACTTATTCTGTACAGTAATTTGGTTTTAATCAGTGCATAGGCCGATCTTTTCCTTTCGAGATTCATTAAATTTCCCCTTTCCTCTAAATTCAATTCTGTACCAATTGTTTAACTCTAATAACAACACATTTTGAAAATAAATGTTCTTAAAATGAAAACTCTCTTCATTCTTGAATACAATATAATGGACTACATGCCCTTCGTATCAACAATGTAGTAAAATATCTTGGTTTGAGTTGTTTTAATTGGTGCAGCTTAAAAGGTTTTATTACAAAATTATACATGCATGCATGCACGCACACGCACATACATATGCACACATACATACATATATACATACATACATAACCAAGTATATTATGAAGAAGACAAGGTTACATGGACCTCTGTTTACATGACAAATACAGATTTTCCAAGGTATACTGACTGTTCTAAGCTGTAGATGTGGAGTGGTAATGATGAGAACTCCGAGGGCTGATTGATATGTTGTGAGCCTTGTACTGAAGGAGGTTTGCATGGATTTCCTTTTTTCATCCATACTTTTCCCCGACTATTTAAGGCCGTGTTCCCGAAGACTGGTGTCATTTGGTCAGTTTACACCAACGAGGTAGCACTCTAAAGTAAACATGGCAAGTGAATTTTGCAAAATGGACAAAATAGGTGAAAGAATAGTGATCCAATATTTACATAAGGAGAGTTTAGCACCTAAGGATATCCATACTGATATGGTAGCAACAATAGTATTACGGAAAGATGCCCCTTCATATGTTATGTACAGTAAAAAGAAGGGTGGCGAAATTTAAGTGTGACAGGAAGAGCCTCGAGTATGACCCAAGAAATGGTCAATAAGGTCCATGATATTGTTATGACTGATAGGTGAGTTACAGAAAGATATATAGCCACTACGGTTGGCATTTCCCAAGAAAGAGTACATTCCATTCTGACAGAGAATCTTGTAAGGAGAAAGCTTTCGGTCCGTTAGTATCAAGACTTCTGACAGTTGATCAGAAGCACACAAGACACAATTTGTCGCGTGCTAATCTGAACCTATCAGAAGTAGATCTTCCTAACTTTCTTCGGAGATGTGTTGCTGTGAATGAAATGTGGGTCCATCATTTCACCCCAGAGGCCAAACAACAGTCTAAACAATGGAAGTACCCTGGTTTACCCCTGCCAAAGAAGACTGTTCCATCAGCTGGAAAGGGTATGGTCTCTGTTTCTAGGATGTTGATGGTATTCTGATCGTAGATTATCTCCAAAAGGGACAAACAATTAATGGCATATACTTTGCATCACATTTGAGGCAGTTACGGGAAAATATTTAATTCAAGCGCCGCCAAAAACTCAGTACAGGTGTGTTCTTCCACCAGGACAATGCCCAATGCCCTGTTCACAAGTCTGTCATTGTCATGGCTACCATTAACGAATACGACTTTCAATTGATTGAGCATCTACCTTATTTGCTTGTTCTCGCTCCATCAGACTTTCATCTATTTCCAAAACTGAAAACGGCGATACTCACTTTCAGTCAGTTGATGACGTCATACATGCAGTAGAGGACTTATGAACGGTCACTAAATGGACTTCTTTAATAGTGGCAAAAGTGTTTAGATACTGAATAGGATTATGTTGAAAAATAATGCAACATGTCCACCAAATTTCGAACCTTTACAGTGGCGGATCCAGAATTTCCGAAAAGGGAGGGGGCCCACAGGTGTGTTAGGCAAACTACTCGACCAGTTTTGGTCCCAAATCTGGATTTTTAATACTTATAAATTGTGGCGAAAGGGGGGGGGGGCTCTAAATCCGCCACTGCTTTACATATAAGGCTCAAAACATATTAATCAGCCTCGTGTAACTAGTTTGAAGCATTATGTAAATTAATTTTAAAAAGATATGCAATGGTGGTTTTTCTTTCTATATCAACCAGTACATAAGACACATGTCTATTTATAATTTTAACAAAACGCTCTGAAAAGAAAAAAAACTTGAAAAAAAAGTAGCTGATATTAGTCCAGACGTCCGAACATAAAAATTGTCTCGGAGATGGAGTTCACCACGATAAGCTGATGAGACAGAGTATGCACGTGAGTTGATAGATCTACAGGCAGAGTATGTCTCTGCTACAGGTAAGCACATGAGTCGACGAGCTACAAGCACGCACGTGAGTTGAGGTTTATTATTGCTTATTAATCATCCAAAGACCATCTGGCCCATAGGCACAACATAGAACGTGCTGCTATATACAAAACAATGTACATGTATCTTGTGTGTAACAAAGATAACATGAAGGTAAACGTTGGAACAAAGCGACATTATAGTTTATAGTATTAAAGTAAGGAAATACAGATACGCACGTGATATGATGACCTACAAGTACGCATGGGTTGACGGGATGGAATATGTAGGCTCTGGTTGGCACGAGTTGATGAGATAGAATAGCAACCAATCGTTGCAAAACATCAGTTCCTTGTAGACACAACCACCCCCGCTATCCAAACAAATCAGAGGAATTGATTAGTTATCTATACCCATTTATATAATTTGTTCCTGCTTTCTCTTTTCAAATAATGAAATAACAAAAAAGTCCCATAATGATCAAAGCGGTATCACATTTTTCTCGGAGGAACATGATGTAAATCGGCGAATTACTACATAATTGCTTGTAAACGGATTCGGTTTGTTCACCTTTTCTTTTGACAAGACCAACAAACCGCGACAGTGTTTTCATATCACATTGCTGCAGGGTATATGTCCAAACGTTCGGACTCTTTCTTTAGAAGGATAAGAAATAGGAGATTTTATAACAGATATTTCTTCCATATATATTTTACGAGACAGGTTTCTAAACAGTTTTGCTTTACTTCTTTGAATCTTTAATTCATTATTAAATGTGAGACTTAGACAGTGTAGTGTATAAATGGATAATTACGAATGAACGGTGTACTGTTCAATGATCGTCTTAGTTTGTAGCTACGAAATACCCTTGAAATCCTGTTATAGCGATGTTTTAAAGTGTTGGTTTGCTAATCTTTCAACAAATTCAATAAGCATGTTTTTTATTATGCTTCGTACCTCGCAATCGGAGATCCCAATTGCAATGCACTATCCCTCCAAACTGAGTGAAGTAAATATATCATACATATAAATAAAATTTCATAGTTCACAAAGTAAAATTGTTGAAACATTGTCACGCTTGATGTAGTCAGAACATAATTTACCCGTTATATATCTACATATAGAGAATGATACAATATAAATTCATTCGTTGTGGGGCTATTATCACGTCTATCAGGACACCAATCTCGCCTGTAAAAGGCGTCATGCAAGGTTATAAATTGTACCGTATTGTTTTCTCCATTATCAAAAGAATGTTACATTTTAACGGAACATCACTAAAATAACACTATAGGGTGCCATAACAGATGTTCGCTCATGAATAAAATGGATTTAACATGTTATGCGATTATCCACGGGACATTTCGGTTTCTTTGTAACATGATTCGTAAGGCAAGATAGATACGGTGTAATGACATATAACCAGAGACATATATACACGTCTCTGATATAACTAACTATATGTTTACTTCGTTGAGGAATTCCTCGTTTGATATTGTATTGCACATGCATTTAAACCATGAATATATATTTTCATTTTCTATTTATTTATTTATTTATTTATTGTTTACTTTGTAGGGAGCACACAGGGAACACACAAAGTTTGATGGTGCTCTTTGCGATGCGGTACATATAATATTGTATTTATTATATTACTGTTTACATCATGAATTTCCATTGATGTTGCTTTTGTATTTCTAGATGTCATACACATGTAGTGCTTTTATGTAAAATGACTTTTAGCATAAAATATTACTCATTTGGCCCGACCTTGTGATCACACTGAAGTATCCGGTATATTGTATAAGAAGTCTCTTTGTACACATGTTCTCTCAAAGAAGTGTTGACCAGTGAAATAAAACAAGTATAATGATTACTTTGTGTATGTTAATGAATTTTATTATTGAATGTAACATTTTGTTTAAGATGAATTATCAATAAAGAATTAACTCCATGTACGACAAAAAATAACTAAATCGGTGTATATGCATAATTGCGTTGTTTTCAGATAAACTGGCGCAAAAGTTACATTCAACACTATATCTACATCACACACACTTTGATGACAAATTAAGCGAATAATAAATTGATCTAATCGGAAGTTCGCGCCATCTGTATTGGAGTAAATCAGAATCAACTCAATAGTCTTATCGACACTTTCGCGGATCATTTTAGCCAAACAATGTCGGAAATGAAATTTAAACGGATTGTAAAATGATGGTCTGTATTTATAAACGTTTTCTTTCCCATTTCAGAGAGTATGAGTAAACACTCTCTGCTGATAGGTATGTGTACGCAATGATTTGATGCCCTGTCAGAATGATACTGAGATATATTTTACGACCTCTCAATTATATCGATTAACTTTATTGTGAGGGTAAAACAACGGAAACCTGATGAAAGTTTGTTTTCTTTCTGTATTTGCAAGTTCCATTGAATCCAGTGGAGTTTCTAGAATTATATAACACTTCTTCCGTTTGAATGGTCTTTTTGACTCATCCCTTCCCTTTTATTCCTTGAAGAAGAATGAGTTCGCCCCTGTCTTTTTGATAAATTCAAGATCCGCCCCTGTTTGATTCTGGTTTTGATAAATAGGCAGATCGAGATTTAAACTGATCTTAAATCTTGACACATTAAGAAGAATTGATTGATTGATTGATTTTTGTTTTACGTCACACCACGAATATTTCACGTATATGGTGACGGCATCTGCCTGATGCGGGGCATACAAATTTTGACCTTTGCAACGGACCCACCCGTAGCAGTGAGGGATCTTTAACGTGCCATGCATACCACGACACGGGGCCTCGGTTTTTACTGTCTTATCCGAAAGACATGACACCGTATGACCAGAGCGGGACTCGAACCCCGGCCTCCCGATCAGGAGTCCGATGCCATGCCGGCTTCACACTAAGAAGGAAACAAGCCACATTTCAGATTTAAGAGTCCTGAAAATAACCTTTTATTCTTAACACCTCTGTTCAAATCTTGGTACTAAGACTACATGTGTGACATTTTAATTTAATTTTTGTAGTTACTCTTTTTAAATAGCAAGTAAAACTGAAATGATGAACTGGACTGACGGTGATTACTGATTCGGGAAAACCACAACCAGAGCTAAAGCTGCAATCCCAACCTGGCATGGGAATATGGATGGTCTGTCTATTCATCTTGATGAAAGCCTCATTATAACCTTCAATATTTACTCGTCACGATCTCGAGTGGCCTTTATTATTGGTCACCCGTTATCATATATCAATAACTATTTTGACACACCTGATCAATATACCTGCCATGAAATGCCAGTATGTTATCGCACGTATGCGAACGCACCTGTTAAATTTACACTTTAATAATCTTTGTCTTGTCGATAATGTTAAACAGATCTTTATGCCATATGCATACACGCTATGTCACTACAGGACCTTCGTATGAAGGCGCAACGTTTGATATGAGGATGGAAGGTAATGGGTCGTGTCCTATGGACCAGGCTTGATTCATAATAAGAACATTTTTACACACACACTCATACAGTCTCTTGTATATACACATGTATAAAAATGTACAGTGTGTGTGTACGTGCGATAAGATACTGGCGTTTTATGGCAGGTATAAGGATCAAATGTATCAAAATAGTTATACACGATTTTACACGTATATGATCACGGTATCTGCCTGGGGCCAGTTGTTTGAAACTTTAACCATTGGTTAAGCTAACCAGTGTTTAAAGTTTGAAAGACAATAAATTTAATTTATAAAATTTCTGTATAAAATATCTATATATATATATATGACTTAAAGTCTTCCTATTTCAAAGATATAGTCAGATGAAATTTAACCATTGGTTAGTTTAACCAGTGGTTAAAGTTTCGAACAACTGGCCTCTAATGCAACGGACACGGTTTTGCTGCCCACATCATTAAAGTTGTAACTGAATATCTATTTGCCATTTATTTCTAGTACAGTATAATATAGAAGGTAATGGTAGTATATAGACCGATACCCTCGTAACAAACTTAATAATCCGTTATGTATTACAAAGATAACCACGCTACAGTAGCGTTGGTTTCTCGGATATTACATTATCATTTCATAAAATCAAAACTTACAATATTTTTGATATATACCATCTTTTTTATGTGTACGGCATACTCTGACTATTCCATAGAATTAGATAATAGCTATAGAATACAGAATTATAAATGTAAGAATACAAATATAGAGGGCCATATGGTGTATAATGCTCATATTTGAGAATATGTTAATGCCTAATAATTACGCTTATGGCCTGGCTTTAAAATGTGAACTCATATAAAGCGATTTCAATGGTGTTTAAATATTTAAAGACAAAGTATGTAATCTACGTTTTCATCTTTTTTGTGATTGTTGTCGTTTGTAATGCCCCATCTTTTTATTATAATTTGGTTTTGTCTCTGTTTACAGCATACATAAAATATTGCTTTGTTTTAGTGTCTGACCGATGCCTGCAATCTGCTTTCAGGGGACGTCACTGACTTTGGTCTCTTATACATGCTTTTAACAATGCAATCAGCTGCAAAGCACCACTACAATGGCAGCTTAAGATTTTAAAAGCTCCCAGCTTATCCTTGGTACGTACTATCTGCGGCTTTTCGTCCCAGCCATATGACAACCAAAAGTTACCATGGATAAGTGATAGTCTAATTCCCATTCTTCTGATTACAAAGCGAACAAATTCAGGTCATAGACTTGCATAATATATGTAAAAGGATTTTTTGTAGAGCCTGGGTCAGTAAAGATCAGTGAATGAAATTTTTAGCAATGAGAATTACTAGCTTCTCTTAACCACTGAGGTAATGACTAAAGATGCCCAAACCCTATCATTGCGGCGACATCAAAACTAGAAAGCAACAAAAGCCGAATCAATTTTCTTTGTCGGGTAGACATGGTGTAAATTGGGAGAAGAATCTCGCAATTGTTTGTGAACGGATTCCGTTTGCTCACCTCTTTATCACAGTTTATCGAAAATAAATCTTATTGCTGAGCCCAGAGGCAAGTAATCTTCGCAAGAGAAGCTAATCCCATCATTACTTCTTATCTTTATTTTGATAAATATGAAACTAACGGTCCTAAAGGGGATAAAACCTGTTCGTTAAATAAACAAATATTGGGATAATTAGGTGGTCTTTATTTCCGTATTTACCGACGCTGATAAAATACAACTTGGAGATTATGTGTTGTCTGCTACTCAGAATGGATGATCATTTAGTAATATTACGCTCAATTAGAAATTTATTCATTTTCACTTTGTTTAGTAAATTGTCCAACTATATGTATATTGAGGCCACGCCATTTTCAACTTACACACCGTGTGTTACCACAAAGAAATTCATGCGATCTGGTCTTTACTATTAGACTTGACTAATCATTCGTCGACGCTGGCAATCGTCTATGACCCACCCACAACATTTCTAGATACAAGCACTTGCTGTCCTGAAAACACACGAACTCGTGCAATGGATACACTCGACACGATGGATTTACATCCAATGTTCCTTAACCTAATTAACATTGACACAACGCTTGTTTCAAGGTCCCTTTATCGGGCTCAAGAATCGAGAATGTACCTCTCTGATCACGAATTTCTCTTGCCTCCCATTGATTCATGTATCGACTTTCCTATGCAATGATGATTATATGTATGACGTAGCACAATGTATAGTTAATACTAACAATCGTCATGCTAATCAGCATGCACAACAGTACAATATACACAGGAAACCTTCACTAAGTCATATCAATAACTCAATAGGACACTATTTCATCGTCTTTTACAAAAGCTCTATTGACTATTCACATGTATGCCGATTATCGGCTCTATATTCAGTGCCCAAACTACCACAGTGTGTAGAAGGAGGCATACAGGGTTGCTTCTATAGGGTAACCTTTGTTCTTTACTACATTACGAAGTAAGATCAATCTCACCGCACCAAATTAAGCGCCATATGGCGATGAAACTTGTGTGGGGAGTGTTTTGAGATATATCTTTTCTTTGACTATCACATATTTCTCTAGGTAACAATCGATAATTAAAAAATAATGATGAAAAAAGTTGACAGTAATAAAAAAAATGATAAAATAAATAAAAGACTAAAACTCTGTAAGTAAGAAGATGCAGACTCTGATCAATAGTATTTAATACTCGTACAATTTATGAACTATTAATAGTATTTAGATTGTGTACATATAGATCTACTTTTTTTTCCCGGGAATTTTATTCTACTTTGGGGTATAACGCCTTTAAAAGATTCAATATGAATTCAGGTGATATATTGGATATCATATCAGAAAAGAATGTGTCACACTTCCAGATGGTCCTATTCAAAGTAAAGTGTCACATTAAAACATTGTGTAAATTCGATTGACACGGTAGATATTTCTGCAGTATACATATATTGATAAAACAAATGATGGAAAGTGTGATAACGCATGGGAAAGGTAGACTTCACTGCCAATATTGATTGTAAAATACCTCCCAGTCATGATCACCTCTCGCTTCATGTATTCAGACTGACATTTACAATTATGTCATAAACTTTTTATGACATATCACATCCAGACAATATCAATTTGCAGGTTATTCCTATACATCTTAAAGAATTTTCGTTCTAATTTTTCCGACAAAAATTGATTGATAAAAGAATAAAATGTAGTACTTTTAATTTGTTGAGTAGTAAATTCATAATTTTTTCATTGTGGCAATTTTTATATCTATAAATCCAGAAAATGTGAAGTTAAACTGTTATGATAAATTGGTTGATTGATTGATAGATTTTTGTTTAACGTCACACCACGAATATTTTACGTATATGGTGACGGCATCTGCCTGATGCGGGGCATACAAATTATCACTTTTGCAACGGACCCACCCGAAGCAGTGAGGGATCTTTAACGTATCATGCATACCACGACACGGGTCCTCGGTTTTTTACTGTCTCATCCGAAAGACAGGACACAGGCATGACCAGAGCAGGACACGAACCCCGGCCTCCCGATCAGGAGACGAGCGCGATACCACTAAGCCACGCAGACTTATTTGTAATGATAAATTAATAATAAAATATATATTTAAAAATAAGAATAGATGGTGAACGGGCAAAACCTTATCCTAGACATTTCAAACAATCTTTCATTTAAATGTTTTTAATCGTTCATATTTTCACAAATGAATAAATTTCCTTGAAAAGTGGTATGTTACTATTGCAAAATATAGATAAAATGTCTACTATTTGTTTCTTGATGTATCTCTTAATTAATATGATTTGTCTGACTCTTACATGAACTTGAAGTGTAACACTACACTACACCTTAAACGTAATCCATTAATCAACGAGAAATCACAAATGTTTATTCATCTAACGGTCAAGTGTCAATTCTGTTTACATATGGTCCTGTCTGCGTTTACAGAGTATATAATGTCCGATAGAGTATCAAAATACAAATATCGATTATGACAGAATCATGATGTTTACGGCTCTTTATGTTTGACCAAAAGATTTTAATAGTACTTTGTCCAGCGGCTACACACTATCAAATACATATATCAATACATATTTTGACACTATTAAAATTTAAATTATCATATATTGCCAGCATGTCATCGCACGACGCGACACCTGTTCTATTGACATTATGATTGCTTACTTTTACTTGTATTTACATGTATGGCGACTTCATACTAGAACATACAGTGCCAGTTCCACATGTTTGTTGCCACTATCGATGAATATTGTATGATGAGCTTTGTTGGTTGACAAAAATTTGCATGAGTGGAATAGATATGGTGCTTATCTGAAGTTCTAATGGGGCATCTGTAGCCATGTAAGGTCATGT
The DNA here is from genome assembly GCA_035048485.1 of Pteria penguin. Lineage (NCBI taxonomy): Eukaryota > Metazoa > Mollusca > Bivalvia > Pterioida > Pteriidae > Pteria > Pteria penguin. The sequence continues at coordinate 16,007,607 of CM068581.1, forward strand.
GCCGAGCTGGCACTCGATCTTTGACGAGACTGCACTCAGATCCTAGTACATACAAATGGAAAGGACTTGTCGGTTAAATGAAAAACGTTTTACTGAATACATTATTGATTTTGTTGAAATGAATATCCACTAGTTTGAAAAAAAAATCCTCAAAAACAATATGCGTTTGTAAAAAAAAAAACTATACCTTCGATGACAAAAAAGTCAGAAAAAGTTATTTTTCGGCTGAAGGCCATATAGTTGAGTACGCATGTGAAATATGAATCAAGTTCAAAAGTTATAACCAAGGTTAGGTTAAATTTGTCAGACACACAAACATACAGACAGGACAAAAACAATATGTCCCCGATCTATCGATCCGGGGGCATGAAAATTTGCTCGATGTTTTTCATTTGGGATGATATCACAGCATGATATAAATTGTAATGGCTATTCTAGGATGATGTTATCGAAGTTACCTCTTGCACGTACGTAATTCGATTACCATGCAACCCTCAAGTTGCATCCAAATAATCATTCTGCGTCAACTTAACTGGCCCTCTTTCCCGCCGACCGCAAACAACTACTTGCGATATTGTCAGCATTATACCCAACTCACCACAACAGTTTAGATAAACATAATCATTTGTAATGCTCATGAAGAAAAACTGAAAAATATCAACAATCCCAAATTTGAACCCTTTTATTGTCCGGCAACAATGAATAATCTGTAAATCTATAGATGTTGTGTTCATTTCTGGTCCTATCTGATGGACGGAGCCTATACATTGTGCATGTATATACATTTATGTTATGATATTTAGATAAGTGATTAATCTCGAACAATCTTCGTATATCATGAATTAAGTTAATTCTTTATTTGATCAGGGACATACATATATAATTTTTTTATGTACGTCGATTTCATGAACAAGCGTTCAAGTCATGAACTTTTGTACCTTTGGAATTTCTTTCGCCACTTGCTAATGTAAATAATCAAAGGTTAATTACTTGAGGTCAAAGGATGTGAGGACGAATCAACATTCCTATCTCTGGTCAGATACCTTGCCAAAATTAAGCCAGAAATGCTCACTATACAGGTCGACCTTATCAAGTCACTATCAAAGAATTTAAGATGGCGGCATGCTTGTTTGATGAAATTGACGTTGTCAACAGTTAATCGATTGACATTTTCTTATTGGTCAATAATTTGTCACCAGAGGGGATATTAGGTGTCCAGCAAAGTACCAAGATCAACTTGCATCGCAATAAAAGCTTGTAATCGTTCGTTCTAAGATGGACGGGGTGTAAATTAAAGAAATATCTATATAATTACTTGTTAACGGATTTTTTTTGCGTCTACCGACATCAATTTTTCTCAGTCTGGGGAATACCGTTACACAATAGCTTTTTCTCGTATGGTATACAGTTAACAAGACATGGTTTGAAATATTTCATATTTGTTATTGTCAATATTCAAGATGATCTTGTAACAGCTTGTCAATAAACGGTAAATTTGTAAATGCCTCAAATGTATCCCTCGACTTCGACTCAAATAGACCCCTCGATTTCGATTCAAATGTACTTCTTGACTTCGACTCAAATGTACCCCTCGGCATCGAATCAAATGTTCCTCTCGACTTCGACTCAAGTGTATCCCTTAATTTCGATTCAAATGTCCCCCCCCCCGTTCCAACTCAAATGTAAACCTTGATTTCGGCTCAAATGTACCCCTCGGTTTCTACTCGACTGTACCCCTCAGCTCATCGTCGTAAGATCACGGTCCGGAATCCCTATGCTCTTCTACTCGTGGTTTTATGTGCCTTCGTATATATCTTTAGTATTCACGAAGCCTCAGTCAATCAGAGCACACAATTCGACAAACAGTCAGATCAAGACCTTGAAACAATTTATCAGTTCCGTTGCAGATTACAAATATTGTGATTGGATAAATTGGACACACCTACTCCTAATAAATTTTCATTAGATTTGAAGGATTTCCGGAACATAAAACCACGGGTAGGAAAGAGCATAGCGATTCCGGACAGTGGTTTTACGAGCGATTCCGCAGCGTAGTTTTACGACGATGTCCTCGGCTTCGACTCAACTGTACCCCAGCTTCGTCTCAAATTTACCCTTGGGCTTCGGCTCCAATGTACATCTCGACTTATATTCAGATGTATCACTCGGTTTCGACTCAACTGTACCCCGACTTCGGCTGAAATTTACAACTCGGCTTCGGCTCCAGTGTACATCTCGGCTTCGGCTCAGATGTACCCCTCCGCTTCGACTTAACCATACCCATTGGCTTCAGCTCAATTTTATCTCTTGGCTTCGCTCAGATGTACTCCTCGATTTCAACTAAAATATATCCCGTCTTCGGCTCATATTTACCCCTCGGGTTGGCTCATATAACCCCTCGGCTTCGGCTGAAATGTACCCCTCGACATCGACTCAAATGTACCCCTCGATTTCGGCTCAAATGTACCCTCGGCTTCGGCTCAGTCCAATGCACCTTTCGGCTCAGATGTACCCCTCGGCTTCGACTCAAATGTACCCCTTGACCTCGGCTCAAGCTTACCCTTCGCCCTCGGATCAAATGTACTCCTCGGCTCAGCTCAAATGTTCCTCTCGGCTTTGGTTCAAATGTACCCCTCAGCTTCGAACTAGCCAACTACTAACTGAGATACGCCTTCTCCAATATCCATATTATTTCTGACATCATGATATATTGATGTCGTTATTCTGATGAATATCAATGTGTGTTTATGTTTGTATATATATTATGGTGACATTGAAAATACGAATACAAGATCTCCACTAAAACGACGACGCTTACATCTTGGTACGAATAAGGATATCATATGAAAAGTACGGATAGTTCATGTTTTTCCTTACTAGTTTTACGAGCTATCAGCCAAAACCACATTGGGGTTCATTAAAATCCTCTCAGGATCCAATAATGAAGACCTTTGAAATTGCTGATCAAAGAAAGATAACTCAAATTTTCCGCCGAACTCGATTCTAGAAGTAGGAATGGTGGTAATGAGTACGGTATTTGCAGTCTTCAGACATCCTGAAACATTGATCCTAAGAAAATCCACGAAACTTTAAAAACCGTAGACAAATATATTTATTTAAAGATTGTTTTTGATATTTAATCTGTATATGAAGTTACTTGGAACGGTGCACACTTCATAAAATGCGGATTATGAAATGTGTGGTCAACTTTAAACCAAATCATGCTGAATCCATACATAGCCATTTCAGGATTTATCTTGTACTAGACCTACATCTCAAACTGTCGGTGTATGCAGTAAAACGACGTTGAAAATGTCCGTCTGTTATTGTTCCTAATGGATTCTGTGTTTATTAGATGTGCAGGTGGGAGATAACTTGTCAAGTCAAGTTGTCAAGATCTTATAATCGTATCATCTATCCACCATTCTCCTAACCCTGCTTTACCGATAGAAGTTTAGGAATTTTGACGGTCATGTTTGAAGACTTTTTAAAATTTGTTGTAATTACCCTGTCTTTATAAGATTCTAATCACATACGATGATCATGCGGGAATATATAAACTTAATACTATCCCTAGCGTGTGTACTTCATTGATTGATTGATTGATTTTTGTTTTACGTCACACCACGAATATTTCACGTATATGGTGACGGCATCTGCCTGATGCGGGGCATACAAATTTTCTCCTTTGTAATGGACCCACCCGAAGCAGTGAGGGATCCTTAACGTGCCATACATACCACGACACGGGGCCTCGGTTTTTACTGTCTCATCCGAAAGACATGACACCGGCATGATCACAGCGGGACTCGAACCCCGGCCTCCCAACAGGAGTCCGACGCGATACCACTAGGCCACGTGTATTTCATAATTTACAGTGTTGTTTTGTTGTTTTCTACGGCATCTTGTCATCCGAACTTTTGTAAATTTTGGAAACTACATAATTCTACTGAGCGGGAAAATTTCATTTGACCAAGCAATCCTCCCCCCCCCCCCCCAATACATTTAAATTATTGTTGTATTGGCAGATTTCATAAAATATCTAATTTTTCCACTACTCAATGATAGAAGACAGCAGCATATCTAATGTGCAGTTGCGGATCCAGATGAGAGAGGTAGGAACGGGACCTTCGCCCCTCCCCACCCCGGAGAGAGAGAGAGAGAGAGAGAGAGAGAGAGAGAGAGAGAGAGAGAGAGAGAGAGAGAGAGTATGTGTGTGTTTATCATTTGTTACTGTCTGCGCGACGGACTAGTGTGAATCTGATAATCGAACGTTTAGCCGACTCGACTTATCCGATGGGTTTAGCCGGGGCTTCAACATCAACCCCTTCCCGACTGGAATTGAAATTATAAATGACTTGTTACAATCCCTTTTTCAACAATCAGTCTGTAGATGCTTCTCAGTGTACTGTCCATTTTGCGATGTAGATCTAGTTGAGTCACTGGCAGTCGAAAATCAGATTTGGCTCAGCTATATGACAAAATCCTCTGTGTCACAGACCTGTACAACAAGAATCAGTTGCGGATTTAGAGAAAGGGACGGACCATCTTTTCGCCACACATTTGTAAGTAAACTCAAGAGTTAGCACCCAAAATTGCTGAGTAGTTTGGCGAATATTTGACTTTCACATGTGGGTCCCTTTTTCGGAAATCCTGGATCCGCCACTGAGAATAACAAGGTACGGAAAAGACATGAATAACATCACATAAAACTTCGACGATTACACGACAAAGCAGTGGCGGATTTAGTGCCTCCCCCCTTTTCGTCACATATTTACTAGTAAAAATCCAGATTTTACACCAAAAACGGCTGAGAAGTTTGGCTTATACCCATTTGCCCCCCCCCCCCCCCTTTCGGAAATTCTGGATCCGCCACTGCAAAGTTCTGCGATACTGAGTCTGACTTAGGATGGTGAAATTGCTCGATTTAAGTCCTAAATCTAACTTGCAGTTTGGCGGGAGAGGGAGGGGCTTCGCTCCTGGGCCCAACTAGTCTACGGCTCCGCTCTGGACTAGTTAGGACCTAAGCAGTCCCCAAATCCCTCGTCTGACTTCGCCCCTAACTCCAAATTCTAGATCCGCCCTTCTATAATGACGTTACAATTATCGACAATCCCTAACTATCGACAATCCGCCCTAATTTCGAATCTTTATTTATCGGACTTCCCTTTGGTGGACTTCTTCGAATCTTTAAGACAATTCCTATATTATCGAATTTCCCGCCAAAATTGATTTTGCGCATATTATCTAGAGGAAATCCGAATGCCTAGCCTCACTTCCGAAATGGAACAACGCCATTTTGGTGTGGAAGTGTTATAGTAAAGCACTTCTTTAGGTGAATAACTACACAAGACAGTCCAAAATTCCACTGTATAGCCCGAAAATGCCTTTGGCACAGCTTGCAGATCCGTGGATGCGCATGGAAGTTGCGCAGGATACTGAGGTTATTTTTTGGCAGTAATTGTAGCGTTGACAATTTTTTTCGTTTTTTGACTTTAGTTTTACTTAAGTTGAACCGGTTCGGAAAAAATGTCCCTTGTAGTTGTTGACAAATAATTCTGTTTTCAGCATATCACTGCATTTTACAGGGAGCATCAGACATTTCCTTGATAAGTACAGGGTATTATGTAATGAATGAAATGTTAATTGTATTAAGTACACTCCCAGAGAACTCCGACAGTCGCAGCATTTCCTGTCTCGACCCATGGAAATTTCAAACTGATACTGAACAGCTAACAGGGCACCCACACCCTTATGGGAGACCGGTACCCGTATCATTTGAAGGGGGAATTTACGCAGCGTTTTCAGGCCGATGGGGATTTTTTTTTTTTTTTTTAGTAATTTAAGGTTTTCTTAGTAAATACAATAAATAAGTAAATGATATCTGATTTAACACAGTTTTCTTGGTCAGGCACTTGTACACATTAAGCTTTTGATTCATTATGATCTGATTCATCATTTTGATCAAGGTCTTCAGTATCATCTAACTGTGTATTAGATTTAGATTGAGAGCTCCCCCTGTCTCAGCTTTGTCTAATCGAGTCTCAGAGTAAGATTCAGACTCGCAGTTTTCCCCTTCTTTGAAACATTTAAGTGTGGGGCACATATCTCTTCACTATCAAGTTTTTGTTGTTTATATAGTACGATACTGTCCGGTAAGTTTAAGACATTAGAGTTTGTTTGTAGTATAAATTCAGTTGAACATGAAAGAAACTGTACATAAAAATAAACAGTGAGATCTCATTATACCATAAAAAGTAAAAAAAATTGACAAACTAGCCTTTTAATTAATGACTTTCGTGCCTAGAACGTACTTACCCAAGCCAGGGGTCAAAATTAACTTTTTCCTCCTACTGGCCAAGAGGGCCAGTGGAAGATGATTTCTACCGGCCGACCAGAATTTCACTGGCCTGCATATTAAACTTGCAGAGGAGACAAAAGTTTTAATTTCAATAATTCATCGCAGTGACTTCAAGTATAGTATAGGGGGATATGGAAGTTGCTTTATTTATAGAACCGATCTTTGTGAGTGAGTGAGTGAGTGATTTTTGTTTTACATCACACGAATATTTCACGTATATGGTGACGGCATCTGCCTGATGCAAATTTTGACCTTTGCAACGGACCCACCCGAAGCAGTGAGGGATCTTTAACGTGCCATGCATACCACAACACGGGGCCTCGGTTTTTACTGTCTCATCCGAAAGACATGACACCGGCATGGCCAGAGCGGGACTCGAACCCCGGCCTCCCGATCAGGAGTCTGACGCGATACCACTAAGCCACGCCGGCTTCCAATCTTTGTGTGAATAAAACCAAAGACATTCATAATCTTTACGAATGAAAGTGTATCAACTTGATTTAATGGGCAACGGGCTTATATCTCACATATAAACTTTTTTTTATATACCAAAAGAAAGAGCTTGACTTTTATTTTATGATATTCATGAATTTTAAACTTACCACAAAATTTCGTGTCATGACCCTTAGACTTTGACGATTTATAATGTTGTTGTTAATTAACGTACAGGTAAAATTTAGGTAAACATCTCATCTGGTTGGCTGTTAAGTTTCATGAATATTGATGAAGGTTTGACCCATTGCATATTTAATCACATACACCCTACATTTCAACCACGTGTCGATTTTAGTAGCTACGTGCGGTTAGCGGGATATTCGCCAATTTCTCTTTTCAACTCATCAGGGTTCTGTCATTTTATATCAAATGTATGCAAAATTTACATCATTTGCAATTTCATTTTATTCTCTCTTCGATGAGGTATTACTTGTCCATGTTAATAAACAATTAGGTAATGAATTAGGTGTTTAAAAGAGTCGGTATCGATTTTTGTAAAATTCTTAATGGTAAATAGCGGTCAGTGTGAGTTGCTTTTTGTAGCTAAATTTAGCGAAGGGGTTTCCAAATTCTTAATGGCCAACTGGACCAGTGCAAAACAGATTTTACTAATACTAGTCTGACGCCAAAACTACTGGCCAGCGTACCAGCGTTAATTTCAACCCCTGCAAGCGTATCTCCAATTGGTTACATGTCCGGTAAGTCTGCGCAGTGTAGACGTTTGTCATTTTCTGAAAGCTTTTTCAAGAACTACAACGGAAACTAGGCCAACCATTAGTAGATATGATCTGAAATTGGTTGCATGTGGCTCGGTTCCGAGGTGGGGATATCATATCCTCGACACCAGCGAACGTCCATGATTTCGGATCATAACTTCACTTCCGGTGTCTGCTAAGCATGCTGTAATATATGTACGTCATTGGAAAAACCTTTTTTAGGGTTGTCTCCGTGGCGTGACATTATATGCGGCGTGCTTTGTAGGCTAGGGGAAGCCGCCGTACGGTCTAAATTTAAGTAGTTATAAATATTTATTAGGCTGATTGTAAACATTGACAACACATGTTACTTGTACGTTTGTTTACACACGTTTTGGACTTATTAACGCAGAGACTTTATCATATACACATTGAAAACCCTTACCTTGATTGATTTTTTTTGTACTTGATAAAAATGCTACAACTTTCAAGAGAAAATTGATTTCTTAAGAGCGGCCGTTGATTTTATACAGCCGGAAATGAACCATATTATTGATGCACAGACTTCCCGGATGCGCAGACTTACTGGACCCGACTGTATGTTGATCTTTTTACAGTTGGTACTTTTTACAGTAGTAATTGTTTTTCGGTAACTGTGGCTATTATGTGACTTGATTTAGAAAATGAAAGTGCAAACTCAGCTTATGAACGAAAACCGGAAGCATGTTTCCATGATCACATAAACACTTGTCTATCTACTAAATTTAGTAAGAGGAAAAACTTTTGTACGTGAAAATCAAGTGAAAAAAATAGTTTTTAAGAATAGTATAAACCTTTAAAGGCTCACAAAGGGGAATTTTAGGTTCTTAAATGTGGAAAAATGTACCTATGTAAGGAGGAAAAGAGCGGAAATTCGGCCCCATTTTAGGTGGATCGGATGCCCTGGCTAATAAAAAGACTGGATGGTTATTAGTTATTACAATCATAACCGTGGAACCGATTTGGCCAAATTATATATGAAGGAATTCTTGTTAATTTTTAATCCATCAATATTCATCCAGGTAGCTTTCTACATCAGCACATGACAATACAGATTTCATTAAGACATTATGTTAGATTCATTCATGGAGTATATCTGAGGTCTGGATTATCAAGAGTAGATTAGTTCCAGTGGTATAGTTGTAAGCATATTCAGGTAATTTGGTGTGGTGTAATACTGTTCTGACTAGATTGAGTTGACCTGCTGAATGATTGCTTCCACAAAAAGATCAAATTAGGTTTTAAACTGAATTATTTTTTCTCTCTAAATCTTTCTCATAATGTTGCCCAGTACCCAAGGGTGTGTCATGACCTTGAACCAAGGTCATAGCTGAAAGGTCAAAGTCACAGTGCGTCACGTTTGTGATTGTGATTGTCATAGATTTTTGTAAATCTTAGAAGTAATGTCTAATATATACAAATGTGGACTTTAAAGCTTATAGTTAGTTTCAAAATTTATAAATCTGCTAGGGGATAGTGTGTCTTTAAAATGTTAGTCACAGACTCGGACATACGGTAATTTCCAACTATGAAATAATTTTGTCCAATAAATATTTTTGTAAGAGAAAAAGTAACTGGTGGTGACAGCCAGAATTATCAGCGGTTTTTGCCAGTTTCTGATACCGTATCCCTGAGTTAAATGATATTAATTTAATCAAAGCATTTGAAATAGATAGCATTTTCTTTAATAATAATATCATTGAAACACTGACATTATTCTTCTAAACCTGCTTGATTGACTATATATATATACTCAAATGTATATACTGATTATATATCCAACATGTGAATATGAAATTCAGGGACAACATAGAAAGGAACAATTAAATAAGAATATTTCATCATATTTGCTTGTAAAATAGACCAACATCTTTTTCATTAATTGATGACTGATTAAAACTCAGAACGTGACCAATTTACTACTGACAATGGTGTCAGAGCCTCTCAGTGTATAGATGTAAAATATTCCCTCATATCTATATAAGTATTGTTGATTGAGATGCCCCACTTAACACCCACAAAGAGGCAGTATATACATTCGGGTCAAACGCTTGACTTGGGTAATAGCTTAATAAAGTACAGATGGTGTGCTTTGCTTAAATGTCTAAGGAAGGCATGTTGTGAGCAATATTTGTAAAATGTCCAAAGAGTTTACTGGCTCTGTGAAATAAAACAGTAAATTTATTCAAAAGCATTTCATGGGATAATAGTCCAGGAAGACTAAGGTTTGACCTCAAACAAATTGCAACAAAAATTATTTTGCCACCATGCATTTCTTTGAAGTCTCCAAAACACCAGAAAAAAATGTAGGCAGCGATCCCCCCAGGGGGAAATCTTCCTAATTTGCATATATCAAAATGGTCACCAAATTAGCAATGTTTCAAATTAACGGGCCACGAATTACATCATATATTTAGTTCTTTGTGCAATTTTCAAGTAATTTAAAAGACTTAAGTATGTATCACAGATGAAGGAAGATGTTTATGTACAAAAGATATAATTTGGGTTGCCCCTCCATTTGCATAAATCCAAAATGGCTGCCAAACACACTACTTTTACATACAAAATACACTTATTGAATCATTCATTTTCAAATACCATTTTTGAGCAGTTTAAAAGTCTTAAATATATATCTCGATTGTACAAGTCTGTCTGTATCTAAAACAAATAATTTGAGTGGCCCATTCATTTGCATAAATCGAAAATGGCCACCAAAAGGCTACTTTTATATGCGAAATACATTAACTGAATTGTGTATTGACTTTTAAATACAATTTTTGAGTGCCACATGGAAATTTATATGAGTAATTAGCAGGATAGGTGTCACTACTTGAAAATGTATGTGACAAATCTAGCAGGATAGGTGTCATCCATTGGTATAAAATGTTGGATAATCTAAAATAATCTGTACATGTTGTGTTTTGTAATAAAACAAGCCCTGATTCAGATAATGTTCTAAACATGGAGATTTGTTGTATCTGCAATGCGTCTACAGATGATGGACGACCAACAGTTGTACTTTAACTTAAGAAAACAGAAGCAGTAGTGTAAACAAGTGCTAGTGAACAGCAAGGCAGCAGCAGAAGATCGCGTCCTGGACAGTGAGTTCATCAGCACTGCAGACTTTCTTTTTGTCCAGGACACAACCTTATGCTGCTGCCTTGCTGATCACTATACAACAAAGTTGTAGGGTCTATACTGGAATCACCATGTCAGTCTGTCCGTATGTCTGTACAGTAGCTCGTCATCGCAACTTCTCCTACACTGTTCAATGGAATTTCATCAAACCTGGCAAAATCAAGAGGAGTTATTGCCCTTTGAACATAAAAAAATTATGAATAACACTTGACTTATTGTCATCGTAACTCCTCCTACACCATTGAAAGGAATTTTTCCAAACCTGGCCTTGAGGTTATAAAACTTTTGGAGCACGACTCGGGACTTGGAGAATAGTTTCCTAGCAAAGTAGCATTGTCAGAAAGCCTATTAGTAGGGCTCTTTCTGACTTGTCAGTGTTTAATTTTTTTTTCGGAATTGCTCAGTAAAGATTGTTTTAGTTATGTGTAGACATCTGTTTGAGAACTATTTATTTAATAATATTTCATATATTATAGGCTGGTTCCACAGAAGATATGCTGGTGGACGAACAGGTAAGTTTCTCAAATACCTTGATTTGTGTTTACTTCACTTCTCGTCATGGAAAATTTTATTTGAATCTTTATTTCATTAGGATAAATGTGATTGTTACCTACTTGCATGTAGTAGTAACAAGTGCATATATAGCTTTTTCTCTAAAACTTCCTTTGATATAAATATGTTGTGGATTTGATTTGAAGAAAGACAATTTTTGTTAGTAAAAATAACAACCATTTACTGTAAGTAACCTGTGTACGAAATGATTCCATTTAAGTTTAAAGGGATCTTTCACTTCGCAGCAATTGGTGTAAAACAAAAACTACATTAGTCGGAGATTCTCTGCCCTTCTCCCACTTTTGATACGGCAGTTTATGGGAGAGGGTCAGAGAGACTTTGTTCATCAATAGTTTTAGCAATACCAGCCGGTATCCGGATGTGCAAGCTTCTGGCGACAAATAAACATTTGTACAGTGAACTGATCTGTGTATGATTATGTTTTCAATCACCAGCAAATATTAAGGTAAACAAACCAATTATGGATCGATGTCCAGTTCTAACTTACCTGAAACACTTTGCCAGGTGTACAAACAAACAATTATTGATATGTTCAGTATATAAGAAGGGTGATTAATTGTCAAAGAAAGAAAATAGTGTCCCAAGGCCTCTGGCTCTGGTACGTGTTTTGAGATTGAGAATGGAGGGTACTCTATGTAAAAGAAAAACTCTTGCCCAGTGCCCTCCATGTCAAAGAAAGAAAATTGTGTCCCAAGGCCTCTGGTACGTGTTTTGAGATTGAAAATGGAGGGTACTCTATGTAAAAGAAAAACCCTTGCCCAGTGCCCTCCATGTAAAACATGAAGTAATTATTGCCGTTGACAAAGAAGTCAAGTTAAAAATCAAAATTGCTAGTGAATATGGGATTTATCCCAGTATTTAGTCAATGATATAAAAAAAAAATTGCTAGTGACAACAACATCGTCAGGCCATAACAGATTCTGATATTGTTGATTCTGTTAAAGGTTGTCTTGATAGTTAGATGAGAGATAGTGATACAGGTGATTTTACGGCAATTCCATTACTACTGAATACATTTCTGATGGTGAAACACTAAAATGCATAGAGAAACTTCGAATGTACTTAAAACTTGACATATTAGATACAATATTCAAAACAATAACGGGCTTGGATTTAAACATATCATGTGCTACTTAAAGCAGATAGCTTTAACACATTTTTGGTCGGAATTGCATAGCAATTCCAGACCCTAGTCGTTACAATATGCTGTGGTGAAAATACCTCCTCGTGTATGAATAGTGCGTCGATATTTAGAAAAAGCGTGATTAGATTTACTTTTAGTACTTATAGTTCATATTGTAAGAGTCAATACAAGATAAGTTTGATCAGATGAGAAAATAGATATGCCATTATTCCATCGATTTAGACGAGTTATATTCATGCGCTGGAGGACATGCAGTCTTTCCGAATACTCGACGGAAAGTTCCGAAAAAGTACGATTGACATTATTGTGTAGTTGTGCCGTAATTTAAGAAATACACTACTAGTCCGTATTAGTATCCGTTGTATTGTAATTAATAAAACTTGAGAATATCGCTTCTTTTTATAGCAGTGGAATTCAAAGTACTCTACAATCTTCCAGTTATTTATAGATCTACAGGTGTAGACGTGCTTTTCCCCAAATGTACATGTACAGCGGGAGACTGTCCAGATTGCTAATTTCATACTACTGTCAAGATCAAAAGTGATAAGAGAGAATGAGATAACTATATAGTACGAGACGGAGACGTACAGGGGTGTACAGGGCGGAGCCGTTGTTTGTATGAAAACGAGCAGCTATGCGCAGACCGTGTTTCTGTCAATACTGATCCTAAACATTACACGCTTGGTGTGTGATCTCTTGGTGGATCACGACTTTATTACCTTTGATGTACTTGACAATGCAATTCCGACCTTGAGGACTTTCAAATCCTTTCATTTTACTCTACCACGCGAAAGCGTGGGGACATTAAATCTCAATCGTCTGTCAGTCTGTTCGTCTGTCACAAAAACTTAAACCTTGGTCATAACTTTTTATACGCCCGTCATTAGATGGGACGTATTATGTTATGGCGCTGTGCGTCCGTCTGTCCGTCCGTGCATCCGTCCGTCCGGAGTCATGTTTTCCGGACTTTTTTTTGCTGTCTTCCAAGATACTTAGTTGAAATTTGGTATATAGCTTTATTTCAAGCGGCGTCAGTACCAGTTCCAGTTTTGTTATGATTGACCTACTTTTGACGGATTTATGGCCCTTGGACTTATAAATTTCAAAATTTAAAAAAAAATTCATTAAAAATCTATTTTTTGTCAAAACATTATGAAATTTCTCATGAAACAAGTAAAGTGTACCAACTATCACATATGTTATGGGTTTTAATATCTTTTTCTTCATTTTTGAGAAATTTATAATTTGGGGGGGGGGGGGGTTGAGCATATGTCCTAGGTCATGTTTTCCGGACTTTTTTTTTTATGTCTTTCAAGATATTGAGTTGAAATTTAGTATATAGCTTTATATCAAGCAGCGTCAGTACCAGTTCGAGTTTTGTTACAATTGACCTACTTTTGATGGATTTATGGCCTTTGGACTTATAAATTTCATTATGAAATTTACCCTGAAACAAGTAAAATGTACCAACTTCCACATATTTTACAGGTATTGATATCTTTTTCTTCATTTTTGAGGAATTTATAATTTTAGGAGGGGGGAGGTGTTAGGAGGGGGGCTTGTACCAAAAAATTTTAAGTTTTTTTTTGCAGGTCAAGTTCCAAAATGGGTTGGATAGGACCATTTCTGCAGGAGTTATTGCCCTTGGACTTATTCCTATGATAAAATGCCATGAAACGCAATTAACTTCAGTAAACATCAAATTTTTTTCATGAAAATCATGCCAAATGGAAATTGATCCTGTCCGAATTAAGCGACGGTCGTATTATGCCACGCTAGGCGTTGCTCTTGTTAACCGTAGGATGTAGTACCTTCATATTTGGCATGTATGTCCCTAATTGCAATACCTTTCCGTTGGTACCAACATTTTTATCATGTCACCTTGACTTAACCTTTGACATACTTCAATGTAACTTTTTAACTGTAAGACGTAGGGCCTTCATCTTTGGCGTGTGTGTCCCTAATTGCAATACATTACCATTGGTACCAGAATTTTTTATCATGTGACCTTGACCGTGACCTTTGACCTACTTAAGTGTAACTTTTTAGCTCACCTGAGCCAAAGGAAAAGCTTTTCTACATTTTAGACTTATTCTCCAGAATTGCTACACAGAATTTCACCAAACTTCATAGGAAGTAAGTACTCAAGGTCCTCTACCAAGTTAGTGTTTTTCGTGCCGATCCGTAATCCAAGATGGCCGCCATTGGCTCTGATTGGTTGACACATTTTAGACATCTCCAGAACTGCAGCACAGAATTTCATTAAACCTCATACGAAGTTACTACTCGAGGTCCTCTACCAAGTTTGTGTTTTTTTTGTGACGATCCGTAATCCAAGATGGCCGCCATTGGCTCTGATTGGTTGACACATTTTGGACTTCTTCTCCAGAACCGCTGCACAGAATTTCACCAAACCTCAAAGGAAGTTGCTACTCGAGGTCATCTACAAAGTTTGTGTTTTTTGTGCTGATCCGTAATCCAAGATGGCCACCATTGGCTCTGATTGGTTGACGTATTTTCGACTTTTTCTCCAGAACCACTACACAAAATTTCACCAAACTTTATAGGAAGTAAGTAGTAATCCAAGGTGGCCACCATTGGCTCTGATTTGTTGACACATTTTGGACTTCTTCTCCAGAAGCGCGGCACAGAAGTTCACCAAACCTCATAGGAAGTAAGTACTCGAGGTCCTCTACCAAGTTTGTGTTTTTCGTGCCGATCCGTAATCCAAGATGGCCACCATTGGCTCTGATTGGTTGACACATTTTGGACTTCTTCAAAACGACTGCACAAAATATCACCAAACCTTATAGAAAGTGTTGCTGAAAAAAGGAAAATTTTCTACTGAAATGAGTTGTCATTTTATTGTAAATAAGCAATTTGTGCTCAGGTGAGCGATATCGGCCCATTTGGGCTTCTTGTTTAACCGTAAGACGTAGGGCCTTCATATTTGGCATGTGTGTCTGTAGACATGCACAACCGTGTCAGATCACTGCACCCTTACTGATAGGACCCTGAAAGCAGGGGACCACAATTCTCTGAATTTGCTTGTTTATTGTTTTTGTCCTGTCTGTTTGTCTGTGAGTTGTCAACTTTAATCTTGGCTATTACTTTTGAACCGTTAGGGATAGAGACTTCATATTTGACATGCGTACTCAACTAATGAAGCCCTTTCAAATGACACCAAGGTTGATGACCTTTTGACCTTGACAATGACTTTCACACTGAAAATAAGTTTTTGGACATTATTGTTTCACAAACACAGCTTGTTTTATACAAAAGTTTAATTTTTTATGACTGTACAATAGTTTAAACAATACAATACAATACAATATATTGTCTTCAGAATCAAAAATTAGGTTTTTGGCCTGCCTGTTTGTCTGTCTGTTTGTCCATTTGTCTGCGGTTAGTTATAACTTTTAAACTGTAAGAGATAGAGTTTTCATATTTTGCATGTGTATTTTTCTAGTGACAAGACCTTTCCGTTGGTACAGTAATTTTTTACCTTGTGACCTTGACTGTGACCAGTGTTTTTTTATGTTTTCAAAGGTGCCTGTACTTTCTCATTTGGGAATGTTTTGTTCTATTTGCATAATGCTAAAAAATTGATGTTTGGGAAAAATTTAGAGAAATTTGGGGAAAAATCAGTGAAACCTATATTTGGAAGGGTCCTTATAACAAACCTGATTTGAAGTAAAAACAACCAAGTGACCTTTGACTTCCATCCATGGATACAATAATGTTTTACCTTGTGACCTTGAGTCTGACCTTTGACCTATATTTCAAAACTTTAACATTGGATTTTTCTTTTGATTCATAGCAGTTAGGGGGGGCAGGCTTGGTGTAGTGGTTAAGCGCTTGGCTTGTGGCGCCGACGATCCGGGTTCGATTCCCGGGTTGCGCCACTATGTTTAAGAGGTTGGTAACCTCCTGCTTCCATGTCGCGATATAACTGAAATATTGTTGAAAGCGACGTAAAACACCAATCAACCAACCAACCAACCATAGCAGTTAGGGCTTTCATATTTCACATGCATATTCCCATGGGATGGGAGGTAATCAAGAGTTAGGACATTGCAAAATTTGCCTTATTTAGACTTTGTCGCTGCTGGGGGCATTTTACAAACACATCATAAATCATAAATAAATAAAAAAAAGTAGTAAAGCCTTTAATGCTTAGTGTTGCATTGGTGTAATAATCAATAAAGTTTAACTTTACCTAGAATGAAAATGATGGTGGACGAGAAGTGGATGTGGTCAGTATTACCAAAGATGGAGAAAAAGTGGAACCTAAAGATTTTGAATTACTAAAAGTACTTGGACAAGGATCATTTGGGAAGGTAAGGCCCTTTGATTTTATTTTCATAATTGTTATTTCCATTTCTCTCTGAATAGTAGCGCTACATCATTATAAAATGGCGTACACAAAATGTGACCAAAACTTCTTCCAAAATACATCATACTGTCTTTGATGGTTTCTTGTCCTTTCAATGTATCACACTCACAGCTAGTTTCATTTTGCTTTTATCGTATTGGTCTGGTTCGACAGTATTCATTAATTCATTGGTCCAGAGCAGATTTGATAGTACTTTGCCAAATGTCCAACAGACCTTTGGAATGACTGTGATTGGAAGCTAAGCTTTAATTGCTGTGGATCAGCTTTAAGCATCTTTTTGGCGCCATCGTTAAGATCGTATTGCTATAAATCATGTGCCTTTATCAAACCGAAAATGGACATCACAGAACAAGAGTTTGCTGCTTCGAAATTGAATGCGCAATAGGGTTCATCAAGTAAGTGGTTTAATGTGCCATTTTGGATTTAAATGGGACTATATCGCAGGACACTTGACTTTCCAGATCCCTATGTCTGCCCATCTATGAACTATTTTCATTGGAATAGTATGATGTATAGATTATGATAAAATTCTTAAAAACCACTGCAAAGATTTTGATAAAGCTTAATAGGGATGAAATACTCAAGCTCCCTTACTGTTTTTCAGCCAAATCTTTTTAGAAGTGGATCAACAAACTGAATGCATTAGTGATCTGAAAAGGCCTCTTAAGAAGTATTGTTGTTTTTGGTTCACTTTTAAAATGATATTTCTGACACTTTCGACATATCAGTGTTCCTCCCTGACATGTGACGCATGTTGCATGCAACATTCTTTCTTTGAAATAGAGAAAAGTGACATCTCTTACAAATTGTCACAAGGCTTTTTCATCACAAGACATGTATTTAGGATCAAGTTTTTCATCATCATCATACTCTATTGCACAAATCTGCCGACTGGTGGTTTGCTCCTATGAATATCTCCCATAAACTAGTATCGTTTATGGTAATTGGAAATATCAATTAACAGTAACTCCACTTATATTTTACCTCCATATAATATAAAGTACGGAACATTGTGTGCACAATAACAAGACTGCATCATTGCCATATTTTAGTGTCAAATGATATATCTGCTCTTTTTACACACTCAAAACTGACTTTATCCTTTCAGCAAAACATGGTTTTAACAGATATTCAGATATATTTATTATAGTGTCACATGCCATATTATATACTTTACAATACAATACAAAAACATTTTCACACAATTGGCACCCTGCCTAAAAAGGCATATGAGACACTTAAAAATCAAAAAAACTCAGCTTTATTCTAAAATAATATTTCTGACCTAAAAGTCATAAAAATTCCTTTCGTCTTCTAAACATATCTGCTAACACTTTTGATAATATAAATTGCAGATCTTCTGTGTTCATAATACAAATAAGTTTTTCAATATAATTCATTGAATAAAAATCAATATAGCTGAAATATGTTTCTATGTGATGAATAAGTTTAAACCTGAAATCAGAATAAAATTCACAATGTAAAAGAAAGTGTGTTTCATCTTCTAAAACACTGGCTGTACAAAATTTACAAATTCTATTCTGGAGAGGAGTTTTTGGCACAGTGTATCTGCCCGTTTCAATTGCTAGAGGCAATGAACCACACCTAAAATTACTTAAAATTCTTCTTTCATGCCTACAATACACCTTTTTCACATAAAATTCTGTACACAAATTATCTTTATACAATCTATACGTTCTTAATTTATTTCCATTTACGTTACCTATATCATTATGCAAATTCTCCTGCCATAAAATGTTATCATTTCTATATAAAACATCTTTAATACAATTTAGTCTGACCTTGACCGTTCCTGGCAGATTAATAAATTCTGGAACTCATAAGTGTCTATTATATGAATAACTCTCTTCTCCCATGAGAACCTAAATGACTTCGACCATTCATGGACAATGTGAATAAGACGAGAGTCCAGAAATCTAATAATGCGAAAGTACAGCCTTAACACTTCAATGTACTGTTTTGTTAGACACTAGGACCAGCCCATGTCACCTCTGGTTGCTTTATTGGAAGCGTTCTTAGCAGTCCCAAGAAATAGTCTTGCGGCTCTGTTTTGAATGGTATTGACCTTTTGAAGTTCCCCATATACCAGCTGCATAATATAGCACGGGTTCGACACTTTTGTACAGTTTATCGAAGACGTTAAAAGTCATCCCTCCGGCATATATAGATTTGCTATACAATGCACCTAATGCATGACTCGCCGATTTGCATAATTCATTAACAGAGTGCTTAAAGTTAAGGTGCTCGTCCAGCCAAAGGCCAAGGTAGCGATACTTCGTTTCATAGTCTACTTCAACATCACCACATATAAACCGGAAGTTATCCCTCGGCGCCGTTTGCGACCGGAAATGGACGATTTTCATTTTGTCCCGATTCACGGTAAGTCTCCATTTCATACACCACGAATGAACGACATTCAGCATCTTCTGTAGTGATTGCGCATCGGGCACTATGAGAGCTATATCTTCCGCAAACAACAGGATCGCTAAATTTACGTCATCAATGTCAATACCACAGCTCAAAGCGTTGATATCCGTCCCAAGGTCATTGATATATGCCGCAAACAGGGTTGGTGAAATTTTGCACCCCTGTTTCATGCCTTTGGTGACCGGAAAGAAAGGGAAAGGTGTAAGTTCAATACACAGTTTAACAGTAGATACTGTAAAATCCTGGGGATTCTGTTAAATTTTTCATAAAATGTGTAGCAATTTGATTTACATACTACCACTAACCTTTTCTTTTTCTAAGTTTCACTTGTGTCAGTTATAATTTAAGCTCATTGTCTCCCGCATTTCCTTTGATAATACCAATATTTTGAAACCTCATATAGTAGTAGGAATACCAACAAAAGTGAGATATTTTTATGTTTGTACCATGCGCTGATGCTTAAATACATGTGAGGTAAAGAAGTAGCTGTGACAACTGTAACTTCAAAGTGTATTCTATTCTGACATTTGTTTTTGGAGTATTGCACAATATTTAAGAAAGGTGAATTTAACTTGATGTAATTTTTTAGCATGAAATATTTGAGTTAATTTGTGAATTCCTTTACTTTATAAGTAAGCGTATAGGTTATTATCAAAATTTATGATTACCTTAAAATGGTTCTACTAACGGTAAACGTTCAGTGTACATGTATCATAATTACAAAAGCACATTCCCTAAATATAGACCTATTTTACAAGGAACAGCGTATGCAGGAGGAAAGACATTTGTAATTCATCATATTTACATTCTTCATTTTTTCAAGCAGTGTTATTAAATAATTCAAACATGAAGTTTTAAGTCAATACTACATGTATATGGCCAGGGAATACATTTTTGTTAGGCAAAAAAAAAGGGGGGAGGGGTAAAAACTTTTGTCTTTTGAACCACCAGGAACGGGGCTTTGATATTTCAAATATAGATTCCCCATGTATAGAACTTTCATTTAGGGTCATGACTTTGGACCCCGTGACCCTTACCTTGGACTTTGACCTACTTTTCAAATACTTTCTACTTTTTACTGGTCTATAAGTTTTCAGCTTCATGGTACATTGCTTTGAATCTTGATATTTCACATATAGATTCCCTATGACAAGAGCTTTTATTTAAGGTTATGACATTATATCTGGTGACCTTGACCTTAAAATTTGGCCTGTTTTAAAATCTTTAACCAGAACTATATATATGTATTTTGAACTATAAGAGATAGGGCTTTCGTCAGTCTTAATTAAAACCATATCTTTATTCTGCTTATCTATTTGTCCCATGCAAATAAAGATTTGGTGAAACCCTGTAAGAGGTCATGTTCTGGTGAACTTGGATGACATTTCAGTCACTGAAACTGTAATTTCCCATAGGCAATCAATGACTCGACTAGGCACATGCAAGTTACGCAATATGTAACGAACATTAATTAACAACTACCTTGTAGGTCACACATGCTTGGGATGTTAATTTCCTTCCTAGAAATTTGTAGTCGATCCACTGATAAATCAGAGTTCATCAGAACATGACCCCTTACAGAGTTTCGCCAGATCTTTACCTGCAATGGGACAAGTAGATAAGCGAAATAAAGATATGGTCTTAATCAGATTGGCCTTTTGTATTTCGCATACAGATTCTTCAGGGTCTGAAATTTCATTTGGTACCATGATCTGTTTCAGTGTAATGACCTTGGAGTCTGACCTTTTTCCAAAACTTCAACCTAGACTATATTCTTTCAACCCATAAGGAAAACGGGTTTCATATTTTTATGCCCCGGCATCAAAGATTCTGGGGCATCTAGTTTTTGGCCTGCCCATCTTTGGCAAAAAACCTTAACATTGGTTATAACTTTTAAATATGTGCATTCCTTGTGACAAGACTTTTTGGTTGGTACAATAATTATTAACTTTTTGACCTTGACCATGACCTTTGACCTACATTTCCAAAACTTTAAGAGTGAGAATATCTTTTGAATGGCAAGTGATGGGACTTTCATATTTCACACGTGAATTCCTTGTGACAAGACCTTTCCGTTGTTACCTAAATTTTGACCTTGTGACCTTAACTTTGGAGTTTAACCTAGTTTTAGGCTTATACTTCACAAAGTTGCCATCGCTGGCATTCATATTTTAAAAACACAGCTTGTTCATTCTATAGATTCTCTATGGCAATTGCTTACACTTGGCATCCTTGATTTTGTGGCATTAACCTTGAAATAAGACCTATATTTTGATTTTGTCATGATATTCTATTCTCAGTAAAACTTGATACTGCATCTGGAATTCCTGAACCTAGGATGCCTTTTAACTTTATTTTTATGCCCCCTGTCTTGTAGACCACGGGGGCATATAGTGTTTTGCCTGCCGTCCATCTGTCTGTCTGTCATTCTGTCCCGTTCCGTCCTGCTTTGAATAGAAGATGCATAACATTATAAATATAGGTGATAGGGCTTTCATATTTCACTTGTGTATTTCTTGTGGTAAGACCTTTCTTTTTGTACAATAATATTCAACCTTCTGACCTTGACCTCAGAATTTGATCTATATTTATGGAAAAAAAACTTTATGCTATAATTTTTTAATGCTAAGTTACTGAACTTTGATATTTCACATATGCATATCTTGAGGGAATACCTTTCTACTAGTAGGAAAAAATTTTAACCTTGTGGCCTTGCCCTTAGAGTTTCAACTAAATTTAAGAAAACAATAATTCATGCTACTTGTGAATGGTACGTGATAGGACTTTGATATTTCTCATGCCTATTCCTTGTGACAAGACCTTTACATTGGTAGAGTGATTTTTGACCTCTTGACCTTTACTGTGACCTTTGACTTACATTTCAAAAACTCTAATATTGGTTGTAACGTTTGAATTGTCAAAAACAAGGCTTTCATATTTCACATTTATATTCTTTGTGACAAGACCTTTCTGACGAAGGCCGATGTGGCCTAGTGGATTAGGTGCTCTGCTCATGATCGAGAGGTCCGGGGTTCGACTCCTGCCCTTGGCACATGGGCATTCTGTCTTTCGGATGAGACAGTAAAACCTTTCCATCGGTACAGTGATTTTTGACCTCTTGATCTTTACGGTTACCTTTGACCTACATTTCATAAGCTTTAGCATTGATTATGACTTTTTAATTGTAAGAGGTATTGTTTACATATTTCTCATGCGTATTCCTTTGAGACAAGACCTTTCCATGGGAATAGTAATTGTTTACTTTGAGACCTTGACCTTTGACCTATATTTAAAAAGCTTTGACATCAGTTATAACTTATGAATCCTAAAAGGTAGGGCTTCCATATATCACGTGTATTCCCATGGGGTGGGGTGTAATTAAGATAAAGGACATTGAAAAATTTGCCTATTTGGACTTTGTTGCCACCTGGGCATTCATGTTTCAGAAACACATTTTGGTAGTCAAGTTGTGGAATCATATCTGATAGTAGCAACATTTGAAAAGACACCACATTCTGGCGAGTTTAGTAGTCTTCTGATAACTCGTTAATTTCATGTATTAAAAGCAGAAAATGGGGATTGAGCAGATGACTGTGCTTAGGTGAGTGAACTAGCCACTTTTTGACTTCTATTTCAATATATATTGGAGTTTGAAATTTGCCAAATACTATCTTAAAATGCATCTGACTGAACAAACTTTGGTATTTCAATCACAGAATTTCAATCCATATATTTGTCTTGAAATTTTCTCTTCATCTTATGAATTTGTGATATTTTGTTTAAAATAATCAGTATAAATCTTAAAGAATTTCATAATGATCACAATGTGGACATACAGACAATTCCATTTAAAGATTTTATTGTAACAGAAATGAAATTTGGAAATGGCCTAATTATTTTAATGATAACATTAATGGTAGGGTCCTTTTTATAGTGAAATCCTCTCTTTCCTCAATTGAATATTGTCCAATTTCTCTTGTTCATTATACTGTTTTTCTTCTAATTTTAGCAGTAACTTTGTAATTCAGTATACATTTGTATAACTTTGAAAATGTGTGGTGAAAATGACAAAACATAAATCAAGTAGACATTTCAAACATTTTGTAAGCTCCTTTTGATTGAATAATGAGGTTAAAATGTTTACAGATATCAATAAACATTTACTCGTAAGTTAATAACAGTTTAAATGTTTTAATGAATAAATCAATCAAAAGATTACAACTAGTGTTGACGTGGTTCCTGTATCTGCTGGATTATCTGTTTTGTGTACTGAACAGATGAATTACGGGGAATCTCGGTGAAGAGACATGATTGCAATATGCACAGGTGCTTAATAATAATTTATGGAAGAGTTTGCCTTTCCATACATTGTTTGTGTATATCAAATACATTATAGAGTTAAGCATTGGATTATGTCATCCTTTTGTTATCAGGAATATTGACAGAAATATGCTAATGAACAGTCCATGCATTTAACAAAATACAGGGCTTAATTTATATAAAATTTTGCAACAGTGCATGTCTATTATTCTGAATTGGAAAGCATTGACAGTAGAAGAATTAGACATTTACTTTCCGATGCTTTTATTTTATTTGAACAGGACAAGATTCTGCATTCAGATAGTTACATATGCCTAACGTCTCCTCTAGTTAAAAATTTTGTTTCTGAAAATTAATGTGTCAACATTGCCAGAGTCAAAGGCTGTTGGCGGTTTGGTTATAGTGACCTTGGCTGTAGAGAACATGCATCTGATAAAATGGAATTTCCGGGCACACATAGTTACCTCTTAGCTAATCACAAGACTTGACGCTATTTAGCATTGCGTAAACTTACAGTTTTGATCAATGGACCATTCTGCAAGATGCAGTGCATTCCAGCATTACATGAAGCAAAATATCATATATATATATATATATATATATAATAATAATAAAATAAAATGTCAGAATATCACAGTATCCATTGTTTAATTCCGTTAGCGCTTTCACCTTAACGGTTCATCAGACGGAAATTATTGTTATGATAATGTTAACAATTGAGCATTGTTTAGTGACGTCATAAAGACGTGGAACGACAACGATGATTCAAGAAGAGCTAAGGAGGACTACTTTATAAAATTGTACAATCCTAAACTCAATAGGAAATAATCGTTTTATTATTATTTTGATTCTGTAAATTATAACTGCTACCACCCGACGTCTTTATGACGTCACTAAACAATGCTCAATTGTTAACATTATCATAACAATAATTTCCGTCTGATGAACCGTTAAGGTGAAAGCGCTAACGGAATTAAACAATGGATACTGTGATATTCTGACATTTTATACTTGATATATATATATATATACATATATATATATATATATATTTATATATATATATATATACATATATATATATATATATATATATGTATATACATGTATAAACATTTAAAAACATGTATATTATATAAACATAAACGCATGGATGATTCAGACTACATATTATAAACTAACCAGCAAGCTGTAGAAAGGTGCCATTAACACATGTTAAGGTTTCACGCTTACCGGGTACTGAGTTGGTAACAACAAAAGGTCTTTGGTAAAAAGTGGTTTGTTATGATATGTGACTTTAAGCTAGATGTTGTTTCTATGATATAGGTGGTTTGTTAAAGATCCATTGTTGCTTATAGTTAGAGAGGTTGTCGGAAACTAAATTAATATTTTGTTCTTTTGTTTCAGGTATTTTTAGTGAGAAAAATAACGGGTAAAGATGCTGGAACACTTTATGCTATGAAAGTACTGAAGAAGGCAACCTTGAAAGGTATGTCCTGATACATGATGGGAAGATATATGTCGACAATTTTTATTCTGTTGACTGTCCATGTAGCTAGATTATTCATTTGTTTGGTTGGCATACCTGTAGGAATATCACATTGTAATCATTGTATAGTAAGCAGAATTCTGAAAAAATCGAATTTTGAGCTGACCACCATTGGTTTTTCACATTACATTTGATCATAAATATATATTATTATGGAACTTTAAAGGTAGAAAATATAAAAGATATTTTTTAACGTATATTTAACTTTCTAAGCTTTTATAGATCAAGTTTGTTGAGGAACTCTGGAGAAAATTTTTGAAAAGGGGTAGGAGATAAAAAGGGAAGAAAAGATATTTTATATAAGTAGTAGCTATGTTAAGCACTTCTGTTTTTACTGAGTTTGTAAGAATCTGGAATACTACATAATGTGGCAATCATGTACAACACTGTATAAGTATTAGGAGGATACCAGCAATAAACTTCATATACAACCCTTTTGATAAAAATTCGCTTTCAATATGGGGGCCATGGTGGCAAAGCCTCTTGATTCTCTGAAGTTGGAGTTGATACTCATTTGTCCTATTTCCATTCAAGAATGCAGTTTTTTCTGATGTAATTGAATAATATTTAATCAAAACTACAATATTGAAGGCAATGAAAAATAAATGGAATATAAAATTCCTGCTGATGATTAAAATTAAATTTTGTTTTTCGGGCTTCCAATTAAAATACCAAAATGTACTCTAATATAGTAGAAAAAAGTATTTACCTGGAATGAAAAGATCATGAGTTTCCGTTGAGATTTAAAGCATATATAATACAATAAGTTTTACCAATTTGAGGAATAACATTGGTAATTGTCTCAACTTGACTGGCCCCTGTCGCATTCCCCAAAATAGGACATAGGAGGCCTGTTAGTTTAGTGGGGTGAACATGCTGGAATTTAATGTAGTGTCTGTCAAATCAAATACTATAGCCTTTGTCAAATCAAGTTTCTCTCTCTTACAAGGTACTCCAGCAGTATAAGTTTGTGTTTTTCTCTAGGTATGGGTACTCTGGTTGTCTTTACTGATATGCTTGCTGTCAGTATGCAAGGGAATTAAAATATGGCATGAATTCACCATTGACATAGTAATAAGTACAAATATTCATTGCATGCAAATCAAATTTACATACTGAAATTTATTTAAAAGACATCCTGATTGTATTTCATATTTTATTTTGCAGTTCGAGATCGCCAAAGAACTAAAATGGAAAGAGACATCTTGGCTGATGTTAATCATCCATTTATTGTCAGATTGCATTATGGTAATTATGTTGTTCTGTACAAGGGTTTTTCTATGTAGATTCATAGAGTTATATTCAGAGCTAGTATAACTTAGATGGTGAGGTGATAAAGAGGTCCTGGGTTTGAATTCTACAAGCTCCCTTGTGGCAGGAGAAATGGCACATAAAATGTCCTTCATTGCTTTTGATGGGTCCAATACATAGATTTGAATTTCTGACATCACCACATAAGTAAATATCTTTGGCATGACATGAAGAAAGAAACATATCATTATTATCATTTTTCTTTGTGTTCAACAAGAGTAGATTTTTTTTTATATTTCATTAGTCCCTATCCAGTTATAACATCTTTGCTTACTTCTTAAAGATAGATTCTGCTAGGTTGGTTGGATTGTGAAGTGGTCGTACAGTCATAATCAAGTTTGAAATGTTTGGTTGACGTATTAGAAAAGAAAATATCTGTAGTTGTCTTTAAAAAAAGTTTCATACAGATAAGTTTCGTTGTTTTTATGTCCCATCATGGAAATTTTGCAGCATGTATAGTGTTACTCCTTTCTGTCATTCTGTCATGATTTCAATTCCATGTCCTATCTTTGCAATGGATGCACATATTGATTTGAAATTTTTTGTACTGATACATCATGAGATAATCTAGGTCAAGGTCTGATTTGGTTTCGATCAAATAATCTTTGCCCCTTGGACTTAAAAAATTCCCAATTACCGGTAATAAAAGTTTCCATGCTCTATATCTGCAATGAGTGCACATATTTTCTTGAAATTTGGTATATAGATACATCAATCTGATTAAAACCATATCTTTATTAGGCTTCTCTTTTTGTCCCATTGTGGATAAAGATCTGGCGAAACTCTGTAAGGGGTCATGTTCGGGTGAACTCTGATTTTCAGCCAATTAGTGGATTGGCTACCAATTCCTAGGATTGAAATTAACATCCCCAGCGTTGTTACTTACAAGGTAGTCTTTGAAGAGTCTTCGTTATATATTGCGTCACTATCACGTGCCTAGCCTAGTCATTGATTAGCAATGGGAAATAAAGTTTTTGGTGACTGAAGCATCATCAGAGTTTTAATCAGATTGATAGATACATTGTAAGAATATCTAGGCTAAGTTTTAATTTGGTGACAAATAATTTTGATGGAGTTATACCCCTTGGACTTACAAAAAATTTCCAATTATTAACAGTTTCCATGCTCTGTTTTGCAAGGAATGCACATATTGATTTAAAATTTAGTAAATAGATACATCATGAGAATATTTAGGTAAAGATTTAATTTGGTACAGGTTGAATAATTTTTAGCTTGAAGGGACATAATGTCCGCAGAGCTATTGTTATACCTCCTCATATCGGTGTCGTCGTGCACAAAAAACTATAATGTAGGCTATATCTTCTGAGCTAATAGGGATAGGACTTTGATATTTCAAACATAGGTTCCTAATGACAGGGGCTTTCATTTGATACCATGACTTTTGACCTTGTGACCTTGACCTTAACTTTGACTTACATTTCAATAACCTTTAACCTGGGTTTTATCTTTTGAATCTGTAGGGATATGGCTTTTATACTTCACACACAAATTCCTCATTACAAGAGCTTTCATTTGATATCATTACTTTTGACTTTGTGACCTTGAACTGATTTACTTTTCAAAAACTTTAACATGGACTTTTTTTTTTTGAAATATTAGAGATAGGGATTTCACATGTATATTCATTATGACCAGAGCTTTCACCTGGTTAACTTTTGACCTTACATGGGACATGAGTTTGAATTAAAACCAAAAGGACCTTGAAAATGCATGCTTTCCCTCTGACAATGCCGTACCGGCGAGTCATGTTGTTTTCTGAAAATTCTTGTTGAGTGAGATACGCCACTTGGACTTTGATGTCTGTGCATATATGGTAAATTCACCTTGTCCTGGTAACTCCTCCTTAACAGGAAGGAGCATTTCAGTGAAACTTGGTACAACCAAAGATTTCAATACAAATGTATGTAAATGCACATATTGTAAAAGAAGTGCTGTTCAGAATGCTCACAGGAGTTATAGCCCTTGAACTACGTGTGCTTTTAGAAAGGTGTCATACTTGATTTTGCTGCTGATGAGGCATTTGTGGCATATCGATATATCTAGTTTAAAAGTTGTTTCCACTGTCTGATTCAATATTTTATAAATGATTGGGCATGAATCTGTTTTAATAGAAGCAGATACAGATGATATCAACATTGACTTAACAATATGGAGTTGCATAGCTCTGTTGGTAAGGTACTTAACTTTGACTGAAATGTAGTTCATCAGTGTCCTGCCATTTACAGAAAACAATAACGACCATCAGACCATGTCGTGGTGAACATGGCATGTTCATGTTCCCTCACTGCTTTGGATGGGTCGGTGACATAGGTCTAAATGTCTTGGTGATGTATCAGGCAGATGCTCTCACAAGGCAAGTAAAATAATTCTGGTTTGACAAAATACTGAAACCAAACAAAACAATATGCTTACTGCCCCCAATAAAATATACACACCAGTAAACTAATGATTATAATTTTACATTTCAGCTTTCCAGACTGAAGGAAAGTTGTACCTGATTCTTGGTTTCCTAAGAGGTGGTGATCTCTTCACGAGGCTGTCAAAAGAGGTATATGATATATTAGAGTTTTACATTGCATTGAAAATATTTCACACATATGACAACATGCTTTGTATTGGGATAGTGTGTTTGATTCAGGGTTTTTGAAAGGTCTGTAGAGGGTCCCATTCCTAAGGCCAAAATGTGCTATTTTTTACCATTTATAAATTGGAAAAATTCCACTTGATTAATCCCTACCTCAACTCTAAGAATCAAAACCTTATTTCATAAGAATATTAAGAATTGCCATTAAATTCATATCCACACACTCCATCAAGTTCAGATGACAGTTGATCTAATGCCTTTGTCATACAGACATAGAGACTACTGATCTAATGATCATTAGCAGTTTCATTCCTTAGTTTGAAATGGAAAAAGGTCAAAGCTCTTTTGTGTGCCTGAAAATAAAACTTATGAAAATGATATCTCTGTCTCTGAACCATCAACTTCAAAATCAGAGGAAACTTGACACTGAAGACCCAACAAAAACCATGATAGTAAACTAAAGCCCTGTTAAACATTAAAGAAATTATAATGTTGCATACAATGATAGAGGAAATGTTTTAGGAAAAATATTGCAAAATGAGTAACTTCTCATGAATTTATACAGCTACAGTATTAATTGACATTGACAGAGCCATTTGTCCTTTGTCACATTCATGTGATATTTACTATTATTATTAACATGTAGATTATGCTATTATTAGTGTCTTGATGATTTATAGGTGATGTCTACGATTATTCCAAAGTTCCAGGTGATGTTAACTATTATTATGACGTTGTAGATGGTATTTTCTATTATTGATTTGCAGGTGATGTTTACAGAGGAGGATGTAAAGTATTACTTGGCAGAACTTGCATTAGCATTAGACCATTTACATTCGCTTGGAATTGTTTACAGAGATCTGAAGCCAGAAAAGTTTGTTTTTTTTTTATTTTTTGAAATACAGTACATAGATGTTGAATCAGTACTGCAGTGGACTCCCTATTTTCTGATATAGTGAGATTTGATATTTTGTTTCACCAGATATAGAACTCAAACATCAAATCATTTCTATGTATATCTATAGTTATTTGTCCACTTAGTCTGCAGAGCTCACTCTTCCTATTACATTTTTCACATTTTGCTATATTTATGCTTCCAGATCGATAGATTGGGACATATTGTTTTAGTCCTGTCTGTTTGTCAGTCAACTTTAATTTTTGCCAAAACTTTTGAACTTTGAGAGTTAAAGACTTTGGCATGCATGTTCTACAAATAAAGCCAATTCAAATTACACAAAGGTCAGTGACCTCATGACCTTGACCATGACCTCTATGCTAAACTTATGTTGCCACCAGGAGCATAGTGTTTCACAAACACTTCTTGTTTGCTGTAAAATGCAGCATATTCTATGCAGTAATCATGAAACCAGCACTTTTGCTTTCATCATTTGCATTCAGTTCAAAGAAAGACTGCAAAAGTTTGTGACACATATTTGGGTCCAGTGTGATAATAAAAAAAATCAGAATTCTGTTTTCTTTGATAACCAATGAGTAATATATAAACTATATATGTCACCCCAAAGTAAGCTTTTTGTGAGTCTCAATATTGTATTGAAACCACTCAATCTTGTCAATAGGCATTTCATTCCTATTAACAAAAGTTCAATCGGCCCCCACACTACCACTGCTGTAAGATTTTCAGTTTCTTGTGTATACATCAATTGAAGTTTCTGAAATCAGCAGTAGATGGAGGACTATTACATCAACATTTGCACATTCCTGACACCAAATTTTAATCTGCCTTGCAACCTAGGTGTCATTACTGACATGACCAAACTAGGACATTGTTAAAGGTAGCACAAGCGATTGATCACATGCCTGAGATAGTGACTGTCTCTGTAATTACAGTTTTTGAAAGACTCAGGATTTACAACAGTGTTACTATACTAAATCTAACATACTTCTCAAAATGGGGACACTTTCAATGAATTAATCATAAACTCCAACAGATGGTCCAAAAATACTGAAAGAGATTTTGGGCAGTCATTTGGAGTTGATAATAAGTCAGACTATGACTTACTGTCAACTCCAAATGACTGCCCAAAATCTCTTTTGGTTTATAGGTTGTAAGGGTGAGGGTGGTACATGTATTTAATACTGATATATGCAAAGCTCTGAACATTCACAGCAGTTGCAGTTGATTTCTTGGGGAATACTAGCATGACAATTTTAAATGAAGCATCAGGTCACTTGCAACAGATTAATCTAACACTCTAATTTTCGACTGATGGCCTTAATCAAGAAAACATGAACTTAAAAATGTCTCACATTTTGACTCTATGTAAATTCTATAAAAAATGAGTGTACTTATCTCTCTTTTGCTGTGGCGTGTGTTGATAGTACATGTACTGTTATGACGTCATGGCGCCAACAATGTGATGTCTAAATGGTGCATCACCCTTAAGTTTCTTTGTACTGCTGTTGTATGTCGTTGACATTGTGGGGCTGACGTCCTGCAAGGTGTTGCGTTCTACTGTATAATCCGATACCTAAGTTTTGTTTATTCACACCATGCAGTGTTATTGTGTTTAGTTGAATAATCCAAAAGTTTTCTCCCGTTTTCCTGTAGTAAACCTATAGCTTCTTACAGATATAATTCTTACTGTGTTACATTATACATGTACATGTCATATACATACAAACGCTGATGTAAATTAAACTAAAAAAATTTCAGTCCATGAAACTTGCCTCACTTTTTCATTTGAATCTCATTTTAAAAATTCTGTATGATTTATTACTCAAACAAATGTCATTATGTTTGAATTATTTTGTTGAAATAAATATGATTTCAGAGAACAAAGAGACTGATGTCAAATGTGCAGTCTACACATGTGGCAGGTCACTCGAGGTCATTTGTGAAAGGTCATGGTCATTTATTAACTATGACTTAAAGTACCATGAAGCACTTGTTTAGATTAAGGACTTATGGACAAAGGTCATTCAAGTCCATTTCTGAAAGGTCAAGGTCACGATAAAGTTTCATTTCATAACTAATCAAGGTCAAACTTGAACTTACTCATTTTAGTTTAAGATACTGTGATCACTTGTTGTTCTACAGTTGACTCAATTGGATATCCATATGATATATTGAGATTTGAGGTCGTCATCAATTAATAAATGATTTTCTACATATTGAGTCATTCATTTCCTTTATTATTGCTGTGCTTCTTTGAGCATCCATCAGTTGTACTGATTTTTTGTATATGAAATGAGTCATCAATTTCCATTCCGAGAGCATCCATCAGTTTTACTGATACTCTTGTTTCTATTTATTTATAGTATACTGTTGGATCATGAAGGACATATCAAACTGACAGACTTTGGACTAAGTAAAGAGTCAATCTTTGAGGAGAAAAAGACTTATTCTTTTTGTGGTACTGTAGAATATATGGCTCCAGAAGTAGTGAACCGTAAAGGTCATAGTACAGCAGCTGATTGGTGGTCATTTGGGGTGCTTATGGTAAGAAAATTGCCTTGCTACTGAAGAGACACTTGTTCAAGTTATTGAGACCTTCTTTTTGAGTTACATATGTTTGTATACATGTTTGGAGAACATCTCATTGCATCTTGTTTCTGTTATTATTTTCCTAGGTATTTACTGAAAATTTCGATCAATTTCAGTTTGAAATGTTGACTGGATCATTACCTTTTCAAGGTGCCAATAGAAAAGAAACCATGACTCAAATTCTCAAGTAAGTCATTTGTAAATTTTATTTACTGTCTTAAGAGCCTAAAACAAATTTCATGAAAGTGGGATTTGGTAGATATTTTTGTATTACAAGATATAGAGGATATGTAATGCTTTTTGTGCATCTCTTTAATGGGATTAGAATCAATTTAGCTACATGTATGGCAGTAGCAGGCCCTGCTTTGAGTCTGGAGGTTGTAAGTTTCAAGTCCCACCAATGACTTATGTCCTATAGAAATGGGAATCCCTGTAAATGTTAAAACATGAAGATACCACAGTGCTTCAGGTGGTTTGTTACATAGATAAAATTTCTTTACACTACATTAGGCAGACACTTTCCTTTCACTATATATGTGACATACACTCTCACATGCATCACACAGAGACCTATGGCATAGTAGTGTTCGCATTTCTGTTAGAATAGTTATGAACTAACCAGCAAAAGACAGTACTAACTCTTTGAAAACAGTAATTCTAGATTAATTGAGTGTATACAGTGTTTATTTTTATACGCCCGTCAAAAGACGGGACGTATTATGGTATGGCAATGTCTGTCAGTCTGCCTGTCAGATGATCTGTCCGTCGGTCCGCTATGGAACGCAATAACTTAAGTAAACGTAAATTGATTTTCATGAAACCTATACAGAATGCTTAGATAATGTAGGAGAAGCTGCCTTTCGATTTTGAGCATATTCTGTTTTGTGGTTTGGGAGTTATGGGACTTGGATTTTATTTTAATACGTCCGTCTAAAGACGGGACGTATTGTGGTATGTTGATGTCCGTCTGTCCGTCCGTTCGCTATGGAACGCAATAAATTTAGTCGGCTGTTTTTCATGAAACGTATACATAATGCTTAAATAGTGTAGAGGAAGCCACATTTTGATTTTGAGCAAATTCTGTTTTGTCGTTCCGGTTTATGGGACTTGGATTTTATTTTTACTATGAAAAGATGCTTTGGAACGCGATAACTTAAGTAAACATCCATTGTTTTTCATGAAACACATACATAATGCTTAAATAGTGTAGATGAAGCCACCTTTCGATTTTGAACAAATTCCGTTTTGTCGTTCCGGAGTTATAGGACTTGGATTTTATTTTTGCTATAGTAAGATGCTATGGAATGCAATAACTTTTGTAAACGTCAGCTGTTTTTCATGAAACTAATACAGAAAGCTTAGATAATGTAGTGGAAGCCACCTTTCGATTTTTTTTTAGCAAATTCTGTTTTGTCGTTATGGAATTATTGAACTTGGATTTTTGAGTCGGCGCTCTCATAGAGCGCTAGACTCAGTGGCATCGCTTTCATCGTTTTAGTTACTCGAAAAAGGAGTTGCAATAATGTTTTCAAATTTCGAGTAATAATATGTAGTTGTGACTACTTTACGATGTGTTTACCATCGACACCGTCGGATGTACTCGATTGTGCAATTCTCCGGACAAAGCATTTGTCTTGATCTAGTATCGTTTGTTTTTATCGAAATATTTCAATTAAAGTTTTCCCCAACATGTTCTGAAACTTTAGTTCTTTTTCACGTATATGAGAAATTTAAAGATCGATCTTCCCGCATTTCCTCTGATAATGAAAATGCATTATAAATATTTAGGTAAATGTTGTATGTTTCTAAATATAAATGATGTTAAAACATTATGAGAATCGTGAATAAGATGGTTATTTAATGTCCCACTTGAAGGAATTTCGTTTCTTTGGCTCAGCTTCGACTTGTGACAACAGTGCAGTAAAACTTGTTGCCATGAAGTTGTCGATTGCACGTTCATTTCAGATACAAGCAATTGCAAACTCTTTGGTGTAAGATAGTATGAAGAGAGCAAATTTTATTAGCATTTTGTACATAGGTATAATGATGATGTAGTTGCAACAAAGACCTGATTTTTGCTTAAGTAAACGTCAGCTATTTTTCATGAAAGTTGTACAGAATGCTTAAATAGTGTAGGAAAAGCCACTCTTCAGTTTGGAGGAAATTCTGTTATGTCGTTACAGAGTTATGGGACTTGGGTCCCTCTTTTTGGATTTCAATATTTTATAAAAGTATTACCAAAGCGACCCAAGTTTGGGGGTAATAAAACCATACGTTCACAATGATCCCGTCCAAAGTAAGCGACTGGCGTATAAAGCCACACTAGGCGTTGCTCTTGTTTTTTTTTCTTCAAGTCAGGTAAGCCGGCGTGGCCTAGTGGTATCGCGCTGGACTCCTGATCGGGAGGCCGGGGTTCGAGTCCCACTCTGTCCATGCCGGTGTTCTGTCTTTCCGATGAGACAGTAAAAACTGAGGCCCCGTGTCATGGTATGCATGACGTATTAAAGATCCCTCACTGCTTCGGGTGGGTCTGTTGCAAAGGTCAAAATTTGTATGCCCCATATCAGGCAGATGCCGTCCCCATATATGTGAAATATTTGTGGTGTGACGTTAAACAAAAATCAATCAATCAATCAATCTTCAAGTCAGGTCCATTTTAAGACCCTTTCCAGTGGAAATTTCATTGATTTTTCCCAAAATTTGTCTAAATTTTCCCCAAACATTGATCTGTTAACATTATGCATATGGGACAAAAATTCCCAAATGAAAAGGTACAGGCATCTTTGAAAAAAAACCCAAACAAACCAAACACTGGTATAGATTGTAAGTGAAATAATCTTGATGTGACAGAAACAACTAATAACCTACAAATTATATAGAGACTAGAAAGTTTGACATGGTAATTAATGTGTGATTAGATACATGCACCAAATTATATAGAGACTAGAAAGTTTGACATGGTAATTAATGTGTGATTAGATACATGCACCAAATTATATAGAGACTAGAAAGTTTGACATGGTAATTAATGTGTGATTAGATACATGCACCAAATTATACAGAGACTAGAAAGTTTGACATGGTAATTAATGTGTGATTAGATACATGCACCAAATTATACAGAGACTAGAAAGTTTGACATGGTAATTAATGTGTGATTAGATACATGCACCAAATTATATAGAGACTAGAAAGTTTGACATGGTAATTAATGTGTGATTAGATACATGCACCAAATTATATAGAGACTAGAAAGTTTGACATGGTAATTAATGTGTGATTAGATACATGTACCAAATTATATAGAGACTAGAAAGTTTGACATGGTAATTAATGTGTGATTAGATACATGTACCAAATTATATAGAGACTAGAAAGTTTGACATGGTAATTAATGTGTGATTAGATACATGAACCAAATTATATAGAGACTAGAAAGTTTGACATGGTAATTAATGTGTGATTAGATACATGTACCAAATTATATAGAGACTAGAAAGTTTGACATGGTAATTAATGTGTGATTAGATACATGTACCAAATTATATAGAGATTAGAAAGTTTGACATGATAATTAATGTGTGATTAGATACATGTACCAAATCATATAGAGACTAGAAAGTTTGACATGGTAATTAATGTGTGATTAGATACATGTACCAAATTATATAGAGACTAGAAAGTTTGACATGGTAATTAATGTGTGATTAGATATATGCACCAAATTTGCACTAGGAGTGCATCATGAGGTGATAAATAGTATTCTTACTGCTTATGACATATCCCTATTTTGATTGCCATTTCCTAATTCTGTGACAGCGAATAATAATATTTCGCTTATACTTATGGCAACACAATGGGTGTGACCGGTCGGCAGGGGATGCTTACTCCTCCTTGACACCTGATCCCACCTCTGTTTTCAAAGAGGTTCGTGATTGTTTATATTATATTTACATATGTATTGTCGTGTTTCTTCGACTTGGTGTTGTGGATTTCGTAACAATATCTTGGATTTGTACATGATACAGATTAATTAGCATGTGCTTGATGAACATCAAATGACCAGGATTTGTTCAGTTTTGAAAGATGTATATAGAATTATATAGTATCACTGATTTATCTCGTGGTCAGATGTATGTTTTGGATTTAATGACCCATGGGAAAATGTTTTAGTGGATTTTAACTGTTTGAGTTGTTAATAGTGCTAATACTGCTAAACAGTCTAAAGCATTTCATGGCAATAAAAGATGATGTCTAAACCTGTAACAATATTAAATAATTTCAATGTTGACATGGGTATGTGTCTTCATCACTGGTGCAGATTGATTTCTGTAGTAAATCTATAACACATTGCATGTAGTTTCATTTCAAAAAGAATTAATTATGCATATATGTGTATGTGTTAAAGTTTCCTTACTGATTACAGAGCCAAATTAGGGATGCCACAATTCTTAAGTCCAGAAGCACAGACCCTTCTGAGAGCATTGTTTAAAAGAAATCCTAACAATAGGCTAGGTGAGGTTATTGATAATTTAATTATGATAACAACAGTCATCTCTATTGGACAGAGGAAATCAGGACCAGCTTCATAAATTATAAAGTGTGCACTGCCCCAAGCTAAGTTATCACTTCATATACATCCCCCCTTTTAGATCCTTTAGTATCCTATACAGTATGTTCATCTTATGATATTTATAATCATACTGATTTATCAATACTGTATTCTTTTGCCCAGTAATAAATATCTTGTTATAATTTATGCTTTAAATTTACAAATTGAGAATAATCAAAGTCTTAGTGTATTAGGCATTGCTTACAGGATCAACTTTATTAAGAGTATGTCATATTTTTGGCTAGACAACAATATATTATGGTATTCATCTACAGGTTCTGGGTTAAATGGTATAGAGGACATCAAGAAGCAACCATTTTTTGCCACTATAGATTTTGATAAACTGTATCGACGGGCTTCAAACCCACCTTTTAAACCAGCAGTAGTACAGACTGATGATGCATTCTACTTTGATGAGGAGTTTACAAGAAGGACCCCTAGAGGTTTGCTCAAAATGTCAAATGATCACAAAAATAGGCCAGGATGCTCTAGATTATCCCATATGTAGGTCAATGTTCAAGTCGCATAGATTGAAAAAAATAAACTTGTACCCATCAAATTTATACGAGGAAAGTTTAAGAGTATTAAATTTTGATGTATTATTCATTATATTATTCCTATGAAATGGTAAATGTCAGTTTGACCTTCTTATTTTTAGCTCGCAGGGATGATTGTCAGAAGAGCTATTGTCATATACCCTGCGGTGGCATTGTCTGTAGACAAAAACTAAGCTAAATCATAACTTTAGAACCATTTGAAGCCGGCATGGCATAGTGGTATTGTGCTCATCTCCTGATCGGGAGGCTGGGGTTCGAGTCCCGCTCTGGTCATGCCGGTGTCATGTCTTTCGGATGAGACAGTAAAAACCCAGGTATTAAAAACTGAGGCCCCGTGTCGTGGTATGCATGGCACATTAAAGATCCCTCACTGCTTTGGGTGGGTCCATTGCAAAGTTCAAAATTTATATGCTCTGCATCAGATAGATGCCGTCACCTTATACATGAAATATTTGTGGTGTGACGTTAAACAAAAATTTATCAATCATTCAATTAGAACCTTTTTAGAGAGGTGTATTCCTTGTGCCAAGACCTTTCATTAAGTACCAAAATTTTTGACTATGTGACCTTGTTCTTGAAGTTTGACCTTCTTTTAAATAATTTTAATCTTGGTCGTAACTTATGAACAATAAGAGAAAGGGTTTTTAAAATATTTCACGTGTATTTATTTAGACAAAACCTTTCATTACATATCAAAAATTTTACGTTTTGACCCTGACCTTGAAGATTGACCTACTTAGACAAAAACTTTTACCTGGATAAAAACTTTAGAACCATTAAAGGCAGTGCTTTAATATTTCTCATGTGAAACACATTAGGATGTGTGAAATGTGTACCTACAAAGTCATAAATGACACATTAGGATGTGTGAAATGTATACCTACAAAGTCATGAATGACACATTAGGATGTGTGAAATGTGTACCTACAAAGTCATAAATGACACATTAGGATGTGTGAAATGTATACCTACAAAGTCATGAATGACACATTAGGATGTGTGAAATGTGTACCTACAAAGTCATAAATGACACATTAGGATGTGTGAAATGTATACCTACAAAGTCATTAATGACACATTAGGATGTGTGAAATGTGTACCTACAAAGTCATAAATGACACATTAGGATGTGTGAAATGTATACCTACAAAGTCATAAATGACACATTAGGATGTGTGAAATGTGTACCTACAAAGTCATAAATGACACATTAGGATGTGTGAAATGTGTACCTACAAAGTCATAAATGACACATTAGGATATGTGAAATGTATACCTACAAAGTCATAAAAATTGTTACCCAAGACACTTAGGTGAAGTACCGTAATTACAGGGGATAAAACATGAATTATCCTTCTGAACCAGAAAAGAGAATGCATATGAAAGTTAATATGCCATAAGTGCTCTCTACCGATGAATCATTAGGATCCCGTAATCAACATATAAAGACATTAAGGAGAAACTGAAAAGTTGTTGGGAAGAAAAGAAGGGTATTTCCACAGATTGGGGTGATTGTTTTTGTCATAAAATTTGCCTGTATGATGTGGCTTACAAAAATATTCATTACTTTTTAAATGTCGTTCGCATTTCATGAAATGCATAAAGCATTAAGCTCATTACTTGTTACTTCTTAAAGTATTGGAAAGAAGTTTAACTCTGTTAGTCATTTATCACTTATTTGAACTGATGAAAAAATCTTCATGATATTAAGGTATGGTAAATTTTAACTGATATAACAGGTAGCATTTGTATAATGAACATGTTCATTTATCTTGTAGATTCTCCAGGCATCCCCCCGAGTGCCACTGCCCACGAGTTATTCAGAGGCTTCAGTTTTGTAGCTCCTGCATTACTAGAAAAAGATAATGATTCCGACCACAATCCTATCCTTGATAATCATTTAAATCTCAAAAATGTAAGTTCTTAGTCATCTCTCATTAAACACTTCTTTTTTTCTGGTCGTGGTTAGCTATTACAACTAAAGTTGACTTATTTCTATAATGATACATTAAGAGGACTTGCAACAATAAGAAGCAGGAGATACTGTACTAGAGTTAGAAGGGATGCCTTATAGATAGTATGATACATTGATACACAAGTTAGGAGGGACCCCATATAGATAGTATGATACATTGATACATATGATACATTGATACACAAGTTAGGAGGGACGCCATATAGATAGTATGATACATTGATACACAAGTTAGGAGGGACGCCATAAAGATAGTATGATACATTGATACACAAGTTAGGAGGGATGTGATATAGATAGTATGATACATTGATACACAAGTTAGGAGGGATGTGATATAGATAGAATGATATATTGATACACGTTTTAGAAGAGACAGCCGAGAGATAGTATGATACATTGATACACAAGTTAGAAGAGATGCCATATAGATAGGATGAATTATTGATACACAAGTTAGGAGGGATGTGATAAACATAGTATGATACATTGATACACAAGTTGAAAGGAATGCCATATAGTATGATACATTGATACACAAGTTAGAAGGGATGCCATATAGATAGTATGATACATTGATACGCGAGTTAGAAGAGACAGCCTATAGATAATATGATACATTGATACACAAGTTAGAAGAGATGCCATATAGATAGTATAATACATTGATACACAAGTTAGGAGGGATGTGATATAGATAGTATGATACATTGATACACAAGTTAGGAGGGATGTGATATAGATAGTATGATACATTGATACACGATTTAGAAGAGACAGCCTAGAGATAGTATGATACATTGATACACAAGTTAGAAGAGATGCCATATAGATAGGATGAATTATTGATACACAAGTTAGGAGGGATGTGATAAACATAGTATGATACATTGATACACAAGTTAGAAGGGATGCCATATAGATAGTATGATACATTGATATGCGAGTTAGAAGAGACAGCCTATAGATAATATGATACATTGATACACAAGTTAGAAGAGATGTCATATAGATAGTATGATACATTGATACACAAGTTAGGAGGGATGTGATATAGATAGTATGATACACGATTTAAAAGAGACAGCCTAGAGATAGTATGATACATTGATACACAAGTTAGAAGAGATGCCATATAGATAGGATGAATTATTGATACACAAGTTAGGAGGGATGTGATAAACATAGTATGATACATTGATTCACAAGTTAGGAGGGATGCCATATAGATAGTATGATACATTGATACACAAGTTAGTAGGGACGCCATATAGATAGTATGATACATTGATACACAAGTTAGGAGGGATGCCATATAGGTGGTATGATACATTGATACACAAGTTAGGAGGGATGCCATATAGATAGTATGATATATTGATACACGAGTTAGAAGGGACGCTATATAGATAGTATGATACATTGATACATAAGTTAGGAGGGATGCCATATAGATAGTATGATACATTGATACACAAGTTAGGAGGGACGCCATAGATAATATGATACATTGATACGCAAGTTAAAAGAGATGCCATATAGATAGTATGATACATTGATACACAAGTTAGGAGGGATGTCATATAGGTAGTATGATACTTTGATACACAAGTTAGAAGGGATGCCATATAGATAGTATGATACATTGATACGCGAGTTAGAAGAGACAGCCTATAGATAATATGATACATTGATACACAAGTTAGAAGAGATGCCATATAGATAGTATGATACATTGATACACAAGTTAGGAGGGATGTGATATAGATAGTATTATACATTGATACACAAGTTAGGAGGGATGTGATATAGTTAGTATGATACATTGATACACGATTTAGAAGAGACAGCCTAGAGATAGTATGATACATTGATACACAAGTTAGAAGAGATGCCATATAGATAGGATGAATTATTGATACACAAGTTAGGAGGGATGTGATAAACATAGTATGATACATTGATACACAAGTTGAAAGGAATGCCATATAGTATGATACATTGATACACAAGTTAGAAGGGATGCCATATAGATAGTATGATACATTGATACGCGAGTTAGAAGAGACAGCCTATAGATAATATGATACATTGATACACAAGTTAGTAGGGATGTGATATAGATAGTATGATACATTGATACACGATTTAGAAGAGACAGCCTAGAGATAATATGATACATTGATACACAAGTTAGAAGAGATGCCATATAGATAGGATGAATTATTGATACACAAGTTAGGAGGGATGTGATAAACATAGTATGATACATTGATTCACAAGTTAAGAGGGATGCCATATAGATATTATGATACATTGATACACAAGTTAGTAGGGACGCCATATAGATAGTATGATACATTGATACACAAGTTAGGAGGGATGCCATATAGATGGTATGATACATTGATACACAAGTTAGGATGGATGCCATATAGATAGTATGATACATTGATACACGAGTTAGAAGGGACGCTATATAGATAGTATGATACATTGATACACAAGTTAGGAGGGATGCCATATGGATAGTATGATACATTGTTACACAAGTTAGGAGGGATGTCATAGATAATATGATACATTGATACGCAAGTTAGAAGAGATGCCATATAGATAGTATGATACATTGATACACAAGTTAGGAGGGATGTCATATAGGTAGTATGATACTTTGATACACAAGTTAGGAAAGATGCCATATAGATAGTATGATACATTGATACACAAGTTAGAAGGGATGCCATATAGATAGTAAGATACATTGATACACAAGTTAGGAGGGACGCCATATAGATAGTATGATACATTGATACACAAGTTAGAAAGGACACCATATAGATAGTATGATACATTGAAACACAAGTTAGGAGGGATGTGATATAGATAGTATGATACATTGATACACAAGTTAGGAGGGACGCCATAGATAGTATGATACATTGATACACAAGTTAGGAGGGATGCCATAGATAGTATGATACATTGATACACAAGTTAGGAAGGATGCCTTACAGATAGTATGTTACATTGATACACAATTTAGGAGGGATGCCATATAGATAGTATGATACATTGATACACAAGTTAGGAGGGATGCCATATAGATAGTATGATACATTGATACACAAGTTAGAAGGGATGCCATATAGATAGTAAGATACATTGATACGCGAGTTAGAAGAGACAGCCTATAGATAATATGATACATTGATACACAAGTTAGAAGAGATGCCATATAGATAGTATGATACATTGATACACAAGTTAGGAGGGATGTGATATAGATAGTATTATACATTGATACACAAGTTAGGAGGGATGTGATATAGATAGTATG
Source organism: Pteria penguin (assembly GCA_035048485.1). Lineage (NCBI taxonomy): Eukaryota > Metazoa > Mollusca > Bivalvia > Pterioida > Pteriidae > Pteria > Pteria penguin. Next base: position 16,050,670 of record CM068581.1, read on the forward strand.
ATACATTGATACACGAGTTAGAAGGGACGCTATATAGATAGTATGATACATTGATACACAAGTTAGGAAGGATGCCTTACAGATAGTATGTTACATTGATACACAATTTAGGAGGGACGCCATAGATAATATGATACATTGATACGCAAGTTAGAAGAGATGCCATATAGATAGTATGATACATTGATACACAAGTTAGGAGGGATGTCATATAGGTAGTATGATACTTTGATACACAAGTTAGAAGGGATGCCATATAGATAGTATGATACATTGATACGCGAGTTAGAAGAGACAGCCTATAGATAATATGATACATTGATACACAAGTTAGAAGAGATGCCATATAGATAGTATGATACATTGATACACAAGTTAGGAGGGATGTGATATAGATAGTATTATACATTGATACACAAGTTAGGAGGGATGTGATATAGATAGTATGATACATTGATACACGATTTAGAAGAGACAGCCTAGAGATAGTATGATACATTGATACACAAGTTAGAAGAGATGCCATATAGATAGGATGAATTATTGATACACAAGTTAGGAGGGATGTGATAAACATAGTATGATACATTGATACACAAGTTGAAAGGAATGCCATATAGTATGATACATTGATACACAAGTTAGAAGGGATGCCATATAGATAGTATGATACATTGATACGCGAGTTAGAAGAGACAGCCTATAGATAATATGATACATTGATACACAAGTTAGTAGGGATGTGATATAGATAGTATGATACATTGATACACGATTTAGAAGAGACAGCCTAGAGATAATATGATACATTGATACACAAGTTAGAAGAGATGCCATATAGATAGGATGAATTATTGATACACAAGTTAGGAGGGATGTGATAAACATAGTATGATACATTGATTCACAAGTTAAGAGGGATGCCATATAGATATTATGATACATTGATACACAAGTTAGTAGGGACGCCATATAGATAGTATGATACATTGATACACAAGTTAGGAGGGATGCCATATAGATGGTATGATACATTGATACACAAGTTAGGATTGATGCCATATAGATAGTATGATACATTGATACACGAGTTAGAAGGGACGCTATATAGATAGTATGATACATTGATACACAAGTTAGGAGGGATGCCATATAGATAGTATGATACATTGTTACACAAGTTAGGAGGGATGTCATAGATAATATGATACATTGATACGCAAGTTAGAAAAGATGCCATATAGATAGTATGATACATTGATACACAAGTTAGGAGGGATGTCATATAGGTAGTATGATACTTTGATACACAAGTTAGGAAAGATGCCATATAGAAAGTATGATACATTGATACACAAGTTAGAAGGGATGCCATATAGATAGTAAGATACATTGATACACAAGTTAGGAGGGACGCCATATAGATAGTATGATACATTGATACACAAGTTAGAAAGGACACCATATAGATAGTATGATACATTGAAACACAAGTTAGGAGGGATGTGATATAGATAGTATGATACATTGATACACAAGTTAGGAGGGACGCCATAGATAGTATGATACATTGATACACAAGTTAGGAGGGATGCCATAGATAGTATGATACATTGATACACAAGTTAGGAAGGATGCCTTACAGATAGTATGTTACATTGATACACAATTTAGGAGGGATGCCATATAGATAGTATGATACATTGATACACAAGTTAGGAGGGATGCCATATAGATAGTATGATACATTGATACACAAGTTAGGAGGGACACCATATAGATGTATGATTCATTGATACACAAGTTAGGAGGGACACTATAGAGGAAGTATGATACATTGATACACAAGTTTGGAGGGACGCCATAGAGGAAGTATGATACATTGATAAACAAGTTTGGAGGGATGCCATAGAGATAGTATGATACATTGATACACAAATTAAGAGGGACGCCATATAGATAGTATGATATATTGATACACAAGTTTAGAATTTGACACATTATGATTTTATATAGAATTTATCATCTCACTGAACAATTGTGTTGTATTAATAAGAAGATTGCAGTAAAAGAAAGCAAGCTTAAGTTTATTGCTACCATCCCATTTTGAATTTACCATTTAATTTTTTTCAAGTTTTATTATTATAACCAAAGTAAACATGTTTAAAATCCTCCTGATGTCACAGTTTTCCTTGAGAAATACATTACAATGTGATGAATTTTAGGTACTCATTTCATGTGAAATGAATTGTAATATCATATTGATTCGAATATAATACGCACTCAAGTATAATATACACCTAAAAATGACCTCGGAAATCATGAAAAAAGGTCTAACTCTGTGTATAATACGCAGGGGGGAAATCCAAAACATAGTGTCAATTTCGTGTTGAAAAAGCAAGACTGCGAGAATAAAGAAAGAATGAATGAGTGTTATTCAAACTGTCGATGCTCGTGCCTTTACGGTCAAGTAGTTTCACCTGTTGCGTAACTATCAATTAACGAATTGAGGCTAAATCGTTGTATCACTTGTACAATCTGCTAATAAGAAACCATTGCTAAATAACACAGCGCAAGTATTCTATTGTGTTCAGTGAATGGCACACTGTAGACATTATTCCTGTTATCGCCATGGGCATTTACTTCGGGAAGCAGACAGTATGCAGACAATAGACATATCTTACGCCTGATGGGTTTGATTGACGACTTTAGAACTTTAGATACTTTAACTGACACACGCACTCCCCTAAATCCGCCACTGAAGCTTATAAGTGTGGAAAAAAGTTCCAGATTTCTAACCCTATGTATAATACGCAGTGAAAAAATGATGAGTCAAACTGGCTAAAAAAAGTGTGTATTATATTCAAGTAAATACGGTACATATCATGATAACCATTGTATTGTGTCACTCTGGAGGATGCACAATTCTAGTACAAAAAGTGAGATATGTATCAGACAAATCTTAATGACAACCTCCTTGAATATTCACCCTTCCACGGTTCGTAAAAGAACGTGACATTTAGCTTGTTAATTGTTCTATTTATGACATCATAAACAAATACATTGCTTGTCGGAGTTTTGTCGGACTCCAGATGACGTCATCACAATGAAAAAATGCGTTTTGTGGAAGGATGAATTAAATGATGTACTCTCAATAACACCTAAAAGGAATTTACCAGTAGATGCAAGGTTTTGTGTAATATTGCAAACAATACTACATAAAGGGATCACATTATCAAGTATATGTTTCTTTGGTGCAAGCATGATTCTGATCAGCTTTAAAGCTGATTTCGAATTTTTTGTTGCAAGAAAATTTTCTCAGAATGTTCTGAATGTAGTTGAAAATATAAAAAATTGCACTTTTTGTTAAGGGGTATATATATAATCAGCTTTTCTGATAGTGTTGTCAGCTTCTTTTCATTGTTGATCAAAATCATGTCTGCTGGTGATAGTATGAATATTTCTTTGCTTTCTTTTTAGTTGCCTGGAGTTAAATCAAAGCCTTTCTCAGAGGAATATGATACTAAAGAGGTATGTCTAATAAGTCTCCGTCTTAAGCTTTACCATCCCCAAAAGGGTACTAGTAGTATACCCTGAAACATGACATCATTGGTATGATAACTCAATTATATACTATACAGCAGACATAATTATGCTATTAAAAGATAATATTTAGGGTATTTGTCCTGTTGGGGCAGCTCTAGTTATTTAGCTCACCGGGATGAATTTTGGTTGGTTGATTGGTGTTTTATGTCGCTTTCAACAATATTTCAGTTATATCGTGATATGGAAGCAGGAGGTTAAGAACCTCTTAAACATGAATCAAACCCAGATCATCGGTGCCGCAAGCCAAGCACTTAACCACTACACCAAGCCTGCCCCAGATGAATGTCATATACTTATGTATCGTGGATGTCGTCTGTGGACAAAAATATTAACCTTGATCATAACTTTAGAACCATTAGAGACCGTGCTTTAATATTTCACACTTGCATTCCTTGTGACAAGACCTTTCATGGGATAGAAAATATTTTGACCTTGTGACCTTGACCTTGAAGATTGACCTACCTTTAAAAAACTTTAACCTTGATCATAACTTATCAACAGTAAAAGATAGGGTTTTGAATTTTTCATGTGTATATTCCTTGTGAAAAATCCTTTCATTAGGTATCAAATGTTTTACTTTTTCACCTCACTTAGACAAAAAACTTTTTCTATTTAAATTTGGTTGCCACCAGCAAGCTCCTGTCTTCTGACAACTCTTGTTTAGTTTTCAAGGGATCATATTGAAATATCATTGGAAATTACTATATTGTTGCACATGTGTGATGACAAATAAATTGATAGAATAAAGATGCTCCTTTCTGAGTAACCTGTAATATTCAGTATTTTAGAACATGTATTGATTGTTCCAGGTACTGATACAAAATATAAATTTGCACTGATTGTATAAAAATGATTAACAAGGATATTCATTCCTTCCAGCACTTACAGTGTTTCAGATTGAAATGAAATATTATAAGACATATGGCCTATTTCATCAAAAAAGTATAGGCCATGTTATCCTTAACCTCAAAATATTTTAGGCCATTTATTTTTCTTTAGCAAAAATAATGTAAAAAGTAAATTAATGTACAAAATTTCCTTTATCCAATTCTTTGCAGCAATACTGAACAGTTTTCTGTTTGTTTTGTTTTCCATTCATATAATGTTCCTACAAAGTCTACCAATTTTTCACCATTAATCTTTATTCTCATTAACTGATCTTGAGTCTTTGTATTAAGGCGATTGCGCGGTGGAGTCAGTGTCTGATTCTGTACAGAAAATCCATGTTCACATCCAGCTGTATTAGCTGGACGTGTCAAAGCTATTTGTGGTAATCGCATGATGTTAGGAAAGTCATCCTTGTGATATATACAGATCAGACACTGGCTTCAATATATCAGCCTAACACTTGTTATTATTTGGTTGTTTATTGTGTGTGTTAGGGCTTCCAAGCTGTGCCATTTGCCATAATGACACAAGCTGATTGTGAATCACAATCACACTTCATGAGAATTTTTCCAAATATTGGGAAGACCACGTGACATATTGACTTGTTTGGAGAAATCGTAGTGAAACACTTGAAACACACACGATCAAGGCCGGTTTTAAGATGTAAGTGCCAGTATGGAAATAGATGTAGCGATCTTCAAAACTATAAAGTACAATCCTAAATAAAGAAGATGTGTGAGATGTTTCCATTATACTTAAAATCAAGAAAATCTGAAACTTCAGTTATGTCTGTAAATGTCATTGCTAACTCTCACAAGAGAAATATTCTCAGACTGCAAACTAATATTTCTATTATATATATATAGATATATATATATATATATATATAGATATATATATTTATTGACATGTTATAACAACTGAGATCACTTCATTGCTGTTCATAACTTGAAGATGAAATATAGACTACACAGCAACCTGGAGAACCAATATCAATATGATGAGTAAAAGTACTCTGTCACTGTCAGAGATTAAGTACTCTTAGGTTAGGCGTGTAGATTTAACTATTATGTTTATCATCTTAAATTCTGCTTTCATGTATATGTACTTCCACTTCTTTTTCATTTTGAGTCTATTTCTTTTAACTTGAGTGATTTATGGTTATTTCAGGACATTGGAATAGGTTCCTACTCTGTATGTAAACGATGTATGCACAAGACAACTAACCAAAGTTTTGCTGTAAAGGTAACTTTTTATGATTTTTCTGTAATTATTAGTAGATAAAGGATGTGTTTTTATACTTTTAAGCTATTGTCATCATTCTTTGATTGGTCATCTGTCTGTCCAGTATAAACTTCTCAAACATTCGAATAGTTCTGAAGATGGATTTTTTTAATCTTAGTATAGGTGTTATTACTTTTTGACCAGATTGGTCAAGGGATGGATTGGGGGCGGGGGGGATGTGTCCAAGAAGATACCCTCCATTGACAGACAGCAAACCAGCTGCACAGATCAACAAACCAAATGCACCAGGGAGATGTAGAAGGATGTCTTAAAAAGTGTTGTTTTGAGTTCTATTCCAAAATCAAATTTTGACACATTTTATTCATTTTTTTTCATCTCTCGTTTTTGCACATTTTCAGGAGTTTTCTCGTATTTTCATAATTTATGAGCATTTGAAAATATTGTGATTTTTTTTTTTCATTCAAATATAAATTCATATTTCTGAAAAAGGATACCTTCTTTAGAAAACATTATGATGATTTCTAAGTTTCTCACATGCTCAAGGTGCTCAAGTGAGCAATATAGGCCCATTTAGGCCTTTAGATTGCATTGAATAATTGTTATGGTGTCCTTTATTTATTTTTAGATTATGGACAAAGAGAAGAGAGATCCATCTGAAGAAGTGGAAATTTTGCTCAGATTTGGGCATCATCCAAATATTATTTCTTTACGAGATGTAAGTTGACTCCTGTAGTTTTTGATTGGAATAAGTGTGTCTGTATCCATAAACTGATCACAAGTAGTGTATGATCCAGAGTCACAAGCCTTGTGTAATGAGTTATCCTTTTCTAACATACTTTAACTGTTATACATAATCCTTGATGCTATCCTTTATTGGATCAGATGAGTTATTTTTTCTTGACATGCTGAAGCTGTTAAAGATAACATCCTTGATACTATTCCTTACTCAGATGAGCCCAGATCGTAATAAATTTCACTATGACTAAATACATTATTATTCATAATGATTGCCCTACACAAGATCAGTTTGTGTCTGACTTGAGATAACTTTGAGTATCAAGATACTTTATAGAAGTGGTGACCTTATTATTTGACTCATTATATATAACATATACAACAGAACAGGAGCTACTACAGTGTATATAAATCTATAGGGCTGTTATATCAACATAAGTATTGTTGTTATTATACTTGCACTCAGAGAGTTTATCTTACCATGCTTGAATGTTTTTCCTCATATCTAACTTAGGAGAAGGCCCTTCTTGCTAAGGTTTGTCCTTGGTTGTTTTTAGCTTTTTTACAAAGTCAGATTGGTGATTAGTGTATCTACAAATCTGTCATCTTACATTTTTTCAGCCATGAGCATCACTGGAAACATCATTTGTTGAAATGCACATTTGATGCACAAAATTATCTTTTGGTACATGTGCTCTTATAATTATTATTATCGAAGGAGGGGCATATTGTTTTGCTTCTGTCGTTAGGTCCATTTACAGTTTCTGCACATTATCTCTGGAAGCAATAAAGATATTGAATTGATATTTTGTATACAGATAGATCTCAAGGATATCTAGGTCAAGTTCAAACTTGATCATGGTCCAATAATTTTTGTGAGAGTTATCCCCTAGAAAATTCCTTAAAATTAGCAGTTTCCGCTCATTATCTCAGATAGAGATATTGGATTGATATTTTACATACAGATACATCGTAAGTATATCTACTCTAGGTCAAGTTCAAATTTGGTTAAAGCCAGTGTGGCCTAGTGGATAAGGTGCTCGGCTCGTGATCGAGAGGTCCTGGTTCGACTCCTGTCCTGGACACACCGGTGTTCTGTCTTTCGGAAGAGACAGTGAAAACCGAGGTCCCGTGTCAAGGTAGGCGTGGCACATAAAAGATCCCTCACTGCTTCGGGTGGGTCCGTTGCAAAAGTCTAAATTTGTATGCAATGCATCAGGCAGATGCCGTTAGCATATAAAAGATCTCTCAATGTTTTGGGTGGGTCCGTTGCAAAGGTCTAAATTTGTATGCAATGCATCAGGCAGATGCCATTAGCATATACGTGAAATAGTCGTGGAATGACGTAAAACAATAATCAGCCAACAACCAACAAATTTGGTTATGGTTTAATAATTTCTTTTTAGAGTTATTCCCCTTGAACTTAGGAAATTTCTTAAAATTAGCTGTTTGCACACATTATCTCTGGAACCAATAAAGATATTGAATTGATATTTGGTATACAGATCTACAAATCAAGGATAGCTAGGTCAAGAACAAATTTGGTTATGGTTTAATAATTTTTTGTGAGAGTTATCCCCCTTGAACTTAGAAAATTTAAAATTAGCAGTTTCTGTTCATTATCTCAGGAACGGATAGAGATATTGAATTGATATTTTGCATCTTAAGTATATCAAGGTCAGGTTCAAATTCAGGACTCGAAACTAACTTTTTCAAGCACTAGTCTGGCGGACTAATCGGTTACAAAATCCATTAGTCTGCACAAAAATCTATTAGTCCGCAGAAAAATAAACTATTTATTCATTTTAAATTGATTTAATTCCAGGGTAAACACATTTCATTTGTCATATTCAACATTTCAAGACACTTTGGGGCACATATGCCTCTAGCTCCTTCTAGTCCATACAGGAAGGATGGCTAAATATGTCGCCACATTTCTCTGTGGCCCCACGATCACCATGCAAAAAACGTCAATGTCTTTCGAAAACGTATTGAAGCCTCTCTATAATCTGTTTCAACGAAGCGCACCAGCGACTCTGACTCTCGTTACTTTCCATGTACTTTTCGGCGAATACGGAATGTCGCAACTAAAATAACATCGACATACACACGCATTTTGTAATTTTTATGACGTTATATAATTGTGATGTAAGTTGCCCACATAAAAGAGCCCACATCGCGAATAATAAATTTGATAAGTTACTAAATGCAAACCTTGAGGGATTTTAGCAGTTGCTATACTCCGTATTGTTACTTAAAAAAAGGTTACGGGATTTCCAGAAAGATAAGTTTTCAGTCGTTTGCAGGGCGGGCGAGAGGATTTGAGTGGGTATCACAGAGTTTTCATTAGTCTGTCGGACTTATACAATGAGAAATCTGTTAGTCCGTGGCATAATTTATTAGTCACGGACTTACGGACATACGTTAATTTCGAGCCCTGAAATTTGGTTATGTTTCAATAATTTTTTTTTCAGAGATATTTCCCTTGGACTGTGGAAATTTCTTAAAATTAGTAGTTTCAGCACATTATCTCTGGAACCAATAAAGATGTTTACTTTATATTTGATATATACTGATACATCTAAAGAATATTTAGATCAAGTTCAAATTTGGTTATGGTTCAATGATTTCTGTTGGAGTCCAAATTTCTTACAGTTAGCAGTTCTCTTCATTTTCTAAAATTTCTTACAGTGAGCAGTTCTCTTCATTTTCTCAAGAACAGCTAGATATATTGAATTGAAATTTGGTATACAGATACATCTTTAATGATATCTAGGTCAAGTTAACAAGTTATAATTAGGATACCTGTCTTTGGCATATTTATTTTGATTTTGTTTTGTGTCAGTTAATACTGATGTCTAAATTAAATGAAGAGACAACTGACATACCTATTAATCATCAGACACAAACTTTTGAATGGAAAAATTTTGTTTGTAGATGATTATGAGGAGTAGATGACCTCTAATGTGATTATAATTGTTTTATAATTAATTTGATACTAATGGATTTTTTAGTGCCCGCCCATGAAATGGCCAGGGGCATATAGTGTTACTCTGTTCTGTCATTCCGTCATCATTCATTTTTCGTTCAAATTCTCTTTGAAGGTTTGATGGATTAAAGTGATATTGGGTATATGGATGTATTAAGGGAAAATGCAGAACAAATTCGAATGTGGTTTTGTTCCGGTAATTTTTGACAGAGTTATTGCCCTTGAATATAGAAAATTTCTTAAAAATGACAGTTTCTGCTCATTTTCTCAATGAAGGTTTAATAGATTAAATTGATATTGAGTATATAGATGTATCAAGGGAAAATACAGGTCAAGTTGAAATATGGGTGTGTTCCGGTAATTTTTAGCTTTACTGGTCTCGACCAGTCGAGCTCATGCGATGGTCCTTCGTCCGTTGTCCGGCTGTCCGGCTGTCCGTCTGTAAACAATTTATTTGTTTCCTCTTCTTCTCTGAAGGTATATGTCCCAGAGACTTAATTATGGTTTCATCTTGTTCGATTGGTGGTCTAGTTGTGCATGTGCAATTTTGGTCCAGTTCGGACCCCCTGAGGTCCCACAAAGGGGCGTGGTTCCAAAATCTTGTTCCATCTTCTTCTCTAAAGGTATTTGCCTCAGAGACTTAATTATTGTCTCATCTTGTAAAGTAGATGGTCTAGTTATGCATGTGCCATTTTGGTCCGGTCCGGACCACTTGGGGTCCTAACAAAGGGGCGTGGTCCCAAAATTTTGTTCCCTCTTCTTCTCTGAAGGTATATGTTTCAGAGAGCTAATTAGGGTCTGATCTTGCTGGGTAGGCGGTCTAGTTGTGCATGTGCAATTTTGGTCCAGTTCGGACCCCTTGGGGTCCCACAAAGGGTGTGGTCCCAAAATTGTGTTATGTCTTCTACTATAAAGGTATATGTTCCCGGGACCCGATAACATTCTCATCTTGTTTGGTATGTGGTTTAGTGGTACATGTGCAATTTTGGTCCAGTTCGGACCCCCTGGGTCCCACAAAAGGGGTGTGGTCCCAAGATGTTGTTCCCTCTTCTTCTCTAACAATATATGTCCCACAGACTGAATTATAGTCTAATCCTGTTTGGTAGGATGTCTAGTTATACATGTGCAATTTTGGTCCAGTCTGGACCACTTTGGACCCCCACAAAGGGATGTGGTCCCAAGATTCTGTGCCTTCTTTTTCCCTGAGGGTATAAATCCCAGAGACCTCTTTGTGGTTTCTTCTTGTTTGGGTGGTCTAGTTGTGCATGTGCAATTTTTGGTCTAGTCTGGACCCCTGGGGCCCCTCAAAGGGCGTGAGTTACCCATACAGAAATGACCCCAATTGTTATTCTCACTACAGTGTACTGTAATTTGAAAGGGGGGTTATAGCTTTGTAGACATATGTGCAACACCTCAACATTTGTATTTCATGTATGTATTTTTATCTTTCAACTATCTTCAATTTCCTCTCTTAATTATTTCCTGTATGGTTGACTTAAGATCGCAGTGTTTGTATGCTAGTCAGAATTGATTTTGGGCGAGTTGTCTTCTAATGTTTATATAACAGCGGGCATTTTGAATAAATTATTGAGAAAAGATCATAGTCCTAGAAAAGAAATAAGAGGAGAAAAACATTGAAGTGTAAAGTATGCATTCATATTTTGTTTGTGTAACTAGCAGCAGATATCTTGTCTTCTCTTCTAAGAAACGGATGAAACTACGGTCGTTGACCTCTGCATTTATTAGTGTAAAGCGGACGTCAAAGGAAGCACCCCACGCTCTTGTCCACAAAGGCTAGGCGGGGCGGTGTTGACCGCTGGCGTTGTGCTTTAGGCCACTACGAAAAAGCGAATATCCAAAGTAAAAAATAAATGCATGCAATATCTTAAAGTTTTTATCAATAATGGTTGACCGAAATTATTTAATGCCCAGTAGTAGGCCGTGAATATATCATTTATAAAATAATTATAGTAAGGAAACGGCAATGTATGAAGGAAAAAAAGTCACAACCAGTGATTTCCTGCAACATTTACAGTTTCATTTAACTAGGAATAACCAAAATATTGCAAGTAAATGATGTTCACAGTATCCAAAAGTACGGAGGGAATCTGTTTTTTTTTTAATAAACCATGTTCTTCGTGGTTATAGATATGCCGAACCAAGGAGCACGTAACTCTTCTATCTGCACCACGGTTCAGCACTTACACTTTGCTATGAATTAATCATTGTCACGAGATAAGAATGGAACAGTGTGAATAAAACCACGAAAAAGATAAATTGTGTATATTTGTAAATAAAATAAACACATTAGCCTACAGTGTGTTTATTATACTATGTCAAGTAATCTCCAGAATTTCCTCTGACTCATGAACTTTATGATGGCCCTATATATATATATATATATATATATATATATAGCACCATGTGATAAAAATTTTTACGACACTTATACAACCAGATATTGGCGAAAAAGAAAACAGACAAAAGACATTATTAAACATATAACAGTGCCGTAAACTCCTCTTGAAATAGTATGAAGTCATTATTTCTCTAAAGCATTGATGGGCAATGAAAAAAAAATTGGGATAATGATTTATATATAAATGTATATATGGCTAGGAAAAAAAATTAAGCTAGTCGGAAGAAAAACTAGTGTTTGCATACTTTGTTTCTACACTTGAACCGACATTGGAAAATATCGAAAAGGGGGGGGGGGGGGGGTTACAAAAATACTTCATCCCATCCCCTGTTTTGAAAAAAGAGGGGATGGAGCACATGCCCCTTTTGCTACCAGAAGAAAAACTAGCATTTTACTGCTTTGTTTCCACACTTTAACTGATATTCTAACTACTTGATGATAAAAAATCTTAAAGATTAAAGGGGGCGGAACATTACCCCCCCACCTTGATTTGAAAGAGGGGCACATTCCCCCGCTGCTGCCCCACTTTTTTAAAAGATAATAAGAGGAAACCAGTAGAGCTTCAGTCTCGACAGAGACTTCTGGTTGACAGAGTAATTGCCCTTGAACATTAAATATTTCTTGAAAGTATTAGTTCTCTTGCAATTATATTACACTAGCTTAGCTGCCAGTGGGGGCATTTGTGTCCCAGCGACTTATTAAATTTCTAGTTCATAGAATTTATTCAGAGACTTTTGTTCTCCTATGTCTGATCATTCTGACAATCTAAGTATTGACTAGAGTTTTACATGTATAATTATAAGTTATACTGAAAGTAGATACGATGTTTAATAAGACGGTCATAAAACAACCAGAAATTGGCCTTTTCACATATACAGTTAAATACCCGCTGTGCTTGGTTTAGATGTCGCCTTTTAACAATACTTGGTCAACTGACCGTTAAGCATTGTACGCATACATCAGTCATACAAAAAGAATTAATTTAGCAAATGACAAGAGCAGTGAGTATAATGACCATGAAGACATAAAGCGTATATCTCTGTGATCAGTGCCAGATCCAGCGCCCCCTTTGCTGGTAGCCATGTAATTATGATTTGGAGTACCAGTATAATACCATACTTGATAAATCCAGATGGATGAATTTTGTCAGGGACTTATAAGGATATATATACATCCCTGAATTTTATCAAGTTTGTATTATTTGCTGTTTTTAAAAACATAAAGTGCCGAATTAATCATGCTTCTGAACATTTACAACAAAAATGTTTCCTTCATGACTGCTCACTTTTTATTGATTTTTATCTGCACATTATACACAATATGTAGGCTTTTTCTGGAAATTTTTCTCAATTTTGGGAGTGTGCATTATGCATGGGTAATTATGGTACTTTTGCTCTAAGTGCTTTAGAAGCCGTAATTTCAATTTCAGGAGTTTTGCTGGGATATGAAAAATATTTTCGGCTTCCTCTAACATGCTTGAACATCGATGTCATTTGAACTTTTTAAAAAAAAATTCAATCTCAAAATGCACAAAAATATCGGACACTTGAAATCTGGAAAATGATGCATAAAATTTTTATATGCAGTGTTAATTTTAGTGATGCAGCAGTGCCTGAGAAACTAAGCATGAATTTTTTTTGGCCTTGAGGTTTTTTTTTTTGTATATATTTTTTTTTTGTATATATCTGTAACATTCAATCACAGTACATTTAGTTTTGCATTATATATGTACCTATATGGAATTTTAAAAAAGATGATAGTGAGATGAGACATTGTTAAAACATAGGATGTTTGAGAGATATGTCCATGGAAAGGTCGCATTTGTTCACAGCGTTTTTTATTTACTCAGGTGTTTGATAATGGTAACAAAGTCTACATGGTGACGGAACTTATGCAAGGAGGAGAATTATTAGACAAAATACTTAGGCAGCGATTTTTCTCAGAAAGGGAGGCTAGTGCTGTGTTACAAATAGTGACGAAGACAGTAGAATATCTTCATGCAAATGGAGTAAGTTATATGGAAACTATATTGTCAAGTAGAGTGAAAATTGCAATTTATGAAGAAATTTGTTCAATAAATAATCTAGAATGTACAATAATCATTTATACATGTTTAAGCAGATTGAAAGTACAATGAATTTCCTCTGAAGAAAACTGCTTGTAATGAAAAGATTTTATACTTTGATTTTGATACATGTACATTGAAAAAGTTAAGAGATATAATATAATATAATCTAATTTTATATCTAACTCTCTTTAGGTTGTACATAGAGATCTTAAGCCTTCCAACATTTTGTATGCAGACAATTCTGGCTCGCCTGAAAGTTTACGTATTTGTGACTTTGGCTTTGCCAAACAATTACGGGCAGACAATGGTCTTCTCATGACACCATGCTATACAGCTAACTTTGTAGCACCAGAGGTAATGTTTAATCATGATTTGATACCTTTTCCTATTTTGCTGACCTAAACTAAGTGAAAGACTGAGTAACAACTATAGACCCTGATATTTGTCATGTTTGATCAATAATGTAAATTTATGAACACACCTAGATCAAAAGATCATTCATATTTGTTTTTAAAATGAGCTAGTGTCCAAGGGACAGATTTTAATGTATAATGAAATGATACATGCACCATAAATCATTGATGTCCAGATAATAATGATAATGTTAAAATCTATATCTCAACATTTTCACTTTGATTCCAACTATACTAAAGTATATTGTTACCCTTGATTCAAAAGTATGTCATGAATTTGACCCAAGGTCATATCACTTAGGTCATATTGACTGCAAAAATGTGGGCTGAACTTGGGTCCAGGAGGTATGTTGGCAGCTTTTGCCTTTACCATTTTTATGGTCATCAAACCTCAAAATATTGTTGCCCTTCAACCAAAGGTCCTTTACGAATCTGATCCAAAGTGTTACCATCAAGGTCAAGGTCAGTAGAATGAAGCATTCTGAAATAATGTTAGGGACTATATTTTGGTATCTTTTGTCTGATGGTTATTAAAGTTTGGTATTCTGTCGGGGCTTTTATATTGGTTTTATACCCAATGCTATGATATCCCCAATTGTAAATCATGGTTTTTCTCTAATTTCTTTCTAATTAACCCAAAACTCCTATTTATGAAAAAAGCAGAATAATTCTGTATATGTTTTGTAAAACAGAGAATAGTGGAAAGAGTGTTTATTAATGCCCTTGGCACTGAAGTTTTATGACTTTTATGAAATGACTAAAGTTGTCTGGAATGCACCATGCTGACTCAGATTCTGGAATGTTTCCTTTTAGCTACAGGAGAAATATAAAGGTATCTTCAAAGTACTTAAGAAGATAGACCTTTAAGAGATTTGAGTAGTGTTTGTAGTTATATCTTATTCAACAAATTGATAATTGCTAAATGTATTACCATTGAAAATACATGTATTTTGTTTACAAACGTATTTTGCAAGCAAGTGTGACTGTGGTATTTTACTTTGACAAAATTTGTATTGATTCCTATAACAATATTATTCATGTAAGAATAATATGTTGTTACACCATTGTGTAGTTGGCACCGAAGAGAATTGTGTTTTACAGACACTGCCATTGTAACATAAGAGTAGGAATAAGGATGCCATTGTAACATAAGAGTAGGAATAGGGATGCCATTGTAACATAAGAGTAGGAATAGGGATGCCATTGAATCATAAGAGTAGGAATAGGGATGCATTGCTTTAAAGAGTGTTGATTTGTGTTGCAGGTTTTAAAAAGACAAGGTTATGATGCTGCCTGTGATATCTGGAGTTTAGGTGTTCTACTGTATACCATGCTTGCAGGGTAAATAGATATGTTAATAAATCAAATGTAGCATCATAGAGTAGGAGTGTATATTAAATTCTTATGACCACTCATTTGGACTGGGCCCCAACTGAATACTCCTGAAACAAAGGCTAGATTTCTCTTGTAAAGGACTTTCTCTATTAGGTGGGATTGATTTCACTTTTTGCTGGTCTCTGACCTTGTGGATATAAAGTGTTACAAAAAGAAACATTTGCTGACTCTGACACAGCATTCATATTCTATACAGTTAACTCTCAATAACTCACACTTAATAACCCATGTAAAACAGTTCATGGTAAGTGGAGATGGAGCTCAAGATAAATATTCCTGTACAGAAAATGGAGTGCTGACTTTTTAACAGTCCAAGCTAACAAGAAATTTGAGTTATTGGTATTTGAATTACAAAAACAAGAACTTTTAACTGATACCATAAGTTTTTACCTTTACAGTTGACCCTAGAGTCAACTTTTCAAAACTTCAGCAGTGGCAATATCCAGTGAATGGTAAATGATATAGCATTCGTATTTCATACATTGAATCTTTTAAAACTTTTAATTGATACTCTAAGTTCAGAGCTATGGTCTTGTGACCTTGACCTTAACAAAACCTCTTTCAAGCAACTTCTTCAGAATAGCTGCATAACTTGAAAAACCAGGTGGTTTTGAGCATTTGTGAATAGTATGTGAAGATCTGATGTTACTTTTGGTTTTTACGCTTTTTGTTTTTTTAACTCACCTGAGCCAAATGAGCTTTAGTCATAGTGTGCCGTCTGTCGTTGTTGTCGTCCGTCTGTCGTTAACTTTTTCACATTTTCGACTTCTTCTCTGGAACAACATTGCAGATTTGGATCAAACTTTGTGTAAATGATGTACTCAAGGTCCCCTACTAAAATTGTTTTCGGGATCCAGATTCCCTCAGGGGTGGATCCAGGGCGGGGCCAAAAGTGCCCAAAACGGCACCCCTCTTCAAACATCTTCTCCTCCAGAACCAGTACATAAATGGGGAAACTAATTGCATTTCAACAATTTATAAAGATGGGTTATTAAAAATTTTGTTCAGGGTTAAGATCCGTCAAATAGAAATTTATGCTTTTTTGACGCGTTTCTGGACTTAGTCATTTCAATGCAGAAAAGTGTCATGTTTTCCAGTTAATTGATATTGATGATTTCTTAATGACTATTTTGATCATAATTGTGGTAAGGAATGTGAAAGATTTTGTCATTATCCTAATTTTTGGATTTTTTATGAATTTTTTAAGACTTCCAAAAAAAAAAGGGGGGGGGGGTTGCCATTTTTCACATTTTCAACTTTTTCTACAAAACTGTTCAAAGGATTTTAATAAATCTTGGTAGAAATAAGTCACTTACGATCCTCTTCAAATTCTGTTGTTTTCGTCCAGACCTCTGTACAGGTGACGCCACCATAGTCACAAAAGAGTTCCCTCCTTTAACAATATTCTTTTTCATATGGGCTGTATACAGAGACAAACAGAATGCATAGAAATCATCTAGAGGGATGAGTGAAGACGTATTGTTATTTTGGTTCCCTTCCAAAATCAAATTTTAGAATTTTTTTTCAACATTTCTTTGGACTTGGTGATTTCAGTGCAGAAAAGTGTCATATTTCCTAGTTAATATATAATGATGATTTCTTATGGATTATTGTGATCATAATTATGGTAAGGATTGTTACTTTGAAAGAATTTTGTCAATATCTCAATTTTTGGATTTTCTATGAATTTTTTAAGACTTCCAAATGAGGGTGTATAGGAACAATTCAATCACATTTTACACTTCTGCTGTTATACCACATGAAAGATTTTAATTAAACATGAAGAACATGAAGTACTAAAGGTCCGCTATCAATTTGGTAAATTTCATCCAAATTGGTTAACAGATAGTGCCACCATGTCTAAAAAGTAGGTCTCACAATGGTACATATACCACTTGGTAATTGAAATATGGAGAGTAGTGGTTCAAATCCAGCTGTGGTCAAAATTTTTTTTTTCTTCATTTCTTTACACATCTAAATAAGTTTTTAGATGTTTCTCAACACTCAACATATGAAATTAGACAATTTTAAGTTGGATCTGGACAATATTTGAAACAATTGTTGTTCATGATCCAGACTTGAAATCAGTCAACAAAAGGCCCCACCTAAAGAAAATGACTAACCTGTTGCCCTGAATTACATCTTGCAGAGACAAAGCAAATGCTTAATATCAAAATCACCTGAATGGATGTGCAAAAAAGTGTTGTTTTTTATTCTGGTCTGAAATAAAATTTGACATGTTTTCAACATTTGTGTTGACTTAGTCACAGTAATGCAAAAATAAATGAATTCTTCCTTCATGCATGACTGATCATCTAGGTACTCAGGTGAGCAATATAGGCCCACTTGGGCCTCTTGTTTATTCTGGTCTGAAATAAAGTTTGACATATTTTCAACATTTGTGTTGACTTAGTCACAGTAATGCAAAAATAAATGAATTCTTCCTTCATGCATGACTGATAATCTAGGTACTCAGGTGAGCCATATAGGCCCACTTGGGCCTCTTGTTTATTTCAGTCAGGTAATTTTCATGCCCCAGTCTTTTATGAAAATTTGGAGAATTCATCGTTACCAATGACTGTCTGTCTGGATTTGATTTCCATGCCATGACATTAGATTGCCTTGATGAATTATTACTTCCCTGTTAGTGAAACTGGAAGGGACTATAATGTTTGTCATTGTCCGTCTGTCTGTCCGGATATTTTCCAGACAATAACTTCAGTAAGGAATGAGTAATTTGAAAATTTTAGTTAGGAATGATTTATTTCTTTCAAACTTCATATAGGGTTAGGTCATGTAAAGCTCTAGGATGTGATTGATTTGGGGTCAAAAGGTCAATTCTAAAAATAACTTACTAAAAATAGACACTGCATTTCATTTGCCAGATAATAACTTGATTTAAAAATGAATGATTTCTTTTATACTTCTATAATGCAAGCTTATGTAACTGGAAGGGACTATAGTGATTAGTGTTGCCCGTCTGTCCGTCTGTCCATCCACCTGTCTCTTTGGATGGTTTCCAAACAATAACTTCAGTGAGGAATGAAGAATTTGATTAATACTTCATACAATGTTAGCTTATATAAAGATCTAATATGGGATTGATTTTGGGGTTAAAAGGTCAGATTGAAGGGTCACTGTTACTAAAAATAAACATTTATCATTGTATTTTGGTTTCCAGATGATAACTTGAGTTAGGAATGATTAATTTCTATCAGACTTCATATAAGGCTAGCTCATGAAAAGGTCTAGGGTGGGATTGAATTTAGAGTTCAGAATGATTGATTTCTTTTAAACTGCATGTAATACTAGCTTATGTACAGGTGTAGGGTATGATTGATTTAGGGGTCAAAAGGTCAATTCTAAAAATCACTGTTACTAAAAATAGACATTTATCACTGCATTTTGGGTGCCAGATAATAACTTCAGTAAAGAACAATTGATTTCTTTTAAATTTCATACAATGCTAGCTTATGTGTATGTCTAATGTAGGATAAATTTTGGGTTCAAAAGATCAGCTTTAAGGGTCTCTGTTACTAAAAATAACGTCAGCATAGTTCAGTCAGAGACTTTTACTGAAAATAGTGATTCATCCAGATGATAACTATAGATACTGATGCCAGATATGAATAAAACGATGCTATATTTTTGCTGTTAGTTTCACTAGAATTTGATATAAACTTCGCAGAATTCAATGTTATTTCTTATTAAATCATGCAAAAGGTTACACATAACTGTTTTAAGTTGCTTATAAGGTACTAGTCACTTCGAAGGTACAGGTTGTGGGAGGGGACGTGTGTTGCATGCATCACTGACTGTAAGCATGTATATTTTGTGTGGATGTTGAAATATTAAAAATCTAAATCATGTAGAAATTTTGCTGATTTTTAGCCTTTTCTGCAGGAGTTGTGGCCTTTACCATGGTATATTCTGTGCAATAACTTGAAATTGCCTTAAATAAATTGATATAATTGTTATTTTGAATATAAGTTGCAATATGTAAAAGGTTTAGCCCAGGTTAGATTTTTGCTAATAGGTAGGTTCTAATCTTTTCATTAAGCCAGCGTGGCTTAGTAGTATTGCGCTGGACTCTTGATCGGGAGGCCGGCATGACCAGAGCGAGAATGCCGGTATCTTTCGGATGACAGTAAAAATCGAGGTCCTCTGTCGTGGTATGCATGGCACGTTAAAGATCTCTCACTGCTTCGGTGAGTCCGTTGCAAAGGTTAAAATTTGTATGCCCTGCATCAGGCAGATGCCGTCACCATATATGTGAAATATTTGTGGTGTGACGTTAAACAAAAATCAATCAGTCAATCTCATCTTTTCATTTGTAGTGGAATTATGGCTTTTCAAATTGCACATGTTTAAAGAATTTCCAGTTTTTTCCAGTTTCAGTTGCATTCATGTCATTCTGACATAAAATTTGTTCAATTTTAGCCATATTTTATGTATTGCTTCTTGATAAAGTGAGTATTTGTAAACACTACATCTAGTTTATACAACCATTGGCAATCAAGTAGTGCTCTGATGCAATTTAGGCAATTAAAAAGTGATACAATGGCATACCAGATGGAGCACCACGGATCTTTACGTTGGCGAGTAGACTGATGGAGATCCACTAGAGATTAGGTAGCACTTCTTGTGATAGTGGTGCTTCATATGGTGAACTGTGGTGCTCTCACAGAGCGATGTAAATCACCACCAAGTGGAATGTGGGTATAAATTTTGAAATGAAATATATGTTTAATAGTTATTTATTATCTCTTACATTTATTGCTTTCTTACAGGCATACTCCTTTTGCTAATGGACCTAATGACACACCAAATGACATTTTGTCCAGAATTGGAGAGGGTAAATTCACTCTGGCTGGTGGTAACTGGGATTCAGTATCAGCTGCCGCTAAAGTAAAGCTTTTTCTCATCGACTTCAAATTTTTAAAAATATATACTTACAAGCATAAATCAATTAATTTTTTATACACCTATCATTAGACAGGACATATTATGTTATGGCAATTTGCATTTGGCAATACACATTTAGGTATGATTGCTTTGGATTTACCATAGTTATGCCACTCGAACTTAGAAATTTTCAAGGATTTTTCAGTTTTCTGGATTTCTTTATGCAGTGTTTTAAGGTACTGGATTGAAACTTGGCATATATATTTATATCAGTGAGTACCATTACCAGATCGCATTTCGGTATAATTGCTTTGGATTTGTTAGAATTATGCCTCTGATGAGATACCAGGTATCTTCCTTTGTTTATAGGTAATTGAAATATCTGATACTCAATTTTCCTATCCATGTGATACCATATTTTATAGGCTTTTTCCAGCAGTTTTTCTCAAGATATCGGATTAAAACTTTATATTCATTCAAATTGATCGCCTTCAAGCTAAGTGACAGGTGTATTATGCCACACTAGGCGTTGGTCATATGTCATAAATTGATCCCCTTCAAGCTAAGTGACAGGTGTATTATGCCTCACTAGGCGTTGCTCTTGTGGTCATATGTCATAAATTGATCCCCTTCAAGCTAAGTGACAGGTGTATTATGCCACACTAGGCGTTGCTCTTGTGGTCATATGTCATAAATTGAATTTTGATCAAGAGAGAAACAAGGAAACTGTTGTATCATCTGTGCAGCATAGCATTGTTTTATATTTAAAAAATATCTTTTTGCTATTCTTGTGAAATAAGGGATGTGCTTGCAGTATGAAACTTAGTAAGTTAAACACTTTTGTCTGTTGCCTGTAGTTAGACTTTTACAGAACATGCTAACACAACTGTTGTATAATAATTTGCATTTTGTATAAATGTGATACAGATTGTATATTGAATGATTTACTTTAGGTAAATATATCAACCTTCTTAACAAAATTTCAAGTTATAGTTAAGCTGGTATAGCCCTATGGATGAGGTGCTCAGTTGATGACTGGTAGGTCATAGGTTTGACTCCTGCCGTGGGTACACTGGTGTTCTGTCTTTCAGACGAGAATGTAAAAACCGAAATCCCATGGCATGTAAAAGATTCTTCACTGCATCAAACAATAATCTGTCAAATTGTAGCTATTCATTCATATTTGTAGGATCTGGTGCAGAAAATGTTACATATTGATCCAAATAGTAGATTATCAGCAACCCAGGTATTGAATCATCCATGGATTGCCCAGAGAGAGGCACTGCCTCAGTTCAGACTTACTCTTCAAGATGCTCAGCTTGTCAAGGTAGTAAAGAATTCTAAATATGTAATAGGGCATGCTGTAGTGATACATGGGCTACATTATTTCTTGATTGATAAATATTAGATATATTGTTTTCAAGACAATGTTTTAGCTCATCAGGACAAAATATCCAGAGTTATTGTCATATCCCCACACATCTGCATTGGCATCCTTTCACACAAAAACCTTTTACTCAGGCTGTATCTTTTGAGCAAAAAGGGGTAGCGCTTTGACATCTCATACATAGCTTCCTCATGACAAGAGCTTTCATTTGATGCCACGACTTGTGACCTTGAACTTGGACTTTGACCAACTTTTCATACTCTTGAACCTGGGCTATTTGATATCAATTGAACTAATAAGAGCAGGGCTTCCATGCTTCACACTTGGGTTCTTCATGACAAGAGCTTTTATTTGATACCATGACTTTGGATCTTGTGACCATGACCTTTTACTTTGATTAACTTTTTAAAAACTTTTAACCTGGGCTATATTTTTTAACCAGTTAGGGGTAGTGCCCTGATACTTCACACACAGATCCCTCATGACCTTGAACTTTGACCTACTTTTCATAAACTTTTACATTGGCTATATCTTTTGAACCAATAGGAGTAGGGTCTTGGTACTTCATACATAGGTCTCTCACATCCAGACCTTTCATTTGATACCAAGACTTATGACTATGTGTATGTGACCTTTTAATTTTACTAACTGTTCAGAAACTTTTACCTGTTTTTTTTTCTTTTGAAATAATAGATATAGGGATTTCACATGTAGATTTATTGTGACCAGAGTTTTCATCTGGTTGACTATGACTTTTTCCTTCGACTTGACGTTGAAATAAAAGAACATTGAGAATTCATGCTTTCCTGTGACAATGTCCAACTGGTGAGCTATATTGTCTTGTGACAACTCTTATTGTTGAATTGTCTTTTCATTCAGCTTTAACCTTAATTATAAACTGTTGAACTGTTGTGAGTGGTACAGTCCAACTTCAAAAATTTTACATTTGATTTCTATAAAGAATGTGTATTTGAAATATATGCTCTAATAGAGAGATTGTTTCAAATGAAATAAAAATAGCAACCTTGATGTTTATCAATATATGTAAAGTATTATAGTGTTTAGGAAACACAGTGTTACAAGATTTTTGTATTTTCATTAGGGGTGAAACGATTCACCGCGTTGCACTGTGAACCGCGATAAAATCCCTCGATTCAGTGCAGCGGGGTGAATTCCTGATTTTATGGTTCGGTTCGGTTTTGTATAATAGTTTTAACATCTCTTTGTAACGTGCTCCATCATTGTTTAAAGTAGTAAAATTAACCAATCAAACAGGGTCTTTGAATGTCGCCTACGACAACAAACCAAAAGGGCGACTGAATCTGTCAAACTTATGGACGCCCCTGCATATTACCGCTTTCCTGTCTGGAAACATTTGGACTTCCGAGATTCTAGTAAAAAAGACACTAGTAATTGTAAAATATGTTTCTGTGATGTGAGTTACAAGACCGGTAATACGTCTAAAACGAAAACATAATATTTCGTTCTGTGAGGGAGACACGTGCACGTCCCGGAACAGTAAGGCTCAATCCACTGTTGGAACTGGAACTATTCAGACAAAACTGAAAGATACATCATTTAGTACTGTAACTCCAAAGTTGTCACTATCTCATCACTGCTCAAAATCGATTACATTGGCAATACCGGGTAGCTGGTTTTATTGCACAGGACATGCGACCATATTCTGTTGTCGAAAATACTGGCTTTAGAAATCTTATCCAACTGCTTGAACCTAGGTATACCCTCCCAAGCAGATTTTAGATAAAATTAAGATCTTGTCAACAATTTTTGCTTTATTTCTTAACAAAGTGTATTGTTTCGAAAATAACCGAACAGAGGCTCTGAACCGTGATATGTATCGTATCGTGAGGAAAGCGTATCGTTTCACCCCTAATTTTCATAGCTTATTTAATATGCACTACAGTAACAAGTTTTTGACCAAAAGTATGAGGACATAATAGTCCACTATACATGCAGCATTCAATGGCATTGTATAGGAGTTTACATTACACCCTGCATTAAGTGGCATTGTATAGGAGTTAACATTACATGCTGCATTCAGTAGCATTGTACAGGAGTTAACATTACACCCTGCATTAAGTGGCATTGTACTGGAGTTAACATTACATGCTGCATTCAGTGGCATTGTACAGGAGTTAACATTACACCCTGCATTAAGTGACATTGTACAGGAGTTAACATTACATGCTGCATTCAGTGGCTTTGTATAAGAGTTAACATTACAAACTGCATTCAGTGGCATTGTACAGGAGTTTACATTACATGCTGCATTAAGTGGCATTGTATAGGAGTTAACATTACATGCTGCATTCAGTTGCATTGTACAGGAGTTAACATTACACCCTGCATTAAGTGGCATTGTACAGGAGTTAACATTACATACTGCATTCAGTGGCATTGTACTGGAGTTAACATTACATGCTGCATTAAGTGGCATTGTATAGGAGTTAACATTACACCCTGCATTCAGTGGCATTGTACTGGAGTTAACATTACACCCTGCATTAAGTGGCATTGTACTGGAGTTAACATTACATGCTGCATTCAATGGCATTGTACAGGAGTTTACATTACATGCTGCATTAAGTGGCATTGTATAGGAGTTAATATTACACCCTGTCATTAAGTGGCATTGTACAGGAGTTAACATTACATACTGCATTCAGTGGCATAATACATGGCTTAACTTTACATGCTGTATTTATTGCCATTATATATAAATTAATATTACTTGCTGATTGATTGATTTTTGTTGAATGTCACACCACGAATATATCACGTATATGGTGACGGCATCTGCCTGATGCGGGGCATTCAAATTTTGACCTTTGCAACAGACCCACCCGAAGCAGTGAGGGATTTTTAACGTGCCATGCATACCACGACACGGGGCCTCGGTTTTTACTGTCTCATCCAAAAGACAGGACACCGGCATGACCAGAGTGGGACTCGAAACCTGACTTCCCTATCAGGAGTCCAGCGCGATACCACTAGGCCATGCCAGCTTATATTACTTGCTGCATTCAATGGTATAATATATGAGTTAACTTTACATGCTGTATTCAATGGCATAATACATGAGTTAGCTTTATGTGCTGCATTCAATGGCATAATATATGAGTTACTTTACATGCTGTATTCAATGGCATAACATATGAGTTAACTTTACATGCTGTATTCAATGGCATAATACATGAGTTAGCTTTATGTGCTGCATTCAATGGCATAATATATGAGTTACTTTACATGCTGTATTCAATGGCATAATATATGAGTTACTTTACATGCTGTATTCAGTGGCATAATATATGAGTTAACTTTACATGCCATTTTCAGTGGCATAATTTATGAGTTAATGTTACTTGTTGCATTCAGTGGCTTAATACCTGAATTAGGATTAAAAAAAAGTAGATTATGATAATAATAAATAGAAATAGGAGGGTTTTTCTTAAATTAGAAGCGCTGAACATTTCTTTTTTGCCTTCAACATGCACCAAAATCGTTCTTTTAATAATGATATTATTTTGTAAATCCATGTTTCCTGTTTAGGATGAACAGGGTGATGTATGATAAGAGAATGTGTGTAATCTAATAGTTTTGCTGGGCCTATAGGAAGACCTTTGTTTTACTCTCTCATTTATATATATGTATATGTGTGTGTGTATATATATATTTGCAGTAAACATAAATATGACGAACATGCTTGTAACTCAATTTTATTTGTAATGAAAACAAATTTGCCATACCTTTACTCGACATTTTGTGTGGTTGTAACAAATTTGTACATGTAACAAAGTTCCTGATATTGCAAAATCAATCTCTGTCCCTTTTCCTAATTTTCTTAGAATTTTTATCTTGTTTAACAAAGTAGCATGCATGAACCTCAATACCTAAGCCATGAGATAGTGATTAGCAAAATTTTCGAACAAAAATGATTTTGAAATAACATTAACAAAGCGTACATTTTCTGAAAGCTCTTAACAAGACAGTCACTTTCAGTACTGTATTGCATTCATTAACATGGATTATAAACAAAAAAGTTATAATGAAAAATAACTTCAGTGACCAAAATGTTTGTAGAAAACATTGAGTATATGGGTAAAATATACAAAATATTAAAAACAAACTCAAGATATTGAAATAAATATTTTCTATCAAGATTAGATGTCATCATCGAGTACACAGTATTATAAAATCATGAGTGCAACTTTTGCTGAATATGCAATGATTGATCATAAATCTCAATATTTGAGCAAGAAGTGGTCATTGTACATCAGATTCTCTATATAAAAGCTTGGCTAATTTCACTAGCTATGCACTATGAGTCTGCAACTGATATCAATGTGTATGATTTCCCCTGCAGCAGATCTTCTACAATCATGTGCATGGTTGTCGGATGTTATGTTAAAATCATAGATAATGTGACAACAATCATTTCAGTATCCTTGTAAACTTTCTGTGTGAGCTATTCCTTTTCCAGCGCTTCAAACAAAGAAATATCACTATTTTATCTAAAACTGTAACACTATAATTTATTGATGACCTCTTCTTGCTTGTAATGAAATAAAGATATATGGCAAATTTGAATTTATAGTCCCTTTTGTTATAAATAGAGTTTACTGAATATAGATATATACATATTAGTCTTTTAAAACCAGTCATATAGGTTTTTCAGGTTTTTCTTATCTATTTATAAACATATAATTTTTTGACATAGATCATGTTGGTGACAGTACTGAGTGTGTCATTTATTTCTTACCAAATACATCTATCACTCTTACTATATTATGATCCATACTTGTTTTATCAATCCATGTGTGTTACCTTCAGCATTTTTAGGAGTTGATGTACCTCATTAGGTACGGAACTTGGTTCATGGTCGATAGATCTCAGGTTTGAGTTATTGAGTTTGTCCAGTGTTGTTTGAAGTAATAAAAATCTAGATCCATTACCATGGTAAACCTTGGCATGTTAAAGGTCCCTCACAGCTTAGTGTACTAGAATGCATTGCATAGGTCTGTACAATGCTTGATCATACAGATGCTGTCACCATATAAGTGAAAAAAACTCTGTTTGACATAAAACAATAAATTTTCATTTTCAAGACTGGAAAGCTATATATTCAGACACACATCATTAAATATATGTTCTAACAACATACTACTACTGCTACTACTAGTACTACTGTATGTACTGCCACTACTGCTACTACTAGTACTACTGTATGTACTGCCAGTACTGCTACTACTAGTACTACTGTATGTACTGCCACTACTGCTACTACTAGTACTACTGTATGTACTGCCACTACTGAGTTATAATACATTATTAGAGTCTTAGTGGCCTTACACAATTATTGTGAAGGAATATAATAAGGTCATTTGTCATCCATATGTATGGGCATCTGTCCTAATTACATTGGTAGAACTATATTATTTTGTCATGACCATGACCCAAGGTCACACTCACATAGAACTAATCCCTGAAATTCTGGTATGGTATATAAAACCTTTTTGCTTGCTTTTCTCAAGTTGATGCTTTACAAATTGTTACCCATAAGGCAGGGCTAAGCTAAAGGTACAGCTAAACTGAACAGTCATAGCAAACTTAGAACAAAAATTGTTGTCCTTTCTATTAAACCTTTCTAATGACTTTAATCAGCTTCAGACTTTGCAGAATTGTTTTCCTTGAGTAAAAGGTGTTTACTGTTTAATGATCATACCTCTTGAAGTCAAGGTCACTAGAAATATTGCATAGAGATGCTGTTAGGATAGCTTTAAGTAGAACAGCATATGAGCAAGAGGATGTCCCACTTTCGGAGGTTATTATAATTTTTCCTTTACATTTTCAGATATAGATTTTTTATTCCAAATGAATCATGCCCTGGGATTTGCATTATGTTAAGTTTTATACTGTAATGACCAGTGATTTCCCGTTGCTATTACAGGGAGCAATGACAGCAACCTTTAAAGCCCTTAACAACTCCCCTAAGGCATCTCTGGAACCTGTAGGAGCATCAGGATTAGCACAGAGACGAGGCAAAAATAGACCGAAGAGTTCAACAGCAGTTTGATGTCAGGAAATAGTTGTAACAAATATGAGATCTCTTGAGAAACAATAAAAGGTCATAAAGTTGATACCTTTACTGTGGAACACAAGATAACTATTAAAGTACTTATAAACAAAGTACATTTTCCAGTACCCATGCAGTATGCATTTACTGTTGCTAACAGAATATACTAGTACTAGCAGAATATACGTTACTAGTACTAACAGAATATACTTTACTGGTACTGGTAGAATATGCATTTACTCATACTATTGGAGTTGGCATTTACTGGTACCAGCAGAATGTGCATTTATTGGTACTTACAAAGTGTACTGTACTACTTTAAATGGTTCAAGCAGAACATATATTTACTGGAATCTGTAAAATATACATTTAGTTGTACTAGCAGAACATACAGAATGTGCATTGTAATTAACATTCATTTTGTTCATTCACTTACCTTTGTTTATGTGAATCATATGAAACTAAAGTCTTTTCTACTTTTTGTTACATATTAGTTTTGTTTTAAAGAAAGAGAAATAAAGAACAAATTCATATCAGTACTTCAAGAAAGTTATCAGCCTTATATAGTCATTTCTTGAAGTTCAATTATTTAACATACAGCTTCTTCATTTGTTGATGTGTTTACTTTCTATATAGATGTATTACAAGAAAGACATTCCCATTGTAGCATTATTTATTAGGGCAGGGCTAGGAAAGCCATTGAATATTTTACCTGAAAGCTTCAAGTTTATAGGTCATTGGAAGAAATATGAAGTGCTAATATTGTTTCATATTCTTTTAAATCTGTATTTCTCAGTTATTTAATTGAATGTTTTTCAAGATATGAATGTGTATGAGTATTAACCAAGAGTTTGTACACTAATTTGTGACTAACCTAAAATATGTTCATTATATATAGGTAAAGGAATGGCTGTTACATAAAACAGTAGCAAAATTTTATATTATGACAATGTTAATTTCTGTGGGCATATTATAACAAAAGCAACTTCTTTTGTTTTCTGGCCAGTTGAAAATGTACCTCAGTACCTGTAAGCACTTCAAGACATAACCATAAGTCTTAGAATTCCATTGGAATTGAGATTATTTATAAATGTATATTTGGTACATAGCTGATTTATAGGGATTTAATCATGAAAATTCCGAGGTACCATAAAAGTATTATGTGTAATGACCATTATGCAGTATGGAAATTGCTTGTGTTATTCTGGACTCCAGAGTGCTTAATATGGCATTAAGTTCCCTATTTTTATTATTAATAGTGTTTCATGATAAAGAAGGAAATCTTTAAACAATCTCACTATAAACAGATTAATTTATAGCAACTTAAGTTAGCAATTGTTAATTCATTTACTGTTGTACACTTTTATCTAAATTATATAATAAGATATTGTGCTGACTTGTATAACTAATAAGATCAAAACTATGACCATACTTGTTAATTAGCATTATACACTGTGAATATAATCTCTATTTTTTGATACTTAGCTTGTAGAACAAATTAGTAGACGGTTTCTTGACTGTAATTATCATTTAATGATATTTTGTTATAAGCTTTGTGAATAAGAGACATAATGCTTGAAATAGCTTTATTTCATCATCATTCATGTTATATACATCTTCATCTACATTGTCATCACAGCTCATTGCAGGGCAGGTGCCCACTTACTCTGTGATGTGCATGGAGACAGTATTGTCATTCCAGCTCAAAGCAGAGCAGGTGCCCACTTGCTCTGTGATATGTAGGGAGACAAGATTGTCATCACAGCTCATTGCAGGGCAGGTGCCCACTTACTCTGTGATGTGCATGGAGACAGTATTGTCATTCCAGCTCAAAGCAGAGCAGGTGCCCACTTGCTCTGTGATATGTAGGGAGACAAGATTGTCATCACAGCTCATTGCAGGGCAGGTGCCTGCTCTTACTCTGATATGCATGGAGACAGTGTTGTCATCCCAGCTCAATGCAGAGCATGTGCCCACTTACTCTGTGATATGTAGGGAGACAAGATTGTCATCACAGCTCATTGCAGGGCAGGTGCCCACTTACTCTGTGATATGCAGGGAGACAAGATTGTCATCACAGCTCTTTGCAGGGCAGGTGCCCACTTACTCTGTGATATGCAGGGAGACAAGATTGTCATCACATCTCTTTTGAGGGCAGGTGCCCGAAGGTGCCCACTTACTCTGTGATATGCAGGGAGACAAGATTGTCATCACAGCTCATTGCAGGGCAGGTGCCCACTTACTCTGTGATATGTAGGGAGACAAAATTGTCATCACAGCTCTTTGCAGGGCAGGTGCCCACTTACTCTGTGATATGTAGGGAGACAAGATTGTCATCACAGCTCTTTGTAGGGCAGGTGCCCACTTACTCTGTAATATGCAGGGAGACAAGATTGTCATCACAGCTCATTGCAGGGCAGGTGCTCACTTACTGTGTGACATGCAGGGAGACAAGATTGTCATCACAGCTCTTTGCAGGGCAGGTGCTCACTTACTCTGTGATATGTAGGGAGACAAGATTGTCATCACAGCTCTTTGGAGGGCAGGTGCCCACTTACTGTGTGACATGCAGGGAGACAAGATTGTCATCAAACTCTTTGCAGGGCAGGTGCCCACTTACTATATAACATGCAGGGAAACAAGATTGTCATCACAGCTTTTTGCAGGGCAGGTGCCCACTTACTCTGTGATATGCAGGGAGACAGCATTGTCATCACAACTCTTTGCAGGGCAGATGTCCACTTTGTGACATGCAGGTAGACAAGATTGTCATCACAGCTCTTTGCAGGGCAGGTGCTCACATACTCTGTGACATGCAGGGAGACAGTATTGTCAAGAATTATAAGTAGCCATAATGATGCTATGCTGATTATTTGGTACTGAAATTTTAGATAAGAATGGTGAAATACTTAAAATATCTTATTACCTCATTCTAAGGGTTTCTCTAAGATTTCAGGAAACATTTTGTTGATGAGGATCAGTATTCATTCTTGTTTTGTTTTATTTGGTTTGGGTTTTTTTTTCGGTATGATCATCCCTAGTGGGATCATGAACAAGGATGTTTTCCCTTACCACTTACTTGGTATTAATCTAAAGTTTATCTTTTACTCGGCCAAATTTAAATGTTCCAGTCACATAAGAAACATCGTTTTATGCAGACCCAGCTGAATGAGAAATGTCCTTTTCTGTTGTAATTTCAGAATTTCAGAAAATGTTACATTAACTGACATGAGTGATGTTTAGTGAATCTTAAATAGATGATGGTTAACTGTCGATACCATTGCCATTTTTGCCTCTTTCACGTTGTAATAATAATAATAGTCTGTATATACTGGTTTTCCACGTTTGAAGTTTTTGTGTAGTATTTTGTTTTTGGCATGGAAGTATTCAATCAAAATATGGTGCAGGCTCACCCATGATACGCTTAAGATTTCATACATGGTGTGTCTTCAGATGCCTTTGTTTATAATTTATTGTTTAAGAGATTTCTCTTTGTTTTTGTTTAGGGAAATGAAGTGCTAATTCACAATGTACAGTATGTGTAATGTTACTCTTTTTCTCTGCACAAAATAGTGCTATTATTTATGTCAAGTATTCTAAGATGTTCAGTATCCATGAGAAAATAATTTCACTTTTAAAATGTTTCATTCATACTACTTTCTCTTTTTGATGTTTATTATGTACACTCTAAATTCATATTGAAGCTATAGATCTATCTATAATATATAATAAATCTTCAAGGAAATGTGTCTTTTTTGTTGAGTTCATTTCAATGTACAGATTTTACTTTACAAAAATCTTTGAGTAAGTTTAATGGTTTTCCAATTTTAATATTGACTTTCATTATAATAATTCTGTAAACCAGTTTCATTCGCTATGGCATCATGATGTGTAGTAAAATAAAAAGAATACCAAGAATGCTTGTACAAAAACTTGTACAGGGAGTAAATTCATTCATCAGTCATGGAGGTCAGTAAAGACAATCAGTGTTTGTTGAAGGGATATTCTGCGTTGGAATGTATAATTCCTTGCATAATCAGAATTATTAAAACCAGGTCAGTTTGTCAAAGTTTTCTGTTGAGGAAACAACCCACAATATGTTATCCTCCTAGACTGTTAGTAACTGCAAGGTCAAGTCTGTCATCTAGTCAACTTGTGGAGATGTCCTATTATTTTCTTTTTAGGTTATCTTTCTTTTTACTCCAAGATAACGCATGTAATGGTTCACTATAGACGCGTCAAGAGTGTATACGAGTATTTTTTTTTAGTAAATCTTGACTTGCTGAATGTATTATATTGAACGGTAATGCGACTAGTGTTAAATATTTTAAATTCCTTATGCTTTGAACGCTTTACGTACAATGTACTGTACGTAATTATTTACTGGAGCATATACGGTATTTAAAGGGTGTTTAGCTCATCTGAGCCAGAAATCAAGTTTGTTGAAGGGAAAGCTCTCTGGAAATATTTGGCCACGCCCTGGGGACCAACAAGTTACATGTTACATAGGCTTATATATCTACATACAGAAAATACCTTTTTAAATCTTGGAAATCACTTGCCGCTGTGACTTACGATTTGTTAAACAGTGTCTTTATATGCAGTATCAAATTTAGGCGAATTTTTTTCATTAGTTGGATTAAGGATCCGTCGACTCAAATTTTTCAACATCTTGAACAAAAAAAAAAAAACAGACAAAAATCATGAAATCAAAAAAAAAAAAAAAAAAAAAAAACCCAAAAGTAGTTCTAGTAAAAAACCTACATATTTGTCGTAAATTTTAACTAAGTAAATATTTACCGAGCGCTCAGGGTTCAGTTTGCGCATTAGCTTTTACGTCCAATACAGTACAGCGTTTCCGGTCAGAGGAAAGCGCAAAGTGGCTTCACGTTTAGTTACAACTGCAACGGAAGAGACGGGACAAAATAGCTTTTCCGTTGCAGTCGTAGCTTTCTGGAAATATATTTTCTGACCCTAAAAATGCTGGAAATAAAAGATCTGACTTTGACTGAAATGAAAATAAATATTCTGACTACTAGCATGTACATATACCAGATCATGCAAATATAAAGCTGAATGTTTTATAGAAAACATGTTGATTTTTGTCTGGCTCGCTTGGCTTGCCAGATTGCTCCCTATACTATAATGATTATGTGTAGTAGTTTAACTGTATAACTTATATTTCAGCGGAATTTATAGCAATGGACAAAACGTGCTATTTAATATCTTCAACAAATAGGATTGTTGCTTTTTAGAAAATATATTTGCATGCCTATTAATTGTGAGGGGCAGACATAGAACAAGGGCTCTACCATCTGCTTTCTGAGAGATTTTCTTTTCAAATTCTTGCTCGGAATAGTGTCATTCGCGTCCCCATGCCACCAATTTCCAATCCCTTTCCCCAACTTCCCCTCGTGTTGTTCGCCCCTCACTTACATGCCAGTCACACCGATATTATAAGCCGGTGTGGCCTAGTGGTATCGCGCTGGACTCTTGATCGGGAGGCCGGGGTTCGATTCCCGCTCTGGTCATGCCGGTGTCATGTCTTTCGGATGAGACAGTAAAAACCGAGGCCCCGTGTCGTGGTATGCATGGCACGTTAAAGATCCCTCACTGCTAGGGTGGGTCCGTTGCAAAGGTAAACATTTGTATGCCCCGCATCAAGCAGATGCCGTCACCATATACGTGAAATATTCGTGGTGTGACGTTAAACAAAAATCAATCAATTAAAAAACCGATATTATAACGTTAAAACAAGTGGCCAAAAGGGGTTCTTAATTGAATTTGTCTCATCTCTCACCTGAGCACATATGCAAATTTGATGTTTAAATTAAATCGTGTGCATTTCAAAATTTATGGTGGCCATATTTGTTGACAGTGTTCCATTCCTTTCAAGTTTCATCCAAATCGGTGCAACAAGACATTCATTAAATGATTGTAGCATATTTATTAAAATGTAAAATAAACACAAGCATAACTTCAGAATGAGAACAAAAGTAAATTCAACAAAAATGTGTATCTTCACTTAACATATATGATATCAAAAGTAAAAAGAGTCCTAAAAGGGCCTACCGGTATATTAGACTTAAAAAACATTGCACAATCATATTGAACAATGATTGTAGATGGCCATAAGTCTTTAAGTTTCTGTAAAATGTGTAAAATTGCACATGATGAATATCTTTGCTTAATATTTACCAGGCTTTCTCAAATTTAATCTAGAAGTAGTAAAGACAAAGTTATAAATGTGAAAAATCAATATATCAAATACTGTATATCAAAATATTTATGAAATACTTTTTTGCACTAAAATAACATAGTTCAAAGTAAGTCAAAAATTCAAACGAATAAAATATTATCATTCGGACAGGAAGCCAACACGGCAACGCTTCCTCACACATCCATCTATAGTGATAAATGGAAATTCTCTCTCTGGATACCAGAGACCGAGAGAGACTATACACTTCACTATAGAAACTAGTAGTGTAAAAACCTATGCCATTAAAGTATTGTTTGCATTTTATTTGCTGAGTTTACATTATATTAGAATGTGTTTTGAAAACAAAATATAATTATAGAAGGATGCGTGTTAATGGCATACATGTATGTACATGTATTGCAATGCAACTCTAACAAGTATTTATTGGCGACAAAAAAGTCAAGAAAATAAATAATCTGTCCCAGAATATTAAGGAAATTAATATACTATCCTTCAAAGATCTGAAAATAAATAATCAGACTCGACCAAATTTGCAAGCCCCCCACCCCACCTTTCAGAATCAAATGGTCGTCCATTAAATCAATCAGTTTGAGGACATTGCATTTATGCAATAATATTTTATTGTGTCGCTTGTGAAGCACATAAGGATCACTTTGTTTAATTTCACTTTGTCCAGCGTCTGTCTGTCCTGTAGTCACACTTCAGATGGTAGTAACACATTTATTAACACTGATACAAACATTATTTTACAGATCAAGTATAAATCATTAACTCTTTGAGGAGTTATACTACTAATCTTTGTCTCCAGTGATGTAGTATTGTTGAAGGGATAGCAATGTAAATCTTCAAAATTTTAGTACAGACAAATGCTTCATATATAAGAAGTGCCCCAATTTTGGGGGGCAAAAAAATCGTAATACAATTAAAAAAAATTTCTGGCCTTATTCTTGGTAAGCCCTTGCTGCTGTATTTGACCATGCCCAAGGGGAAGATTGTTTTACAAAGGCTTGTGTAGGAACTGTCCTTTATTTTTTCCCTCAAGAACCATAAACCACTATGATTTATTATTTGCTATATAACATCCTTATGATATGCTGTAGTGTATCAAGTTTGCTCAAAGGAAGGTCTTGTTGCAATATTTGGCCTCGCCCCAATGACTCGATTTTATTTAGGAGATATTTATCTAAACTCTCTGTTTAAGAAGTTCAGGCCCAAAGTGGCTTCATATTTAGTATAAAACATAAATATTACTTTGTTATATCACTTTTATTCAAAGAAAATGCCTGTGGTTATATCAAATACTGCCTCAGGGACTTGCAGCTTTTACATGCATGTGTATAGGGAAAATCTTTAAAATCTTCTTAAGGACTAAAAAGTGATAGAAACATATGGAATATATATGATTTATAGTATAAAGTTAAAAAAAAGAGTGTTAGATGGCATTTTAAAACTAATGCCATGAAAAGTACAGTTCTTTCAAATTTATTGTTTCTGATGAGATCGTCGTAGCTCAGGTGAACGTTGTGACCCTTTAATATTTTGTTTTGTCTATCATTTATTTCTTTTTAAGCACATTCCTATGGAATGCATGCAACCATTACTAAAACAGCTATTGAATGTTACATTAGTATTGTCTTTTTCTAACTTTAAATTTTTGTTATTTAAAGTGGGCGCACATGTGCTCACTTTAAATAACAAAAATTTAAAGTTAGAAAAAGGCAGTATTGAAGAAATACTGAATAAGTGAGTGGTCAAAGCCGATGATGTATACTACTTCATTCTAAGAAGATGTCTACGCGCAATGATACGCAAATATGTTTCTACAGTAATTAATTGGCTTTGAACATGCATTATGATATCTAGTGGAAATCTTGGGAAATGGGGAAATATTAGTCACAATGTGATGAGTGTACGAAGATATAATAAGGCAGAAGAGGGGTATTATAATGATCTCCGACTCGCTCTCGTATTGGATATGGTTATTTCAGTATAATTTGAGTTGAGTTCTTCGATATTGATTGATTCATTCTGAATATCCCTTGCATTATCTATAATATTTTCAGTCAGTTAGTGGGACAGAATAAGAACCACTTCTATAAATTCAAACATGATTAGCAAAAAGACAAAATGTTGAAAGGGGGGGGGGGGGGTGGGTTACAAGTTCCATTGCTGAATTGACGATTTCCAGGTATTTAAGTCGCCGGGACAAATGTCTGGAGAGCTATTGTCATACCTCCGGAGTCGTCGTCCGTAAATATAAACTTTAACATGGATCATAATTTTAGAACCACGTGAGACAGGGCTTTAATATTTTACGTATATGTTTTGTGTCAATGGGTACCAAATATTTTACCTTGTGACCTTGACCTTGATGTTTGACCTACTTTAAAAATAATCTTTAATCTTGGTCATAACTTATGAACAGTAAGAGATAGTATGTATTCCTAGTGACAAGACTTTTCATTACGTATCAAAATTATATACATTTTGACCTAGAATTTGACCACTGACTGACTTAAAGAAAATTGTTGCTTTTTGAATCTGGTTGCGGGTGTACTCTGTTGTCATTGACAACACTTGTTGGATTAACTATTCTAGTTTAAATGGATTTGGAACGATTCTCGGTCTCCGATGAAGTAATTGTGTATACAACAAAAGATGTATTGGTGATCATGGCATGTGTTAATGTACGTATGTATGTATATGTGTGTGTGTGTAGGCGTGTGTGTGTTGCCGTCACAAATTGTTAATTTAAACTTCTAATAGGTTTAGCATAAGACCGGAAACGTCATTAAATGACTAAATAACTCTTACGTCATTTAATATCTATCAAATACCATTTGTCTTTTTCAGCATTAAATTTTCTATATTACGAAACAGGGATTGATATGCAGATAACTGCCGTAATGGAATATATGATATGGAGTATAAAGCTTGTGTTCTGTTGTTTCAGTGAAAGAAGTGCTTTGTATTGTATGTCAAGTGGCATTCTAGTGCTGTTGAGAACATATACTGGTAGACAGTGTTCACATACGTGTTTAATGTTACCGAATGCTTCGGTAAAAGTGTTGGGCCTCGCTATCCAAAGCCTCTCGTCTCTGTCCTGGGTTAGAATCCTAATTAGGACAATGGGAAGATCTGCCTACATACTTCAGTTTTCTCCGCCACAAACCACAGGACAGAGAGTACACGTACCACCCCTCCTTATAAAAAGGGGATCAGGGCACAAGTGGATTTTAATGAAGTATTTCTACAACTAAAATTTTATCATACAGCTACGAAGTGGAGAGGAGCTTATATGTTATACCCCGCACCCGCAATTTATATGATCTGTATTAGTAGATAGTTCTAAACCAAGCAAAGAACAAGTGCAACAGTCAAATAAGAAAATTGAAGTAAACCACACAAAGAACCAATACTGACAGTATGTATCGGTAGACAAATATAAACCACACAAAGAACCAATACTGACAGTTTGTATCGGTAGACAAATATAACCCACATAAAGAACCAATACTGACAGTTTGTATCGGTAGACAAATATAAACCACACAAAGAACCAATACTGACAGTATGTATCGGTAGACAAATTTAAGCCAAATAGAGAACCAATACTGACAGTCTGTATTGGTACTCAGATATAAACCACACAAAGAACCAGTACTAGTAGTATGTATCGGTAGACAAATACAAAGAACCAATACTGACAGTTTGTATCCGTAGACAAATACAAATCACACAAAGAACCAATACTGACAGTTTGTATCGGTAGATAAATATAAACCACACAAAGAACCAATACTGACGGTATGTATCGGTAGATAAATATAAACCACACAGGTGATATTAAACGAGGTTTATTGGAACTTGTTGTACAGGCATAAATGGGCGGGTACGAGTTGCGTCAGGAACGAGTACCGACCAATCATGCCTGTACTACAAACCCCAATTAACCAAATAAATGTTCTTTAAATGGCTTGTATCATATTACACTATTTAAGCCCCGCCCTCAAACTTCGACTGTACTACAGTGACTCTTTTTCCATTACGCCATCTCTTGTATGATGTCACAATGCATTGTGGTTATCGCGCAACTCTCTACCTCGTGGTCATTCTGAGTCTGACATTTTTAGCGAGAAGGACGTAGGGCCTATTAGTACTTAAAAAAAAATGGCGAAAAATGGAATTGGATCTAAAAACAAAACATTTGATGAAACTATTCTACAGTGTGTTGTGACAGAAGAGGATATTTCATTACCACAATTATCTGAGCAGATAGAAAACAACGAGGACTCTGGAAATGAATTGTTCGGCAACTTTAATCACAGAAATCTGAAATTCAGTCCGTAAACAAGGCTTTCATATAGTGTGCCGTGGGATTGTCTCCCCACACAATCCGAGAGCACGCTATATAAAAGCTATGTTTATGGGCCGAATTTCATATTCCTGTGCTTTGATATCGGTATGGCGGCACTTAACGTGGTAGAAAGTCCCAGATTTGGAGAAATCACAGATGACGAGATCAATGAACTGATAACCGATCAAGAAAACAAAATCACGAGAATAGAAAACAAAAATAACACGCGATGGGCGATTAATGTATTTGATTTGATGTTATTTTCACTCTACTATACACGGAAGTTTGAGTATGGTTGGCTGTACTATAACTTCCCAAACTTGGAAGTTGTGGCACATCTAAGCTCCACTCATCACTCTAGGTATCTGGATTTATAGTACAGCACTTTTTAATAGAAAGAAACCAGTCCATGATACAGAGAACCATTACTTACAGTTTGTATCGGTAGACAATACAAACCAAAACCTTGTGTAACAGTAGAAAGTGCTCTAGTAGGCGTGGGGTGTTATAAAAATGCCATTAATGGTGTAAAATGAAATCGTTTATCACATTTATTGTAATTTCCGAAGAAGCCATCAGACTGTTTAGGGAGTGCTTTCACATCGTACAAATTAGCATACTTCTGTGTCTGTCTGATGTAGTTTTGACACAGAAGAGTAGAGTTCTAGGAATCATCGCAAAATGTTGATCTGATTTCCCAACTGCTTTAAGTTTTATGTTATAGTTGTCGATTCCGGAAGAGTGAAACTATTTTACATTATAGTCATTCATCAAATGTAGCTTACTAAAGAATCTAGTGTTCGCCAAGGATTGTACTCGTTATGTAAGACTGTAGAGTTAAGTAAAACGACAATTTCTTATTTTGATCGATATTAACGGACCATTTCTAATGTTATATGTATCACGGTAATATGTTTCTGTATTTAGTTCTCAGTAGTCTTTTAGAGTGAAACATCTCTAGAAAAATAGTGTTTATAATATATCAATGAACATTTGCTGTCTGCACTGCCGATACACTACCCATGACGGACCGCTGCCTTTCTGCTCACAAGTTTATCATAGATCTATGACAATAAATTTCACAAATCATCTTCATATTTTTCATCTTAAACTTTAATTCCTGTATTTTATTTCTTTCCAAGGTCCATGATCAACCACTGTGTAATGAGATAAATGAAGCATTTTAGGTGATTGATTTAAATTTGCTTGGAAAAATAACATACAACAGACCTTTGTGACATGTTTTGCGATATGTGTCAAACTTACTTACATACTTCAATGTACTGTGACCAGACAGATATATACATTTACGTTGTATGTAAGTTAAGGCGTTCACAAGACATACTAGGTGACCAAGCAACGTTCCCACTGTTTTACTGCTGCGCAGATTTCGTTTGTAAGGTGTGTATTTATGTTATTATGAACTGTTGTTCTCCATTAGTTCAATCATGGAGAAATCTATCATATTTGTTACTTGAGTACTGTAATGTTTGTACTGGATAAAAGATTTTGCCGTTTTGGGCCGAAATGAAAGGCATATAGATGTGTTATAATAAAGTTTATAACATTATCATTATGTTTAAACTTTATTATAAGATTGTTATAATAAAGTTTAAATATAATAAATGTTTAAACTTTAGTATAACACATGTATACAAGTACTATAAAATTGTACAAATATTATGAAATAAAATGCTAACACAGCATAAAAAAGTATTATACCGTGTAGATAAATAATAACAATGGAAGCATTATATAATGTAAGTAGAATATAATGGAATAGTATATTACATGTAGTACTTAGGTAATCTTCATGTTTTCACACATAAATTTTCCAACAACATCAAGAATACACTTTGATTCAGAATAAAACATATATAACATTTTATTTTTGTCATTAAAGTTAATAAATAATGGAACATCTCTCTATAATGGAAATATATGTAGTTCAATTCTAGCTTTTAAAATTCAATAAAAAGTGGCATTCATTATTCAAATTCATTTTTATTACATTTATTGCAATATCTATGTCTCTTGGTATTATCTTATACCTACCATTTTCAATTTATGACATAATAATCTTAATTGTGTAAAAGATTTTCAATGATAAGTATTGTCTATTATTTGAAGATGCATGTAAGGCTCAGAACTGAAATTTGTTTTTATTTGTAAATATGTATATAATGTCCTTTTTTGTATTTTTTAGCTCACCTGAGCGTAGCTCAAGTGAGCTATTGTCATAGTGCAGCGTCCGTCGTCCGTCCGTCGTCCGTGGTTAACTTTTCTACATTTTCGACTTCTCCTCCAGAACCGCTGCACAGAATTTCACCAAACTCCATAGGAAGTAAGTACTCAAGGTCCTCTACAAAGTTTGTGTTTTTTATGCCGATCCGTGATCCAAGATGGCCGCCATTGGCTCTGATTGGTTGACACATTTTCGACTTCTCCTCCAGAACTGCTGCACAGCATTTCACCAAACTCCATAGGAATTAAGTACTCAATGTCCTCTACGAAGTTTGTGTTTTTATGCCGATCCGTGATCCAAGATGGCCGCCATTGGCTCTGATTGGTTGACACATTTTCGATTTCTCCTCCAGAACTGCTGCACAGAATTTCACCAAACTCTAAGGAAGTAAGTACTCAAGGTCCTCTACGAAGTTTGTGTTTTTTTTTTTTGCCGATCCGTAATCCAAGATGGTCGCCATTGGCTCTGATTGGTTGACACATTTTCGACTTCTTCTCCAGAACTGCTGTACAGAATTTCACCAAACTTCATAGGAAGTAAGTACTTAAAGTCCTCTACCAAATTTGTGTTTTTAATGCCGATCCGTGATCCAAGATGGTCGCCATTGGCTCTGATTGGTTGACACATTTTCGACTTCTCCTCCAGAACCGCTGCACAGAATTTCACCAAACTTCATAAGAAGTAAGTACTCAAGGTCCTCTACGAAGTTTGTGTTTTTTATGCCGATCCGTGATCCAAGATGGCCGCCATTGGCTCTGATTGGTTGACACATTTTCAACTTCTCCTCCAGAAAAGCTGCACAGAATTTCACCAAACTTCATAGGAAGTTGGTACTCAAGGTCCTCTACGAAGTTTGTGTTTTTTATGCCAGTCCGTGATCCAAGATGGCCGCCATTGGCTCTGATTGGTTGAAACATTTTCAACTTCTTCTCCAGATTGGCTGCACAGAATTTCATCAAACCTCATAGGAAATAAGTACTCAAGGTCCTCTACCAAGTTTGTGTTCGGGATCCAGATTCCCTCAGGGGTGGATCCAGGGCGGGACCAAAAGTGCCCAAAAGGGTACCCCTCTTCAAACATCTTCTTCTCCAGAACCAGTACATAAATGGGAAAACTAATTGCATTTCAACAATCTATAAAGATGGGTTATTAAAAATTGTGTTC
Source organism: Pteria penguin (assembly GCA_035048485.1). Lineage (NCBI taxonomy): Eukaryota > Metazoa > Mollusca > Bivalvia > Pterioida > Pteriidae > Pteria > Pteria penguin. Next base: position 16,092,800 of record CM068581.1, read on the forward strand.
GGGGTTAAGATCCGTCAAATAAAAATTTACGTTTTTTTGACGTGTTTCTGGACTTAGTCATTTCAATGAAGAAAAGTGTCATGTTTTTCAGTTAATTGATATTGATGATTTCTTAATGACTATTTTGATCACAATTGTGGTAAGGAATATTATTGTGAAAGAATTTTGTCGTTATCTCAATTTTTGGAGTTTTTATGAATTTTTTAAAACTTCCAGAAAAAAGGGGGGGGGGTTGGCCATTTTTCACATTTTCAACTTTTTCTATAAAACCACATGAAAGATTTTAATGAAACATGGAATACATGAAGTACTAAAAGTCCTCTATCAATTTGGTAAATTTCATCCAAATTGGTTAACAGATAATGCCACCATGTCTAAAAAGTAGGTCTCACAATGGTACATATACCACTTGGTAATTGAAATATGGAGAGTAGCGGTTCAAATCCAGCTGTGGTCAAAAAATCTTTTTTTTTTTTTTACACATCTAAATAAGTTTTTAGATGTTTCTCAACACTCAACATATAAAATTAGGAATTTTACGTTTAAGACTTCCAAAAAAAAGGGGGGGGGGAGGCCATTTTTCACATTTTCAATTTTTTCTACAAAACTGTTTGAAGGATTTTAATAAATCTTGGTAGAAATAAGTCACTTATGATCCTCTTCAAATTCTGTTGTTTTTGTCCAGACCTCTTTACAGGTGGCGCCACCATAGTCAAAAGTATGTCACAAAAGAGTTCCCTCCTTTAACAATATTCTTTTTCATAGGGGCTGTATACAGAGACAAACAGAATGCATAGAAATGATCTAGAGGGATGAGTGAAGATGTATTGTCATTTTGGTTCCCTTCCAAAATCAAATTTTAGAATTTTTTTTTCGACATTTATTTGGACTTGGTGATTCAATGCAGAAAAAAAGTGTCATATTTCCTAGTTAATTGATAATGATGATTTCTTATGGACTATTGTGATCATAATTATGGTAAGGATTGTTACTTTGAAAGAATATTGTCAATATCTCAATTTTTGGATTTTCTATGAATTTTTTAAGACTTCCAAATGAGGGTGTATAGGAACAATTCAATCACATTTTTCACTTCTGCTGTTATACCGCATGAAAGATTTTAATGAAACATGGAATACATGAAGTACTAAAGGTCCTCTATCAATATGGTAAATTTCATCCAAATTGGTTAACAGATAATGTCACCATGTCTAAAAAGCAGTTCTCACAATGGTACATACACCACTTGGTAATTGAAATATGGAGAGTAGCGGTTCAAATCCAGCTGTGGTCAAAAATTTTTTTTCATTTCTTTACACATCTAAATAAGTTTTTAGATGTTTCTCAACACTCAACATATGAAATTAGGCAATTTTAAGTTAGATCTGGACAATATTTGAAACAATTGTTGTTCATGATCCAGACTTGAAATCAGTCAACAAAAGGCCCCACCTAAAGAAAGTGACTAACTTGTTGCCCTGAATGACATCTTGCAGAGACAAAGGAAATGCTTAATATCAAAATCACCTGAGTGGAAGTACAAAAAAGTGTTGTTTTTTATTCTAGCCTGAAATAGAATTTGACATATTTTCAACATCTGTGTTGACTTAGTCACATTAATGCAAAAATAAATGAATTCTTCCTTCATGCATGACTGATCATCTAGGTACTCAGGTAAGCGATATAGGCCCACTTGGGCCTCTTGTTTAATGTTTATGCCATTCTTCTATAACTTTATTTTCTATAATGTTTTTCATAAATGATTTAAATTTAGACATAATTAAGGATAATATTTCACTTAAAATTTTGAGGGTTTTCCTAAAGTATTGCAGACTGCTAAACTAAGAGCTTTTGTTTTGATGAAGAGATGAAGAAAGAAAATATGCATCATTTAGTAATTTGATACCCATTATGGGTAGAATATTCTCTAATCGGTACCAGAAAATCAAAGTGCCCCTGGCATTGTCACAGTACAGAATGTGTTGCAAAGCTACTAGCCTTTTAATGAACTCCTAGTATGTTGTTACAAAATCTAAGTAAAATTTCTCAGAAAAGTTGTCGGTAAATATTTTACTTAGAGCGTCAATTCGAAATTTTGATCATACTGTATAAAAAATATCCCATATTTCAGAACCATATTAAACTTAGAAAGAAAAGGTTTGATTGTATGCTTGAAACATGAACACTAATTGGGGTACTTGAATTAAAAGATAAAAAATCATTTCTTAGCTTAAAATATGACCTTATCGCCTTGTTAACTAGATCATTCTCCGATTGTTTTAACGATCCAGACACTGTAAAGTAAAGCTCAAGATATTTGCATTGTGAAGCAATTTTAACAACTTCATTTTTGTATGTAAATTTCTCTTCGATTGATTTTCAAATTTTGTTGAAAATAAGTATTCTGGGTTTACTTGAAATAACTTTAAAACACCATTCACTGTAATATTGAGAAAACACTCTAATTTTTGTTGTATCCATTACTTGTAGAAGTTAGTGTAAGGTCATCTGCATACATTGAACAAATTATGTATTCTGTGTGGATATATGCCAAGAACATTTCATGAGGGGCGGACAAGGGGTAGCCACTCACCCTCGCACCCCGTCATGCCCCTACAACCTCCTTCCTTCCTGCTTTCTACTCCAGAGGCGTAGCTGTCTATACGCCAGCATACCATGGCATGCACATCACGGGGACAAAAAAAAAAAAAAAAAAAGAAGTAAAATGTGACTCAAAGACATCCATATCATATAACAACTCGTAAGTGTCAAATCAATTTGTGAAAACATAAATTTCAACTTTCTCAAAATCAAAAAGACTTTAATGTTAAGAGGTAGATTCAAGTTCAGCTTTTATTGTGTTCGACATATATTCTTCAATATTAAACGTCATTTCTTATGACAAAAATAGTTTCAATGTTATCAAGATGTGGTCCAGAAAGCACAACTTTGCATTGAATTTTACAAAATTTTCTCGGGGGAGACCCTCGAACCCCCACTAGCAAGAGACGGTGATCCCATCCCCCTCTCAGAGCTGCGCGCGCCTCGTGAGAAGCTTCCTTTGCGTGTACATTAAATATTTCTAGCTACGCCCCTGTACTCCCCTTGTCTGATGTCCATATCGCTGTCTGATATTTTTCATAATGAACCGTTTGATGCATATATATTTAAAATATTGCACTCTGATAATGTGATATCACTGCATCACTGTCCATTTTTGAAACATATTAGACAGCTACGACCAGGCGTTAATTTATAGGACAATATTTTACTGATGAAATAAAAAAAAAATTCCCTTGCCCCAAGAACGAGGGAAAAATCTGAAAAGGAAGAAAAATCCAGCGTCCCCCCCCCCCAAATGTTGAAAAACAAATCACGAATGATGAAATATGAATGTCGAACTAACATTGCACGGATCAACAAATAACAAGTTTCTGAAAACTCGCAACTGCAATTTACGGAAGATCAGATAAGAATTACGGAGATATACATTTTGAATTACAATGAACGAATAAAGCATTCACTTGCTGTACATTTACATAGACAACATCTTACATCTTCATTTTGTAAACGAACAGTTATGTACTACAAATGTCAAGTTACGGATTAACATTTTAATGTTTACAATGACCCAGTAACGCATTTCACAACAACAAATACATAACTACATAGATAGAATATTGAACCCTTTGGCTTTCCATATAGATGATCCAGACTGGTGATTTGTTATGGGTTATACTCCTCGGGACTTATCTTCAATTTCTAAGTAAAATCTTATTTTTTAATCTTTTCTTTTACCATGATTATAATCTTAAATAAGAAAATAATTAGATATATGTCATCTATGTATGCTTTTTCATTGAATTCAAATGTGGATTTTAAAATATTAATCATAGTATTTGTAAACAATTACTGAAAATTAGCATTATGGCCTAGGAAAAAACCAAAGTTTTAACCCTTCATACATTCGGAATCTATCGCTCCTCTACTCATAAATGAATGTTGTAATATGTAAAACTCAAAACGGATACGTACAGTGAAATAGTCCCAAGCATATTGATGCGAAATAGGTGGGGGATGGTGTAACAGTGTAACATCGGCCCTTTCCTCGTTAGCTTGTATTGCATTCTTTTTGTGACATAATCCAGCATTTCCCATATTGAATAATACATTAACAGCTAGAGTACTTGGGTGCGACGTTTCAATTTGAATTCAATGAAAATAAAACGAAAGCGAAAATTAGGGATTTCCTAAAACATACTACAATGGCAACTCAAGGTAAATTGAATTTGTATTCGAATATAATATGCTTAAATATGTTAATTAAGCCTATTGCTTATTAACTTTTCTTCTACCCTTCCCATTATATAGGTACAGAGTAGTAAGCACCCTCTCAGCTGATCTACTCTAGAGGGCAAAGTTTAAACTATAGGCCTATCCATCACAACGCGGATCTAGAGGGGGGGGGGGGGTCCCCCTGGAATTTCCAAAGCATTAACATTTTCTATACACATTATTCATATAATATGTAAAGTGATGCTTTCTCTTACACCATTCTTTTATAAAAAGATTCAGTGTGTACATTTCCTTTCCTTTTGTTATTGTGTAGTAGAGGAAATCGACCCAAAGAAGATAGTGCAAACGTTCATAAAGCAAAGGAATCAAAGACTGTTTCAGTCCAGTCTCTTCAGCTAAGTTTCCACTATGACATTCACCGTCCATTAGTGAATTTGACACAAGGACTACAGGTCAATTCATTCAATTTCGGTACCTCAACCCTTTTTATCTAATTGTTTGTTATCGATGTCCCTCGACTCCCATCATATGGTATCTATATATCTCAATTAGTTCGATTTGTCAGAGGCTGCACCGATGTTTTGGACTTTCATAAACGAAATTTACAAATTACTACTAAACTTTTAATTCAGGGTTACAGATATCACAAGCTAAGAAAAACATTCGGCAAATTCTTCAGATCTTATTCAGAACTTCTATCTAAATTTGGAAATATTTCTTTTCAACAGTATGTATCCAATGGAATTTCCCATCCTAATTTTTACGGTGATCTCGTATATAAACTAAGGAAAGTAAAAGGCTCCGATAACGTTATTTTATCATGTAATAAAATAGTCAAACGTCTCCTAAATAGACAATATGATATTGAGATCATCAAAAAGACTATAGGTCTTGTATTTGGCCCCTCTACAGCCTTATGCAGACTTTTACTTGAACGTTGCACGCTGACTAACAGGGCGGTGGGGACTATATGACGGGCCTTGTCCAAACCTCTTTCAGAGGAGACATGGTCCTGAACCTCGTCCCCTCTGACTGTTAGTCGGGACTCCTACAGATCTAGGGTCTTAGCTCGCTTTCAGACTGGCAGAGCACGGTTTATCATGTTGATGTCGCATATATTTTTTATACCATTATGTTTTTTACAATACCTTACGTGTTTATATTTTTATGACCTCTCAATATGCGATACCTGTTGACCCTTGTTCTTTACATGGAGGATTATTTATAAATTTTTAAATGTACGTCTTTTGATTGTTCTGCTGTTATGGTGAGTGGGAAGGTGGGCCCGTAAACCGGTTAACCACACCATTTGTTTGGCTTTTGTCAAATTAAATGACCGTCCTAAGTCGGTATCGTAATTGCACTACAATCAAATATTTTTGTAATGTGTTAAATGTTCTATTATATTATTTATATTCATGTATTGTATAGCTCCATGGTGACTTCTGCCACATAACTGAGCCGGTAACTCCTCTTTTTTCTTTTATATCTACACTTATTCTCAGATGCAGTGTGGAGCCTGTAAAAAGGTTCCCCGTGTCTGGGTGTTTCAAGTGTTATTATTCACCCAATAGTTACTGACTTGGTTGTGTGGGAGTTTTTCCCCAGGGTTTGTACATCCTTATCCCCCCTTTCATTAAAATGGCTTCAAATATTATAAAAATAAAATACAAATCTCCTAAAGTTATAATCACACCACTTAGATTGCCCTCTGTGTCCACTCTTCATATACCTGGTATTTCTTGTAGAAAATTATTCGGCACCACTAAAGTTCTTATTTCTCCACTTAAAAGTAGTTTCCCTATTAAACGTTCGATCTCATTTTCTAAAACCTTCACACCTATAAATTCTTACAGAGCTGTCAATTCTATACGCAGAGGGTATTCTAAGATTAATAAGTGCAACGCCAAGAAATGTCTTACTTGCCATCATTTAAACTGCAAGTCTAATATTGAATCTACTGTTAATGGAAATATATTTAACACCAAATTAGACAAAGACATAGATTGAAATACTGCCAATGTTATATATGTCATCACTTGAGAAGCTAGAGGATGTGGGGCTCAATATGTCGGGGAAACTTCTCAAACTTTGAAACAACGTTTTCGGAATCATTCCTATAAAATTCGTAATAATTCACGTCGTAAATACCAGAATTTTCTTTATAACCACTTTAATAAATACCAACATAATATTAACAATGTGAAAATAACTCCAGTAGAAAATATCTCTAAATTACCAGGTGATACGAAATCGGATGTTAAAAAACGACTTTTGGAAACCGAGCTCTACTGGATTAAACAACTACAAACCCCATACCCTCTTGGTCTCAACGACCAAATATATCGACAAGGTAATATTTCTTCTCGTCAGAATAAGATCAATATTTTTACATTAAGACATAAAACTATTAGAAAACGTAGGTCACATGGTCGTCGTCGTAATCGTAACATCAGAAAACGTAATCGTTTAAATAGGTCATTAAACGATCTTCTATTTATCGCAAAAAATAATGGCCGTCATGAACTTTTGCATGCACTATCCTCTATTCCGGTAAATAAATTGAAACCTATCCTGGACGAAGCTGATCTTCGAAGTTTACGCAATTCTGATTGATTTAAACTCAATTTGATTATTTTATTTTCATATAATAAACTCTTTCCTCGTATTCCGTCTCTTCCACCCAAGCAGCAATTTCTCAAAATTAAATTTATTAATAAAGGCTTCGATCTACTTAACATTTCTAATATTTTCCGTGATCATAGAGTCACATCTAAAATCCCCCAACATTTTGAGAATTTAGAACCTCCACTTATTTGTTACCAGTACAAAAAACCTATTAGAAATCTTATTTTAAATTATAATAAAGTTACATCTAACCCTGATGTTTCAGACTCTATTCCTTCGTCGTGTTCTTGTGAAAATTCTAAATATGTTTATAAACCGGCAGGTCATGTTATTACTGGTGACCTAAACTGTATTTTGGACAAGAAATTGCGCACCCTTTTTGGAAAAGGACCTAAATATAGGTTACCGTCCAGGATAGATTTCAATAAATGCCGTGACGTTATAGAAGATGCTTTAACTACATATTGTAAACGTTGGTGTAAAAAAGAACAGGTAAAGGTTCATGCTCTTAATGATTGGAAATTCGAGATTTTAAGAATTGTCGATATCCGTATTAAGAACTTTACGGAAAATCCGCATTTATTTCAACAGCCTAATACATTGGCGACAAATTCTATTAAAAAGAAGATAGCTGACTTACATGCTAAATATGTCTTTGTTCCTGCTGATAAAGCAGGTAATAACATAATAGTTGTTTGAAAACTATATTATATTGAAGTACTTAAAAACGAATTAAACTCCACTCATACATATGTGGAAAGCCCTACCTCAAAAGAGAGCACCTTGCACGATCACCTCATGACCATGTCCGACTTCAAAATTAAAACTGATAAATCTGATCTACCAACCATGTATTGGCTCCCAAAACTACATAAAAGTCCATATAAATCACGTTTCATATCTAATTCTAGCCACTGCTCTACTACGGTACTATCGAAACATATTACGTCTGCTCTTACTGCTATAAAAGATCATATTATCAAATATTGTGATGTCGCATTTCATAATAGTAACATCAATTACTTTTGGTCGATTAAAAATTCTAATGAAGTTATAGACAAACTTCTTTCGCTAAATTTCAAAGCGACTCAAATGTCTACATTTGATTTTTCTACACTTTATACATCTCTGCCTCATGATTTGATCAAAAGCAAGTTGCTGTCTCTTATACAACGGTGTTTTCACAGAGAATCTAAAACGTACATATGTACCTCCAATAACTCTGGGTTCTTTTCCAACAAACAATATACTTCATATAAATACTGGACTTGCAAGGAATTATGTAAAGCACTAGATTTTCTCATGAATAATATTTTTGTGCAATTTGATGGCAAGATATATCAACAAATAGTTGGGATTCCTATGGGTACTAACTGCGCGCCTCTGATAGCAGATTTATTTCTTTATTGTTATGAGAGGGATTTTATGGTTTCTATTAAAAAATCTAAACGTTTTGACCTCATTGACAAATTTAATAATACTTGCAGATATCTGGATGACATTTTGGTTATCGACAACCCTGAATTCGAACAATTTATATCAGAAATATATCCACCAGATCTCACATTGAATAAAGCTAATACTTGAGATAAATCTACACCTTTCTTAGATTTAAACATCAAAATTATCAACAACCTAATATATACCAATATTTATGATAAACGTGAGGATTTTGGATTTCCTATTGTAAATTTCCCTTACTTGGATGGCGATGTCCCTCGACTCCCATCATATGGTATCTATATATCTCAATTAGTTCGATTTGTCAGAGGCTGCACCGATGTTTTGGACTTTCATAAACGAAATTTACAAATTACTACTAAACTTTTAATTCAGGGTTACAGATATCACAAGCAAAGAAAAACATTCGGCAAATTCTTCAGATCTTATTCAGAACTTCTATCTAAATTTGGAAATATTTCTTTTCAACAGTATGTATCCAATGGAATTTCCCATCCTAATTTTTACGGTGATCTCGTATATAAACTAAGGAAAGTAAAAGGCTCCGATAACGTTATTTTATCATGTAATAAAATAGTCAAACGTCTCCTAAATAGACAATATGATATTGAGATCATCAAAAAGACCATAGGTCTTGTATTTGGCCCCTCTACAGCCTTATGCAGACTTTTACTTGAACGTTGCACGCTGACTAACAGGGCGGTGGGGACTATATGACGGGCCTTGTCCAAACCTCTTTCAGAGGAGACATGGTCCTGAACCTCGTCCCCTCTGACTGTTAGTCGGGACTCCCACAGATCTAGGGTCTTAGCTCGCTTTCAGACTGGCAGAGCACGGTTTATCATGTTGATGTCGCATATATTTTTTATACCATTATGTTTTTTACAATACCTTACGTGTTTATATTTTTATGACCTCTCAATATGCGATACCTGTTGACCCTTGTTCTTTACATGGAGGATTATTTATAAATTTTTAAATGTACGTCTTTTGATTGTTCTGCTGTTACGGTGAGTGGGAAGGTGGGCCCGTAAACCGGTTAACCACACCATTTGTTTGGCTTTTGTCAAATTAAATGACCGTCCTAAGTCGGTATCGTAATTGCACTACAATCAAATATTTTTGTAATGTGTTAAATGTTCTATTATATTATTTATATTCATGTATTGTATAGCTCCATGGTGACTTCTGCCACATAACTGAGCTGGTAACTCCTCTTTTTTCTTTTATATACACGGTCATGCCAAGTTTGCGCTGAAGCGTGTCACTGTGCACCTTGTCTGTAATGGAAAAATTACGTCCTTCTGAAAAAAATAAATATATATAAAAAATAAAATAATAATAAAAAAGTAAAAAAAAAAAAAAAAAGGTTCTATACTGTGGAGGCCTCCCCGTGGTTTGAACTGGTAACGTTTCAATAAACGGCTAACATCCACTTATTTTTCCTCTTTAATGTCCCATATATACCTTTATTTTCCGTTGATATACATCAATCTTGGGTACGGATTTCGCATAGCCTGTTATCTGTGTAAATACAGGACCTTCTGGGGGCTTTGCCCTCTGGACCCCCCACCAGGGCTTTGCCCTGGACCCACTGAAGTCTTAAGGCGGTCCCAAGACCCCCGGCCTTTTGGACACCCCCCTTCTGTCACAGCAAACTGGAAATATACCGACCCATTGTCCCGGTCCACTTTTTCCAACTGAACTGTTGCCATTCTGGAGCGAGTTTTTCTAAAGGTCGCACCGTAAGCCCAAACGTAGACGTTCTAACTAAATTTACATAATAGAAGATAGTGCAAACGTTCATAAAGCAAAGGAATCAAAGACTGTTTCAGTCCAGTCTCTTCAGCTAAGTTTCCACTATGACATTCACCGTCCATTAGTGAATTTGACACAAGGACTACAGGTCACCTCATTCAATTTTCCTTCTTCTCTGCCCATCACATCCTCACTTTAAAACCCCTTTTCTATCTTATTGCCCTTTCTCTCTCTCTCTCTCTCTCCTCTTATAGTAAACATGTTTCTGTATTGATATGAAAAAAACGCATAGGCTTCAACAATCAAATCTATATATTCAAATTGACATGAACTAATTTCCCCCGGATATGTATGGCGATGCTCCTAGACTCTCATCATATAGAATATTTATTTCTCAATTGGTTCAATTTGCTAGAGCATTTTTGGATTTTCATAAAAATGTAAAATAATAATAATAATAATAATAATAATAATAATAATAATAATAATAATAATAATAATAATAATACAAACTACTTTCAAACATTTGACTCGGAGATACAGAAACTATAAACTTCGAAAAGGTTTGGAAGAATTTACAGATTCTATATTCATATTTGGAAAAAAGTTATTTTTTCAGCATTATATGTCCACTGAAATCCCAATTTCTACGGTGATACAATATACAAACCAAGGAGGGTTAATTTTATCTCATCGGTTCATTGAAACCTGACACTGAGATCATCGCAGAGACCATAAAGTTTGTATTGAGCCCCTCGATAACCATATACCATTATTCCTTGAGCGTTGCACACTGTAGAAAAAAATGTTGACTATATGACGGACACTATGTAAAAATTTTCTAAATTTCCTAAATCTCGTCGCATGTGACTGTTAGTCGGAATCCTCACATATGAGCGACTTTAGCTCGCATTCAGGCTTACCGAGCACTGTTTGCACATGTTGTTGTTACTTAGTATTTTTGATATTTATATTCATTCCATGATAATATTCTTCGTGTTCATATTTTGTGATTTCTAAACTATAGTAACGTGTTGACCCTTGTTTTCTATATGGAGAATTATCTATAAGATTTAAAGTCTGTGTTCTTTTATTTTACACTTTATGTGATGTCAAATGAGTGGGAACCAGTCAAACACAGCTGCAATACAATCACAACAATATTTCTATGATGCCTTTTTATGCGCTTATTTATGTATGCTTTGCATCACGTTTCCTCTCGTACAACCGAGTCAGATGCCTTCTTACCTATCTGTTGAAGTCTGATCAGATGAACTTTTGCATTGAAACCCATGATTCGAAAAGTTTTTAATGGCACACTAACTTGAGTTGGTTGGTTGATTTACGTCGCTTTCAACAATATTTCAGTTACATCGCGACATGAAAGCAAGAGGTTACCAACCTCTCAAACATAGTGGCCCAACCCGGGAATCGAACCCGGATCGTGGCGCCGCAAGTCAAGCACTTAACCACTGCCCCCATTAACTTGAGCTCTATCAATAATTCACATCAAAATTCCAAAAACCATATGTTTGTGTACAAGAGTTTCATTAGAAATATATTAATACGTTCTAATGGTCAATGTTAAGGTGCCTATTCCTCTGTTTTGTATCTTTCCACATCTAGGTCAACTAAATTCTGCTTTCTATGGCCACTGAATTGGCTAATGTAACCTAAACTTAAAAATGTCGACGATCACAAAAATATCTCTGAATGTTATTATCAAATTGAATTATATAGTTATATGCATTTATGAATTACTAGTGTGCTTTTGTCAGAGAAATACGATTCACAGGGACAATGAAACAGCAGAAATACAATGTCATATCAATAAATAGGTAGTGAAAAGCGGGAAATATCGATTCATACTTATACGCTATCTGCATTTACCTTGAAATTGATATTAAATTTCATAAAATGCTGAAGCATACAATGATTATCTTTGTCAGTCACATACATAGTGTGTGGGAATAAGGAAACAAAAAAGAATTGAATAGATATAGATAGTTAGTAAAATCAGTGACAGTCATATATACTGCTCTATTAGAATCACATCACATATCATTCACACATCTGACACAAGCCGAAAAAGAAACTGGGTTGATTTAACAATTAAATATAAAAGCATATCTTAAAGGCATAGTTTGATATACTAAACACCTGTTTGAGTACTCAATTTGTTAAATATGGTGTTCGAATCGCTTTTCTGTAGTTTCGAACCTAAGCGACAAGTGGATAGTAATCGATTAGAATTTCTTGCATTCACTGACAATATCCAATGTACCTGCATTATTCAGCGCCGCCAATACGGAGTATCGCAACTACCAAAATCCGTCACAGTTTGCATTTAGTCACCAACCAAATCCATTGTTCTCGATGTGGGCACTTTTATGTGGGCAACTTACGTCATAATTATATGACGTCATAACAATCACAAAGTGCGCGTCTACGTTGACGTTATTGTAGTTGCGATATTCCGTATTCGGCGGAGGGAGCATTATGGTCTGGGGTGGAATTACAACACATGGAAGGACCCCTTTAGTGATAGTGGAGGGCAGTTTATTCGCCGTAAGCTACCCTGGCGAGACTGTACGTCTGCACGCCATTCCATTCATTCACAGCAATCAGCGTAACGTCATTCTGCTGCAGGACAACGCTCGACCACACACCATGCGTTGTTAATGACTATCCACAGCAGAAAACGTGAATATGCTACCCTGGTCTTCGATATCACCGGATTTATCTCTTATAGAACATAACGAAAGACGTCTACGTCAAAAGCCAAATACCTCTGCAACTTTGACGCTTTGCGTCGTTCTTTAATGCACATATGGCGGAACGTTCCCCAGGCAATTCTGCAATACCTGATTCGTCAATGCGTCAAATAGTGGTCATACATGCTATTAAACTTGTGAAACTTTTTTGCACACCCTTACTTCAGTGGCTGTTCGTATCAACCATGATGTACATATCCGTGATTTGATGTTTGAAATGAACGATAATTCATTATATTAGGTAATGACACACATAATACAACATACTATTTTGTATATGAATCTGTAAATGAAATTACTAAACTACACAGTTTCTTTTTTCCACTAGTATATGTCTCTTAGAGTATATTGTTATATGTCATTCACATGAATGCTTATATGGTTGGAGTATATACACGTATCCATTTATACCAGAGCAGACGATACGGGTAAAGTGTCTAACGGACAAGTAAGGCCCATTTATACCAGAATAGACGATACGGGTAAAGTGCATTGTCTAACGGACACGTAAGGCCCATTTATACCAGAACAGACGATACGGGTAAAGTGTCTAACGGACACGTAGGGCCCATTTATACCAGAACAGACGATAAGGGTAAAGTGTCTAACGGACACGTAAGGCCCATTTATACCAGAACAGACGATACGGGTAAAGTGCATTGTCTAACGGACACGTAAGGCCCATTCCAATGGTCTTTTTGTTACAAGCGCAATGCTCTTGCAAATATGACACACGCTCCTGTACATTTGCTGAATGCGAATAACGAATTATGAAGCATACAAGCATAAATTGAACATCACTGTAACATTTACAGATGAACTATATGCAGTGACATTTACATGTACATTATTACTAAAAACTCACTTATAATTAGGAAATTAAACGAGACTTACCTTGGTAAGGCGAAGTTTGATTCCAAATATAATCACTGTAGAGATCAGGTGAATAGAACTGCGCAGCCGCGAAATCATTCTTTAAAGAATAATTTTTATGTGTGGCAATAATAATAATATCTTTTTGGTAGAGATCCATTAAAATACGTTGGGTGAGTGGGTGGTACCTGATCTCTACAGTGATTATATTTTCTCCAATAATTGGAATCAAACTTCACCTTACCAAAGTAAGTCTCGTTTAATTTCTTAATGATTTCTCGTAAACATCACTTACGAGATCACGTGAATCTTTAAGCAGACACACACAAAAAAAAAAGTTATTAATTTCAAATTAAACTTTTAATACAGCATCAGAAAACATATCATTTTTCACAACAGGTTTATCGTACAAAGTTCTGAAATTCTCTTGTTTGGACCAACCGGCTTGATTAAAAAAAGCGCCAATAGGAACATTACGTGATTTTGCACTTCTTACATTGTGTGCCTTTAATATGTTAGTATGTATTCTTCTAGCACAGAAAAACACACAATCTCTTGTCTAGAGTATAAGCTTGATTTCAGGATTAATTCTTGCTTAAAGTAAGGTCTACTAGTTTTAAGCCAGTCTGAATAATGTAAAAAAAAAAAAAAAAAAAAAAAAAAAAACATTTCTTCATCACACTTTTTCATATTTGATATATTAAAATACTTAATACTTTGCACTCTGGATGCACATGTTAAAGCAATAAACATAACTAATTTCAAAGACAACATTTTCAACGAAAGTGATTGCAAAGGTGTTAAAGACATTAAAAATTGAAAACCATTGAAGCATCCCGAGTGTGAATGTATCTTGGTTTAGATGGTCTTATACTATAAACTTCCTTAAGAAATCTAACTACAATTGGATGGCAACCAGCAGCAAATCCATTGAATGAAAGTGCTAGGGATGACAAGGCACCACGAGCTGTATTAATAGTACTATGTCCAAGGTTACTTGAATAATGACGCTAAAAATTCAATAACTATTTTTACATCTGAAGAAAATGGATCACACGACCTCTGGTGACAGAAACGAAACCAGCGGCTATAGAATGTCGAGAGCTGCTTCTTTGTTCCAGGTTTCCATGAAGCGAGGAGGATAGCGGATGCTTTTTCCGAAAAGCCTCTCTTTCTGTATCGTTACCTGAGACACGACATGCCATCAATACTATAGTGTTCTTTAAGGGATGCTGCATCTCTTGAGTTGGCTGCACAAGTAGATTGTTTATTGTAGGTAAGAACACAGGGTAATCTGAGTAGATCCATCACAACCAAAAACCACATTTGCATTGTCCATATTGGTGCTATGAGCAAACAATTCCCTTCGTCTTTTCGAATCTCCTGCAAACATTGCTCAAGATTGCAGAAATCAATATCGAAAAAGTACCAAACCGTTAATCATTCTCAAAGTCCAAGGACAGATACAAAATCGTGTAAGTTTCAAAAAGGAACTGTTGTGAACCCCGAAATACTGAAAAATTCCGAGGTGAGACCAGGTGCCCGGGGAGAGTAAGGGTCTCCTGTCTGCATGCATCACCCGTCACAGCAGTTCTCAAGAAACATGCCAAAATCAAGAGTTTTGGTTTCCTAATTGTACATATGAAAGTACAAAACTGGTATACAGTCATATTTAGTGTTCACTGAACAGGTCATTTAGTCGCATTCCAGAATATTATCAATCATTCTAGAAAGAGGCACCTATTTTCGTACAAGATCCTCATAGCGACCGTAGAACTTTCTCAGTAACGATTTCAGACGTTCTTTAACATATCCCTGCGTGAGCAACTTAGTGGCCACTCGTTTGGCCCTTGGAATAAAACCGTCATATAGAGAACATGCTCTTGCGTACCTTATAAGTTGAGATTTAAAAACTCCATAGGCAGGAGGGTTTAGATATGCATAAATATTTTGCCAAGATATACTAAAAGCATTTGCATAAGTAGCCTCAGGATCAGGACTGTATGAGCAATATTTAGCCACCTGTTTATTCAAACGGGATGCAAAAAAGTCAATTTCTGGGATGCACCATTTATCAACAAGTTTACTGAAGATAGACTTATTGAGCATCCATTCAATCTGGTCATCCATTTTCTAGACAAATAGTCTGCTATTTTGTTTGGAATTCCAGGAATATAACAGGCAGTGAGCCATATATTTCTCTCTTTGCACCAACTCTAAATTGTTTTTGACAATTCATTACATTTTTCAGATGTAAAAACACCCTTACTGTTAATGCATGAAATTGCTGTCTGCTTGTCCATGTAAAGTCTGACATGGAGACCCATAATATGTGTAGTTAATAATTTAAGGGCATAAAAATTAATATGATTCTTATTTTCTACATCAGTCCAGCGACCTCCAGCTTGCAAGTGATTTGCATATGTTCCCCATCCTTCAAGGGAAGCATAGTTAATTGGAAATTGTCATTTTTGTCTGAATGAGTGTTTAACATTTTGTTCACCCACCACAGAAACTCATCTTTCATTTGAAGGGAAATATGCATTACGGCATCATAGTTTCCAGAACTGACCTTGAGAGAATTAATTTTTGTACATTCTGAAGAAGGAAAAAGAGGAGTTACTGGCTCAGTTATGGGGCAGAAGTCACCATGGAGCTATACAATACATGAATATAAATAATTCACTAAGAACGTAAGAACGTCTGAAATCGTCACTGAGGAAGTTCTACGGTCGCTATGGGGATCTTGTACGAAAATATGATGTGCCTCTTTCTAGAATGATTGATAATATTCTGGAATGCGACTAAATGACCTGTTCAGTGAAGAACGTCTGAAATTGTCACTGAGGAAGTTCTACGGTCGATATGGGGATCTTGTACGAAAATATGATGTGCCTCTTTCTAGAGTGATTGATAATATTCTGGAATGCGACTAAATGACGTGTTCAGTGAACACCAAATATGACTTTGTATACCAGTTTTGTACGTTCGTATGTACAATTAGGAAACCAAAACTCTTGATTTTGACATGTTTCTTAAAAACTGCTGTGACGGGTGATGCATGCAAACAGGAGACGCTTACTCTCCCCGGGCACCTGGTCTCACCTCGGAATTTTTCAGTATTTCGAGGTTCACCGTAACAGCAGAACAATCAAAGGACGTACATTTAAAATTTTATAAATAATCCTCCATGTAAAGAACAAGGGTCAACAGGTATCGCATATTGAGAGGTCATAAAAATATAAACACCTAAGGTATTGTAAAACACATAATGGTATAAAAATATATGCAACATCAACATGATAAACCGTGTTCTGCCAGTCTGAAAGCGAGCTTAGACCCTATATCTGTAGGAGTCCCGACTAACAGTCAGAGGGGACGAGGTTCAGGACCATGTCTCCTCTGAAAGAGGTTTGGACAAGGCCCGTCATATAGTCCCCACCGCCCTGTTAGTCAGCGTGCAACGTTCAAGTAAAAGTCTGCATAAGGCTGTAGAGGGG
Organism: Pteria penguin; assembly: GCA_035048485.1. Taxonomy (NCBI): domain Eukaryota; kingdom Metazoa; phylum Mollusca; class Bivalvia; order Pterioida; family Pteriidae; genus Pteria; species Pteria penguin. The sequence goes on from CM068581.1 coordinate 16,110,090, forward strand.
CCAAATACAAGACCTATAGTCTTTTTGATTATCTCAATATCATATTGCCTACTTAGAAGTTTGACTATTTTATCATATGATAAAATAACGTTATCGGAGCCTTTTACTTTCCTTAGTTTATATACGAGATCACCGTAAAAATTAGGATGGGAAATACCATTGGATACATACTGTTGAAAAGAAATATTTCCAAATTTAGATAGAAATTCTGAATAAGATCTGAAGAATTTGCCGAATGTTTTTCTTAGCTTGTGATATCTGTAACCCTGAGTTAAAAGTTTAGTAGTAATTTGTAAATTTCGTTTATGAAAGTCCAAAACATCGATGCAGCCTCTGACAAATGGAACTAATTGAGATATATAGATACCATATAATGGGAGTCGAGGGACATCGCCATCCAAGTAAGGGAAATTTACAATAGGAAATCCAAAATCCTCACGTTTATCATAAATGTTAGTATATATTAGGTGGTTGATAATACCTGAAAATGATGCAACTATGTATCCAATAATCTGGGGAACCTCCGTAATGGAAGCCTTATATTTTTTCATTAATTTCAAGCAAGCATCATGTAATACTTTTGCTCTGCTCTCTGTGAGAGTAACAGTGATGCTGTTAGAGTCTATAACATTACCAAGGAAACTACCCGAGTAGAGGGAGTGAGACTGGACTTTTCAAAATTTACAACTCGTTTTTCAAAAAACTGTAAAGACTCGAGGAACGCTAGCTAAACCCATTGGTAAGCATGTATACTGAAACATTTTGCAGCAAAACATTACATATGTTTTTGCAATTTTCAGCCAACGGCACCGAATAATAAGCATTACTAAAATCTACACTTGCAAATAAACAACCCTTGGTTACACAAGGGAGTGCTGTTTCAAAAGAATTCATTTTAAGATGATGGTAAGTGATATAATTTGTTCTTTTAAGTTTAAAATAACCCTATGTCCTCCAGATTTTTTTTGGGTCTGATAAAAATTGTTGATAAAAGCTCTTTGAGACCCCCTAAATAATTTTCATTTCTATCTGATTTTGAATTTCTTTACTCACTCGATAGGAAGAAAGAGATCATTACCATGTTCCGAGTCGGACAGTGACGTGGACAGTGATGATTTATTCCAAACTGATGATGACGAAGTTGGTAATATCTTAAAATGCAATGACCCTGATCTCGATTTGGAGAAATTGTTATTGTCAGACGAGGAAAACGAAGATGTCGACGATACAGGTAACATAAAATGCATAAGATGAATATTAATACGAAGGAAAATCAATTTTTGCATAATATTTCTTTCGAAATATTGTCACATAACAGCAAATTTTACAAAAATTGATATGTTTTTGTGAATTATACCAGGGAGTCAAAATAAAGGTATCATTTACTGAAAGGTCTTAAAACAGCTTTACGTATAATTAAAATACAAATTTATATGTCTTTATGTCGTTAATATACAAGAAACAACTTCAAATGATTACGTTGACTTATGTATTGTATCACTGTTAGACCATCTCTCAACTTGCCTTGACCGGGGACTTGATCTTAGGCCATATCAGAAAGAACTCGCTGAGATGGCAATTAAAGGACAAAATACCATTATTTACGCAGCAACTGGAGCCGGCAAAACACGAGTTGCTTTCTATATCGTGAAAAAACACCTTGAAAGATGTATGAGTGGTAGGTAGGATGTAGTAATTTATATATCACGTAAATAGTTAGATAATACACACATTTACCATAGTGAAAATGTGATCATAAACTTGAATTTCAAATAAAATTGTAAACTTGTAATTTACCACGCCAAGTAAATTAAAATCTTAGAACATGACGGTCCTATCGCCTGTTCTTTATCTTTTTGTACAATTAAAAATGTTTTGATTAAAATAGAAAAAAAAAACACTTTAAAAAGTAAAAACATTCAGTGGAGAGCTTCATAGTTTGCTTACTGTAAATATTTTCTACAATATATAGATAACTAACATCCTTAACTGACCTTGAGTAATTTGTAGGAAAAATAAATGCATTTTTGTCTAAAGTCAAGGATATGTTTTTGTAGTACAAGTACTTGAACAACAGGACTGATACTGTGGAAGAATTGTTGGTTTGAGAAAGGATCATTTTATGTCATTGACTCTTGACAATAACGACCTCGATAATTGTTTTGCATATTAGAACTGAAGATTCTCCATTTATTGTATTAATGGTAACTATTTAAAATATGTGAATTATCTTACAGATGGTGAAAACAGAAAAGTTGCTATCTTAGCAGAAAAGACGTTTCTGGTAAACCAACACTATTTGGCCTTGAAGAAATTTTTACCCGACTTACAGGTAATTTTGATTTGTGAAGTTTTATTTGTAATTACTTGACTAACGATTGCGTTGTTGTGTAAAACAATTGCACTTTGAATTTCAAATATTTTTGCCAATAGATACACACAATTCCAAGTTAAAACAATCTGTTTCAATATCATCATTTTTCTCTTCTGTTGTATTGTCTTAGAGGCGAACATTGTGCTTGAATGGACAGACAGAAAAGAGTGGCGATCTGCACCTCTTGCTAGACGACCATGATGTGGTTATAGTTACTCCAGCTCTGATTGAGAACATAATAAAAAGCCATGATTCTGCATTCTTGACAAAATTCTCCTTACTTATATTCGACGAATGTCATCATACAAAGAAGAAATCTTGTTACAGTCGCTTGATGATCAATTACCACATGAAAAAAGATGAAGGCGAAAAACATTTACCACAAGTAAGATGTCTGTTATCTTTGTTCATTGTGTCTCAATAAAATAAATCTTAGGTTCACAGCTTTAGACAGATCCACGGACTACCCATGTTTTGCTCTGTTCAAGGAAATACGATGCGATGCGATGTGAAAGGGAGTGGGTGAGTGGGATTTATGGTTTACAAAAATTCTAGTTTTGATTTTAAGGTACTATAATGCACCAATCATAAGAAATGTAAGATTTGTGTAAAATTAAACTTATTACAGTATTAATAAATATAGAACATATACATGTATGCCTTTTGATTTTGTGCACCAGATGCGCATTTCAACAACTTATGTCTCTTCAGTGATGTTCGTGGCCGAATGATTGGAATTTTCATAATATATGAATATTTGAAGAGCAGAGTTAAAACCAAAATGACCGAAAAGTGAACCAAAGAATCAGTCTAAGGACAGAGCTATGCATGAAGGAGATACTCCTTAATTTTAGAGTGATTTACTGAATTTGATGACAGAAAATTTGAAGTATATATTTCAAGTCAGTACAAAAGCACTGAAAACTAGACTTATGATGCCCTCGGGAACTATCAGTCCACCAGTAGTGACACCGGCCTAGTAGTTATAATAAATATAGAACATATATACCTTTTGATTTTGTGCACCCGATGCGCAATTCGACAACTTATGTCTCTTCAGTGATGCTCGTGGCCGAATGATTGGAATTCTCACAATATATGAATACTTTAAGTTTTACCTTATTTCACGACTGTACAATAGACTAGTTAATGTATAGGTGCGCAATGGTTTTTGGAGGGGTGGGGGTTTCTTTGTATTCACTTATGAATACTAGTAGATTTTCATAGAAATTTTAACATTGAGCGAAACATTTTTTATTTTTGAGGAAATGGTGTAACTGTGCAAAAATTCTAGAATAAGCAAATTTTGCATGTATTGCTGAGTTCTGCGTGCTAGATTTTGTTAGCAATAATATCGTAGATCAAAGAAAGGAAACAGATTATTAGATAAAGGATGTTTTCCTTATTTGTCCAGGAAGTATAATTTAATTATTTGTTTATTAAGTACGAATCTAAACTTTATAATATGATATTTTTACAAACTTACCAAACTACTATTTGAAACAGGTAGGCGTTGCAGTATTCCAAGATATGAACGAAATATACGATTTGTATGAATAAACTGAAGATGACAATATTTTAAAGAGTCCACAACACTTTCTTCTTCTTTTTTATATATATATGAAAAAAGTATTTATCTGAAATAGATACGTGGATAATACAGTTTGATATGGAAAACTTTTCTCATTCAACACATCAAATTTATTTTCTTTATGTAAATCTACATCATTTATCAGAGTTTATCAATGTTTTCTTTGTTTATCACATGTTTGATATTTAATATACACATGCAATATTTCATCCACCCTTACTTAAACTGAAATACAGAATGTTCATTAGGAAAGAATATTGCTTGTCAAAAATCTAATTAAATATTATATATAAGATTGTAGGGCTGACTGCAACACTTGGTACAAACAAAGCTAATAGCTTGGAAAAAGCCAAAGAACATATAATGACAATAATGGCAATGCTAGATGTGTCCAAAATATCATCCGTAAGGATTCATGTCGAAGATTACAAGCGCTTTCGTAATGACATTAAGGAAGGTACATTGTATTGAAAATGCTTTTATCCTTCTCTTCCTCCTCCTCATCATAATCATCATCATCATCATCTTCTTCTTCTTCTTCTTCTTCATTAATATATATTTATGTGTTTTAATAGTAACAAGTCAATTAATTTTTTATCATTCCAAAAACTATATTTAATGGCACCGAACTGCATTTCCAATTTGATGATCCATTTTCAATTCAAATTCGGGGTTTTGTAATGGTGACTTATTTTCTTTTGAGTCCCTTTATGTCATTTTGATAAGACATAAAATGCTTAAGTTCTCAAATAGTGTTCGGACAGGAATATTTTTTGATATAAAATATTGAAATAGTGGAAATTAAAGACCTCTGGAAGAGTCAAAGGGGGAATCAGATGCCATGGAGAAGTAAACATTCTCTGACGGTCTATCATATTCATTGCTATGTCAGATGTTTATCCAAAAGAGTAAGCCCAATTTCACATTTTATATAAAAGGTACTTTGTACATTATAAGGTCCTTTACATTGTTTTGATTACTACACTTTATGAGGACTTTATATTTTTTAAGCATAACATTTATGTATACGTGTAGGAAAATTCTTTTTTCACCTGTATATGATGTCTGTCGACTCTCTTTGTAAATACTAATGACTTAGGAGATAAAACATGAATTAAAATAGGGAACATAACGGTGATAGTGTTCCCCCTAGTCAGAACAATCACTTTGTCACCCCTGTGAGAATGTTACGTAATAGAGATGGTATAGTGTTTTATCGATATCAAGCGCTATTGTGCTGATATTCATTATTAATACACCAGATTTAAAAGTCATACATTTACATCCACTATTTTGCACTTGATCTTAAAATGTTATATTCCCAATGTTCAGTCTCTATATTCACATATATTTACTTCATATTTTTCGAAGTATAACGAAGGCAATATATCTTTATTTAATCATTTGTTTCTACCAGAGATATAGAGAAAGCTTCTCTTAACTCCCACATGCCTTACGATCTCCTGGGTGTATCTCTTTACTCCCACAGGCCTTACGATCTCCTGGGCGTATCTCTTTACTCCCACAGGCCTTACGATCTCCTGGGTTTATCTCTTTACTCCCACAGGCCTTACGATCTCCTGGGCGTATCTCTTTACTCCCACAGGCCTTAAGATCTCCTGGGCGTATCTCTTTACTCCCACATGCCTTACGATCTCCTGGGCGTATGTCTTTATTCCCACAGGCCTTACGATCTCCTGGGCGTATCTCTTCTCTATGTTTAGGTGAATAAATCTTGTACGCGTCCTTGTCCACTTTTGAAGATTGAGCAAACTAAAATACGCATCACTTGCAATGTCTTCTTACATATAAATATACGATCAATCTACATTGCATCCCAAACAGTATAATCCTTACAGAGATAGGTAAGCTCAACATATGGAATGGCCCATAAACGACCGGTTTAGAGATGCAAAGAATGCACACTATAACGTCGAAGATTACAAATACTTTCGTAATGATATTAAGTAAGATACATTGTATTGAAAATGCTTTTATCCTCCTCATCATCATGATGATGATCATCATTAATATATTTTTCATTTCTTTTGATATAAATCAGTCAATTAATTTTTTATATTCTAAAAACTAGATTTAATGGCACCGAACTGTATTTCCAATTTGATGATCCATTTTCGATTCAAATTTGGGATTATTTTTTATGGTGACATCATTTTTGACTCCCTATATATCATTTTGATATGATATAAAATGCTAAGTTATCAAACAGTGTTCGGACAGGAATATCTGATAATATAAAACGATTAAACAGTGGCAATAATACGGCCGGTGTTTAGATGCAACGGAAGGACTCACTTTATACAATTACCGAAAAAGAATTTCTGTATTTAGTCTTTACCTCAAATCGCAACAATAGCACTCGCCTCGATCTCGATTCATTTTCTTTGAAATATGAAGCAAGAGATCTGATTGGATATGTTTTCCCAGAGTTTTAATTTGTTGGGGTGTATTTGGTAATAACCTGTGATTTCTTGTAGCAATGTAACATTATTGTTTAATGCCACGTGCGCTTTACAGAATAAATCTTAAGAAATTAAATGTAAAAACAGAAAGTAGTGGTAAATTTGAAACGAGAGGTATTTTGCCAATAATAAACTAGTTACGGACTTTAAATTAAGATATGATGTAAGAAATCCAATTTAGAGATTATTTTTCGGTATTCTTATATAGTTTTTTCGTCTGTTGCATCTTCAGAACCGACTATATCCTCCCTCACATAGGTCTACTATGGGGCCGAGCTACTTTCGAGTAAACACAAACTGGGTCATCTCATATTTTGAACATGCATATCTCAGGAAATACTGCATAATTCCCTTGATTAGTTTTATTTCCCTCAAACTCTAAGACTGGGTTACGACGCCTACGAGAGTAACTGGCCTTATCCTAACACAGAGAAGAGATTAAAGGGATTGCGAAGCCTGTGTTTCCTTATAACAAATGACAAAGCACCAGAAGATGTACACTTTGTACGTTAGTTTGTGATACAAGTAAATCAGAATTAGCGCTAAATCTGAGAAATAATCCCAGTCAATGACCTATGTATTCTTGTAACAATATGACGTAGTATTTTAAATCACATCTATGTAACATTTTCAAAAATTAGGAACTTTCATCTTTTGCATTACAGTAGTATTTTCTTATATGTCTTATCTAGAAAGGATAACTTTGTCTGAGGATGTGGATAATGACCCAGTTCATAAATCTATCACTCACTCAATGGAAAAGACCGAGGAATATATTGAGGGCATACCAGGTACATCTTTTCTCGTTGTTGATTTATGTAAAGTTTATTTGATTAACCACACATTAATCTGTTTCCAAACTTACACATGTTTCTGTGGAACACCATATACTTTATTCGACCTGGCATAATTTCTTCATGAACAATACATAAATCATATGTTCTTATTTACAATACACAAATTTTGTTTGTTGTGTTTCGTTTCGCAGAGAGAATAGTGTCGTATGTGCAGCTCTTTTAACGAAAAAGACGTACGTGTGTGTGTGTGTGTGTGTGTGTGTGTGGTGAGACATGGGTCCAGTGCATTGTAATATTATTTCGAGTAAAACTATAAATGAATTTCATACATCCTTACATATTTTGTTTATATATATTTAATTCTATAGGGAGGAGAGGCACAGAGAAAAAAGGGGGAAATGTGCTACTTTCCTTTTTGGTAAAAGAGAAAACTGAAGACATCTGACAAAGCTGTATGACAAAAATCCACAAGGACATGCACACAAAACATAATAATAGTAGAATAGATACTAAAAACGACATAACAAAAATATTCGATTGTGCTGCGGTTACGATACCGATTTGGGACGGTCAATTAGAGTAACAAACGTCAATCAATTGATGTGGTTTACCGGTTTACGGGCGTCCACCTTCCCACTCACAACAAAAGCAGCACAATCAAAGGGCACACATTTAAAAATTTATAAATAATCCTCCATATAGAGAACAAGGATCAAATTTTTATTACACATGAACAGTTTATAGAATAATATGTTGCTATAAAAACATGTAAAGCGACATCAACATAAGTAAACCATGCTCTGCCCCTCTGTACGCCGAGTTCAGATCCTTGATCAATAGGAGTCCCGACTTACAGTCAGAGGGAACGAGGATCAGGACCTTGTCTCCTCTGAAAAGGTTTGGACAAGTCCCGTCATAGAGTCCCTACCGCCCTGTTAGTCAGCGTGCAACGCTGAAGTAAGTCTGCATTGTGTTGTAGAGGGACCCAATACAAGAACTATGGTCTTAGCGATGATCTCGGGGTCATACTGTCGATGACGAAGGCGTTTTATAATTTTAGAACCCGCCGATATGAAATTATTGGAACCTTCGACCCTCCTTAGTTTGTACACTAGATCATCATAGAAATTAGAATGGGAAATTCCGCCCTTAATGCCTTTTTATGGCAAATTTAAAAAAAAAGAATATCATAAAATTTCTCAAATTCAAATTCCAAAATATATCTATATCTACGTTTTAATTATATAGAAATTTTTGTCTTTAACACAGCTTCAAAATATTTATTACAAAACTGGGCAGTATTAGCACATGCATAGTAATGTATTTTAATGCGCATTTATGATAATGTTCACAAATAAGGTATTACAGGTTCCTTCATGATAATGCTCACGAAATCGGTATCATATTCATAGGCAACTTAATGATAATGTTCACAAACTGTACATCATAGGCAACTTAATGATAATGTTCACAAACTGGACATCATAGGCAACTTAATGATAATGTTTACGAACTGGGTATCATCAGCATCCTATTGATAATGTTCACAAACTGGGCATCAAACACACCGTATAATTTGTTCACAAACTGGGCATGATAGAACATTATTTTCATACTGGGCATCATAGTCATTTTAATGATAATGTTCACAAACTGGGAATCATGGACATCTTAATAATAGTTCATAAAATAGACATCATCGGTACCATCCTGGCATTATAGACACCTTAATGATAATGTTAAAACTGGGCATGATAAGCACCTTGATGACAATATCCACAAACCGATAAAATAGACATAAAATAGACCTATGCACATTGATGAGATTGTTTACAAACTAAACATTATAGGCACTATATTGGTAATGTTCATAAAGTAGGCTTCATAGGCACAAATTATCATTGTGTTGTTTATTTAGATTTAATAGTCTCTTTGTCAGGAATTTCATTCGAATATAAGATAAATTAAGATGATTTTTATTTTTTTTTTTGGGGGGGGGGGGGGGGATTGTAATAACCTATTCCAAATAATATAAGATTCCAGATGAATATGTAGAATCATTATCATATGTGAATGGTTTTTGGATTTTGGATGACATGTTACATAAATGTTTTTGTATACGCGTGGAATGTTGTTTGTTTGTCCAAAAGGACAATTAGGGGACCAAGTAGATGAACGTGCTCTCTCCGCTACATTGAAAAACAGAACCTGGTCGAAAAGAAATGATCCAAGTTATATAACGTGGACAAGCAGTCTCACTTCCAAAGCTCAAGCCCTATTACAAAAAAAGCCAGAAATCGCCAAGACAGTAATAACAACTGCAACCTATCTAAAGGTAATTGTCGACAATAGTTAAAGACATTTCGTATTGCATTATTTACAAGAATATGAAAGTTATACGCACATATATATTCATATCAATACCCTTTTATCTAGTCAATGTCATCATTTGAGCCACTGTCATTTTTCGAGTCAATGTCATTATTTGATGCTTTAAAAGTTGATGCCTTGATTTCTACTCTTGTTTACCATTCTACCCAGTGCTCTATAATTCGGTTATTTATAGTTTGAGACTCTTTTACCATAAATCCATTTTATCATATTGATGTGATATGGGGTTATGGTTATGTTGTATGTTATGCTATACATTATGTTGTATGGTTAGAACTTATTTTCCCCTCGCATCTGTTTCGAAAGAGGGGGTATAGTAACGGTACCGTTCGTGCGTGGGTGCGTGTGTCTTTAACAAAACCTTGTTAACATTCTAGAGTCAGTTTTGGCCCTTTACCTCACATATAGTTTTAGTGTGAGAGTGGAAGATCCCTATTGATTTTGAAGTCAAAAGTTCAAAGATCAGTCTAGTTCCCCGATTTTGCTGCCTTGCTTGGGGATGCCAAGCTTAGGGTTGCCTTGTTGATTCATAAATCGTGAAAGTTTTCCTCCATCGCCGAGTGACCGGTTCAACCATAAATTGATCATTTATGTACGTATCCATAATATCCCAATATCAAGTCTGTAACAACCACATTCAGCCATTTTGTAATCTTGTAATCTTGCAAAAATGAAAATAATAATAGGGAAAATTTGGAATATCGAAAATTGGATTGAAAATAGTTGTTGTAAATAAAGTGAACAGACACGAGGGGAGAATAAATATATTTATTATTTTAATATATTTGCGAAGTTTGACGTCACAATATGAATTCCGCGTTAACAACTGCATTGGCTGTATATGGGTGTAATGGAGCCTATTTTGGAAAATTATTGACACGACTCAGTAGGTAAATTATCACTTTATTGATTTATTGAAATTAAATTCACAAATTCGTGTAAGAAGCAATTAAACTGCGATCCCTCGGCAGAGTCGGAAAATAACACGTTTTGGGTCAAAACCCATACAGCACATGTGAAAATGGGTTTATGGTCAGAGAAACCCGGATACTGATTATTCACTATCTGCAAATCATTTAATAAAACTCGTTTTTGCTATCGGATCACTGATGCATGCATGCAGGTTTCATATTATCTTTAATGATGTCTTATTTTCGAACGTATAATTTTACTATTTAGACGTTACATGAAGATATATATTAATGGCTCATAGTTGCCTTGCTCGTGGCGGACAGTTTTCGGGTTCATCTCAGTGACGGCTTGTCACAATCAGTGTCCTGTCCTTCGAACGAGACAATAAATGATAATGATAGTAAAACTCTTCCCGAAAAACTGATGTTCCGTGTCTCGTTTAACATTGTCACGTGAAAAATCCCACACTATATACTTAATAATATGTTCTTTCCGCTGCATTGTTATAAATTTCTGTGTAATGCATCAAACAGAAGCTTTCTCATACTAATTAAATAGTTATAGTATGACCTAAAACATACGAATCATAAAATCATCCGGAATATATGCGAAGTAACATGCACATACAGGTATTTCTTTATGTTCTAACTTCTATTTCCAGATGTACAGTGAAGTCTTAGATATCAATGATCAACTAAGAGCAAAATATGCTGTGAAAGCATTGAAAATGAAAATGAAAGAAAACAATATTGGTTTTAATTCGGGGAATAATGAAAGTATTGAAGAAGGACTATTTACTATTGTTAAAGGCAAGTATTCTTTACCAAACCAACTGGCGGCCATTGCCATCATCTTAGGATCCTAAGTCTAACCACATTTCTTTACAATCAAATATTTTTGTGATGTCATTTTGTGAACACATTCTTTTATTACTTGTATGTCCATTGTGACTTTTCTCATACAACTTAATCAGACGTCTCCATTCCGTTAATAGTTGTCTTCATTTCCCTATCTAACGGAATCCTTCTTGAGTGTATACCTATTAGACTGAACTCATATATTGCCTTCTGCATATATAATGTAATGATGAATTATAGTTTATAACCACTACGCCGGTGCACTACTACTGCTGGTGGACTGATAATCCTCGAGGGCATCATGTCTAGTTTCCAGTACTTTTGTACTGACTTGAAATATTTACTTCAAATTTTCTGTCATCAAATTAAGTAAATCACTCTAAAACTAAGGAGTATCTCCCTCATGCATAGCTCTGTCTTTAGATAGATTCTTTGTTTCACTTTTCGGTCATTTTGCCTTCAACATTGCTCTTCAGATATTTATATATTATGAGAATTTCAACCATTCGGCTACGAGCATCACTGAAGAGACACAAGATGTCGAAATGCGCATATGGTGCACAAAAGTTAAAGGTATATATATTCTATATTTATTATTTTTCATAACACAGTGATTTAATTGTATTTATGTGTTCTCCTTTTAGATTTGATGGCAGACATTTCTACAGATTCCAAGAACATAGGAAGTACAACCCGAAAAAGCATTGATATCCTCTTAGAACAGCTGAAGACCATGAATGACAGTAGATTTATCATATTTGTGAAAACTAGAGAACTATCAATCATGCTTTCTGAACTTCTTTGTGATGAAGGATATAAATGTTCATCATTTACAGGATCAAATAATTCTGCTGATGCTGGAGGTTCTTGTCATGTTAAATTATATTGTAATTTTGTTTCTGACTGAGGGTGTTGATAGCATTGTTCTAAAAGTTAGATCAGGAACAATCTATGTCATGTAATAAAAACAAATAAATTCATTTTATATATGAAAAGAGAGGAGGATAGAAATTAATCTCAACAACATGAATTCTTCCTATTATCCTTCCAAAAGTATAGTTACACGTTCATCTTAATAATATTCTACAACGGCTGATTGTTGAGTACATGTAAATGTGATGTAAGCACCACATTTATTATGATCAAAAAAGAAACAAGTTTTATTCCCCGTGCATTTTGTGAATAAAAGACTTTATAAAACATGAAAAAATGTCATATGTAGCACGTAACAAATATTAGGAAGTTTTTCATGTCATCTTTGATAGGTACTAGTAGATGTGATCAGCAAAAAGTATTAAAAGATTTCCAGAATGGAACTATTACTGGCTTAGTAGCAACTACGATTCTGGAGGAAGGATTGGACATTCCTGACTGTAATTGTCAAATCAACTATGGCTATGTAGGAAATGAAATATCTACTCGGCAAGCCGCAGGTATCGCACTTGTGTTTTAATGCTGAAATCATGTCAACAACCTCAGTTGGTAGTATGTTTAGCTCTTTGCCTTGAGGTCCCTGATTTGATTCCCTTCAGGAAGTTCTTCGGTGTCCTGTCTGTTGAATGAGACAAAACTTTAAGTACCAAATCAAAGTACATTTTTGCACATAAAAGATTCCTCAAATGCTACCTCTGGTGAGTCAGTGACAGTGACATAGGTCTTAATATTTCTGCATTTTCTCAGAGAAATGCTGTCAATACATAAATAATCTTAGTTTTACTTAAAAAAATCAAAGAAAACAATATATGAATTGTATCATTTATAATATATTATCATCGGTTTGACTTTATTATCTAAAGGTGTATTTCAGGACGTATCCGCAGTAACTACGGGGTACGAATGGTCATCTCAAAGCCAAGGGACACCTCGCGTGATAAATTGAACGTTAAGCGAGGCCTACTCATGGATAATGCAATGAAGACCATCATAGAATTATCAGAAGACGATATTCTTGAGAGCAATCGGAGACACCATCAACATGTTCTACTTAAACAGAAACAGCAGATGCACAGCCAAACTAAGTTTCTGAAAGTGGAAAATGCAATGTATAAACTAATTTGTTCAAAATGTGGTACGTTTGAGGTACAGTGCAGCACTCTACGGATGATAAAAGGAACACATCTTGTAGTTATTGATCCAGATATTTGGCAGAAAGTCTCATTGAAACCATTTCCGAAACAACCTCCAGAGTTCGATGGCATTATTTGTCATAAGCAGCTCTTTGGTAAAGATGGAAGTCACTGCTCTCACAAATTAGGAACTGTATTAAAATACCAAGGGGCTATCCTTCCATCTCTGTCTCACAAATGTGTGGTGGTTACTAATAAAGAAACCAAGGTTTCAAAACCATTGAAAAAATGGTCAGATGCTCCTTTCAAAATTGAAGACATCAGAGAACCAGATGATTATGACATCATGATACCTAAAGACAATTTACCGAAATGAAATAATTTTAACCTTAAAGCAGGAAAGATTGGGATATATTGTTTTTGTCCCGTCTGTTTGTTTGTCTTTCGAAATCTTTTTGGAAAAAACTGGACATAACTTTTCAATCATACCAATCAGTGCTTTAATATTTCACTTCTGGCACGGACTTTCAACATGGTTACTTTTGACTTCCTTCCGATGTATATTTGTAATACATATTGTGTAGACCTTGTAGTTTAGTCCACTTATTCATGTAAGTTATGAGCAGAATATAGAATCATTGCTGCTTGTTTATGTATTCTGTGTTTTCTGTCAGACAGTATCTATATTTTGTGGTAGGAATTATGCCGATGCAATTAAGGAAAATAACTATACAAATATGTATACCACTATCAAGTTTGTGCAGCATACATCGTCTTCAGTGGTACCAAAGGCCGACACTGTGGAAGTTCTAAATACATGTAGAGCAAAATAATATCCAAACATAACACAAAAGAGAGATACGGACAATTATCATATCTATGGATTTGTTTTGGAAAATCTATTCTTGTATCGTTCTTTTAATTATCTTTATATGCAATGTATCATCATAAATAAATATCAGGACATATATATATGTTATCTTATTGTGCACCAGATGCGCATTTCGACAACTAAAGTCTCTTTAACGATGCTCATGTCCGAGTGACTGGAATTTTAATAATGCATGTATATAAATATTTGAAGAGCACTGTTGTAACCAAAGTGTCCGAAAAAGTGAGCCATAAATGAATCTAAGGACAGAGCTATGCTCGAGGGAGATACTGCTTAATTTTAAAATGATTTACACAATTTCATGACTGAAAATTATAAATACATATTTAACGTCAGTACAAATGCATTGAAAATTAGACCGATGATGACCTCAGTCCACCAGCAGTGGCACTGGCCTAGTGGTTATTATAAATATCAGAGCATATATACGATATAATTTTGTGCATCAGATGCACATTTCGACAACTAGCGTCTCTTTGGTGATGCTCATGGCAGAATGACTGGAATTTTAATAATATATAAATATTTGGAGAGCTAAGTGAAGGTTAAAATTAAAGTATCATAAAATTTCAACCATATGTCATAAAGTATATGTAGTTTATCTGCCTTTTCCAGAAAGCTTCATATTATGTGAGGTAGAGCAGGTGTATGTATAGTAGTAAAACTAAGGGTCCTAGTACAAAGCTCGTAGTTGCACTAAATCAATATGGAAGGAAACAACCTGAACCCAGACCAGTTTTCGAATAGGTTTTGGATCAAGAAGTGGCACGGATTCGCTTAACGGGTCAATATGTTATTGCAAAGTTTCAGAGGTTGCCATGACTTTGTCGCACCTTGTTTATGCTTGATTAGATATGACACTATTCTAACAATAGTCCTCTCTCTTCAATAGAAATACCCTATATCTCTCGTTAACCGTCGCACAATAAACCAGAATCACTCACAAATCCAAGAGCTACTGAATTAGATATTGTACACTCAACAATGTGGCAATATACGAGAACATTGCGCAATGCCATTCTCATACATTGTTTTTCTTTTGATGACTGCATCAAACTAGAAATATTCGAGCCATTTCGTAAACACTAAAATTTTACGTTTAACGTATAAACACGAGTTTCGAATTAATTGTATCTTGTACATTTACAAATGAGAAGAAACAAGACCACTCAACTGTATGATTAAATTCGTCACAGTAAGAATAAAAAGATATCAAAATATAATCCATAATTTCTTGCAGTTTTACCTAATTGTTATTCACTTTATTATCATGTTCTTTGACTGTGACACTTTTCATACAATGTAAATGTTAATCCATATTCATCTACTTTGTGCAGACTTCTATTGTTTAGGCATCAATAGCACGTGTGGTTAGCAGGAGATGCTTATTCCTCACAGACACTATGTGTTACTTCTTATTACCATGAATAACCACCATAATACGCTGATGTGATATAACTAAAAAATCATAGGTACTTATTACGTTTAATATAAAGGTGTGATTACACACACTTTCATTATCACGGTAATAATTTTAAATTTCAGTTTGATAAATGGCTGAAATAGATCAAATAATGTGTTATGCTGAGATTGTTTTGCCTAGATTTTCAATAGCTGATATCCATCTCTTACTATTTCCTTTCACACCAGAATCCATTAAATAAGATTTATAGAAACATTTATAAATAAAAAAGGTATAAATTACATAATATTTTTCGGAACGTTTCGGCCATAAACCTTCCTCAGCGATTACTTAGCCAAAACATGCTGTCATAATTATAGAATATATGGTTAACGTGCAGCATAATATTTACGGCGTAATTGTCATTTGAAATGTAGAATTCAGGCGCTAGAAAGTGATCGTAATTAAACAAATTTTATAAGGCAGTGTTTTTTCTTACCATAACAAATAATATTTAAGTACTAGGATTACCAATAAGGCAGACATCTGAATATAATTTTAACAATTAAAGATTTATACGGTATTGCTTTCATAAAATGAATGTTACAGCTCGAATAATATTTAGCTATAGTAACTGTACATTTCATAGAATTTAATCACTAAAGGTGCTGGGTATACTGAATTTACACCAAATAATTTAGGATTGCAAGAAATACTAGAGTTATCCTTTTTCCTTAAAAGTCCCAAAAATACTGATTTTCAAAATTATTTCAAGATTAACGTAATCGATATAGGTATCTTTACTTAAATATTAAGAATAATTCTAAGATACAAATGAGACTATTTTGTATGTTATACGAATGGCACATTATACAATAGTAATTATTTATGAATTTTTTAAAAAATGGAAAACAAGATAAAACTTTTTGTTTAGTGCTCTAGGTGAAGTGTAAATAATTTTATATTTTATATCTATACAAAATGACTTGTTAATCTAGCTAATTCTCCATCATAACTTTTCACCTTTCATATAACATGTATAATTTCGAATGATTCTACATTAGTACTGAATGTACACAAACGACTCTCTCTTTCTTTTTTTTTCTGATTTTGCAATAATTGATCTTTTATTAGCAACAGGTATGTATAGGGTAGAGATATTGGATGTTTTGTATTTAGCCATCAAGAGAAAATCTTAATATGCATAGGTATAATCTGAATTAAAACTTGTTATTTCAATTTGAAATAATACATTTATATTTATATACATGTACTAAGTTGGAGAGAACTTATTATAAGATATTTATCTTGTCGACCCAGTCATTTATATTGTGTACATAATTCACTAAATGTAATTTTCAAAGAAATGCTCTTTAAACCAAGTACTCGTTACATTTCTCAGAAGATTGAATCTTCGATAAAAATATCTCCTGACAATGTAAAAATATGCTCTTGAAGTCAATGAGTCTGACATCGAATCATTTGCTACCCCCATATAGTACATGTTCAGGTTTTTTTTCCTTTCTGAATTTGATAGCAGACCGTCATTCATGAAGTGATGGATAATTGTACCTGAAGTTTTTCTAATCACGGCTTATACTCCATATACGTGGACTGATTAAATATTACAGATCAATGTTTGTAAGCAACAATAAAATTAATGAAGTAAATGACAATTATGGTAAAAGTGAACAAAATTGCAGATAATATATATATTCGCTAAATTCAATACAAGGTATAGACCGCTTATTTTCTCACATAACGATAAGATATAAATAGGATTTTTCTCGTTGTCAGATGTATTTACCCAGCAGGCGACTGCGTTCTTTACGTTCTAATTTGCTACATTGTGAGAGATAACAACACTACAAGAACTTTATTACATTTGTATCGCTTCATGATTTGTTAATTTGATTTTAGCGAGTGTGGCGACAGCTACAATGTACAGTTTGTTTTATGATAACTGACTATAAACTGACGAGAACTCCCTAGGTAGCACATGGCGGAACATTACTTTCTTATCATCTGGCACAGCACGTGCTAATGGTTACAATGCCAATCTGATACACAAGTCAAGTAAATGACCGTTTAACACAGTACAAAATACCAGAACATCACGAGTTCCACTCTATGACATATCCCATAATTTTGAAAAATTGATCAATGTCTCTTGAAAGCTTTAAGGTCATATAAAAAATTTTTCACCTTTTATTTACCATTTTTAATCGATTTAAATTCTAAATCTATGCCACTCACTGTCAGGGTTATAAGGGCTGCTATATTTACCTATATTTACATACGCCCTATTACTCTATAGAGACTTCACTGGGGATACAACAGGGTAATCCTATTGGGATCATGTGATATACTTATCCGGCGGAGTGATACACTCAAATTTCTATATTTATCTGTAGGTGCATTTATGAAAATTATTTTCATAATGAGGGGATTTCCCGCTCTGTCTTTGAATTGCCTCACGTTATATCGTTCATGTTGTATGACATTATCAAAGTACTGAATGCCATTTTTCACAATTGTTTAAAATAAATATCATTCCCATATCTTTCTTTTTTTATATAAAAATTTGGGAGAAAATTCTGACGTCTGCTACACTGGATGACCAAATGTAATAATAAATATTAGAATATATATACGTTATAATTTTGTGCACCACATGCGCATTTCGACAACTTATGTCTCTTCAGTTATGCTCATTACCGAATGATTGGAATATTAATAATATATACATATTTGAAGAGCAGAGTTAAAACCAAAGTTACAGAAAAAGTGAACCAAAGAATCAATCTAATGACAGGGCTATGCATGAGAAAGATACTCCTTGGTTTTAGAGTGTTTTACTTAAAATTCAGGTATATATTTCACGTCAGCACAAAAGCACTGAAAACTAGCTTTAAATAAATAAAATAAACAAAAATAAATGTAAATCTAAATAATTTAAAACAAAAATTATGTCCAAAGAAAATGAAACAGGAACGGGTTTGGCTCTATAGACAACAGTTTTCATATGGATTTCCTAAACGAAATTGGTGAGGCTCTCATGGGTTTGTTATTTCAAATGAGCCAAATTGAATTTCCCATCCTAATTTTTACGGTGATCTCGTATATAAACTAAGGAAAGTAAAAGGCTCCGATAACGTTATTTTATCATGTAATAAAATAGTCAAACGTCTTCTAAATAGACAATATGACATTGAGATCATCAAAAAACTATAGGTCTTGTATTTGGCCCCTCTACAGCCTTATGCAAACTTTTACTTGAACGTTGCACGCTTACTAACAGGGCGGTGGGGACTATATGACGGGCCTTGTCCAAACCTCTTTCAGAGGAGACATGGTCCTGAACCTCGTCCCCTCTGACTGTTAGTCGGGACTCCTACAGATCTAGGGTCTTAGCTCGCTTTCAGACTGGCAGAGCACGGTTTATCATGTTGATGTCACATATATTTTGATATCATTATGTGTTTTACAATACCTTACGTGTTTATATTTTTATGACCTCTCAATATGCAATACCTGTTGACCCTTGTTCTTTACATGGAGGATTATTTATAAATTTTTAAATGTACGTCCTTTGATTGTTCTGCTGTTACGGTGAGTGGAAAGGTGGGCCCATAAACCGGTTAACCACACCATTTGTTTTGCTTTTGTCAAATTAAATGACCGTCCTAAGTCGGTATCGTAATTGTACTGCAATCAAATATTTTTGTAATATGTTATATGTGCTAGTATATTATTTATATTCATGTATTGTATAGCTCCATGGTGACTTCTGCCACATAACTGAGCCAGTAACTCCTCTTTTTCTTTCTTAGCTGTGAGAGAGGCACTCCCTCAGCATACCCAATAGAAATGTCATCCTCAGCAGTAAGTACTGGTCCTCTCTATTAATGTACCTTCAACTTCTCAAAATAAGTCTCACGTGTTGTTCAGCATGTTGTATCAGCTTTCAATTAATAATCCTTCATTCGCGGATTACCTTAGCATCATCTATCCAAGTGAACTGGAGGTCAAAGAACCCACAGAAAGTGGTAATTCTACTTCGTATTTCGACATTAATGGTCAATTGAACACCTCACTCTACGACAAACGTGACGATTTCATTTTCGCTATCACAAACGTTCCTTTAATAAGTAGCAACATTCCATCATCGCCTGCATACGGCGTATTCATATCTCAGTTAATACGTTATTCCGGAGCATGTTCAAATTACAATGACTTTGTTCTGAGGGCTAGGCGACTTTCAGTTAAGCTGCTCAACCAGGGTTATATATGTGCTAGACTAGCAACGTCACTGAGGAAGTTCTACGGTCGTTACGAGACTCTTATTACTCCATATGATATCTCGATATCCAGACTTTTAAATGATATTCTGGACTGAGACCGATTCCGATCATTTTACACAGATTTGACACCTTTTATACTAGAAGGTTGCCTACTTCGACTTCTCCATATATAAATACATATGGAATTTACACAATTTGACTCTTACTACTGGGTATATGTGACGGGTGTTGCTAGCAAGCAGGAGATGCTCACTCTCCCCGGGCACCTGATCTCACTCCATCACAGGGGTTCACATATGCTCTTCAAGTAGACATATTTTGTTATTTTCCATTTGTTTTTTATTTTCACTGATTTTGTATGTCCTCTGGTTTCATGATATTTGGACTTGTGGTTTGGATTTATCCATCATCTTTACATACACCTAAGATTGTTACGATTGCAAGCTGTTCGGTGCAATAAAGTATAGTTTAAGTATTGGATATAGCATTTCTCAATAAAAAGATTATCTGCTTTCAAATATATTAGTGCAATATGATAAATCTTATTTTGTCTTTCACAAATTACCAATAATTCATGAATACCGTGTTACGAAAAATGATATGAATTGTCATAAAGATCGTCATAGCTGCCTAAAGAAATAACCATTGGTCGAGATTTCCTGCTATTGTCGTTTTCTTCTAGGAATGGTATCAAAATTAGAATAACGCAATTGATATAAATGTTAATATTTAGAATATATACGCTAATGCGCGTTATGGCATGTAATTCATAGATCAATGTAGATTATATCAGGACAAGCACATTACAAAAGACACTTATTCCATGAATAAAATATGCATACTGATCTTTCAGGTAGGCTTTTCGTGACGTCATCTGATGAGAACTTCCTATTTTAGAAGCAAACAAGGATTGATGGATATGGGTTTAACATATTTGGTTGGCTGTACATATTTCCATTTAACGTGTGCCTTGTTCTGAGGTGACGTAAAGAACTACCTATATTTTAAAGCTTTTTAAGTGTGTCAAATCGACATACAGGATCAAAGAGGACCAATATATTGAATACTGAGTATATGATAAGATTAGAATATATTAGAAGCTTTTCAAGAATTATGTTCAGAATAACCTAATCTAATTAAAATATATTCCGCTTCTCTCTTCTCTTCTTCTGACCAGGAAATACCTTTTTTGGACTTAGATATTAAAATTATGAAGAACAATATTTATACCAACATATATGATAAACGTGATGACTTTGGATATCCTATTGTAAATTTCCATCAGACTCCCACCATATGGTATTTATATTTGTCAATTGGTTAGGGTTTCCTAGAGCATGCATTAACGTTTTGGATTTTCACGAAAAAAATTCTCAGATTACTTTTAAACTTCTTACTCAGGGTTATAGATATCATAAACTTCGAAAATTTTTGGTAAATTTTATAGAACTTATTCAGACATTTTATCTAAATTCGGAAATGTTACTTTTCAATAATATGTATACAGAGGAATTTCCCATCCCAATTTCTACGGTGATCTAGTGTACAAACTAAGGAGGGTCAAAGGTTCCGATAATTTCATATCGGCTGGTTCTAAAATTATTAAACGCCTTCGACATCGACAGTATGACCTCGAGATCATCGCTAAGACCATAGATCTTGTATTGGGTCTCTCTACAACCCAATGCAAACTTTTACTTGAGTGTTGCACGCTGACTAACAGGGCAGTGGGGACTCTATGACGGGACTTGTCCAAACTTTTTCAGAGGAGACGCGGTACTGATCCTTGTCCCCACTGACTGTTAGTCGGGACTCCTATTGATCAAAGATCTGAGCTCCTTTACAGACGGGCAGAGCACGGTTTACTCATGTTGATGTTTCCTTACATATTTTTGATGGCAACATATTATTCTATAATTGTTTCGTGTTTAATAAAGTTTTATGACCTCTCTCCATGAGAAACCTGTTGATCCTTGTTCTCTATATGGAGGATTATTTATAAATTTTTAAATGTATGTCCTTTGATTGTGCTGCTTTTGCGGTGAGTTGGAAGGTGGGCGCCCTTACATCGGTTAACCACACCAATTGAATGACGTTTTTTACTTCAATTGACAGACCTAAGTCGGTATCGTAACCGCAGCACAATCGAATATATTTGTAATGTCGTTCCGTGTAAATTATACTATTGTCATTTTTTGTGTGCAGGTCTTTGGTGATTTGTGTCATACGGCTTTGTCAGATGTCTTCTGTTTTCTCTTCTATTTGTCCCATTGCAGATAAAGATCTGGCGAAACCCCGTGAGGGGTCATGTTGTGGCGAACTCTGATAACGTTTCAGTCACCGAAACCGTTATTTCCCATTGCCAATCAATGACTCGGCTAGGCAGGTGATTGATAGTGACGCAATATGTGACAAAAACTGCTCGAAAACTACCATGTAGGTTATGCACGCTGGGGATGTTAATTTCATTCCTAGGAATTTGTAGTCGATCCACTGATTGACTAAAAATCAGAGTTCAGCAGAACATGGCCCCATACGGGTTTTCGCCAGATCTTTATCCGCAATGGGGCAAATAAAGAAGCAGAATAAAGATATGGTTTTAATCAGATTGAGAATAACCCGAACTCCTCCTGGGAATGATCACGTAACAATGACCGATACGGACGCATAAAATTTCGCTCCGGTGTTTGTGCTATTTTCGACGATTCTAGGATATGTAAAAGTGAATAAATTGGATATTTTGATCCGTGTTTATATATTTGTGCCATACACTTTGTGTTTTTTGGAATTATATTGCAAAATGTCAACCTTGAAGATAAATACATCAGTGAAATCTAAACAAAGGAAAAGCGACCACTGCTCACCAAATGCCACACATACCAAATTCACCGGCAAAGGAGACGTGAGTACCGCTCAAACATTGCAAAATATAGAGATATCACTACAAAACATCAATAAGCGCCTCGATAAATATGACAATGCTTTTTCAATACTACAAGACATTAAGGCCGACATTTATGAAACCGATGGCCTGGAACATAAAGTTCGATATACGGCGGAACAATCAGAAAATAACGCCGCCGAAATCTACGACCTGAGGGGCGATAATGAGGAACTGCATAGAGAAATAGAACTTCTACGTTCAGTAATAATCAGAATGGACCAGAAAATGGAAAGCATGGAGAGGGAGATCACAGATCTTAGGGGTCGGTCCATGAGGGACAATATACTGATTCATCATTTTGAGTATAAAGTAAATGAAAATCCCATGACTGATGTGTCAGCGGCTATAAAACAACACCGATATCGATGTCAGTTTTGTACGAATTCACCGAAACGGCTACAGGGCATTACAGAATGGACGACCTATTACGATCACGGGTAAGCTGCTAGATCAAAATATAAAAAGATGAAATTCTGAGAGCGCAAAAATCAAGGAAAGCAGCAAAAGTTCAGCTTCCTTTCTACATTACCCCCCCCCCCCCAAGAACCTGCAGTTATTTCAGAGGAACGGAGGAGGCTATATCAAAAGTCGGAGTCATTCAGGAAACAGAACACCTACTCAAAAGTTGTTAAAAACCAGATTATAATGTCAAACGGAAAACCACACGAGGACGAGGTGCCAAAGCTCAGCAATGCGGACATCCTGCAAATTTCCAGTTAGGAAAGATCCGAACTTGACGAATTCTCCATTGAGTCAACAACATGTGAGGAATCAACAACATGTGAGGAAATTAAGAGAAGTCAATTCTTTGCAACGGATGCCATAGTTAAATCAGTTGCCGAAGTGTCAAAAGTGTACAAAAATTGTCTTAATGTAGATTCAGCCAGTTCGGATCATCGCATTCTTGTTTATCGCTTCAAAACGGAGTCTAGTGAAATATGTGAAAGCTACCATGACGACGGGGAACGCGGCGCCGGCCGCCGCATCTTGAAATACCTTTCGGAAAGTGGAGTGATTGGTGTCGCAATAGTGATAACCAGATGGTTTGGATGTACCCACATAGGATATGACAGATACAGAGTGATGGAAAAGCTAACCAGTGATCTGGTGTCCTCAATCATTACTTAAACATTCCAAGTTACGGAACAGATCGCCATGCCAAACCAGGACAGCTTCTGCCTGTTAAGAAGTACTATACATATCCGCTTTTGTGTTTAAGTTTTATGTTGTAGCACAAACTATCGAAACTGCGTTCATTTGTCACAAAATGAGGTATAATATAATTATGTATTTGAACATCTTCCTTACTCTTTTCACACTTTCTTTACTGCAGCACACATCTTTCCTTTACTCTCCCATTTCATCTCTTTACTTATCGCACATGGTCATGGAGTCGACAATACTGCAACGGTTTTCACCAATTTTTCTCCAATATTCTGTGTACAATGATCATCTTTTTCATATGTTTGTTGTCACATATACCAGTTATACATTTTCGATGCATTACAGAGAACCAAATATTGATACAAATCACCTTTACTGTATGTTCATAAAAAACCTAATATAAATTCAAAATGACAGAGATCAATATAATTTCTGCCAATTGTCAAGGGCTTGGAAGCTTTGAGAAAAGAGAAGACACGTTTTTGTATTTTAAACAACTTAAGTGTGATATATTATGTATCCAAGATACTCATTTTACTAAGGAAAAGGAAAATGATATAACAAACCAGTGGGGGTCTCAATGTTATTTTAGCAATTTTTGCAATTTTATTCAACAATTCATTTGAGTATAAAGTAAATCGAGTCAAAAGTGATGAAAATGGTAATTTTTAGCTCTAGATTTACAAGTAGAGAATAAGAATATTACATTGATTACACTTTATGGCACAAACAACGATCAACCTGATTTTTATGATAATATTCAAACGATAATTGAAGAATTTGATAATATATACAATATCATTGTTGGAGACTTTAATCTTGTAATTAATCCTGAACTGGATTATCAAAACTATCTTCATATAAACAACCAAAGGGCTAGGAACAAAGTGCTTGAGATAATGGAATCTTGCAGTCTAATTGACATATTTCGTGAAAAATATGATAATGAAAGATTATATACTTGGCGAAAGCGTAACCCTGTGAAACAATCAAGACTTGGCTTTTTTCTTATCTCTGAGTCTCTTGAACTCAATGTCATGGATACATCAATTTTAAATAGCTATAGAAGTGATCACTCACCCATCAGTTTACACCTGAAATTGTCGGATTTTGTGCATTCTAAAGGACTTTGGAAGTTTAATAATAGCCACCTTTATGATTTACAATATATTAACAATATTAAGAAATGTATATATGAGGTGAAAAAGCAATATGCAATACCAGTGTATGATTATAATAACCTTCATGAAATTCCTTGTTCTGAAATACAGTTCATTATTAATGATCAACTCTTAGAAAATTTTCTCCTTGAAATAAGAGCTCAGACTTTATCATAATCCAGTTTCAAAAAGAAAGAAAATGTATTAAAAGAAGTTTCTCTTATAAAGGAACTTACATTGTTGAAAAAGGATCATGAATCTAACATTGACTTTATAAGTACTAAGAATCAAGAGTTAGAAAATATAAGAAAGGATAAACTGAATGGATATTTTGTGAGATCTAGAGCCAAATGGGTAGAAGAAGGTGAAAAAGCATCACATTTTTTTTGTAATCTTGAATCAAGAAATTATTCTTCTAAAATAATTCCTAATTTGTTCAAGGATAATGCTATAATAACAAACCAAAAGCAAATCCTTGAAGAAATTGCTAATTTTTACAGAAAGCTTTATAAGAAATGTGAAACCTATAACGAAAATTTTGATCTCGAAGACTATATGAAAAACTGTAATTCTGTTAAATTAAATGAACAGCAAAAATCCAAACTAGAAGGTAAAATTGGTTTTGAAGAAGCAAGTATTACACTCAAAAACATGAAAAATAACAAGAGCCTGGGTAGTGATGGGTTTACTGTTGAGTTTTTCAAGGTTTTCTGGAAAGACATAGGGCATTTCATTGTATGATCTTTAAATTATGGGTATGATGTAAAAGAACTTTCAGTGACTCAAAGACAGGGTATTATAACATGCATTCCTAAGGAAGGTAAGCCCAAACAATTTATTGAAAACTGGAGACCAATATCCCTTTTAAATGTTATTTATAAAATAGGATCCAGTACAATTGCAAATCGTAATAAACCATTTTTACATACAATCATAAGTTCTGAGCAAACAGATTTTATCCCAGGTAGGTATATTGGCGAAAACACTAGACTGATATATGACATTATGCAATATACTGAGGAAAACAATATTCCTGGAACACTCCTAATGATTGATTTTCAAAAGGCTTTCGACTCGGTCTCCTGGAATTTCATTGAAAAGGTATTAATTAAGATTATGTAGTGTAGCAACTCAAGAATATGAAAATGGTGGAATTAAAATGATTAATATAGAAAATAAAATAAAATCATTGAAAAAAACATGGATAAGACGCATGCTTAACGCCACAAATTGAAATTGGAGAACATTAGTAGATAATATATTTCCAGTTAATGATGCTTTTAATTTTGGCAAAGGATTTTTAATTACAAAAATAGAGAAAATAAAAAACTTGTTTTGGAAAGATGTTCTACAAGCGTAGTCTGATTTACAAGGAAAACAAAGCACTGAGTCATGGGAAGATATTATAACACAAAATGTATGGTATAACGAGAATATTACCATTGATAACAAACAAATATTTATAAAAATGTTGTACAGAAAAGGTGTAAAGTATATAAATGATATTGTTTTTAGATATTAATGGAAAATTGTTATCGCATGATGTTTTTCAAGATACATTTAATGTTACGATGAATTTCCTTACACAAGCGAGAGTAACCAAATGGAAGTTCAGGATCTAAATATAAAAAGGACCAGAGACTACAACACACAGACACAAAAGAAAACCAAATAGAAAAAAACCAAACAAACAAAACACCTCCCCCCCCCAAAAAAAAGACCAAAACAAACCAAGCCCCCCCCCCCCCAAAAAAAAACCCACCTCAACAATTACTGCATATATATGTTTATAATTTTAGTGCACCATATGCACATTTCGACAACTTAATTTTTCTCAATAATAAGGCTGAACATGTGTAAATATTTGAAAAGAAAACTAATTAGCAAACTGAGTGAAAGAGCCAATCTAAGGAAACTAGTAGCAAACTGAGTGGAAGAGCCAATCTAAGGAAAGGTGGTGCATGAGGTAGATACTCCTTCATTTTGACAATTTACAAATTTTTGTCACAGTGAATTGGAAGGTTATATTTCGGACCAGAGCAGAAGCACCAAAACTAGTAACACATTTATAGTATTTATCTGTAGTTTATAACTAGACTCACAGACTCACAGATTAATAGTAATAACTATACAGCATAATGTAAGGGTCACTCGGTCATTTTGTGGATATAATTCTTTTTTGTGGATATAGTGCAATGATTGCACTAAATAAAGTTGGGCGACTCTATTTCATATATTATGATTTAAGCAATCAACTGAATAATTCTATTCTACTGTTTACTATTGAAAATATCATTCACTGATCTTGAACATTTGGTAGAAAGAATAGTATTTCTCAGCTTCGATTATACACAGAAATCACTATTAAAAGTTGAAGGGTAAGTCAAACCACCAAAATGGAGAAAAAACTAAGTTAGAGAAGTGATTAAGTGCTTATGAAGGTGAAGGAAATTCATGAAGAATTCATAAAAACCCTTGGGAAGGAGTCACCTTCTTATAGCACTGTTTACAAATGGGCTGCTGTAGTTAAAATGGGAAGGGGGAGCATTAATAATGAACGTCCTGGACGTACCGGGGAAACTACTACAAACGAAAAATGACTCTTGTCATGTGTGACGAATACCAAAACCTCCGATATAAAGTCAGAGTATTTAGAATAATTTATGGGTGTTGTTTAATCAATTTTAATCGATAGCTTAGGCATGTTTAAGGTCTTGGCTAGATGGGATCATAGAACTGTGACTGAAAATCAAAAGAGAAACAGATATATTTCATTGCATATTTTGACTGGCTATGAGGATGATCCCGGGAGTTTCTTTTTTTGGGAACAGAGTTTAAACGAAATGTCGGTATACTGTGCCTCAACATGAACTGTGCCTTACACATTGCTGACATATTTCCATACTCAAACAAAGATGAATTCATTCAGTCATTTCTCTCTAAAGTGAGGAAGCATTTAGTTCTATGGTTGAACTTCACGTACTAATATATGGATTAATATTTCTACAATTTCAATTTTAGCATACAAACTTTCACTTTATGAGTAGCAATATCCCATCATCACCAGCTTATGGCTCGTTCATATCTCAATCTCAAGTTATATGTTATGTCAAACCTAGAATGAATCACGATACCTTGGTTCTGAGGTCAAAACGGCCTCAGGTAAACTGCTTAGCCAGTAATATGTAAGAGACAGACTAGCATCTGGCATGAGGTTGTATGGACGGTACGATGCTCTCATACAAGATTATATCTCTTTATCCAGATTTCTATATGATATTCTGGACTGAGACATATGTCTACAATCTAAATACCGAATTTAATCCAAATACCGAAAATTTCTAATTAACTTTGGTGATGAGTGTTGCTAGCAAGCAGGCGATGCTTACAGGCATTTGTTCTAACCTCTATTTGAAATTTTACTTATATTCCTATGTAGACGTTCTCCCGTTTGTTTTCTTTTTGTGTTGTATTCTCTTTCAGTTTCAGGATATTTGGACTTCGGAGTGAGTATCATCTATCATCCTACCATCTCGTGGATTGAATTGGTGCGCTGTAATACGAGAATTTTCTTTTGGAAACGAGTTTCAACAACATCTAAACAATTTTGTGTGCGACACTTTCTTAGCAAACTTCAAATTGTGACAATGTTCATGACTTAATTACGAGTATTGACGAGTGTACGACGAGAAATATGAATGAAAGCGACATAATGGGATTATAAATTATAGAGATAACTATACCAGTTCTAGGTAACACCGCCATTTGCACGACATAAAAATTAGCATGATATACATACACAATTCAATCAGTTTGAAATGCCTTTGACAAATCAAAACGCCTCTGATCATAAAATGATGAAAATTACAATCTAAGTTAAGAAATGGTGTTTCTACTATTACATGATCAGAGTTTTGATAGGTCAAAGGAAGGTCGATGTACAACATAGTTCAAGATTTGTTGCATTTCCTTATTTTCAGATTTACCTATTTTCCCTCTAAATGAATCAATTCAAAGTTTTTATAGTACGAAAAATTTAAATATTGTGATGTTTTGTCAGAAACTTGAAATAGCACATTTCTATAATGACAATAACATTACAGGTTTAGTTTTACTAGTTGCCATGTTTGAAAATATGATGCAAAGTATTCTATATAAAAGCTGTTATACACTCATTAACAAAAGGTCATAATATCAACATTTTTGACAGATAATTTTCAACTAAAATAGATATTTTCCCTTTAAAGATTTAGACCAATTTACGGAATACGAAGTTTTAAATAACTGAAAACCTTTAAAGTGTGTTTCTCTGAACAGAAACTTTCTCGCATATGAAAAAAACATCTCTCTTCAAGGTGCCCAACCTGTTTAAATCGAAACTTTGTAGAAGACCTGTCAAATACCTAGTATGCTTAATAATATGCATTTATGTTTTATCACATACTGGCCTCTCTCTCTCTCTCTCTCTCTCTCTGCGTGTGTGTGTTGAAGTGAAATAATAGGTAAGAATTGATTTAAAACTTAGTTTCTTTTCTTTCAAATTTCCATACATCTCAAATTTGCAAACCTTCATTTAACTTTTTATAGGATTTATTTCACACAAGTCAACTAGTATACACTAATCGACAATATCATGCGATGCTGTATGGAGTAATCGAATAAATGAAATAGATGAGTGCATATAATTTACATGATGACGAAGGAGTAAAGACATTTGCCTGAACAGAAACTGTCTCGCATGTGAAAAACTGTATCTCTTTAAGTTATTGTACCCTACCTGTTTAGACAGAAATTTCACAAAGTACCTGAAGATTACCTAAAACTCCCGGTTGAGCTTTATTAATAGAAGGTCTGATTTCGCCCGCACCTACTACTAAAGGTTCTAGATTTTGCCACCCTAAATGCGTTAGACTGTCTATCTTCCGGTTATAACTTGCAAGTCTGAATTACTTGCTTAAAACTTCTTATTTCATTGCACATATTAAACTTTACTTCACTTATTCCATTGGAAATAGCATTTACTAATTCTCTATATTCATTATCATTCAGTATATATCATATTCAGTATCATGGGAGGAACGATTTCTTTCTCTCTCTCTCTCTCTCTCTCTCTCTCTCTCTGCGTTGAAGTGTAAGCATAGGTAGTAATTGATGTAAAACTTACTATCTTCGCTTACTATCTTTCAAATCTTTCCCACACACCTCAAATTTCCATACATTTATTTCACTGTTTTTTGGATTTATGTCAGACAAGTCTATTAGCATACACGTAATTAAAAGCAAGCGATACACGTAATCAACCATATGTGATACACGTCATCAATCACATGTGATACACATTATCAACCACATGTGATACACGTAATCAACCATATGTGATACACGCAATCAATCACATGTGATACACGTAATCAACCACATGTGATACACGTAATCAACCATATGTGATACACGCAATCAATCACATGTGATACACGTAATCAACCACATGTGATACTAATGAGTAAATGAATAAATATGCATGATGAAAAAAGTAAAGATATATATCTGTAATGAGGATCAACTCCATACCAATGATTTTGATAGTGATTTAAGGGTCATATGCCTTTTATGCATGACGTGGCTAACCCACGGTAATTCTCTGTTGTTTAGTTTTACAATTTTCTGAACTGACGAGACGTGATTATCGGAGTCTAGGAATTTTTTTTTATCCTTCATCATAAATATGAACTCCTGAAAAGTTACTGTACCAATTAAACTAAAGTAAAGAATCAGCCAAAACACTTGCATGAAGTCAGTCCTGAGTCATATATTAAGCTGTGATATCTTGATTTCAATATATGTTCCTAAACATAGGTAA
This sequence comes from Pteria penguin, assembly GCA_035048485.1. Lineage (NCBI taxonomy): Eukaryota > Metazoa > Mollusca > Bivalvia > Pterioida > Pteriidae > Pteria > Pteria penguin. Next base: position 16,141,287 of record CM068581.1, read on the forward strand.
ATATATTAAATCGCGTTAGAATCACGAAGTAGCTGAAATGAAGATATCAAATATTACATCTTACATCCCCGAAATGTAAAGATGATGGATAAATCCAAACCACAAGTCCAAAAATCATGAAACCAAAGGACATACAAAATCAGTGAAAATGAAAAACGAATGGAAAATAACAAAATGTGTCTACTTGAAGAGCATGTGTGAACCCCTGTGATGGAGTGAGATCAGGTGCCCGGGGAGAGTGAGCATCTCCTACTTGCTAGCAACACCCGTCACATATACCCAGTAGAAAGAGTCAAATCGTGTAAATTCCATATGTATTTATATATGGAGAAGAAGTCGAAGTAGGTAACCTTCTAGTATAGAAGGTGTCAAGTCTGTGTAAAATGATCGGAATCGGTATCAGTCCAGAATATCATTTAAAAGTCTGGATAACGAGATATCATATGGAGTAATGAGAGTCTCGTAACGACCGTAGAACTTCCTCAGTGACGTTGCTAGTCTAGCACATATATAACCCTGGTTGAGCAGCTTAACTGAAAGTCGCTTAGCCCTCAGAATAAAGTCATTGTAATTTGAACATGCTCCGGAATAACGTATTAACTGCGATATGAATACGCCGTATGCGGGCGATGATGGAATGTTGCTACATTATAACCATAACGAAAAACCATAATAATTCAACTATATGAAAATGAATCAGGAGTCGTCTCCTTTATCAGAGACTCTTGTTTGAATCTGATTTAGCTTTAGTCTGTTAGGATTTTGGTGAATATATTAAATAGAAATGTGAGTATAATTTAAAGTTGTGATTTTGTCAATTTTCAACTGAGGCAAATGTTTAGTTTATTTCAAATGTGTCAAGATATAGTAAATCTTTGGAATTCACTGATTCAATCACTGTCATATACTTGTGAAAATCTTTTAAATTCACCTTACACTATGAATATCAATATAAAAAAATATGAAAATATTTTCAGTTAACGTCATTTCAATACAATAGGATAATTTTGTACTGCCTTTTTTTTTAACATATCTTGCATGGTCTGCAATTTCTAAGCTACTTCTCTCAAACAGCTGTATCAGATGTCCACTGTTTTTTTTTTTTTCGTTTGCAAAACGATAACCGACATTTTTGGGACTTCCATATATAAACTGACCGATTATACCAATTTGACAATACCGGATCCGACAATATATATTTAGCGGATAGGACAGGTTTTTATGATGCAATGGTTGTGCATGCAAGCAAGAGACGGTCACTCCTTCCGGTCTCACCTCAATTTTAAAATAAGATACGCATTCGTCTTGGTGTTTAACAAGGTACGATATTGTCTGATTGTTTTGGAAATTTGAAATTGGATTATATACAAAGTACTTTTTCGTGTTGTTTTACTTTGGGAATCAACTGAAGCCTGTAGGAAACCTTGCGTATAAAGAGGTACAAAGAGGTTCAAGAAAAGGATGGAGACACCCGACACGGATGAATAAGAAATGTCGATCATGGAGAGAATACAAGAACATAAAAAGACATCACAAACTATTCGATTATAATGTAGGTATGGCATTGACTTAGGATAGTCAGTTATGGTATCGACCTAGGATAGTCAGTTACCGAGTATGTTATCGACCTAGGATAGTCAGTTATGGTATTAGTTAGTATGGTATCGACCTAGGATATTCAATTACGGTATCGACCTAGGATAGTCAGTTATGGTATCGACCTAGGATAGTCAGTTATGGTATTGACCTAGGATAGTGAGTTATGGTGTCGACCTAGAATAGTCAGTTTAAATGACAATCATCACTCAATTGGTGTGGTGAAGCGGAAACTTTTCATTCACCATAATAGCAGTAAAAATACTCCTTCATATCTCCAATGATAGAGTTTGTTTGTTTGTTTGATTATTGTTTTACGTCACTCCACGATTATTTCACGCATATGGTGACGGCATCTGCCTGATGCATTGCATACAAATTTAGACCTTTGCAACGGACCCACCCGAAGCAGTGAGGGATCTTTTACGTGCCACGCCTACCGTGACACGGGACCTCGGTTTTTACTGTCTCATCCGAAAGACAGAACACCGGTGTGCCCCGGGCGGGAGTCGAACCCGCGACCCCTCGATCACGAGCCGAGCACCTTATCCACTAGGCCACACCGGCTTACAAATAATAGAGACAACAGAAGACATCTGACAAAGCTGTATGACAAAAATGACCAAGGACAGGCACACAAAAAATGAATATAGTAGAATATACACGGAAACACGACATTGCAAATATATTCGATTGTACTGCGGTCAGAATACAGACATAGGACGGTCAATTGAAGTAACAAACGTCCCTCAATTGGTGTGATTAAGCGGTTTACTCACTGCAAAAGTAGCACAATCAAAGAACACACATTTAAAAATTTATAAATTATCTTCCATATACAGAAAAAGGATCCACTGGTTTCGGGCAGAGCACGGTTTATCATGTTGATGTCGCATATATTTTATATCATTATGTGTTTTACAATACCTTACGTGTTTACATTTTTATGACCTCTCAATATGCGATACCTGTTGACCCTTGTTCTTTACATGGAGGATTATTTATAAATTTTTAAATGTAAGTCCTTTGATTGTTCTGCTGTTACGGTGAGTGGGAAGGTGGGCCCGTAAACCGGTTAACCACACCATTTCTTTGGCTTTTGTCAAATTAAATGACCGTCCTAAGTCGGAATCGTAATTGCACTACAATCAAATATTTTTGTAATGTGTTATATGTTCTAGTATATTATTTATATTCATGTATTGTATAGCTCCATGGTGACTTCTGCCACATAACTGAGCCAGTAACTCCTCTTTTTTCTTTCAAGAAGTGAGGTCATAATGTTTTTACACACGAAACATTTATAGAATAATATGTTACTATCAAAGTTATGTAAGGCGACATCAACATAAGTAAACAGTAGAAGCACAAAATAGATGAGAATGAAGATTTTTTTCTTTCATTAGATATAATACGTAGAAAGAAAGAAATCCCATCAATAATTTCCCATGTTCAGTTTTTTATTGTCGTTTTTGGAATCTAAGTACATTTTAAGAACCACATAATTGTTGATATTTTCCCCCAAGATTTCTACTCATGTTTGTTTCGTCTGTATTTAAGGACATTCACGGTGGGTGTAGCTAGCCAAACAGGAGACCCTTACTTCTCTCGGGCACTTGGTCTCACCTCTGAATTTCAGGGGTCCCTGAATGTTATATGACACCAGTTACTTTCGCATTTTACATTAAGTGTTATCATATCCTTGTTCCGATGTGACTGACGCTTTTCTTACAGTATTCTTCGATTTACATCTACTGCATGCAATGTGGAAATAATAAATGATCTGTATATCTAGATAGCCATAGAAGGTGTAGCTTGCTAAACTGGCTACACTCACGATCATATAGTTGATCTCTGATTGTCAGAGATCTAATAACGACAACTATGGTGCTCCCATCATGCCATGTGTATCTTTGTAAATTTGACAAATACATACATACATACGTACGTACGTACGTACGTACGTACATACATACATACATACATACATACATACATACATACATACATACATACATACATACATACATATGCTGCAATTATGATTTTATCGAGGGTTATGATATTTTCTTACCATATACTGATTAATAGGAATCGACCTAATTAATTTTGATAATCTTATCAGGTTCTATGTCACTATATAACCAAAACAAAAAATAACGGCGGAAATGCATGGAACTGGAGACCAGAGACAAAATGCCCTTTAAGAGTAAGCGTCTCTTATTTGACTTAGTACACTCTTCATGAATGTCGAACACATGCAGAAGATAAAAAAATATTCCAACACTGAAATACCAATTGCCATTATTATTCTACTATCTTGTTAGTTGTGTAAATATTGACAGATTACATCGAATTTTTTTGCGTGTGTTTAATTCGCAGAAAACGTTAAACTTTCCACAGTTCTAGTTTTATCTGTTTCTGACAGTGGCCTATATTACACACCTGATCATGAAATAACACATAATCTGGTATTCTATAGGCTCTTTTAAAACCTATTTTGAAAAGTAACACATCCAATTAAATTCAATTATTTTTACACTTATAAAAATTCTAGTGGACATAACACGCTTATGAAAATTTTATTCAATAAGTAACAAGTTTGCAGTCATATGAAGACAATGTTAAGTACAATCACAGAAAATAAAATAGTTAAATTTATATAACATATTTCGTCACAGTAAAAGCGAATCACTCTAGGTTGCCCTAGAATCTCAAATTAAATCTCAAGATCTAAAATGTAAATACATAATATACTACGACTTATTTATTGAACAACAAAAATACTATTAATTATAATAAATACATGAAATAAAGTTTATTTATCAAATGTTAAGACTAAATTACAAAAGAGTAATGTAAAATGTTCAATATGATTATTTTATCATTCATTTAAAAAGAAGACTCTCAGATAACAAGTGTTCAAATAAAAATATTTCATAAATCAACAATAAAAATGCTATCATTATGTACCATCAAATCCACTATACTAGCATCAAGATTTGGTAGATTTAGTATATATATCATGAATTATTTATACCTACTCCGGCATCAACTTAGTCTCATAATTAACGTCAACTTTATACAAAGTTTGGTAATACTTAAATTGTACATTGAATGTGTATATAAACAAAATAGGAAAGAGGCATGGTGACAAGTTACGATAAGATCAGCTCAATAAATCATCTGCGAGAACAGGAATGGAATGCTTAAGTGAAAGTTTCCAATGCAAAACTGAAGTCGTCAATTCCTTTGCGTGTACAGTTTGTAAGGAAACGATGATTCAAAATGCTCTCAGATAAAGTCGCTCTTGACTGTAGATTACCATCCCAAAATGTGATTTGAGGAATCACTATTTCGCCGACTCAAGGTCTTCCAGTTCTTTCAGTCTTTCGTCTAATTTGTGAATTGAGTTTGTGAATGTTCGATATAATGAAAAAGCCTGTAACAAGTAAAAAAGATCAACATTGTCATTAGTGTTTTACTTAATTGATGATTTACATTGCTTTCATAAAGAGTTCAGTTATATCCCGACATGTAAGCAGGAGGTAGCCAATGGTGTTGGCGCCATCCGGAAATCGAACACAGATTGTGGGCACCTCGAGCCAAGCTCGTCATTATTATGAAAGTCCACCTCCTTTTATTGTACATCAATATAATTCATATATAATGCATATATATAATCAAAGATTCACATCTCAACATGTATGTCAAGAAATAGAATGTATCCATTGAAGCACAAGAAGAAAAGCAATGTCTACGATAATATTTGTACATTGGGATATATATAAAAAGATACAATAAGAGCCATTATTTTTATAAAATCATTCGTGTACAATCCTGACATCATATAGAAAGACAAAGATCATTCTCATGAAGTCTAGATACAAGCCACTGGCACTGTAGAGGACTGAAAACTAAATGAATTAAAATCCCAGGTTTTTCTCCCACGTCAACTTTTTTTGCTGTTTGTTGTTTGTTATAAGCCATTCTGGCGACGCTTATTCCTCCCGGGCACCTGGTCTAACCTCTGAATTTCAGGGGTCCGTGAATGTCCGTTGTGATACATTGTTGCTTATGCCAAGGTCACTTTCATATTTTCATATTTTACATTCATATTTTGTTTTATCACCAATTTTACAACAATTCAATAAATTAACCATCTTCACAACGTCAAGGTTTGAGAATACACTGAGCTTTACTACAACCCTTGACAAATATCGCTAATCAAAAGTCGGGTTGGCGCTGTGTGACGTACCAATGAGAGACCCCCATTCAAATTACAGGTTGATTAGATCAGAAACCTATATATGTCATGTACATTACAAACACAGGACGCAGCCATATTTATTTACATATTTTCGACTTATCACACAATCACATGTGTATCACGACCTATCTTGTTTATGAATGGACCGTCCTTGCCGTCGACGGTTCGATGAAATCTCACAACGCCAGCCTGACTGTGGAGTAGCGATATTTGTCAAGGGTTGTAGTATAGCGTAGTGTACTCTAAAGCCTTGACGTTGTGAAGATGTAAATTTATTCACTTTTTGTTTTATATATATAAGCAATAAAGATGGTAAGATGCAAAACAGAGACCTATTTATTCATAAAATTTATACTTCTGTAAATTTACACTTCTGTAAATTTACACTTCTGTAAATTTTTAAACCGTTTATTTTAGTTTGCAAGTCAAAGTTCATTTACGCAAACTTGTTCAACTCGTTATACCATTACATACATACACATTCAGAAAGTCCATCATTATTGCATGGAATGACACATAATACCTCGCAAAGTCCATTTTACATATGAAATGCTTTTTTCCAAATATTAAACGACGTTTGTTTAAACCCGTAGGCCCGTCACATGTAAATTTATTCACTTTTCGTTTTATATGTACAAGATGAAACTTAAAGTTGAATAAAGCAAATTTACATGGAGTTCATTCGTTTAAATGTGACGATTAAATATCAAATAAATTATGCAGGTTATTATTTCCATCAAGCCTTAGTTTGACCCAGATGAGATTTTCAATACTACATGTACATTGGTGGAAAACTTCTCTTTGTCTCTTTAAATACATGTTATGTCAATCCTGAAATAACTTGTATACGGATATAAATCGGTATAAAAACAAAAATAAAGATAAAAAACAACACTTATTACTAAAAATACAATAAATAAATACATAGAAAATAATAATTGAATATGTAAACAACTCATGATAAGGCATGCATAAGTTGTAATGGAAGCCTCTATAGTACTTATTTTGTTTCCGAACAAACAAAGACTATTATCACAACATAAAAAATACAGATGCAATGGAGAAACAAACGAAGGCATTGCAAACAGGCATAAGAAGAAACGCAATTTTCCTTTATAGTTAAATTTGTGAAGCAAGTAAACTCGAGTCTTACCCCGGCATGAAACATACAGGCTGTCAAATCTTCGTCTTCGCCATTTGGGCAATCTAGCAATCGATTACATAATTTAGTAGATGATATGCAGTGGAATCTATTTTGTTTATCCGGGGTGGGACACGCTACCAAATCTTCCTTAGTGTCTGGTCTTTGTTTGCAGTCTAAACGTATAAAAAAGAGAAAACTGTGAAATTGTATGTATAAGTAAGGAAAGAATGCATTTGGCCCAGCTGTAAGAGAAATGGCACTGTGGACATGCAAAGAATACAATAATAAGCATATGAAATACATCACAAAATGTTCGGTTATAATGCAGTTGTGTTACCAACTTAAAACGCTTAATGGAAATGATTATTGCCAGTGACTTGGTGTTATTCACAGGTTAGTGAGCTCACATTTTATTATCAAAAGAAATTAAAACGTATTAAAACTGAAGAAAATGTGGATGTGCTGTTTAATGTAAAGTTTATACTTGCGATGTTCTGTTAGAATGTTATTATTTTACTAGTGCATTTTTCTGCTGTCCATCCTTGATTTGTTACCACATAAAGCTCAGTGACATTATGTAAATACTATAATCTAGACTTTATGATGATCTAGAAATAACTCTTACTCAAACCACAGACAAATATCGTGTTGAAATGACAAGTGAATTAAGGGGTACAGGAAACAGGCTCGTTATAAACGAAGTAAAAGGATTCCGTTAGAAGAAATTGGAAAATGTTGCTTTACATTTACACCACGACAAACGATGTCTCTCAAGTGTGAGCAGTAATGAGCCTAAATGACATTTAGCAGCAATTTATCAAGGGAATGATCAGCTGTAACACGTTTTACTATGGAATCTCATACCTAAAACGGCAAAACAACGCCTTCAATATCACAACGTAATGATTTCGTGTCGATTTTGACTTATTAAATCAAACTTTTTGTCGGCGCAGTATAGTTGATGTTAACAAAATATATTTCAATAATTTTTGTGCAAAATCAGTCACTATGAGATGAAAACCTTATAAAGATTTTCAATTTATGAAAATTTATGGAAAATATAATATAACTCTGTCATTTTCATGGCATATATGTATATATAAATATTTGGAATTGCCTCTATATTTCCAGAGTGATGTTTAATACAGACATTCATATTCTGAAATGTGACACATTTTTATCCCCGTTTTTTGATGCGAGGGGTATGTCAAAAGTTACGGTGTCATGATCATTGCTATCTTTTTTTTTCAAAAATGATGTTAACAAATTCGAGCAAATATGCTGTTTATCCATGTACGATTGTTCGTGAAGTGCAAGTTACCGCTAGAAGAAAATAACGCAGTGTAAAATCCACCCTCATGTAAACCATCAAATCACCCGGATGTTATTGTGATAGCTATTGTTGTACGGAAATATCCATTCGGTCTGGTCGAAAATAAAATGTAAATGATTTCCCAATAATCGCTTCCAATAACGATAGCTATCAAAGCTTTTGATTTTTCACATTATTGACATGCACCTGGAAGTTTCAGAAAATATTTATTTTTATCTTAGTTCCTAAACTCAAAAGCTGCTTTAAAGAGTTATGGTTTCCAATAATGTTGTGAGATTATCACTGATCATTGATTTGATTTTGATCTAATTTAATGAGGAATAGATGTCAAAGAATTACTGATTGGAAATAAAGTTATCTTGATATTAATACTTTTTCAAATTTACATAAAATTTTAGTATAAATTAATTTTTTTTCATTTTTTAAGAACGCAGCTTTCTTTAATGTAAAATGCGAAAGTAACTGGTTATATCTGACTGTGTCGCATACAATAATGTTCCCTGGTGAACATTCATGGACCCTTGAATATCAAAGATGACAGTTTGGCCAACCGCAGAAAACAAGAATGATATACCAAAGACAAGATGCCAGGCAATAATAAAGGTAGAATAATTATTGTTCTCGTTAGTAAATCTGTGATATTATAAAAATACACCCCATATATCCATGTATGAAATATAATTAGATTCTCATAAGATATCACAATTCTACCAGATATTGGTCCGTGCTGCACAGTCATTTATTTATAAAGAATCTACACACGATATCAAAACTCTTCAAATTTGGACCATTTACAAATCAACAGCATGGAGATTAACGGATGAAAATACGCACCACAATTCTGCACGTATATAACCACTGTAGGAGACAGACATTTGCTTAAAATATAGCATAATCGATTGTTGTGAAATGAAAAGGAAGCGACAAACCCTTTCACTCTATAAAGTGTCATGTAACTGATGTTTGACATCAACAGGAAATCAGTACATTGCTTTGAGATATGACTACACTTACTACGTCGCCTGGATAAAATTTGTAACTACTCAATTCTTCCATCTCATAACGGGGAAACTCCCGTGATACATATAAATGCACTTCTAATTTCAAAACCGTTATTAAGATTTAGCAGACTACCTGACCAGGAAGACTACATCCTTACAAAGTCCTATGAAACAGTTGTTTTACCTGACTTGAATAAAGCAAATGTAATAGTCTGATGCTTTGAAAGGTTACCGAATTCAACATAATATCCTATCACTTATAAACGGTCTATACTGCAAACATTTGTTGTTGTTTCCCCAGTACTTACTAAGATTGATTTTATATATCATAAATAAAAGGAAAAGACTTGACATTTATTTCATGAAGTATATAACTTAGTTTTCAAAACTTGTTTGTCCCTGAATTATCTTTTTGTATAATTTTGCAACCAATACATTTCATAATTAATTTTCAGTAAAGGCTATAATGATACATTGTTCTTATATTTGGAGATGGTGAATCTTATATTTTATATAATTAAGAAAAAGATTTTTAATCACTGAAGAGACAGAACTTGTCGAAATGCGCATTTGATGCACAAATTTAAAGGTATATATGTTCTATATTTATTAATCTTTATCTTAATCACATATAGCCTTTTTCTATCATTAACTTCTTTGAAAGTATTTTGCTTGTTTTTCATGATTTAATCTTAAAATATAGATACACATTGAAAGATAGAAATAATTATGTACATGGATATTATGATAACACGAACAAACATGGCTTCTAGATATTCATTTAGTGATGATATTAGATGACCTTTTCGACTAGTAATGAATCTTGATGCCGAATGTCAAAATGAAAAAATTAACATTATGTTCTGATAGGAAGAAAAGAACTATGCATATAGGAAATACTCTGTAATTTTTAACGAATATACGAAAGATTTCCAAGTACGTATTTGGTGTAATTACTGAAGCTATATCTAAATCTTTAAATATCCGTGAGGAGGGATCTTTTTTAAAAACTAATCGACTGAAATCTGTATTGACGAATTAAAACCGCCGGATGATGGGTATACAATCACTCTTTGTACTGTCAGTGCGTCGACACATTCGTCGTAAGGCCATGTCTTTATAAATATTCCGCACGCGCTTTCAATCAACGTTCAGCAAAAATGATACTTTTATATGCTTCAATAAGTTCAATACAATTATTGAAATACACAGTATTGTACGGAAAATTACACCCAGTAATCCCAGGTGACGCATTAAATTCTCGTTCAGAACACGTGGATGTAACAATAATATCTCTTTGATAGATTGGTACCGGATTTGAAGATTTAAAACCACACTAGAAATGCCATGAAATTTTATTTATTAGACTCCCACAATATAGATTGTACATCAGTTATTGAATGAAATGATCGACAAGCGAGATATCGCTAACTGCCATTTGGTATTACACACATATTGATTCGTTATACCAACAACTTTCCTATTTATTTAAATATCGGGTGTAATTTGATAAATTGAAATGTGTGTTTTCACCGGAAATCCTGGAAATTTGAGACAAAAATAAACATTGTTCTCACATATAGCTCTGACATGACTGGATAAAATGTCATAGTTTGAAATACAAAAGGTGAGATATGAAGTAAGTCTAGTACTGGTACGGTCCTCTGACTTTTACTATAGGACATTATAAATAATAAATCTGTATCACACCCGCCATCAAATGCTGATTACATAGGCTCACTGACACATATTGGACACTCCTGGTAATGTAGTCTAGGATATTTGCTCTGCCATGATATGTTGCGATTGCTTTATATTTAAATAAGATATTGACTTCCTGATAGAAAATTATTTTATGGTATGGCGATGAGTCAGTGGTAGAATATCCAATATAGGTTACGCTACAAGTGTTTCTACCTGATCAAATTGACTTGAGCATTCGCTTAAAGTTTTCAAATATTTACTTTTATGCTGATTACGAATTCAGTCTAGACTCTGAAGAAAATTCAACTTAGATTTAGACTGAAATATCAAATCATACACTGTATAGATTAGTTGATGCTATACAATAGCACACAAGTTTCGATTTCAGATTATTCAAAAATATGTCAGTGAGGTTGAATTGGATTTGGATAATACGAAGTAAATCACAAACAATGCATTCTACACTTTTTACAACATGATGAGCAACAATCAGATTAACAATACAATGGCTGATTATCGCTTAAGTGACATTCAGTATATGAATATGTCCAAAGACCAAAGACGTTCCTTAAAGAATCTACATGAACACATTCATGGTAGGCGTATCAGTGTTAAATACACAAAACAACGCCGTGCTAATGTTTCCATAGCTATAGTAATTATTATTATTCATAGAATGATTATGGCCAAATGAACAAAATCAAACTTTATTTCTCCCTGTTATTGTGAGATGTAATTGCTTGATTCGAAAAAGAAATGTAATATGTCCGTTGTATTATAAGTTTGTATACAAAAAGCGTGGGATATTGCACGCATAAAGATAGTTTACTGTTCTGAATGAGTGCGTTGTATCTCTCCAGTAGTGATACCTATGACGGATTGAGACGTACCGAGTGACCATCCCCTTGGGAGGAATGCTTAAGGAATAATACTAGCTGTTAAACATCAAATGATGAATAAATGAAATTAGTAGCGAAACATATGATTAACTAATAAATGACACTTGTCTTTTGTGTTATGAGGCATAGGCTTAATAGACCAATGAATGTCAACCGTTGTGTTTCTCTTGTAACTTGTGACATGATGCATTAATGAATGGGAATATCATTTATCATTTGTGCTGAAGGCATGATTGACTGATGAAAGAGTTTTGTGCTATTGAAATATGCCCCAATGATAAGTAAAAGGTCTTGTCTCTATGCTTTGAGACAAAGTAATCAATGATTAAAACGCGTTGTAGCGTTAAAGGCCTTTGTATTGTGATTGCATAATGATTAATGATTCAGGCGCGTTATAGCGTTAAAGGCCTTTTATATGTCCTTGATATGTTCTATGTAACTTGATTGATTAATGAATGAGAAAAATTTATATGTCTCTTGTGCTGTGAGACATGTCTTGGCGGATATCTCTTGTCCTGTGGGGCGTTTTGGTTGATATCTCTTGTGCTGTTAGATTTTTCTTAGTGGATATCGCTTGTGCTGTGAGGCATGTCTTGGTGGATAGCTCTTGTGCTGTGAGGTATGGCTTGTGGGCATATCTTGTGCTGTGGGGCATGTCTCGGTGGATATCTCTTGTGTTGTGAGGCATGTCTTGGTGGATATCTCTTGTGCTGTGAGGCATGTCTTGATGAACATCTTGTGCTGTGGAGCATATCTTGGTGGATATTTCTTGTGCTGTGGGCATGTCTTGTTGGGTATCTCTTGTGCTGTTAGGCATGTCTTGGCGGATATCTCTTGTGCTGGCATGTCTTGGTGGATATCTCTTGTGGTGTTAGGCATGGCTTAGTGGATATCTCTTGTGTTATGAGGCATGTCTTGATGGATATCTTGTGCTGTTAGGCATGTCTTTCAGGATATTGTGTGCTGTTAAGCATGTCTTGGTGGATGTCTCTTGTGCTGTTAGGCATGTCTTGGTGGATATCTTGTGGTGTGAGGCATGTCTTGGTGGATATCTCTTGTGCTGTGTAGCATGGCTTGGTGGATATCTCTTGTGCTGTGAGGCATGTCTTGGTGATATCTCTTGTGCTGTTAGGCATGTCTTGGTAGGTATCTCTTGTGCTGTGGGGCATGTACTGATGGATATTTTTTGTGATGTGAGGCATGTCTTGGTGGATATCTTTTGTGCTGTGAGGCATGAATTGATGGATATCTCTTGTGCTGTAAGGCATGTATTGATGGATATTTTTTGTGCTGTGAGGCATGTCTTGGTGGATATCTTTTGTGCTGTGAGGCATGAATTGCTGGATATCTCTTGTGCTGTAAGGCATGTATTGATGGATATTTCTTGTGCTGTGAGGCATGTCTTGGTGATATCTCTTGTGCTGTGGGGCATGTCTTGGTGGGTATCTCTTGTGCTGTGAGGCATGTCTAGGTGGATATCTCTTGTGCTGTTAGTCATGTCTTGGTGGGTATGTTTTGTGCTGTGAGACATGTCTTGGTGGATATCTCTTGTCTAGATATTTCTTAGTGGATATCGCTTGTGCTGTGAAGCATGTCTTGGTGGATAGCTCTTGTGTTGTAAGGTATGGCTTGGTGGGCATATCTTGTGCTGTGGGGAATGTCTCGGTGGATATCTCTTGTGTTGTGAGGCATGTCTTGGTGGATATCTCTTGCGCTGTGAGGCATGTCTTGATGGACATCTTGTGCTGTGGGGCATATCTTGGTGGATATTTATTGTGCTGTGGGCATGTCTTGGTGGATATCTCTTGTGCTATGAGGCATGTCAGGGTGGATATCTCTTATGCTGTTAGGCATGGCTTGGTGCACGTGGATATCTCTTGTGTTTTGAGGCATGTCTTGATGGATATCTTGTGCTGTTAGGCATGTCTTTCAGGATATTGTGTACTGGTAAGCACGTCTTGGTGGATATCTCTTGTGCTGTTAGGCATGTCTTGGTGGATATCTTGTGGTGTGAGACATGTCTGGTGGATATCTCTTGTGCTGTGGGGCATGGCTTTGTGGATATCTTTTCTGCTGTGTAGCATGGCTTGGTGTATATCTCTTCTGCTGTTAGGCATGTCTTGGTGGGTATCTTTTGTGGTGTGAGGCATGTCTTGGTGGATATCTTTTGTGCTGTGAGGCATGTACTGATGGATATTCCTTGTGCTGTGAGGCATGTATTGATGGATATTCCTTGTGCTGTGAGGCATGTCTTGGTGGATATATTTTGCCGTGGTGCATGTCTTGGTGATATCTCTTGTGCTGTTAGGAATGGCTTGGTGGATATCTCTTGTGTTTTGAGGCATGTCTTGATGGATATCTTGTGCTGTTAGGCATGTATTGGTGGATATCTTGTGGTGTGAGGCATGTTTTGGTGGATATCTCTTGTGTTGTGGGGCATGGCTTGGTAGATATCTTTTGTGCTGTGTAGCATGGCTCGGTGGATATCTCTTGTGCTGTGAGGCATGTCTTGGTGATATCTATTGTGCTGTTAGGCATGTCTTGGTGGATATCTTTTGTGGTGTGAGGCATGTCTTTGTGGATATCTCTTGTGCTCTGAGGCATGAATTGATGGATATATCTTGTGCTGTAAGGCATGTATTGATGGATATTTCTTGTGCTGTGAGGCATGTCTTGGCGGATATATTTTGTGCTGTGGGGCATGTCTTGGTGATATCTCTTGTGCTGTGAGGCATGTCTAGGTGGATAACTCTTGTGCTGTGAGTCATTAATTGATGGGTGTTTTGAGGCATGTCTTGGTGGATACCTTGTGCTGTTATGCATGTCTTTCAGGATATTGTGCGCTGGTAAGCATGTCTTGGTGGATATCTCTTGTGCTGTGGGGCATGGCTTGGTGGATATCTTTTGTGCTGTGTAGCATGGCTTGGTGGATATCTCTTGTGCTGTGAGGCATGTCTTGGTGATATCTATTGTGCTGTTAGGCATGTCTTGGTGGATATCTTTTGTGGTGTGAGGCATGTCTTTGTGGATATCTCTTGTGCTGTGAGGCATGAATTGATGGATATATCTTGTGCTGTAAGGCATGTATTGATGGATATTTCTTGTGCTGTGAGGCATGTCTTGGCGGATATATTTTGTGCTGTGGGGCATGTCTTGGTGATATCTCTTGTGTTGTGAGGCATGTCTAGGTGGATAACTCTTGTGCTGTGAGTCATGAATTGATGGGTGTTTTGATGCATGTCTTGATGGATACCTTGTGCTGTTATGCATATCTTTCAGGATATTGTGCGCTGGTAAGCATGTCTTGGTGGATATCTCTTGTGCTGTGGGGCATGGCTTGGTGGATATCTTTTGTGCTGTGTAGCATGGCTTGGTGGATATCTCTTGTGCTGTGAGGCATGTCTTGGTGATATCTATTGTGCTGTTAGGCATGTCTTGGTGGATATCTTTTGTGGTGTGAGGCAAGTCTTTGTGGATATCTCTTGTGCTGTGAGGCATGAATTGATGGATATATCTTGTGCTGTAAGGCATGTATTGATGGATATTTCTTGTGCTGTGAAGCATGTCTTGGCGGATATATTTTGTGCTGTGGGGCATGTCTTGGTGATATCTCTTGTGTTGTGAGGCATGTCTAGGTGGATATCTCTTGTGCTGTGAGTCATGAATTGATGGGTATCTCTTGTGCTATGAGGCATGTCTTGGTGGATATCTCTTGTGGTGTTAGGCATGGCTTGGTGGATATCTCTTGTGTTATGAGGCATGTCTTGATGGATATCTTGTGCTGTTAGGCATGTCTTTGATGATATTGTGTGCTGTTAAGCATGTCTTGGTGGATATATCTTGTAGTGTGAGGCATGTCTTGGTGGATATCTTGTGGTGTGAGGCATGTCTTGGTGGATATCTCTTGTGCTGTGGGGCATGGCTTGGTGGATATCTTTTGTGCTGTGTAGCAAGGCTTGGTGGATATCTCTTGTGTTGTGAGGCATGTCTTGGTGATATCTCTTGTGCTGTTAGGCATGTCTTGGTGGATATCTTTTGTGGTGTGAGGCATGTCTTGGTGGATATCTCTTATGCTCTGGGGCATGTCTTGGTGGGTATCTCTTGTGCTGTGAGGCATGTCTATGTGGATATCTCTTGTGCTGTAAGGCGTGAATTGATAGATATCTCTTGTGCTGTAAGGCATGTCTTTATGGGTATTTCTTGTGCTTTAAGGCATGTCTTGGTGGACATCGTTTGTGCTGTGGGACATATCTTGATGGATATCTCTTGTGCTGTGAGGCATGTCCTTATGGGCATCTCTTGTGCCTTGAGGCATGTCTTGGTGGATATCTCTTGTGCTGTGGGACATGTCTTGATGGATATCTCTTGTGCTGTTAAGCATGTTTTGGTGATATATCTAGTGGTGTGAGGTATGTTTTGGTGGATATGTCTTCTCTGTGGGGCATTATTGTTTAATGAAGTTGATGTGGTAAACGTAAATTATGATGTGATGACTGTTTAGTGATGAGAATGTGATGACTGTTTAGTGATGAGAATGTGATGACTGTTTAGTGATGAGAATCTGGGGGGGGGGGGGGGGGGTTGTATTTACTGCTGTGTAACATTAATTGATGTATGAAAAACGTCACATGCCCAATCTGATGTGAGAAATTGATTAATTGATGAATGAGACATATTATAAGCTACAAAGGAGTCCCTTTCACTGTTTTCAATTTTGGTGTGCTATGAGACTTGATCAATTGATGAACGAGACAAATATATCTCCTTTGTTTTATGAGACATGAATGATGGATTAGAAACGTAAATGTTCACGTTGATGGTTAATTTATGAATGAGATATGTTATACGTCCTTTGTGCTTTAAGGCATTATTGATAAATAAACGAGATAAGTAATATGTACTTTGTGATATGATGCATGTAAGATTGCAGAATGAGAGATGTAATTTGTCCTTTGTGTTCTGAGGCATTATTGATAAATGAATGAGATAAGTTATATCTCCTATGTGTTATGAGGCATGTGTGATTGATAAATATGTTAGATGTCCTATGATGTGAGGAATGATTATATGTCCTATGATGTGAGGAATGATTATATGTCCTATGATGTGAGGAATGATTATATGCCCTATGATGTGAGGAATGATTATATGTCCTATGATGTGAGGAATGATTATATGTCCTATGATGTGAGGAATGATTAAATAACATGTTTTTGAGTCAAATTTATTTTTAAGATATGAATTGTAAAATGTAGATTATGATTTATCTGTTTTAAGAAAATTCACATACCAATTGAAATACGTTGCAGTGCATAATTTTAGTAAATCAAAGAACACACTATATATAATTCAAATGCCTTGTAGAAATAAAATCTCTTCTGCAGGATATATCCATATTAAGTGAAATGTTCCGCATAAAATTAGGAATGACGCACATCTAGGTGTACGCAAGTCAGCAGTGAACGTGATAATAAGTCAAATTAACGTAAAAATAAAACAAGTTCCTGGGAAGTATTCATTTTCAAACTGATTGAAATGACGGTATTGTGACCATGAGAATGTTCATAATGACGGTATTGTGACCATGAGAATGTTCATAATGACGGTTTAACAAAAGTAATTTGATTAAACACTAAACGAAATGATTTTTAATGAAAGTAAGAGATCAAACAAAAGTACACATACTTTGAATAAATGCCTACCTATTATTAATCATGTGAATTGTATAAATTCAGATATGGAAAACATCATTTAAATGATTGTAAATGGTTTGATAGTTTTATTGGAAGTGTTACTTTACTGTTATCACAAAACGTTAATCTGGTTACACATTTACAGTCTTATCATTACGGTTTTACGTTAATGCTACGTTTACCTCTACAACATAAAAGATTCACACTAGTGTCGCATCCATACCTTAAATGAATGTGCCTTATGCCGATATTACTTATTCTATTACATTTGACACTGACGTCATAAATACTGGAAGGTAAAACTTACACATTATACTCATGTTCTTGGCTAACAGATAACATCAACTATGAGTTGCCATTATAAGGTAAAAGTACTCGTATTGCAACTTGCGTCATTATTTCAGAGTATCAAATACTACGTTATAAAATATTTGATTCGACAGAAACAGTTATGTATGCCTCGTGATAAATTCTAAATAACCCATCATATTTCATCTTTAGGTTGCGAGCAGGTTGGAGGTCTTTCGGTATCTGGTGTTATTACACGTATTCCTTATGTTATGTGGCAATGACACGTTCCACACAGTGTTGGTTTATATTCATTTATATAAACAGTTTTGAGTTACATATGTTTCGCGTTTACATATTTTTGTAAGGACATTCATGGCGGGTGTAGCTAGCCAATCAGGAGACACTTACTCATTCCGGGCACCTGGTCTCACCTCTGCATTTCGGGGGATGAGTCAATGTTTGCTGTATCAATAGTTACTTTCGTATCTCGTTTACTCCCTTAGGTTAAAGAATGACATAAAATGTTTGAATGAAGAATACTATTGCATTTATGTACGATATGGTCACTAGTATGTGTATTTTATAGGACAGAACACTTACATGACGTGTAGTAGACTTACAATAGTATATATATATATATATATATATATATATATATATATATATATTATATATATATATATATATATATATATATATATATATATATATATATATATATATATATATATATATATATATATATATATATATATATATATATATATATATATATATATATATATATATATATATATATATATATATATATATATATATATATATATATATATAGTTTTCCATTTAGATTATAAAGTTTAGTTTTTCAGAAATCAGTCCTCTGAAGGGGAGTATGAGTGAAATAAGTAACAAGAAACACTCAAAAGTGAACGATAATTTGTGGATATTTAGTGTTTCGTGTTTCCTGCTTTGTAGTTACGTTCAACGTTCATTCCGTTTTTCATTCTGATAATACTAAAATTTGATTTGGGTTTTTTTTTTTGATTTACGGCGAGTGCCGCTAGCTTAACAAGTGTTACTCTCTTTACTTTCAGGGATCGATGTATATCCACAATATGATGTCAGTGTCATATTTGTACCTCTTCTTTATATTGTTATATCGAAAACGAAACGTTATTGGAGCGCTTGTCTAACACACAAAAGTTGTATTACACTTTGGGTAGCACTGAACAGTTCGTATTATGGCCATCTTTGGTTTGGGGAAGAGAATAGGAAGGTAGACCTGTAAACCGGTTATTCACACCAATTAATTGACTAATGTAACATCAAATGACCGTCCTAAGTCCGTATCGTAACTGCTCTATAATAAAATATTTTTGTCCTTGTGTGTGTTTTTTTTTCATATTATTAAATCATATACTGTGACTTTTCTCTCTTTCTTGTGACCTTACGTTAAATGATGCTTAATATACATAGTGTAAATTCAAAAGAGCACGACTCGATGTCCGGTACTCAAAGTCCAGTTGAACACCGCAGATTCGGAGATTACCCTTCAGGAAGAAAAATTGCGAATCCCAAAGGAGATGAGACCAGGTGTATGGGGGGAGTAAGCGTTTCTTGTTAGCATTATACATCCATTGCAAGCTTTCCGTAGAAACCTTTCGTTCGCGGTTTTAAAGTCATATAGGTAATTTAATAGATGAATAAAAAAAACGTCAATGTGTATGATAGTATTCCAGAACATATAAAATTATAGAAAGGGGAACTTCATACTGTCAAACAATATCTCTTTTTCAAATATAGAACTTGTTCAGTGGCGAATCTTGCGTTCAATATTGTAACCCTGTGTGAGTATTTATTCATTATTTTATTGTATTTATTTTGTTGTTGTTGTTAATCGCCTCCCCTCCAGAACAAAACAGTAATAAGGAGAGCATGCTTGGCCATAATGTATTAGTTGTTAAATTAAAACGTCATTGGCAGGCAAGGACGGAATGTTGCCGTTCTGAAAGGGAAACTGTATAATATGGAAGTTGAAATCATCATGTTTATCATAAAGGGAGGTATGTTATCTGTCGTGTTCCTGATCTCAAGTTCAGCGGGATACATATAGCCGAGGTAATTCTGGGAGTTTTCTAGACAGACCGTCCTGAATATATCTTTATGTGAAATTGAATTGAAATTCTGTTTCTTTCCTAATGACAGCAATGACTGAATGAATTCTGATTCATACGATTACAAAAGGTGTCAGCTAGGAGGTAACTATTGGAATACTAATAATTTGTAGAAAAACCGTTCAAGCTAATACCATGCATATATTGTATCCAATTTGGATAATTGGGATTCCTATGGGCACTAACAGCACTCCCCTTATTGCAGATTTATTTTTAAATTAATATGAGAGGGACTTTATGCATTCCATTCAAACCTCGAAACGTTTCGATCGTATTGATAAGTTCAATGACACTTCTAGGTATTTTGACGACATTTTAGTAATCGATATCCGAGTTTGAAAACTATATTACTGACATTTATCCACTTGAACTTCAATTAAATCAAACCAATATTTCTGATCAGGAAACACCTTATTTGACTTTTCTTAAATATTAAAATCATTAACAACAATATTCATACAAACATTTATGATAAACGTGACGACTATAGATTTTCTATTGTAACTTTCCCTTATTTAGATGGTGATGTTCCTAGATTCCCATTATATGGTATTTATATTAGTCAATTGGTTCGGTTTGCCACAGCCTGTACGAACATTTTGGATTTTCACGCAAAATAATTCTCAGATTAGTTTAAAACTTCTAACTCAGGGTTATAGATATCATACATTTCGAAAAACTTTTTTGTAAATTATACCGATTTTATTCAGACATTTTATCTAAATTCGGAAATATGACTTTTCAACGATACGTATTCAGCGGAAATTCCAATCCCAATTTCTACGGTGATCTAGTATACAAATTAAGGACTGTAAAAGGTTAAGATAATTTCTAATGGGTTCTAAAATAATTAAACGCTTTGGACATAGACTGTATCACCTCGAGATCAGCCCTATACAGACGTACTTGAGCGTATCACGTTGGCTATAAGAACGATGAGGACTATATGACGGGCATTGTCCAAACCATTTCAGAAAGGACAAGGTCATGAGCTTCGTCCCCTCTGATTGTAAATTGAGCTCGTTTACTCAGGTTGATATCGCATTACATATTCTTTATACTAGCATATTATCCTATGAAAGTTTCGTGTGAAAATTTTTATGACCTCTCGTCTTGAAACCCAATTTCTACGGTGATCTAGTATAGAAACTAAGGGCTGTCAAAGGTTCTGATAATTTCTGATGGGTTCTAAAATAATTAAACGCTTTGAACATAGACTGTATGACCTCGAGATCATCACTAAGACTATGTGTCTTGTATTGGGTCCCTCTACAAGCCCTAATACAGACTAACTTGAGCGTATTACGCCTTACATATTGTTGATACTTGCACATTGTTCTATGAACGTTTCGTGTGAAATTTTTTATGACCCCTTGTCTTTAGAAATCTGTTGATCCTTTTCTCTATAGCGTGAATTATATATAAATTCTTAAATGTGTGTCCTTTAATGGTGTTGCTTACGCGGTGAATGGGAATATGGCGTCTGTAAACCGTTTAACCACACCAACTGAGTGACGTTTGTTACTTTAACTGACCGTCCTAAATCGGTATCGTAACTGCAGTAAAATCGAATATATATAATGTTTTCTGTGTTAATTTTACTATGCATTTTTTTTGCGTGTCCTTGGTGATTTGTGTCATATAGCCTAGTCAGATATCTTCCGTCTTCTCTTCAAGAAAATCTAGCATTTTGACCACAACGTCTTCAGTCTGCTTGTCTTTCTTAAATCAGAGTGTTCCTTTACAAAATAAGGATCTTAAAGGCCTAGAGCGAGGAACTTATCTAGGGTTCCAGTTTTGTTAACAAGGAAATGGAAATGTTTCAGTATTTCCTTTGAATTCCTAAGAATCCACCTCTGATTGGCTCTACCTCTGGAGTATTTTGTTATGATGTGTTCTAAATACATTGTTTTTAACAGTATTTTCGTGAGTAAAATGGACAAAGGCTTGGTTGACCACCTGGACGAACAGGCAATGGAATCGATGTTGTATGTTTTTTTTTAAATCCAATCAATATATATTCAAAATCTTTTAATTAAAATTACTTGTTTGTATTTCAAACAAAGCGAGAACGGATTTATAATATTCTATATTTTAGAACATCCATAATCGACTTTATCTGTCCAGAGAAAGCGTGAAGTACGACATCCTCTTTCTTTGCCCACCGTCTTGTATACTCGTCACACATATCCAAGATAATATCAAAGTTGCGGTGTCATGTAAATGTGACATTTGTTTTGTATTTCTGGCCTTTACACAATAGGTATCCCAGTTTCTGGTTACGATCGATTTTAAGGCCACTCGCCAGATGGGACGTGCATAAGATAAGTACAAGTACAAGGTAGGGGTTACAAGGTAGGGGTTACAAGGTGGGTTACAAGGTAGGGGTTACAAGGTAGGGGGTTAGAAGAAAGGCTATGGAAATCATGTTGCTGCAGATTTGCTTTCTTGCTGATATTTTAGCGATAGGGAATGTAAGGCTATTTCTTATAATGGAAGTAGAAGGGGGATTTCACTCGGTATATTGTTGTAATTCTGATTCATTCTTGGATGAGACTGAATTTCAGGAATGTGATTTGGAAAAAGAGCTTTGTCCATTCTGTTAGGAAAGCGAGTATTGTATACAATTGCAAAATTTACGGCATTTTTTGTTGCTACGGAATTCTAAAGCGTTGCATACACGTGCAATCGTTATTTTCACTTAGGGGCTGAAGTTTGAAGGTATCGTAAAGGACTATAATGTCTATGAGATGGTGTTTCAAGATTTGCAGTCCTTGTTTTCTAAGAAATATCTCAGATGTCAATATGTAATAAAATAATGTTAATACCTTCCTGTCCGGTTACCTCACATCTTAACACGGAAAATTCCTCAAACAAATATAAAATTATAAATAAAAAAGATTTTGTTGGAGAGTCCTGAAGTAAAATGATTTTACTGTATGTAAACCATATGCGAGATGATGACAATAAATAATGGCACCATTTCAGTTTAGGTAAAATGGACGTTTAACGTCACATCAGCGGATGCAAAATCAATATATGCATATGCAGTAAATGTTATGCCGAATATAATTCATATTGTTTCTTACATTGATAAGTTGTCATGGAACGTTAGATTCTGTCCACCAGTAAGTTGGTTGGTTGATTGGTGTTTTACGTCGCTTTCAGCAATTTCTCAGTTATATCTGTCCACTAGTAAAGCAACCGCCTCTTCCAGAACGGTTGTAAGAATGACGTTTTGAATAGTAACGTTTCCCGTAAATTTCTTACATAAATCAATTCTGTCATTTTGCAGGAATAGTGATGATTTTGCCAACCAAAACACATTAGTTCCGTAGTAAAAGTGAAACAATCTGCACAATCTAACTTTATTTTAGTCCCAAAACACAAAACATAAGAAATCCTGTAAGAAAACAATATAACTGATATTGCATCCGACCTAAAATAATTAATGTCTATATAACGTTACGACTTAGGTAGGTCTATTACAGTAACAAACGTCACTCAACGGGTGTGGTTAACCGGTATCCACTCACCGCAAACTCAGCACAATCAAAGAACGCACATTTGAAACTTTACAGATAATCATTCATACAGAGAACAAGGATCAACTGGTTCGGTTTCTCATGACAAGAGGTCATAGCATTTCAACACGAAACGTTTCATGGAATAATATGCTAATATAAAAATATTTTAGTCAACATCAACATACATTAACCGTGTTCTGACCGTCTGTAAGCGAGATCAGATAGTAGATCTGTGGGAGTTCGGACTAGAATTTGACACGAAACATGTTTACATGGATTTTTGTGTAATCTAGGAAGCCCCAAATACATGGTTGGAAGATCATATTATCAATGCTTAAATTGAACTCGCACATAGCTAGCTATACAATTGTCAAATAGGATCTTATCCCTCAACAATGGGAATTCAACATTCAATTCAGTTTAAGAACTGCAATATGGTACCATTTTCATACAATGATATAATATTATTAGTTGCTTTGTCAACAGGTACAAAGACATAATAAATATAGAACATATATACTTTTTAATTTAATGCACCATATGCGCATTTCGACAACTTATGTCTCTTTTGTGATGCTCGTGGCCAAATGTTTGGAATTCTCAAAATATATAAATATTTGAAGAGCAGTGTTGAAACCAAAATGACCGAAAAGTGAACCAAAGAATCTATCTAAGGACAGAGCTATGCATAAGTAATTTGCAAATCACCCATTTTATTTCATATATACTAGACCGGTATTTTATGTGGCTGTTTGAATAAATGGGGATTTAGTGTAAAATTATCGATGCCAATATCGATTACTTTTAGGATATCACTTTTTCCAATCATTTAAGGCATGTACTTTTACATCTTCTTTTGTACATCATCGTTTACAATGTGTGTGCAGTGTTTCTTCAACAATATACCGGCATTTGGTAAAATCTTTCCTGGTTTCTTATAGGTTTTTTATACTGACAGCAAATCAGAGGTGGATCAAAATTCTCGAAATACTGTGGAACTTTAGATTTAAGAATATAATAACTAAAATACTAGTAACGTATTTTTGATCTTCTATGACAAGAAGTAAGGTTAACGCACAATTACATGGTAGGAATGGCAAAATACTGGGGGTCAAGTCTCTGATTCGATTTGAACCTAAAACAATAAAATTTAAAGAATTACATGTGTTCTTTATATTTCATATCCTTTTATTGCATTTTGACAGATATATCTCTTATTAAACTTTTGTCAAGCATAGACAGATTGACTTTTTAAGTATTAAGACTCAAACCCCAGATTATAGATTAGTAATTTAAAACTATTTTTAGCACTGATTTTCACATTTTGTCATATAATTCTATAAAATACCTCCTTTTCATGGAAATATATCAAACAAATATATTTATCATAATCTAGCAACAGAGTGCCAAAGTTGGTAGTATTCGAATTCGGTATTATGTTTTCCCCACAAAAACATTACAGAATCATCTAATAGGAGAGTTAAAACAATTGTGTTAATACACAGTGCAAAAATGTAGTTATTATCAGTTTTATACAACGTGTGCGGGTTTTATTAAACAAAAAAAAAAAAAAAAAAAAAAGAAAAAAGACGAAGTCTTAATACAGCTTAGTTATCTGCAGAGGTAGTATGTGCTATTTTATTAGCTAAAGAGACTTTCTGTATTGTTCAATTTTCAACTCATGCATGCAGTGTTGAAATATATATTTTCAGGTATTCAAGGCAAGTGTAGCTAGCAAAACAAGGGACGCTTATCCCCCCCCCCCGCCCTCGGAATACCTGATTTCATCAAATATGCCCACCTTGGTGCGTTGTTGTGAGAGCACGTTTTCATGGGTTTTTTTTTGCATTTTACATGTATGATTGTGTGGTTCATCATAGACAGATTAAATGATTATTGTTTTATGACAGTATATAGTAAAAGTCATATATCAATGTTCACTTTAATCTTTCTCCCTATCTCTAGGAAATCAGAAAAAAGGCAGGGACAAATATAAAGCTTAATTTCATTTACAATATTTAAACGAACAGAATCACTATAATACGTCATGTAGATCAATAATTGATTGTGTTGAAAGAATGTTGTTTTGAAAGCGTTGTTTTTACTTTATACAGATATTAATGTCATGTTGCATCATTGAATTATGATAGAACACGGTATGACTATGGGTGTATGTAATACATAATGTATCCTCTACTTGAGATTGTGATACATATTCAGACAAATTTTGGCAATGCGCACGTTCGATTGTGAATCATTGTGGCGTTTGCCATCATACATAAACAGATTATGGAGTAATTATGTTATGAAAAGGATTCTACCTGAATGATTCAAATTGTATTTTAACAATAGCTTATATTTAACAGCTAAAACATCAAAGAGGTATAGCCAATTAATTTCGTCTTAGCGTCGCACGCCCTCTTGCTGAAGTTTGGCCGTAGCACAAACAGTCCCACGTGCGGCTGCGATCGTCTGCATTTTTACCGTTGTTAGACATTGTGAAAACATTTAAAGGTAGTTTTACCATTTTGGTCTTGTAAAATGTTATTAAACATTCATATATTGACCGAAATTGACGAGGCTTTGATTTGCACTGAATCTGATAATCCTCTCGTGATACTGACGAACGTTTTCCTATCATTGTCATTTTGACTATATCTATTTTTCATAATTTTGAAACTATTCCTTCAATATAGTGTTTTTCCACAACCTCTTGAAATGTATATCGTGTTCATGATTAAATAAATAAATAAATAAATAAACAAATAAATAGATAAATAAATACATATTGCATATAACATACAACATCATTGAACCTTTACTATACTGTTAAAACACTATTGACAAGATAAGTGTATGTCATCTATAGATGTGATATGAGAGTGAGACATGTATCAGAGTGATCATGTTGCACTCCATGACACCGGAGCTTCATACCTAAGTATGTATCACCCTCTCTCATTCATCGTAAAATATTTGAAGTGTTGGATGAATAAATGCAATACAAATACGCTTTAACAGGAAACTAATCACCTTTACTTGATCAACATGTTAAAATTAATCGACTAACTGACCGTTATACAACTCAAAATATAAAATGTGTTTTGCAAGTAACAACTGAAAATCTAGTAGGATATACATACTATAAGCAAAAACAAGGAAAAACGAGACTGAAAATTACGGAATTGATGTCCTATATGATACAGCTAGTACTCTTCTTAATATATTATTCAGCTTCATACAAAGAACCTGCATGAAGAAGAGACAATAGATCTCGCTGACAAAATAGTCTCGGATAGCAAACACCCGAATATAGTCGGCACGAAAATATGATTATTAAGCAGCTCCATTACCGACATACCGTCAGTCAATTGAAGTCAACAGCTGTTCAATTGGTGCTTGTTATCGGTTAAAAATTCTTTCTTCCTAATTGCTAGCATTTAAATCATGTAAATTATTGGATTAAAATATACGGGAAAATGGTTGCGAAGGACCTCAAATCTTATTGAATGATATGATTTATACAGTCATAAGTAGAAAGTAAAACTCGAATAATAAATTCCATCTAAAGTATAGTCCTAACATAACTATTTAACTTCATCTGTTGACCAAGAAAGCAAAATGTATTGATACAGACAACTATATTTGAATCGCAGATCTAACAAATACATCTATCATGGAGTTTATCCGATTACATGTATTAAGCTACCTTGTATTCCGTATTGTTTGCTTAGTATTCATGATTGGTACGGAATACCAGCGTGTAACAGGTATCAACAACTATTATTATTATTTATCTCCGACAAAAGATTGATATTAAAATCGTCCATCAACCGCTCTTCATTTTGCTTTTGAAGATGCAGGGAATGACATAAACGATAAACATTAATGATTTATGCGACATCTGTTCGTGGAGTAGATGGATACAGGACTTAATATTTTCTACTAGCGTTTACCGTTTAGATCGAGACTAGATATTTTCATTGGAAGTTCTTAATAAATGTACAGACGTCCTTATAACTTTTTCAGAACTTAATAAAAGCAATATCCTAACACAACATGTCAAGGTCATGAAACAAAAATTTTACTATGTAAGGTTTTAAAAGCCCTACGTGTTTTTTAAACAATCCGAGTTCTTTTATCATTTGCTTGGCAACAATAATAAAACCTGTTCAAGTTAAAAAATAACTGAAATGAAAGGAATATTTTATTACATTTGTTAAGTTTAACAAATCTTAGAATATTGCTAATAACAATATTTCTTGGTAAAGTAAAAATGTTTAAAATCATATTCTCAGACTACATTTCTACTTACATATTTCTGGAACATGTTTTTCTAAACTGTCCATACGAAGTTTTCCGAAGGATAAATCCGTCCTGTGGTTGCGGTCTTTTATGCTAAGAAGATCAATTTTAGGTTTTAATTTTTCAGAAATTTTTCTCAAAAGTTTTAAGCGCCATAAATAAGGTGCTCTTTTCGAGTTCCTAAAACATTTTAACCTCACTCTCTGTCTTCCAGCGATTATACATTGGAGAGACACGAAAACAAAGTATGTCGTTAAAAAGTATCGAAAGATGCGCATCACACTGTGTAGATTTATTTGAATCTTAGCTATTCCTTTTATTAGAAGTCTAAACAACAAATCTTGTTGATGTTGCGATTTAAAAATCTCGATATATAGCCGTACTATAATGTGTATACTGTTATGCATTTACAACGCGTCCATTGTTAAATACATCTCTGCCTCCCACATCACGCTTAGACAATAACTGACTACACGCTTTAATGAAAACCCACTGCAACACAGCCTTTCAGGAATAAAATCTAAGTACCAATAGGATACTTTGACTTGGGAAGTACGCTTAATAATTATTGATATTTTACAGAGGTTTTCAGCATATTGTAAAGGAATAATAGAATCCGGTCGTATATTTTAATAGATATGACCATAGTTCAGGCGTTCGTAACTACCACTAGATTAACACTGAAAGCATGATATGCTTTTTACTGGAAAAGCGAAGGAATACAATAGTCTCATTAACTGCCTAAATCTATATAAACTGAACAGGGATATGAAAAGGTATATTCTGAATATAGAAATGATGTTGCATTATGAATAGACTACATCATTTAAACTTGATTTATGTTTGTGTTTATTAACCGTTATGAATGGTTTACTAGCACAAAGTGTAATTCTGTTACAAAAGTATATACATGCGAAACTGCATTACGGTTTAAGCCTACACGTTCCCGTACATTCTGTATTTTACACATTTTATACAGATACAATTGATATAATAGTAAAAGTGGCATTTAAACTACTTCTTCATTATAAATTAATCTTTACGTTTTATATTAGAATTACTTCACAAAGTCTATTAGCTTATTTTACCTTTCTTACGCAATGTTTTAATCAATTTGAAATATCTACGTTATTAACTATCTAATAATCGAGTTATCCAATTTATTCTTTATTTAATGATACAGGGTCCTCTGTTATAAACTGAGGAAGTGCGTATATCAGCAGCTATAAATTATTTTTGCTTTTTATGTTTCATGTCTCTATATAAATATGTCCCTTAGCTTTTAAAATTTGTCCATGAATTAACCATGATTCTCTATAGAATGTGTTTGTAGATAATTTTCTTTGTGTCTATTGTGCTTTTCTAACCTTTGCATGATGTTGATGCTTATTTAATGCAGACGATTTCGAAAATGATTTTTAATTTTCATTGTTACTAACCTATGTCGGAGTAGAATTAAGTATGGTAGATATGGTTAGTGTACATGGAATGCTTACTCATCCAATTTTCTTTATCTATCTCTTACCGCGTAAAAAGACAGTACAGTGATGTACTTATGTTCCAGTATATCAATATAGATTTAATATTAACGCTGTATTTAAATATTTGACCAAAATGTTTTAAAAACACCATTCTTCTGATAAATGTAATATTTGTGGTATAATCATTTTATAGTGAGCACAAGATGCAGTTTAAAAAAATTAGATTTTGGTAAACATTTCGAAGATACTCTGTTTGCAAAAGTGTTTGTTATTCAAATCAGGCATTGCAAAGTGTTTTACAATTAACTGAAACCCTTAAAATAAGTGTTGCAAATAATCTTTCAGCGGGCATTTTTAAATATACTACCGGGGATATATATTTTCAATTGCAAGGAAAAAACAATATATTATACAAATGTTTGGAGTCATGAAACGTGAGAGTATTGTTATTATGATTGATTCATATGTGGATGTAATTATATATAATAATACTGCGATTCCCTTTCAGTAATAATCAATATTTAAAACATCGAACGGATCTTTTGAAAACCGAGTTTCATATGAACGGTTACAACAATAAGGCAACAAGCACAAAATGTGATTATGTAAATATTATATTGCAGTATAAAGCAATTATTTATCCATATCATCATGGTATAAATGAATAACTTCATGCTCCTTGTATTAATCACAAATTGTGGGAATTAACCTCGTCATATTTCACATGAAGTGATGATCCATTAATCTAGATACGTTTGTGCCCGGTCACATATCATGAAAGACGAAAAGTTTGGTCTTCTAGGGCATTGATCTATTGCACACCATAACGTCACGCCATGTCAAATGTCATAGGGGAAAAATTAGCATACATTTTTACCAGCGCTAAATCCAAACACAAACATACAAAAGCAGCAAGTTAGCTTCATGTACACTGGAAACAAAGCTATTTTACATCAGTATTACATTTGTTATATAAAATGTAAGTTTTCTTCAACTTATTGAACCTTCATCGAAAGTGAACAGCAAATATGTTTTCTCTTCTATATACGATAAAACAAACAAGAACTT
Organism: Pteria penguin; assembly: GCA_035048485.1. Taxonomy (NCBI): domain Eukaryota; kingdom Metazoa; phylum Mollusca; class Bivalvia; order Pterioida; family Pteriidae; genus Pteria; species Pteria penguin. The sequence goes on from CM068581.1 coordinate 16,171,773, forward strand.
ACTACTTTCACCTTACCTTTTTTTTTTTAGAGTTTAGAATGTTCTCAGTCGGATTTATTCATATAGAAAATTTTTACACAGAATAGACTAAATTAATCCTTATTGACATATTATTATATTAGCGCTACGCCATAAGTACTTTTTATGATGATGTTTGGATGTTTTTCCCACTAGATTATAGATGTATACATTGTCACATACCGTTTAAATCTCAGCTTTTCAAAAATGCAATATAAGGTATCATCTAATAAAAAGAACATCAAATGAATTTTGATTTCACACGATGTTATTATAAAATCTCTTTCCAACATTTGAGATGTAAAACATTCTACTCTCTATTTCACTTGATACAATTTAGTTAACACAAAATCCTTATTAACTCTCCATATGGGTCACTCTTACCAACTTACAAAGTGAATAACCAACCAAAGACAGAAAAGTGATCCCGTTGTGAAAAAAAACCAACCCAAAAGCAAAACCAACCAAACTAAACAAAACAAAAACCAAACCATCACCCCCCCTCCAAAAGAAAAAAAGCTCCAAAATCAAAAAACAAATAAACAAGCAAACAGAAAACAAAACCACACACACGCACCTACACACACACATGCACGCACACACACACACACAAATACACACACACACACACACACACACACACACACACACACACAGAAGCAAGCAAATAAAATCTGTCAATTTCATCATAAAGTTGCATTCATATGGTATAATATGGAAAATTTCTTATTCCCAACCAATTAATTTATTGAAATCTGACAAATTAAAATTCTATACCGGAATACCACCACTTAAAGACTCAATGCTTTAAGGGAATTCACTTCTAAAATCGCATAACATGGCTTAATTGTTTTCTATAAATGTTTGATAGTACATGCTATATATGCATTTGTTGCGTTAGTTGTATTTAGAAATTCTTTTCTGTTAGTTTGCTAATTTTCATTAGTCCTTTGCCTTGGAGATAATATTATGTTCAACGACTTCTTTTAATTATACTATAATACTATAATACTAAAATATTGCTTTTGCACTGTCTGCCCATCCATTCGTCTGCTTGTCTATCCGTTTGTTTATCCGATATTTTAACTTGGGCCATTGCGTTTGAATCATTAGCGATAGAGACGACATTTTGCATGGAAATTCCACTACAATTGACACCAAAGTCAATGATCTAGTGACCTTGACCGGGACCTTTTGCTAAAAATAGTATTTTAGCTCACCCTGGACGAATGTCCGGAGAGCTATTGTCATACTCTTGGGGTCCTCGTCCTCGTGCACAAAACATAACCTTGGCTATATCTTTTGAACTTTTGATAGTAGAGCCTTAATATTTCATATGTAGATTCCTAATTATGAGAACTTTCATTTGGGATCATAACTTTTGACCTAGTGATTTTGACTTTGAGCTTTTACCAACTGTGCTATATCTTTTGAACCATTGGTGATTCAGCTGTCATATTTCACATGTAAATTCCTCATAATCAAATCTTTCATTTTATACCGTTTTATTTTGACCTTGACCTTTGACTTGATATTAAATTTAAAACTAAGATACATGCTTCTTTATGACAATGCCCCACTGGCGACCTATGTTGTCTTCTGACAACTCTTGTTGGACTTTGTTGTCACAGGGAACATAGTATTTCACAAATATATCCTATTTAAATATGTACTTTCTGTGCGTAATTATTTTGATTTCACACGAATCATATGTAGAGTTGTCTGCTGACATGTGTTGTCTATCCCGTACAGACATTGTTTATTTGGAATTGTTTGCCAATACATGTACTTATCATCACCACCCCCTGCCACTCCCAATCAAACTCTATTTTGATTACCTACAATATCTGTATGATAGATACTGTTTATGCCAATTTTCGTTTTAAATGCATTGTAATCTTGATCAAAATACATATAATACTACTGTATTTAGTCAGTTCTAAATGGGACACCTCTGGCATTGGTTTATAGTGTCCTATGGTATAGAATTGCTTGGTGTTGTATTTATTTTTTCATATTTATTTTTTCCATGTAATTCCCTTTACAATAAGTGTATTTTTTACATCAAGGTTTGATACAGAGCATTATCAGCTTTAAAGTTGGAATGTCCAAAGTTAATGTTGAAATTTCCAAGATTAAAGTTGGAATTATCAAGATTAAAGTTGAAATTTCCAAGTTTAAAGTTGGAACTTTCAACATTTATGTTGGAATTACAAAGATTAAAGTTGAAAATTCAAAAGATTAAAGTTGGAATTTCCAACTTTAACGTTGGAATTTCCAAGATTAAAGCTGGAATTTCCAACTTTAAAGTTAGAATTACCTAAATATAAGTTGGAATTTCCAAAATTAATGTTGGAAAAACCAAAAATAAAAATGTTTCAATGTGGCACTGATACGCTTCCGTACGATCAAGCTGAAAGATATCTTCCAAAAGGCTTCAGTTTTAACAGTGTTGATACGGTGGCTGATTCAATTGCATCTTCCACTTGATCTTGAGGAATCGTATTGCAAACGTGCGGTTTGAATTAAGGAATTAAGAAAACATTGTAGTTATTCTACAGACGAACAGAACACCTATGGAGATGTTCTAACAAAAGGTGTCACAAGCAAGTGTCATTCAGAACTAATACCTGGTTTCAAAAAGTAATTTAACACTAAAAAATATATTGTTAATTACATATTTTGGGGTATATAAAGTAAATGAAACACGATTTAGGAATAGCGAAACAAACAATAGTAGATTGGTATAATTTTTCATGAGAAGTTTGCACCACAATCTTAAAAAACGAATTAACAAAAAATTGGAGGAAAGGGGAAATTGTCGAGGTAAAAGAAAGCAAATTTGGGAAAAGAAAATTCCACAGAGGCAGACGGGTTGAAGGTGTGTGGGTATTCGTTGGGATTGAGGAGAAACAAGAAAATTCATAGAATTGTAGTCCCCTGCTTGCGGGGTTTTATCGGTAAAGGTGCAGTGATCTGTGACATATTGTCATGGTTGTGCATATGTACATGTATCTGCAGCGCCATTAGGGACACACAAGCCAAATATGAAGGCCCCACGTCTTATGGTTAAAAAGTTATACTGAGGTAGGTCAAAGGTCACATGATAAAAAATTTGGAACCAACGGAAAGGTATTTCAATTAGGGACACACATGCCAAATATGAAGGCCCTACATCTTTCGGTTAAAAAGTTATAAGCAAGGTTAAAGATTTTGTGACAGACCGACAGATGGACGGACAGACAGACAGAAAGACAGACAGACGAATGAGATTTAATGTTCCCACGCTTTCGCAAAAAACGGGAAACAACAAAGAGGTGCTTCTTCTGAGCTGTCGAAGACCGTGCTTCCGTTTTCGTAATCTCTGACTGTTAGTCGGGACTCCTACAGATCTAGGGTCTTAGCTCGCTTTCAGACTGGCAGAGCACGGTTTATCATGTTCATGTCGCATATATTTTTATACCATTATGTGTTTTACAATACCTTACGTGTTTATATTTTTATGACCTCTCAATATGCGATACCTGTTGACCCTTGTTCTTTACATGGAGGATTATTTATAAATTTTTAAATGTACGTCTTTTGATTGTTCTGCTGTTACGGTGAGTGGGAAGGTGGGCCCGTAAACCGGTTAACCACACCATTTGTTTGGCTTTTGTCAAATTAAATGACCGTCCTAAGTCGGTATCGTAATTGCACTACAATCAAATATTTTTGTAATGTGTTAAATGTTCTATTATATTATTTATATTCATGTATTGTATAGCTCCATGGTGACTTCTGCCACATAACTGAGCCGGTAACTCCTCTTTTTTTCTTTCATTCATATAAAATCAGACAAAACTCTAACCGTAAATACGAGAACTTTCTGTACAATCACTTCATCAAATATAATCACAATATTGATAACGTTATTATTACCCCTATTGAAAGCATTTCAAAACTACCCGGAGAAACTAAATCTGAAATGAAAAAACGACGTTTAGTTGCTGATTGATTGATTGATTATTTTTTTACGTCACTCCACGATTATTTCACGTATATGGTGACGGCATCTGTCTGATGCATTGCATACAAATATCGACCTTTACAACGGATCCAACCGAAGCAGTAAGGGATCGTTTACGTGCCACGCCTACCGTGACACGGGACCTCGGTTTTTACTGTCTCATCCCAATGGCCGTACCAAAACAATATCAATATATTTTCACTTCGCCGTAATGGCAACCGCAGAAGACATGGTAGATTAAATAGGTCATTGGACGATCTACTGCGGATAGCCGGAAATAACGGTCTTTACGAACTTCTACATGCATTATCATCTATTCCGGTCATCAGATTAAAACCTATCCTGGATGAGGCTTATTTAAGCTGATTTAGACTTAAATTGATTATAGCATTTTCATATAACAAACTTTACCCACCTATACGATCGGTTCCTCCTAAATCGCAATTTATCACGAATAAATTTATAAGTAAAGGTTTAGATCTGCTTAATATTTCTAATATTTTTCGTGATCATAGAGTCAAATATAAAATTCCTCAGTATTTCGAGAAACTTGATTTGCTATCAGTACAAAAAAAAACCTATTAGAAACCTTATATTTAATTACAATGCAGTCACATCTAATCTTAATTCTTTTGACTCTATTCCATCGTCCTGTTCATGCAATAATTTTAAATTCATTTATCAGCCTGCCGTTCATATTATTACAGGTGATCTTAATTGCATTTCGGATAAATATCTACATTCACTTTTTAATAAAGGACCAAAGTATAGATTACCTTCCAGGACAGATTATTCCAAATGCCGAGATATTGTTGAAGAAACGTTAAACACTTATTGTAAACGATGGTGTAAAAAGAAGGTGTAAAATACATGCCTTGAATGACTGGAAAAATGAAATCTTAAAAATTATCGATATTCGAATTAATAATTTTACAATTAATCCCCATTTATTCAAACAGCCACATTATATACCAGTCCAGTCTAAAAAGGAATTGGCTGATTCGCATAACACTTACTAGTATGTCTTCGTACCTGCTGACAAAGCAGCTAATAATATAATCATTGTTTGAAAAATATACTGTATTACAGTCCTTAAAACTGAATTAAAATATGTCCTATATTGATTATTAAACTCTACTTCTACGTATGTTGAAACCCCATTTTTTAAAGACATGATCCTATGTCATCATTGTAAAGCTATAAATCTTCAATTTAAGCATTGATAACAACGATCTTCCAACTATGTATTGGCTTCCCAACTTACACAAAAATCCATATAAATTACGTTTTATATCAAATTCTAGTCATTGTCCTACAACTGTGCTTTCTAAACATATTACCTCCGCTCTTACTGCAGTTAAAGACCATGTTATCAAGTACTGTAATGTTGTCTTTAGAAATAGTAAAGTCAATTAATTTTGGTCTATCAAAAATTCTAACGAAGTCATTGAAAAATTCCATTTGAAAATTTTAAGGCAAATAACGTTTCTATATTTTGATTTTTCGACATTATATACCGCTTTACCTCATGACTTAATCAAAACAAAATTGTTGTCTCTCATACGCTGGTGTTTCAACAGAAAGTCTAAATCATACCTCTGTACTTCAGTTACAGAGGGATTTTTCTCTGACAAACAATATGATAATTATAAATACTACACTTGTACTGAACTGTGTAATGCCATCACATTTTTTATGGATACTATTTATGTACAGTTTAATGGCAAGGCTTATCAACAGATTATTGGGATTCCTATGGGCACTAACTGCTCTCCCCTTATAGCACATTTATTTTCTATACTGTTAAGAGAGAGACTATGTATTCTGTTCAACCTCTAAAACCCTCAAAACCTCAAAACGTTATTGATAAGTTCAATGACACCTCTAGATATCTCGATGATATTTTACTTATCGATAACCCTTAGTTTGAAAACTATATTACTGACATTTATCCATCTGAACTTCAATTAAACAAAGCCAATAATTCCGACTAGGAACCATCTTTTTCTAACTAAAATATTACAATTTTTAACAACAATATTCAAACCAACATATATGATAAACGTGACGACTTTGGATTTCCTATTGTAAATTTCCCTTATCTAAATGGTGATGTCCCCAGACTCCCAAGATATGGTAATTATATTAGTCAATTGGTTCGGGTCGCTAGAGCCTGCACTAACGTCTTCTTGAGAAACCTGTTGATCCTTGTTCTCTGTATGGAGCATTATTTATAAATTTTTAAATGTGTGTCCTTTGATTGTGCTGCTTTTGCGGTGAGTGGGAAGGTAAACCAGTTAACCACACCAAATGAATAACGTATGTTACTTCAATTGAACGTTCAAGTCGGTGTCGCAGCACAATCGAATATTTTTATAATATCGTTTTTCCGTGTATATTCTACTGTTATCATGTTTTGTGTGCATGTTCTTGATGAGTTTTGTCATACAGCTCTGTCAGATGTCTTCAGTTTTATCTTCCAAAACATTGGTATCGATCATAAAAGACAACATACTGTCCGGAACAACAATAATTTCAGACTGTTGGAAAGCATAAGACTGCTTAGATAAAGAGTGATTTGAACACTTAAAACTAAACCACTCTTTGCATTTCGGTGACCCAGAGACAAAGTCACATACAAATACCATCGAGTCAACCTGAAGAGCTCTTTAAAATATCCTTACCAGTACGTGGAACGGTAAAATCACTATATGACAGCCACTCTGCCAGTATTGCACAAGGAGGAAGTATTTACAAGCAAATTCAGAGAATTGTGGTCCCCCGTTTTGGGAGTGATATCAGTAAGGGTGCTGTGATCTGCGAAATTTTGTCATGATTGTGCATGTCTACAGACACACATGCCAAATATGAAGGCCCTACGTCTTACGGTTAAAAGTTATATTAATGAAGGTCAAAGGTCACATGATAAAAAATTCTGGTACCAACTGAAAGGTATTGCAATTAGGGACACACATGCCAAATATGAAGGTCGTACGTCTTACGGTTAAAAAGTTATGACCAAGGTTAAAGTTTTTGTGACAGACAGACGAATGAGATTTAATGTCCCCACGCTTTCGCGCAAGCGGGGGACAATAAGACAGTGACGATACTTTCCTTAATTTCCTAGAGCTTGTTTCATAGGTATACGTTCCTAGTTCAACTTGGAAAGACGTCTCGACGACAAGAGCTCCAGAAGAGAGTTCCAGACAGCAACTGGTACTTCAGACAATAACAAACTTGAACAACAATTTAGATGATTTTCATCTTTAATGGTAAGTCATTTTCATGTTGAAATGGCGGGCTAACACCTCCCCCCTCTTCCCCCCGTTAGGACACATTGTTGCATACATCCCGTTCTTTTATGGAGTACTACATTTCTCATTGGCACCGTGAACGCCGTGACAATCTTTTAAAACAATCTGGCACTACATCAGTGGAAATGATTGCCAGTCATATTTGTCCATTCCGACTTCGTTGTCATACCTCCATCCCTTTATGTCCAAGGTAGCCTTAAACGTTGTTGCCGTGGCTGCCGGGTATATACTGTAAACCTAGGAAAACCACTCTCTTGTATCCATCCATAAATCTTGTGAATTCCCATGGTTGCAATAACTACTCAATGACATAATGTTTGAAGAGTTTTCTTCTTCAATAAACTTGACATATTGTTTGAGGGTGGTGAAAGGTTACACACTTCCTCCTATACTCCCACAATGTTTATATTATTGAACGTAGTCTATTTGGACCGATACCAAATGAACATCTCAATTTTTACTGCAATATAATCGAAAATAATGTACCTGATTTTAATAACAGTAATGGCTTTGACCTTTTCTATATCAACTACTTCCTGCACGTTGTACCTTTTAATTCGATTTCCAGTAAATCTAATAAAGATTTTCGATTGGTGTAGGCTACTTGTACTTCTCATTTTATAAAAGATGAATTGACCAAATCGAAAAGAAGAATCTTTTAAGGCAATTTAGCTCTTTTTCTGTTCTAAGGTAATGATTTTTAAAATGTAAATGTCGTTAAATTAGAATTAGTTTCAAGTATAAATTTCATATACTTTACGGTCGAAAAGGTTTTTTTTCATATCTACAATATCTATTCCCTTCACTTCCATCAACTTAATACTTAATTGACTTATCATAATGGAACCTCATTATATGGTTAACTTTAACCATGTCGACAACCCAAGAAGATCAATTAAAACCACACAAACCACGAATACAAGAAAAGCAGGGCATTTAGTCTATCTTTAAAACAGCGACTATCAGTGACTACAGTATCTTGCAACATTTAGTATATGCTTCAAGTCAACTACTTACATTTACTTATAAAACATCTCTATCATTGAGAGGGATTGCGCAATGCAAAATACTAATTGAAAACATAATGAAAATTTGTGCACTTAACCAAAGGTATTGTGGTAAGTATCATACTAGACTCATTATTCACCATAAGTCGATCAAGCAACTTTTTGAAAAGAGGGAGAAGGTTCTAACTAAAATAAGTATTATTTAAAGAGGAGGGGAAATATACAACTTAACTGTATGACATATATCAATACAGCACATCAAAAGGACAAACCAAATGCATGACACACACACATACACATACAAAAGAATTGCATTACCGAATAACATACTTAATTTGGGGCATTATGGTCTGACAGTTCCTAGAATCTCACTTTCTCTCTCATCTTCCACTGTTTTAAAATTTGTTTATTTTGGGAGAAGGCTAAAAAGGGTTGTTCAAACCACAGTAACCCCTCCCCAGGATCGGGCTTTGAGCACTTGCATTCGAATGTAATGCAAACATACGATTTGAACATTTAACTATGGTGGAGTACTATGTAGCTATATCAGAAGACTACGTCGATTTGTCAGAGGATATGTCGACTTGTTAGAAAATGTTGTCGAATTGTGGAGTGCTATGTCGACTTCTTAGATGTTATATCGACTTGTGAAGTGCTATGTCGACTTCTTAGATGCTATGTCGACTTGTGGAGTGCTATGTCGACCTCTTAGATGTTATGTCGACTTGTGAAGTGCTATATCCACTTTTTAGATGTTATGTCGACTTGTGAAGTGCTATATCCACTTTTTATATGCTTTGTCGACTTGTGAAATGCTATGTCGAGTTCTTAGATGTTATGTCGATTAGTCAGAATATTATGTCAATGGAACATAATGGAAAACATATATTATACCACCATATCAAACAATTTAATATGTGAAAAGAAGTCATATTTCACTGAATCCACTTCATAACCTCGTCTTTTTAATATTTGGTAATAATCGCAATGGAAGTATTAGTTGCCATCTGTTCTGCATGTGATTGTTTAAACCAAAGGTTAAACCAAAAGATGAACACTCTAAATTCCAAATATATCGTAGAGTCGATTGGATAGATTCCATTGATGTTATTTTATGATCTTTTATTGTTTATAATTATGACTTTTATAAGGGAGTTAATTCATATTCAGACTGGAAAATCTTCGAACACTCTTCCACAATGTGAAATTTCACGTTTAAATGACTCGTACAGATACAGTAACCAAATGACACTTTAAATAGATGAGATTATTTTTTGTATTATTTGTATTGAGAAATAAATAGTAACACGCTGCTCAAACGGAATCAGTGACGTTCAGACACAACACAATCTGCCTTCGCTCCATCTAAATTCATTCAATTTTCCTCTTTCTTAGACACTACTAATCAAGAAAGCGTGGGATAATTAATTATACACCAATCTTCTATTTCTCATATCAATTAATTTACAATGTAATAAGAGAAAAACTTCGCAGACAAAGGCAGGTAAAATATTAATAAACATTCATCTCCGTATTTGTTATGAGGGAAATAAAGTTGAATTCTTCGTTTTTTATTGTCCCTTGTCTGCTTGTTACTTCTTGTATATACCATGTATCTGTAGATCACTTCCCTTGTCTGCTTGTCACTTCTTGTATATACAATGTATCTGAAGATCACTTCCCTTGTCTGCTTGTCATTTCTTTGTATATACAAAGTATCTGTAGATCACTTCCTTTGTCTGTTTGTCACTTCTTGTATATACAATGTATCTGTAGATCACTTCCCTTGTCTGCTTGTTACTTCCTGTATTTACAATGTATCTGTAGATCACTTCCCTTGTGTGCTTGTCACTTCTTGGCATATACAATGTATCTGTAGATCACTTCCTTTGTCTGCTTGTCACTTCTTGTATATACAATGTATCAGTAAATCACTTCCCTTGTCCGCTTGTCACTTCTTGTATATACAATGTATCTGTAGATCACTTCCCTTGTCTGCTTGTCACTTCTTGTATATACGATGCATCTGTAGATCACTTCCCTTGTCTGCTTGTCACTTCTTGTATATACAATGCATCTGTAGATCACTTCCCTTGTCTGCTTGTCATTTCTTTGTATATACAATGTATCTGTAGATCACTTCCCTTGTCTGCTTGTCACTTCTTGTATATACAATGTATCTGTAGATCACTTCCCTTGTCTGCTTGTTACTTCTTGTATATACAATGTATCTGTAGATCACTTCCCTTGAGTGCTTGTCACTTCTTGTATATACAATGTATCTGTAGATCGCTTCCCTTGTCTGCTTGTCACTTCTTGTATATACAATGTATCTGTAGATCGCTTCCCTTGAGTGCTTGTCACTTCTTGTATATACAATGTATCTGTAAATCACTTCCCTTCTCTGCTTGTCACTTCTTGTATATACAATGTATCTGTAGATCACTTTCCTTGTCTGCTTGTCAATACCTGTATATACAGTGTATCTGTAAATCACTTCCCTTGTCTGCTTGTCACTTCTTGTATATACAATGTATCTGTAGATCACTTTCCTTGTCTGCTTGTCAATACTTGTATATACAGTGTATCTGTAAATCACTTCCCTTGTCTGCTTGTCACTTCTTGTATATACAATGTATCTGTAGATCACTTTCCTTGTCTGCTTGTCAATACCTGTATATACAGTGTATCTGTAAATCACTTCCCTTGTCTGCTTGTCACTTCTTGTATATACAATGTATCTGTAGATCACTTTCCTTGTCTGCTTGTCAATACTTGTATATACAGTGTATCTGTAAATCACTTCCCTTGTCTGCTTGTCACTTCTTGTATATACAATGTATCTGTAGATCACTTTCCTTGTCTGCTTGTCAATACTTGTATATACAGTGTATCTGTAAATCACTTCCCTTCTCTGCTTGTCACTTCTTGTATATACAATGTATCTGTAGATCACTTTCCTTGTCTGCTTGTCAATACTTGTATATACAGTGTATCTGTAAATCACTTCCCTTGTCTGCTTGTCACTTCTTGTATATACAATGTATCTGTAGATCACTTTCCTTGTCTGCTTGTCAATACTTGTATATACAGTGTATCTGTAAATCACTTCCCTTGTCTGCTTGTCACTTCTTGTATATACAATGTATCTGTAGATCACTTCCCTTGTCTGCTTGTCACTTCTTGGCATATACATGTAGATCACTTCCAGATCAGAACAGAACGTCACACAAGATTAACACTCTAATTTGTAAAGAACATCATAGAGTTGAATGGATAGATTCCAATGATGTAATTTTATGATTTTTTAGTGTTTATAATTATAACTTTGATAAGGCAGTTAACTCATATTCAGCCTGGAAAATCTTCGAACACTCTTCCAGAATGTGAAATTTCACGTTTAAATGACTCGTACAGATACAGAAACCAACTTTATATAGATGATATTATTTTTTGTATTTAATCAGTCGTTGTTTCCGTCGTTGTGTTGAGAAATAGATATCAACATGATGCTCAAACGAAATTAGTGCTGCTAATGTATGATAATCCGTCTGGCTCTATGGTGTTATACGTTAGTAATAGCCGCATATACCATATAATATGAATTAAATCCGTAGTTCACGATGATCATATGATGTTACATATAAGTAAGCTACTTATACATACTACAATAGGGGCAGGCTTGGTGTAGTGGTTAAGCGCTTGGCTTGCGGCGCCGACGATCCGGGTTCGATCCCCGGGTTGCGCCACTATGTTTAAGAGGTTGGTTACCTCCTGCTTCCATGTCGCGATATAACTGAAAAATTGTTGAAAGCGACGTAAAACACCAATCAACCAACAAACCAACATACTACAATATACGTGCACAGTGCATTATATGTTGAACCGTCTGACCTTATGGTGTTACACACAGATAAGCCTTTTATATCATATATAATACACTAAACGTCTACGGTGAATTTTATGTAAATCCAGTCTGACCTTATGGTGTTACACATAAGTAAGGAACATATATGATATATAATACACTAAACGTGTACGGTGAATATATGTTAATCTCGTCTCACCTTATGGTGTAACAAAAATAAGCTACTTATATCATATATAATACACTAAACGCGCACCGTGCATTATATGTTAATCCTGTCTCACCTTATGGTGTTACACATAAATAAGTCACTTATATCATATATAATACACTAAACATGTACGGTGAATTATAATCTCGTCTCACCTTATGGTGTTACACATAAATAAGCTACTTATATCCTATATATAATACACTAAACGTGCACAGTGCATTATATATTAATTCCATCTTACCTTATGGTGTTACAAATAAGTAAGCATTTTAAATCATATATAATACACCAAACGTGCAGAGTGCAGGATATGTAAATCCAGTCTAACCTTATATCATATATAATACACTAAACGGGCATAGTGCATATTAATTTCATCCTTCTGACCTTATGGTTTTACAAATAAGTATAAGCCACCTATATCATATACAATACATTAAACGTGCTCAGTGAATTATATATATAAATTCCGTCTGACCTTATGGTGTTACACATAAGTAAGCAACTTATACATACTACACTATACGTGCACAGTGCATTATATGTTAAACCGTCTGACCTTATGGTGTTACACATAAGTAAGCCACTTATACATACTACACTATACGTGCACAGTACATTATATGTTAAACCGTCTGACCTTATGGTGTTACACATAAGTAAGCCACTTATACATACTACACTATACGTGCACTGTGCATTATATGTTAAACCGTCTGACCTTATGGTGTTACACATAAGTAAGCAACTTATACATACTACACTATATGTGCACAGTGCATTATATGTTAAACCGTCTGACCTTATGGTGTTACACATAAGTAAGCAACTTATACATACTACACTATATGTGCACAGTGCATTATATGTTAAACCGTCTGACCTTATGGTGTTACACATAAGTAAGCAACTTATACATACTACACTATATGTGCACCGTGCATTATATGTTAAACCGTCTGACCTTATGGTGTTACACATAAGTAAGCCACTTATATCATATATAATACACTAAACGTGCACCGTGCATTATATGTTAAACCGTCTGACCTTATGGTGTTACACATAAGTAAGCCACTTATACATACTACACTATACGTGCACAGTACATTATATGTTAAACCGTCTGACCTTATGGTGTTACACATAAGTAAGCCACTTATACATACTACACTATACGTGCACTGTGCATTATATGTTAAACCGTCTGACCTTATGGTGTTACACATAAGTAAGCAACTTATACATACTACACTATATGTGCACAGTGCATTATATGTTAAACCGTCTGACCTTATGGTGTTACACATAAGTAAGCAACTTATACATACTACACTATATGTGCACAGTGCATTATATGTTAAACCGTCTGACCTTATGGTGTTACACATAAGTAAGCAACTTATACATACTACACTATATGTGCACCGTGCATTATATGTTAAACCGTCTGACCTTATGGTGTTACACATAAGTAAGCCACTTATATCATATATAATACACTAAACGTGCACCGTGCATTATATGTTAACCCCGTCTGACCTTATGGTATTACACAAAAGTAAGCAACTTATATCATATATAATGCACTAAACGTGCACCGTGCATTATATCCGTCTGACCCTATGGTGTTACACATTAGTAAACTGCTTATACGTATATATAATACACTCAACTAGCATCATGATCGTCTGTGTAGTACCATATAAAACCACAGCACTTACGCCGTACTGGTTATGTTAAGTTTCATCATTAAATTCTTGCATTTTCTGTTTTCAGCTCAAATACATATACTGTAATTGTTGTCTGTAGTACCGGGGGAAAACGTTACAAAACTTTCTTACTGCAATTTCTTTATAACAATGGTTCTCAATGCTAGTTTAGAGGATTCGATATTTAAACAAAAGGGTAAAAAATGACAAATTAAAATATCTAGGTAATAGCTTTTGCTTAATTGCTTTTTTATGTTAACATTGATCATAAAGTTACTGATGCCTGTATTCTTCGACCAAGTTACCTTATTTGTTCATTTTGTCTTTTACAAGGTATAATGTAGGGTGGTAAGAAATAAAGGCTATGGGATCAAAATCTTTATGGATACTGATAATTTCCTTTTTGGACTAATACAAAAATTTAATAATCTTCAAAGGCAAATATTCTACCCGATACAGTAAATGTAAAATTAACATTTATGGCGTTGTTAGCTGTGACTGCAAAGCGTTCGGATTATCACAATCGATTTTATTACGTGATGAACAATCATAGCCCCTACTCTCACTGTAATCTGATTGGTTTGTTTAGATTCAATGGTTTTCAACATGAATGAAATTCTTTTCTTATAGGCTATCTTTGTTTGATTTCTACCCACATCATGTCACATTTGTCTAATGCCACAAATATCTTATTCGTAATGCTTTTGAATAAAGAAATACTAAGTAGCATTTATGCACGTGAACAATTATTTATAGACATTAACAAATAAAGCGCGTTCTTTAACACGTCAATTTCTTTCTTCAAATGGTTATTTGAGAAACTTGAGTCTGTTAATCAACATGATCGGTTGGTTGGTTGTGGTTTAATGTCACTTTTAATAATTTTTGTAATCGAAACATGAAAATTAAAAACGTAAAGATGATGGATAAATCCAAACCACAAGTCCAAAAATCATGAAACCCAAGGACATACAAAATCAGTGAAAATGAAAAACAAATGGAAAATAACAAAATATGTCTACTTGAAGAGCATATGTGAACCCCTGTGAGGGTGTCAGATCAGGTGCCCGGGGAGAGCGAGCATCTCCTGCTTGCTAGCAACACCCGTCACATATACCCAGTAGAAAGAGTCAAATCGTGTAAATTCCATATGTATTTATATATGGAGAAGTCGAAGTAGGTAACCTTCTAGTATAAAAGGTGTCAAATCTGTGTAAAATGATCGGAATCGGTCTCAGTCCAGAATATCATTTAAAACTCTGGATAACGAGATATCATATACGAGTAATAAGAGTCTCGTAACGACCGTAGAACTTCCTCAATGACGTTGCTAGTCTAGCACATATATAACCCTGGTTGAGCAGCTTAACTGAAAGTCGCCTAGACCTCAGAACAAAGTCATTGTAATTTGAACATGCTCTGGAATAACGTATTAACTGAGATATGAATACGCCGTATGCGGGCGATGATGGAATGTTGCTACTTAGGAAAGGAAAGTTTGTGATAGCGAAATTGAAATCGTCACGTTTGTCATAGAGTGAGGTGAGGTGTTCAATTGACCATTAATGTCGAAAGACAACATAATATCTAAACACGAAGTAGAATTACTACTTTCTGTGGTTTCTTTGACCTCCAGTTCACTTGGATAGATGATGCTAAGGTAATCCGCGAATGAAGGATTATTAATTGAAAGCAAGTCATCTATGTATCTGTAAGTAAAATTGAAGCCAAGAGCCAATTGTTTTTTTTTTCCATGCGAAAGCAGACTGAATGAATTCAGCTTCGTATGAGTAAAGGAATATGTCAGCCAGAAGCGGTGCACAGTTAGTACCCATTGGAATGCCGACAATTTGTTGAAAAACCTTACCTCCAAACACCACAAAAATGTTATCGATAAGAAAGTTCAACATCTGGATGACAGCTGTTTCAGTGTATTTATTTTTGGAATCAGAATTTTCCCTAACAAAGTAAGTTTTATCGTGGCCTATTACTATATATTTGAATTTGCGGCTTCCGTTTTTACTAGTAAATGCATTTTGAATAATTTCCGCTAATCTGTCTTTCAATTTCTGATGAGGGATCGTTGTGTAATGAGTCGAATTTCAAAAGATTCGATGGAGTGAATTTTAGTAAAACTTTTTGATTTTAGATGTTCTAACAACTCTTTTGAATTTTTAAGGATCCACATTTGATTAATTCCACTTCTGGAATATACTGTTTCGCAATATCTATGAAGGCCAGATTTAATTTCTGATAATATTTTTGTGTGTAGCATCGATACAGATTTTGTGGAACACTTCGAGGAACCAGCGATAAAGCGTTGTTTGTAAGGATTTTTGTGCATTTTTGGAATGCAGTACAAATATGGAAGTTCTAAATTTAATTTATTTGAGTCAATACCAAACGTGTTGAGGACAGATTTATGATTCTCGAGTACTTCCGAAACCGAAAAGTTCGTAAGAGTATAAGTAGGATTTCCTGGAGCTGAATTTAATCCTTATTCTTTCACTAGGCTGTCAAAGTAATATTTCTTACAAGTAAATGTATAATTATTAGATGCTTTATCTGCTGGTGTAATGATATAATGTTCTTGGAGGAAGGTAAGTTCTCTGACAACATCAGGATCTTTAAAAATAGATTCGAATCTGGTGATAACAGAACCTTGTAATTTTTTCATTTTTGATCTCAGCAGTACTGCAATAGATTTTATCCATTCCGAAAGTGTCGACCTGTACTTCCTCTCTTTTTGCCCATCGTGTGGCATATTCCTCGCAGCAGTTCATAATATTCTCAAAATTTTGGCTCCATGTGAATGATCGGGGTTCTCTCTATTTTGAACCTTTAAGTAAAAGTTCTCTTAATTTAGTGTTTTTAACAATATCAAGATCACCAGTAATGACTAGGAATTATTATCAATAGCTCATTGCACAATTTCTATCATACATTGTGTGTTGTATTCCTATATAATACTTTGTGTTTTATTCCTTTACTTGTATTCCCAACCAACAGCTTGAGTTGTATTCCTGTTTTACCCTTGGTGTTTTTTTCTCTTTCATAGCTTGTGTTGTATTCCTATATAACACCTTGCGTGAAGTTCCTATATAACACCTTGTGCTACATTCCTACATTACACTTTATGTTTCATTCGTGTAAAATGTAACGCAACTACCTCGATGAAAGGCGAATTAAAATCTAAATCGCCGGTAACCACGTTATACTGCATTGTAATATGCATTTAGACTCGGATAATTATCAGCAATGATGTACGACATTTACTTATTTACATCAATACGATCCTCTGTCAGAGTGTATTGACATAGAATTAGCAATCACACAGAAAAATCATGAAAGCATCAGCTTGTCATAAATATATTTCACCTATTTATCTTGGTAGTTTAATCTGTAATTATATTTCCTTGAAGAAATGAACAAACAGTTCGCTCTACTAGCCAGATGAAAGTTAAACTAGCCACCATGATGCTGCATCATTCCCAATATGCAGCATGTACATCCGCTGCAGTGCGTGCAGAATGCCGATCGTTGATTGGCTGGAGTTATCTATAAAACCCGCAGTGCGGTAAATTTCAGCTATCAGTTTGGCCGGTCCCCGTCCCCGGAAGAATCTAAAGTATCATCACAACTACAAATGTATGACCGTCAAATCTTTATGGCAATTTACAGTACCAGTTATTACTGCACCATTCGGTGTAGCACTCTGGTGCACACCGGCCTCATTACACGCACCCCCACCGGCCAAGCACGAGCACAGTGTTACACCGTTATAATAATTAGCACCAGGGTGACAGTAGGTTCGTCGCCTACTTCTTCGTACTTAACGAATATACCAATGATCCGTCTTTAAGACATTCACATTCCCGATGAAGTCTATTACCAGCATCCATCTATTGAACTCGTAAGTGTCATGCTTGGAGTCGATCACTACCCGAGATCACACCCACTGAGACTAGGTCCATAGCATAGAGAGGAAAGAACACGTTACCAATTTTCTCTTGTATTTTATTATTCATTAATAAATTTATTGAAATTTATACAACGGTCAGTCTTCAGTGTTATACATGTATGTAGCCAGTTTAAGTCGATACGGGGCGTTTTGTATGGTCGCACCGGCTAGTGGTCGCCTCATTAGGTGTTACGTATGGTGGCAGCAGTGGGATACACACGCTGTTTACAATCCTAGTTTATCTTAACAGTTACAGAGCCTCAGGGAGTTCCGTACGGGACATCTCTAGTAGTTTCTCTGTAACTGTATCGAAACTGATGACCTATAAACAAATAGAAAAATCAGCTACCATAGATGATTAAATACTATTTCGAGGGGCAGGCTTGGTGTAGTGGTTAAACGATCCGGGTTCGATCCCCGGGTTGCGCCACTATGTTCAAGAGGTTGGTTAACTCCTGCTTCAATGTCGCGATATAACTGAAAAAATTGTTGAAAGCGACGTAAGACACAAATTAAGCAACCAATCAACCAACTATCACATTTCGTGAAATGAATCACACTGAAGATGAAGAATACAGCGATGCTGAAAGATACGAGGGACCGGAGGAGGAGGAGGAGGATGAGAGAGAGAGTTCCTCGTATGACACTGGTGATGAAACTTATAATGGAGAAAGAGAATTAGTAAATGATATTTCCAATGGAATAAGTGGAGAAAAGTCTAACATGTGCAATGAAATAAGAAGATTAAAACAAGTAATTGAGATTTGCAACTTATAACCTGAATGATAAACAGTCCACAGGAATCTGTAACTTTCAGTCCATAAACATAGCTTTTATATAGCGTGCCCTCGGATTGTGTGGAGAGAAAATAAAAAGAGGAGTGTAACGAATTTTGAAGCCCGATTCACCGCATTTCAGTGAGAATCGGCGCTTTTTCCACCACAACATCTGGGACAGCTTCACAGATTATTATTCTAATTACCCAATGTCATTTTTCAAAACAAAAATACTTACAAACCACACTATCGCTGATTTTTCATTCCCAGGCTGTTGAACCTGTCATCTTTGTCCTGTTTACATCCGGTCTAGTTAGGAGTGAATATTAATTATTTACCAATTTATGAATTTAATTTAAATTATTACCTACTTACTGTTTAAAGAAAAGTAAAAAATACCATGTGCTAAGGATACTTCCAGTTAGTTGGGTTTTTTTTTTTTTGAAGCAGTCTGGAGCTTTGTGGAATCTAATAGACCTTTTCAGGCTAACTGCGGGACTGACGTTAACTATGGCAAATAGTTACGTTTAAACTTTTTGACGTCATGATAAAATATTAATTATCTTTACGTCATTTTGCAGGAACAGTGATGATTTTGCCACTCCAAACTAAGCTATGTTTATGGACTGAATTTCAGATACCTGTGGACAGTCTAACGCCTTAAGGGTGGCAGAATTTAGAACCTATAGAACTAGGTGCAGGCGGTGACGGGGAATCATCTTAAAACAATAATAATTTCCAGAACAAATATGATTCGAACACAGCAGTCCCCAAACTAAGAAATATGAGACCACAACCTTATGGCGGTACTGAAAATTTGGACAAATATCTGACTCATTTTAATGCCATCGCAACATTAAACGAAAGTTGCCCTGTCGTTACATCTAGCAGGTAGTTCGGCAGGCGGTGCTCGAGCACTGTTAAACAACCTTGACCACCAGAAACGAGAAAAGTATGACAGGACGTCCGGAAAATGAAACTATGGACATTAAGGTGTCGTGGCAGGTCGAACCAATCGTCGTGGTGGTCGGAAGGCTGAAGAGATCAGCCAGGATGAACAGCTACTAGAACCGACAACTCGTAATCAGGAAAACACGCAACAGTCGAGTCAGGTGGCCACTTCTCGGTCTTAAGTTCAGGGCCCAGAGCAAGTAATATCAAATTGTAACATTGATTTCTATCTTCCTACAAGTGTAAACAAGCAGATAATAGCCATTTTGGTGGATACAGGTTCAAATGTATCTATGATATCATTGGTGAAAAATTTTCGACAAGAATGGAAACATAAAATTAAATCTGAAATTAGACAGGTGCGAAAGCAGTTGGCTACAGCTACTGGGGAGATTCAACGTTTCATGGGTGTTACCACTTTAAAAACCCTAGTAAGCAACACAATGCTCGATTATGACTATTTGATCGCAGATATTCAAAATGACGGAATTTTCGGTGTGGACTATCTGATGTCACGGAAGATGTGTCAAAGTTACAGAGAGATACGATACTTGTTTCTGTGATAGAAACTACATATAGAATAAGTTGTAGGGTGGCGGTCTCTGAGAATTTGGTTACACCATCAGAAACCGAGGTTATTGTGAGATGTTCTGTTATCGATAAACACGAAATGAAAAGCTGTAAGATTGTAGAGATGTCACCTGAATTGGTAAAGAAATATTGGTGGTTGCCAGGGCCGTAGTAAGTGTTAAAGATGGCATTGTGACTTTACAAATAGTGAATTTTAGCAAAAGTGAAGTGCATGTCAGGAAGTCATCAATAAGTCTCCACATGTGAACTCAGTGCAAATTACTCACACTGCAGACTGGCTTGAACCAAATTGTACTGAAGTCACCCGACATTTAGAGAAAGTCTAGTAGTGAGCACATAAGTACACACCAAAAGGATCTCTTCTCAAGGAACTATTATGTAGACATCAAAACCTATTCTCTAGGTCATCTACAGATATAGGTCACACTAACCTGGTAGGGCATGAAATAGACATGGGAGACGTTAAACCTTTTATCAAAGCAATATCCTTATCGAGTATCATTAGCCAAGCGTTTGCTCGCAGAGACAGAAATGGAAATATTACTAATGCAGGGATAATTGAACCTTCAATAACCCCATGGTGCTAACCCACAGTCATGACAACAACGCATTAATGTACTGGAGTTATGTATCCGGTTTTTGTTTTGTTTTGTTTTGTTTTGTTTTGGGGGGGTTTTTTTGGCTACCTTAAGGGGACGACCATTTGATTCTGAGTGGGGGGATAAATATTCTGACCCGGAAAATGCTCGAAATAAAAAATCTGGCTTTGACTGAAATGAAGATAAATATTCTGGTTACTAGCATATACCAGATCATGCAAATATAAGGGGACGACCATTTGATTCTAAAGGGGAGGGAGAGTCTGGCACTTTTTTAGAAAGAAATATTCTGACCCTGAAATGCTGGAAATAAAACAATCTGGCTTTGACTGAAATGAAAATAAATATTCTGACTACTAACATGTACATATACCACATCATGCAAATATAAAACTGTAAAACTTATATTTCAGTGGGATTTATAGCACTGGACAAAAAGTGCTATTCAATATATTTAACAAAAACTTAATATAATTGTTGCTTTTTAGCTCAGCTGAGCCAATTTATGCTCAAGTGAGCTATAGTCATAGCGCACCTTCTTTCCGTTCCGTCCGTCGTAAACTTTTCACATTTTCCTTTCAAGAACCTTTGAAGAGATTTCTATGAAACTTAATAGGAATAAAGTACTCATAGTCCCCTGGAAGCGTCAACAGGTGGTGCCACCACAGGCAAAAGTAGGTCACAGTGGGTATCCTCCTTTGACAAACTTCTTCAGACCTGGTGTATACAGAGACAAACTGAATGCATAGGAATGATCTAGAGGGATGTGTGAAGAAGTGCTGTTATTTTTGGTTCTTTTCCGAAATCAAATTGCTGACGTTTCTTCGATATTTTTTTGACTTAGTAATTTCAGTGCAGAAAAGTGTCATGTTTTACAGTTAATTGATAATGGTGATTTCTTATAGACTATTTTGATGATAATTATGGTAAGGAATATTTTGTGAAAGAATTTTGTCAATATCTCATTTTTTGTGATTTTTTATGAATTTTTGAAGACTTCCAAAAAAAAAAGGGGGGGGGGGCTGCAAAAGGAGAGGAAGGATTTTAATAAAATTTGGTAGAAACAAATAACTTATGATCCCCTTCAAATTTTGTCGTTTTCGTCCAGACCTCTTTACAGGTGACGGCAACACATTCAAAAGTACGTCACAAAAGAGTACCCTCCTTTGACAATCTTCTTCTTCATACTGGCTGTATACAGAGACAAACAGAATGCAAAGAAATGATCTAAAGGGATGAGTGAAGAAATCTTGTCATTTTGGTTCCCTTCCAAAATAAAGTTTTAAACGTTTTTCGACTATGTTTGGACTTGTGATTTCAATGCAGGAAAGTGTCCTATCTCCTAGTTAATTGATAATGATGATTTGGTATGGACTATTTTGATCATAATTATGATAATGAATGTTATTTTGAAAGAATTTCGTCTATATCAGATTTTTGGATTTTCTATTAATTTTTTAAGACTTCGAAATGACGGTGTATCGGGACAATTCTTCACATTTTTTACTTCTGCTCTTATGCCACATGAAAGATTTTAAGGAAACATGATATACATAATACATCCTCTATCAATTTTGTACATTTCATTCAAACTGGTCAACATGTGGTGCCACCATGGCAAAAAATATGTATCACAATGGTACAAATACCACATGGTAATTAAAATATGAAGAGTAGCAGTTCAAATCCAGCTGTAGTCATTTATTTTTTTTTTTTTTCATTTCTTTACACATCTAAATAAGTTTTAGATGTTTCACAACACTGAACATATGAAATTAAGCCATTTTAAGTTTGATCAGGAAAGTATTTGAAAAAATTGTTGTTCATTACCAAGGCTTGAAATCAGTCAATAAAAGGCCCCACCTAAAGAAAATCACTAACTTGTTGCCCTTAATCACAACTTGCAGAGACAAAGCAAATGCTTAATATCAAAATCATCTGAATGGATGCGCAGAAAAGTGTTGTTTCTGATTCTGATCTGAAATAAAATTTGACATATTTTCAACATTTGTGTTGACTTAGTCACAGTAATGCAAAAATAAATGACTTTTTCTTTTCTGCATAACTGATTATCTAGGTATTCATGTGAGCGATATAGACCCACTTAGGCCTCTCGTTTAAAATATATTTGCATGTTCATTTTGAGGGGCAGACAGGGGACAAGGGCTCTACTATCAGCTTTCTGAGAGATTTTCTCTTAGATTCTTGTTCGGAATAGTGTCATTCGCGTCCCCTTGCCGCCTAATTCCAATTATTTTCCCAAACTTCCCTTCGTGTTGTCAGTTATTTGCCAGGCACACCGATATTTCAAAACGAATGGCCAAAAGGGGTCTTAATTGAATTTGTCTCATCTCTCACCTGAGCACATATGCAAAATTGATGTTAGAATTAAATTATGTGCATTTCAAAATTTATGGTTGCCATATTTGTTGACAGTGTTTCATTCAAATTTATTTAAACATTTATTCAAATGTCAAATAAACACAAATATAACTTTAAAATGAGAGTAAAAGTAAAATAAACAAAAATGTGTATCTTCTTTTAACATACATCATTACAAAAGTAAAAAGAGTCCCAAAAGGGCTCATATGGTTCATCTTAGACATAGAAAACATTGCACAATGATATTGAACAATGATTGTAGATGACAATCAGTCTTTAGTGTCTTTAAAACTTTTAAAACATGTAAAATTGTACACGAGGAATTCACATCTACCAAGCTAGTTATTTATGAAGAAGAAAACTAAATTGAAATGACCAGAAATTCGGTAACTAGCAGTTTAATAAAATGTAAACAAAGAAAAGACATAAAAATAACAATGACCACGTGTTTTTCGTCAGCTCCGCCTCTTTTTGTGAGGTTTCTTTTAACGAGATCTTGCGAGACCGAATGGCTGACACAGAAACCGGCAAATTTGAAACAAGTTGGGAAAAATGTGTGTAGAGCCTTCAGACGACATATCGAGGGTAAATTATTATTGCCGATCGTTTGCTTTATGTTTATATATGTTAGATATTTGCTCCATATGATGCCCAAATGCGTAGGTTCGTGCCGGCCATTCCGTTTATCAAAAATACAAGTTTACGCAACGTAAGGAATTGTGGCCCTATCATTCATATAGGGCCACTACTTCGGTTACATAGTTCAAAGTAAGTCAAAAACGAATAAATATCATCATTCGGACACGAAGCCAAAAACAGCAACGTTTCCTCACACATCCTTCTATAAGACAGTGATATATGGAAATTCTCTCCTGGACACCAGAGACTGAGAGAGACTATACACTTCACTATAGAAACTAGTAGTATAAGACCTATGCAAGTAAAGTAGTGTTTGCATATTATTTGTTAAGTTTATTTTATATTAGCATGT
This sequence comes from Pteria penguin, assembly GCA_035048485.1. Classification (NCBI taxonomy): domain Eukaryota; kingdom Metazoa; phylum Mollusca; class Bivalvia; order Pterioida; family Pteriidae; genus Pteria; species Pteria penguin. The sequence continues at coordinate 16,196,166 of CM068581.1, forward strand.
GTTTTGTTAAAGACATATATTACAATGCAATTCTAACAAGTATTTATTGGCGACAAAACAGTCACGAAAATAAATAATCTGTCCCAGCTGGATATTGAGTAAATAAATATTGTATCCTTCAAAGATCTGAAAATAAATAATCTGACGCGACCAAGTTTGTCAGCCTCCCCTCCCCCTCCCTTTCAGAATTAAATGGTCGTCCCCTAAGTCTTGCTCGGGTTGAAAAATCCCAGGCTTCTGAGTGGATATAAATGCCACATGGCCATAGGAACCGAAGGGGGGGGGGGGGGTCGGCGCTCCCCCCACACACTTTCTTGGCCGATCATAATTGTTTCATAGGTTGTTATCTAATTTATTAAATTGTTTTCATTAAATTATTTAAAAATGCAATTGACCTGCAATCTTATAAGTTGTATTTCAACAGTGTATATAAATTTGTTCTTTTCTTTCTGAACGTTAATACTTCAAGTTATTTTCATCATTCAAAGATAAAAAAAGTTCAGGCTCTGGAAAATATTTACTCATGCAAACAAACAATTTCCCGTTCCTCTTAGTGCCTCTAACTTGAGATGACAGGTCCTGAACACTGATTATCCTTTTTTGGGGGGGAGGTGAAAATGAGTTTATTGGTAACTGTCAGCATTGGCGGATTTTGAGGGGGGATTGCACCCCCACCCCTCCTTGGTCGGAAAATTTTACCAGGCTGTAACCCCCGACCCAATTTTCAAAAATTTCTAGATCTGCCTTTGGTCATTGTCTAGCTCTATGGGATTCAAGCAAGACTCCTTGGCACAAAAAGTCGCTTAAACAGTGGTATCATATTGCAAATTTTGTTTTGAGTTTACAAGTTTGGCCCCTCCATCTCCAGTTTTGACGGGCCTGTGCCATGTTCATCTTTTTGATTGAAATGCTATTTATGGTCCATGTGTTGACAGGTGTCAATATTAAAATTTATTTGATGGGTCAGTATTTTTCATATCAAGAGTCAAGGTATTTTCAGCAAACACATTTTCTGCGGTAAGTCCAAACAAGGCAAATTTTGAAAATGAAAAGCTACGGTAAGGTTGTTATTTGTTTTTTTTGTTTTGTTTTGTTCTGTTTTTTTTTTTTGGGGGGGGGGGGGGGGGGGGGGTGTTGGGGTTTTTTTTTGGGTGTTTTTACTTTAGTGTGTGTGTGTGGGGGGGACTCTCTGTGTATTGAAAAGTAAAGGAAGCTACAAGTGATTCTCTTTTTCATAGAAACGTCTCAATTCATTAACATGTAGTCCTTTGGAAAATAATTGCTACATTGATACCACAAGGAAAAATGGGTCAGTGAAATTGTGTTTAAACTTTAGAAAACTGAGCTCTGTAAACCACTACCTCGTATCTTCTGGCATCTGGGCTTGTCTCCTACAGACATAAATCGATGTCAAAAGCATATACATTGAAGTCCTTACAAGTAACTAATATATAGTATTGGTCAAATCTTATAGATTATTGTATTATTACTATAGACAGATTAACTTTCATCATTTTCATTAAAGATGCATAACCAGAGATCGTCAAGTCTAAATTGTTAATAATGTTAGGATAAATGACAAGTCACTGTTTTCAACAAATGACGTCTAAGTCTATTCAATTTTACTATGAAGTCATAATAAACATTAAGTCAAAAAGGGATTGTCATGCTATTTAATTCAGTATATAGAAGAATTTTGCAATTAGGATATTTGAGCAAAAGTCAATTATAACATGTCTATATATAGTTTCATGGTGGGGTTTCCTTCTGATGACAAATGTGTCAATATAATAAGACTGATTTTCAATGGGTTCCATTGAAATCACCCAAACTGAATGAAATGTTCTCATGAAGCTTGTCTGTTATTATATAAATATTATTAAGATATCATTGCTTGCGAAATAAATATCATTTCTTTCATATTCAAGTGAAACTTCAATACATAAGACGAAGTAATTATATTCATTGTAAAGATAATTACTTCGTCTTATGTATTGAATATATATATATATATATATATATATATATATATATATATATATATATATATATATATATATATATATATATATATTATATATATATATATATATATATATATATATATATATATATATATATATATATATATATATATATATATATATATATATATATTGAATATTGTTTTACGTCACTCCACTTCATTATTTCACGTATATGGTGACAGCATCTGCCTGATGCATTGTATACATGTTTAGACCTTTTGCAACGGACCCACCCGAAGCAGTGAGGGATCTTTTACGTGTCAAGCCTACCGTGGCAGTGACGTTAAACTAAAATCAACCAGTCAATCAATATAAAAACCTACCGTGACGTAAGGCCTTGGGTTTCACTGTCTCATCCGAAAGACAGAACACCGGTATGCCCAGGGCGGGAGTCGAACCCGGGACCTCTCGATCATGAGACGAGCAACTTATCCACTAGTCCACACTAGGTTTGTATATGTATATATGTATGTATGTATGTATGAGTGGGTGGGTGGATGTGCGTGTGTGTGTAGGTGTGTGTAGGTGTGTGTATGTATGTATGTATGTATGTATGTATGTATGTATGTATACGTAGGTGTGTGGGTGTGTGTGTGTTTAAGTTTAGATTAAACGTATTTCTTATTTCAGTTAAGTTGTATAATATATTCCATTTCCAAGTTGTGTTTGTACACTCTCCTCCACAGTGTGAGAACTTTTTTGTGTACGGTAGAAAAATGTATGTTTTGACATTCATGTTAGAAACAGTTAGCCAAACAAGAGATGATGACTCTGTATGGACCCGGTATTCATCTGAGAATCTCCTGTCATATCTGATTTCTATAAATATTCACTGCGAGACGCTGCTGTTAGAGCTAGAGAAGTATAACATCTGTTTTGAATATTACATTACTTATTTTAACAGCCAAGCATGTACTTTTATCACTTCTGAGATAATACAGTTTTAAACAAGCGTTGTGTGAAAATAAAATTCAGTTTATGAATAATTCAACAAAAAAATTACGTTAATATAATCAAGACAATATTGCAGTATATAACTGTTTCCGATATCTTAAGCTATATCCATATTGATTTTTGAAGAGACCCATCTTATAAATCCCTAGATTAGATTTCAGTAACTTAAAGATGACATACACCCAGTGATATAGCCCGTTGTCAATGAATAGTACTAGATCATAATAGATATATAGCACGCAGTCATGGGGACTGAAATATACAACAGACATTGCGACGCGCATTAACACCAAGGGGAGTATCCAGGTTATGGAGTTAGAGAGACGAAGTCAGGCGAGGGGGGGGGGAGGCTGGGAACCGCTGGGGTTCCCGGCAAGTCCAAGGCGGGGCCTTGTTTGGGGGATCAGGAGCGAAGGCCCTCCCCATCTTAAGTTCCTACATTACGACGGTTTTAGGGCCTAAAAACCGCACAAATTCAGTACCGCAGCCGCCTTCTAATCGAAGCTTTTTGTGGTGTTATTCATGTCTATACCATACCTTGTTCTTCTAATTTTCTTAAAATATATCGTTTATAAATTACTTAATTTAGCTGTTACTGTTTATATATTTTGAATTACATTTCAGCTGGCTGCAGTTTTCTGTTGATCCTCGTTCTATAAATGGAGCTGCGAATGACCACAGAAGTGGCCTCTAAGCCAGTTAATTACTCTACTCGAGCGACTTTTTCACTTAAATTGTGAAGCCCGTGTGGCTTAGTGGACAAGGTGCTTGGTTCGTGACTGAGAGGTCCCGGGTTCGACTCCCGCCCTGGGCACACCTGTGTTCTGTCTTTCGGATGAGATAGTAAAAACCGAGGTCCTGTTGTTAAGTTGTTAAGGTAGATGACGACAAACCATGGTTCCATGAAACATGTAAAAACAGAGAGAGCATTATATGAATTTAACAAAAATAAAACAACACATAATCATACAGTTTTAATTAGAAAGAATAAAGAATATAAAAGTTTACAACTGCGCCTGAAGAGACAATACAAACGTCCCGAGGGTAACATGATTGACTTTATGAGAAAACAAAACCCAAACAATTTCATAAATATTTAAATAAACCTAAATCTACGGAAGCCCAATAGCTTCACGTAAAAAAATAATTTTATTGCGAATTTTTGCAATACTATTGCGAATATTCGCAATACTATTTGGTTGGTATTAGGAGACTTCCCATCCTAAATTTTCGAAGTATAATATTGAAACTGTTACCAGGTATATACAAAAGTGTACTTTAATACTCTTATAACACATATTTGGAAAAGCTTAACATGCATAGTATGTGGTAGATAATGCAAAAGAATAGGAGAACTTGGAAGAATCCATTAAATCCATTTAACGAATCCACTGTTATGCCAAAGATGACAACCACTATTTGATTAGATCAAACAAAAATATGTCTATTTACGGTTGTGTACGTCTTAAACACAAGAGGCCCATAGGTATATGGGAATGTTTGATGTTGTAGTTAAGCGCTTGACTTGCTGGGCGCAGACGATCCGGGATCAATTCTCGGTGTTGTAGCATAGACCCCCAGCATAGACACCCCCGTAAAAACCGACCCAGTGTAGATCTCCCCCTCTCAAGTGGAAATTCTAATTGATGGTTTTCTTCTTCATTATTTTGAATCATTTTTTGGAAAAATTTCCGGAGAAGTCTCGCGGGGACGTTGATGGCCCCCTCCCCCCTCTCGGCGCTTTGCTCCTCGGTGAAGCCTTCATGTACCGTGAGCATATTTTTTAATTATTTTTTTTTAAAAATCGAAAATGCTGACGTTATGCCTCTTGACATTGAATAAAACTTAATTAAACAAATTGTGTCATCCGAAGAGATATCTAACCCGCCAACATGTAATTTACTTACATAAATTCTAATGATTATGTTGAAATTATTGCGAATATTCGCAATAAATTAATTTTTTGTGTGAAGCTAATGGGCTTCCGTATAAATCTCAAGCATCCGATGAAATTTCATTGAACTAGTTTGTTGATCATTTTAGAGAATTGGGTAAAAGTGATGATGATCATGATTATGATGATGTTGTTTCAAACGTTGATATGGCAACAGATGAGTATACGTCATAAGAAGAGCTAGATATTGCTATAACAGAAGACGAGATTGTTAATGCTATAAGAAATCTAAAACGGGATACAGGCTGTGGTGGAGACTGTTTATTAAATGAGGTTTTTAAGGATTGTAAAGACGTTATTTTACCATTTTTGCTAAAATTGTTTAATTCTATTTTATGTCGGGTTACTTTCCCGAATTGCGGTCTAAATGCTGCATAGTTCCAGGTTATAAAAAGGGAGATCAAGGTGAGGTGAATAATTACAGGGGAATCATTTTAGTAAGTTGTTTAGGGAAACTTTTTACTTCAGTTTTAAATAAACGTCTTCTGGATTGGGATAAAAATACAATGTTACAACAGACGCGCAGTTTTGTTCAGAGAAGGAAATTCAACAATTGATGCTATTTTTGTTCTTCAATCACTAATAAATAAAACTTTGAAAAAACGGGGAGGAGGATTGTACCGTTGTTTCATCGATTACAGTAAAGCTTTCGATTTAATAGGTAGATGTAAATTGTGGTGTAAATTGATAAAGCAGGGAATTGATGGAAAATTGTTAAAATTATGCAGTCTTTATATGAAAATTAAAATCCTGCGTAAAGCATGTAGGTTTAGTGTCTGAATATTTTGAAAATCGGATTGGCCTTTTTCAGGGTGAGGTCTTGTCACCTATATTATACAGTTTATATGTGAATGATTGTGCAATGTATATCATTATAGAACATTGTCCATCCATTGAGATAAATATGTTAAATTTGTTTTTATTAATTTACGCTGACGATAGGGTACTTTTTGGAGAAAGTCCAGAGTCGTTACAACTTTTGTTAGATACTCTACATGTTTATAATGAAGAATGGAAACTAACTTTAAATGTCGATTAAACTAAAATTGTGATATTCAGAAATGGGGGTAAGATAAGAAATAACGAAAGATTTTTCTACAATGGGAGGGAGATTGATAGGGTTGATAAATTTAATTATTTAGGAATGTTATTTAATTATAATAAGAAGTTTAACATCACACAAAAGCATGCTGCAGATCAAGGGAGAAAAGCACTTTTTGCAGTTAACAGTAAATTTAGAAAATATCAATTCAATATAAAAGGCAAGTTTTCCGTTTTCGATATATATGTGAACAGTGTTTTAAGCTACGGATGTGAAATTTGGGGTTTTCATAAAGCCAATTATGTCGAAAAAAATCACACTATATTCTGCAAAAAATGTTCTAGGAGTTAAGAAAAGCACATGTAATAGTTTAATCTATAATGAATTAGGAAGATTCCCTTTGCATATTATTAGAAAATTAAGAATTCTAAGATACTGGATAAAATTGAAGAATTCAGATAATTGTATTTTTCGCTCTTGTTTAGAGGAATGAGAGAATTTAAATGATAGTTGGGTTAATGACATAAGAATGGAATTAAACCCATTTTTCATGAAATTAATTTTGACAAATTTACAAAAAATATGCAAGAATACAGATTTTTGGATTTATATAAGCAAGAATTTTTTTTTCATCAATTAGAAGGTCATTGCGAGGGGAATATTATTAATATTTTTGGACTCCAGTATTACATATCTAAATCAATGAATAAAATACATAGGAAATCTATTTCTAAATTCAGACTATCCTCGCATAATCTTATCGTAGAATTCGGTCGATACAGAAATGAATTATGGAGCAATCGAATTTGTACGTTATGTGGGTTAAACGACATAGAGGATGAATTTCATTTCATTTTGAAATGTCCAACATATCAAGGAATACGGAAATTATATATCAAAAAGTAATATTTTAAACGACCTAGCGTTTTTAAACTCATGCAATTATTAAGTGTACATAATTTGAAAGAATTACGCAATTTTTATGTCTGGCAGAAAAAAAATAAGAAAACATAATTTATAAATTGATTCACACCCCTTTAGATTTTTGGTCAGTTAGATTCTCTTATGAAAACTCTCACGCAGTTGCTCTATGTTACGGTATGTATGTTCTGTTGCATTTATGTGTATGTGTATAATTATGTATACATTGTATATGTGTGTTATGTGTGTGTTTATATGTGTATATTAATAAATGTTTGTATTATGTTCATCTTGTATTTCATTATTTGTATAATTGTATCATATCTGATGTGCCATATGGCATAAAGAAATAAATGAACTGACCTGAACTGAATCGTGGAGCAACGTAAAACAATAATCAATCAATCAATTAATCAATAACTTAAAGTTGCACTAGCTGTCATTTTCCGTATTAAAAACGAATGCTGTAACTTTAAACCTGGACTCTCTCCTGAAGTTAAGCCTTTATACGAAATTACAATGTTATATAAGTTCGGTAAGTAGTGGAAAAATCATTTAAATGTAATTAAATAATTACGACCTACCCGCACAAAGTCGGTAATTTTTTCTTCACCTGACATGCTCAGTGTATCAATGATCTAGCCAACTAACGCGAGATTATGAAACTTTCACTAATAACAACAACACTGGTGACGTAGACAAAGCTATCGGAGATGAGAAGTGCTCGATTAAAGACAGAATTCGATAACATCAGGGATGAAAAAATCGGTGACGAAACATTTTTAGAACAAGAGCAACATAGAATTTGCACTAGAGCGATGGGAACGGGGGAGAGTTGTCAATTTACACAAAGTACTTCGCACGAGTCTTTAATATTTACATTTTTCAATACCACATCAGCACGGGGCCTTCACATTCCATTGTATTGATTACTTGCGTGTTTGTATTATGAAAGCAGTCCGATATTTACTGTCATTAGGTAAGGTAATCTCCTAAAATTAACTGTTAATAATAATGTGTAAAGTGGACGACATGAAAGAAACGTAAATGCATTTTGTAAATTCTTTAAAAGAAATTGTTTTAAGAGTCCCTTTTTGGGGCCCTTCGATCAAATCATGTGGGACTACTAATGTGACATAAAGCTTTAAATGTTCGTTGTATATAGCCAAACTACTATTGACAGTATTACTAATGACATTTTTTTCTTTTCTTCCGTGCATTTAGTATGCGCCTATATATCTTTGAGTTTACAAAGCTAGATAAAACATGATTTACGAAGATATACTCAGCGACACACTTTAGTACATTGTTTTTATCACGTGATTTTCTGACCCGATCTACATACGTGTCAAATGTTGTGTAAATGGTGAATGTAACGTAAATTTCTCAATTTTCCGGTTTATAAAAACGTGTCAATGTCGTCAAAAGAGTTGACTTTCGATGTAGTATAACTTTGTTTTGTAGTTTGATTGTATGTAATTTCAGATAATTAAATGAAACATAACATTCATGTTATACTAATTTTGACAGCTAATGCAACTTTAAACTGTTACCCAAGACTTTACTGCATCTGCTGGGGGTGGACTCCATCTCGACAAAATTTCTGGATCCACGTCTGATGTGTATTTTTGAGAAAGTACATTGTCTTTTCATTACTTTGTTTCTATATTCTATCAAAAGCATTATATTCGATAAATCGTTTTAAACACCTTCTCAATTGTTTTCCTATCAAACTGACTTTTAATACTGAGCAGATATTAAATTATACAGGATATGGACCTTATACTAAACTGACTGCTCTTATACTAAACTGACTGCTCTTATACTAAACTGACTGCTCTTTGTTGTGATTTCCACCATGACATTGATATGGACCTTATACTAAACTGACTGCTCTTTGTTGTGATTTCCACCATGACATTGATATGGACCTTATACTAAACTGACTGCTCTTTATTGTGATTTCCACCATGACATTGATATGGACCTTATACTAAACTGACTGCTCTTATACTAAACGGACTGCTTATGCTAAACTGACTGCTCTTATACTAAACTGACTGCTCTTATACTAAACTGACTGCTCTTTGTTGGGATTTTCACCATGACATTGATATGGACCTTATACTAAACTGATTGCTCTTTGTTGTGATGTGGACCTTATACTAAACTGACTGCTCTTTGTTGTGATTTCCACCATGACATTGATATGGACCTTATACTAAACTGACTGCTCTTTGTTGTGATGTGGACCTTATACTAAACTGACTGCTCTTTATTGTGATTTCCACCATGACATTGATATGGACCTTATACTAAACTGACTGCTCTTATACTAAATGGACTGCTTATGCTAAACTGACTGCTCTTATAATAAACTGACTGCTCTTATACTAAACTGACTGCTCTTTGTTGGGATTTTCACCATGACATTGATATGGACCTTATACTAAACTGATTGCTCTTATACTAAACTGACTGCTTATACTAAACCGACTGTTCTCATACTAAACTGACTGCTCTTATACTAAACTGACTGCTCTTTGTTGTGATTTCCACCATGACATTGATATGGACCTTATACTAAACTGACTGCTCTTATACTAAACTGACTGCTCTTATACTAAACTGACTGCTTATATTAAACCGACTGTTCTTATACTAAACTGACTGCTCTTATACTAAACTGACTGCTCTTATACTAAACTGACTGCTCTTTGTTGTGATTTCCACCATGACATTGATATGGACCTTATACTAAACTGACTGCTCTTTGTTGTGATTTCCACCATGACATTGATATGGACCTTATACTAAACTGACTGCTCTTTGTTGTGATGTGGACCTTATACTAAACTGACTGCTCTTTGTTGTGATTTTCACCATGACATTGACATGGACCTTATACTAAACTGATTGCTCTTATACTAAACTGACTGCTTATACTAAACCGACTGTTCTCATTATAAACTGACTGCTCTTATACTAAACTGACTGCTCTTTGTTGTGATTTCCACCATGACATTGATATGGACCTTATACTAAACTGACTGCTCTTTGTTGTGATTTCCGCCATACAGGATATGAACCCTATACTAAACACCATGACATTGATATAGACCTTATACTAAACTGACTGCTCTTTGTTGTGATTTCCACCATAACATTGATATGAACCTTATACTAAACTGACTGCTTTTTGTTGAGATTTCCACCATACAGGATATGCACCTTATACTAAACTGACTGCTCTTATACTAAACTGACTGCTCTTATACTTAACTGACTGTTCTTATAGTAAACTGAATGCTTATACTAAACTGACTGCTCTTATACTAAACTGACTGCTTATACTAAACTGACTGCTCTTATACTAAACTGACTGCTCTTTGTTGTGATTTCCACCATGACATTGATATGGACCTTATACTAAACTGACTGCTCTTTGTTGTGATTTCCACCATGACATTGATATGGACCTTATACTAAACTGACTGCTCTTATACTAAACTGACTGCTCTTATACTTAACTGACTGCTTGTACTAAACTGACTGCTCTTATACTAAACTGACTGCTTATACTAAACCGACTGCTTATAGTAAACTGACTGTTGTTATACTAAACTGACTGCTCTTTGTTGTGATTTCCACCATAACATTGATATGGACCTTATACTAAACTGACTGCTCTTTGTTGTGATTTCCACCATGACATTGATATAGACCTTATACTAAACTGACTGCTCTTTGTTGTGATTTCCACCATGACATTGATATGGACCTTATACTAAACTGACTGCTCTTTGTTGTGATTTCCACCATAACATTGATATGAACCTTATACTAAACTGACTGCTTTTTGTTGAGATTTCCACCATACAGGATATGCACCTTATACTAAACTGACTGCTCTTATACTAAACTGACTGCTCTTATACTTAACTGACTGCTTGTACTAAACTGACTGCTCTTATACTAAACTGACTGCTTATACTAAACCGACTGCTTATAGTAAACTGACTGTTGTTATACTAAACTGACTGCTCTTTGTTGGGATTTCCACCATGACATTGATATGGACCTTATACTAAACTGACTGCTCTTTGTTGTGATTTCCACCATGACATTGATATGTTTGATTGTGGATTCACACTGGATTGACGCAAATATGTGTTGCAAAACACATCATAAGTTGATCAATTAAAAAAAAAGAAAAAAAAAAATGGATATTGCTCACTTGTATACTTAGAACATTCACTGTAATCTTACTCCTGGCGATCCCTCAAATGACCCTTTTGCGGTACATAAAAGCAGAGGACATTCAGAGGATTTCCTGTAGTGCCTCATTTGTCGGAGCTTTGTCAGACCTCAGATTACGTCACTACAATTTGTTGCTCTATAGTCTTGTTCAAATGGTTTTACCACACAAAGAATATGTGAAAAAATCAGCCAATAAAAATCATTTACAGGCTCATAAATTATGAGTTTTCATGCTGGAATTCTGAATGTCTGCTGCACGAGAGCATTTCTTTTCGGGATGGAAATAAAAGATAAAAGATAACGGCTTTATAAACCAAGTTCGCAAAATTCTTTCAGCCAAACTTAATTATTTTAGTAGACGTCAGATATATATATTTGAAATTTCTGAAAAAAAAACATATCTTGAAATTCGTAAACCATATTTACTACACGCAAAAAATAGGTTGTCACACATGTACAATGACATAAAGACAAGATAAAAACACAACTGTAACTGATATAAACAAACATAACTAGCTTGAAATATCGGGTTATTTACAGGCACATGTAAAGGAAAACACAGAATAATCCTTGCACGAAAAAATCCCTTCTTTACCTTAATGATGGTTTGGTCGCACACGAGAGACAGTAAATACGACATAACTATACTTATACAGTTTATATCCTGTTATGAGTAAAATGCACGACATCGTTTTACTCATAACAGAATATAGTCTATGTACTCCAGACAAAAAACTGAATTCCAAGCCTATGTACATACTCCAGACAAAAAACTGAGTTCCAAGCCTATGTACATACTCCAGACAAAAAACTGAGTTCCAAGCCTATGTACATATTCCAGACAAAAAACTGAGTTCCAAGCCTATGTACATATTCCAGACAAAAAACTGAGTTCCAAACCTATGTACATATTCCAGACAAAAAACTTAGTTCCAAGCCTATGTACATATTCCAGACAAAAAACTGAGTTCTAATATTTGCAATCAACATATATTTTGATACAGTACCAGTTGACTTTCACTTCTTGAATAAGTTGTACGGCAAAATACAGTATCCTAATTTACTAGTATTCATGTTTTGATTAAATATACATGTATATATATATATATAACGTTGTAATGAAATTTACACTTTACACCGGCTACTGGCAATCTATTACTACAGTCTATTATATTACAAAGATAAAGATTATAGTATTAATGATTAATATAATTGCCTTAGAATATCCAAAAATGTTTTGATACTTTACAAGTAGAACTTCTGTTTTAATTATGAGATATTCACAGATATATTATGGCTCTAATTTAGTATCTTAGAAATGTGTAATGTCATATCAAAGACCTCGTTCACCAAAGATATTCTTCACATATAATATACCATCACTCATCTAGATCGAAAACAGATTTGAAATAGAAAAAGGTAATTGTTTGAAAGATTTCTGTAAAACTCCCTCAGTGCTAAACTGTCACAAGTCTTTAATTTTTCACACTCAATGGATCCAACACCTCTATTTAAAGCTGAGGGATCTCATATTATAGAACTTTCTTTTTTCCATGACACTATGACGTTTTTAAAACAACAAAGATTGTTATTTCATGTTTCTTCAACAATTGTGAAAAATATATAGACCATGCCATTTAATTAGTAAGTCGTGAAATCTATTGTACTGAAACGAATTCGCAACATATCATAAAATCATAGTATTATCAGAGGTAATACTGGCTAAGACATAGAAAACGGATCGACATATTCGTTTGTTTCAACCAATCAGAAGTCGGAACTTTAGAACTACAGCTTTATTTAATTTTACTAATTTTCAATTAAAATCTTTACATAGAAATAAACATTACAGACGAACAAAACATGAGAAGATACCAATTTTAAACAACTGTTAATAACTATAGTGAGATTTCAAACCCCCTACTGACAATCTTTTGGCACTGGGATAGCATATTTATGGTCCACTGAATAAACCTACACTGATTTCATACATTTCAGGAAATACTTTCGAATTTTCTATAAAACAACTAGGGTTGTCTATATCAAAATATTCCAATTTTGTCAAAGATGGATTCAATATTTCTGATTCAAATTGTGTCAAGGAGAACCAAATGAATAGTTGCTCATTGTGTTTTAACAAACAATAGTAAAAATATAACGTACATTAAAAACACAATGTTAAAAATATGGAAGATGAGGTTGTTGCTACTTGTTTTGATTGTTCAAATGATAAAACATATTTGTACATTGTCTTTACTATTTTTTCTTACAGTTTAGATATGTATACCTGATATCTAATTTAGGAACGTACATTTCACATTATCAATTATACCATTTGAAAAGCAATATCTGATATCTGATGAAGCACTCTTAACACAAAAATCTGTTTTATCTATAACTTCACAAAAAATAAATACGAAAAAAAAATTTTTAATCTTGTTGATCAATACAATTACTTTATAATAACTAACATTTCTATTTAATTTTGAATAGCATCTTCAATTTTCTATTTGTCTGGGGAAGATATGAAGAACATTCTACCACGTCTTCCGACGTTATTTGGTCCGTCTAGATGACGGTTTTTTAGGGGATCCATATAATGTCTTCACGTATGGGCCATTCCAATTTGTGTCCATGAGTTGGTTACTAGCTACCAGGATAGTATTTAGGGAGTGCTGAGCGTCATCTGTACTGCCTGAACGAACTTCAGATCGTTTATTTAAGCTTTCCCTTCTCCATTCTCCGCACATATTTCATAATAAGCAATGACTGCAGTGAGAGCTGACGTCACAAACAGATACATCTGACTGTTCCATTTCGTAAACTGCGTGAAGTTGAAACGTGCCCTTCAACGGTTAATTTCTCTATGTTTCAAAATATTTTTCATTCTTCGACAATCCTCAGAGGAAACGAATAAAAAAGGATACCCTTTCATACTAGCATATTAGGCCATGTATAGAAATCCTCAGCATCTTGGATCATCACTTTCCCACAAAGAACATCAAAGTCTGCTTACCTTTTTGTGGTCCCACCTAGGCAATCACTGGGCCCTTAGTCATGTCCTACTTCAATAGCTCCATCCTGCAGAAACCTCGTAAATCTCTTTGTGATTACCTACAATGTAAAATACTTATTTATGGCAATATTGAGTGTCGGCCCATCTATCCAGTAATGGATAACTTCTAATTGTGGACAAATGACCTCGAAATCTGACATTACTTTTTCGATGATTACATGAACAGTATTGATAAATGCGACATTTCATCAAGGAGAACATCGTACTTCGTATGTTGAAGGTTTTCAGAGTCGTTCCTATAGTATGCGACTATTGGCATCATCTATATATCATCGTGGGTTTTGCTTTTCAAACTTTGCCCTGTTTGAACTTACCCTCGGTCCGCTGAAAATGTACTTGCTGAAAATACTTTAAATTTGGATATGAAAAATACTGACACATTTTCATTATTTTATTATTTAAATATTGTTACTTGTCAACAATTAGTCCATAAACAGTATTCAATACAAAAGGTGTACCTGGAAAATTTATCCACTCAGACCCCTGGGCTTTTTACAGCATGACTTAGGGTAACCAAAACGCTCACATGACTCCAGTCAGGGTAAGTTGGTACATTGATACCTACTGGATGTAGAATCCCTACGCATAGATGTCAGTGAAGTCCATTTGGACTAGGATGTGTTTCAATGACAAATTCTCATTCAAAGTCTTTGTTTTATGTATTGCCTAGCAACCCCTCCAACATGTTCCTTTAACGTTTTCTTCGAAAGTTGTTGTTACTTCTGTCTCATTTTTCTGGTAACAGATTTCTTCTTCTGACTTACAGCGATATCAACTCTTTTCCACTGTTCGTACTTCATTTTCTCTGAAAGGCCGGTTTGCAGCATTTGAATACGCCGTTTCCATGATCCGGAACGGTTCAGAAAAATACTGAGCGCTGATCATGTGACTTATAAAAAAATTCTAGGCACTTTCTCCGCGGGAAGTTTGAACATGTAAACAACATGCATGTAGCTATAGAGGGAAGAAACAAAAGAAAAGTGGAAAAGCAAGTATTAGTTCGTGGTCCCTAGATGCAAGTCTGATTCTAGGAAGAAATGTAAACCAGGGAATCACCCCTGAATGCGAAATATTTCGTTTGATCCGTTTCCAACAAAGAGAAAGCAACTAAACTTGAAGCTGATTGAGAACGAAATGCCTTCAAATGGATTGCAGATATAAGTACGGCGTCCACTAGGTTACGACCCCTTTCCCCATCAAAGAGTGTGCAGCTGTCATTTTATTGATAACTGTGGATCTGAAAGCTACCCTATACCTGAACTTTTCTCTTGGAAATATTATAAACGTGAATCATCATCACAAAGTAGTCAGTCTGTCAGGAAACTCATGATAACAAGTTACAGAAGTTTGGATGGTGACAGTGTCAGTGCCAGTGGGTCCATACCAACACAGTGACACACCGTTTTTGTAATTCCCAAGAGTTTGGCAAGTTATATTTTAATATGTTTAAATCATTCGCTTTATGGTACATTGTGTTGAGTAAATATTATAAAAAAAGGGGAAGGGGGTTAGATCTATTTAAAACAGTGGAATATTTTAAAATACATGGATCATATTTATAGATGATGTACTTATACATATGGCATGTGTATCTATCTCGACAGTAGGCACTACCCATTCCTTAGAAGATAACTTTAATGTGAATACCATTGTACTAAGTCATTTTCACACAGATAACCAGGTTTGAAACTGAAAAAGTATATTGTGTACAAACTAAACAATTGATGTAGATTTTACTTTTGTATGTGTGATCCAATTAATAAAAATGCAGATCTATATATGCATATGCCTTATATCTGTGTATTTTTTCTGTTATACAAGTATATTTAACTTTAGACATTTCAAGGTTTACAATAGTTATCTTTTAAAATGCAGGGACAGATCAGTTACAGCCGGGCTTCCTGTACATATTCAAAAGATGTATACCAAACATCCAGTTTTACACAGACTGACTTGACATTTGTTGACATACAAAATACTAGAAGAACAAGGTATCTTGCTAACCTACTAGAATTCAGAAAGAAAGAACAATCCAGCATATAAAGACAGTTTTGGTATCCCTCTCAAAGTTTCCATAAAAGGTTACCATATATATTAATTATTTAAAATTATAATAAAATATGCATAACATCACTTTCATCTTGGTAACATTATCCAATATTATACAGTGACATACATGTATATTGTGACTTATTATAAAACATGCTTTATGATACTTAGTAGAATTTAGAGACAGAATTGTATTTCCACAGTGGGGAGTGGATATCGCCAATCCTGTATGAATGAATGAGCTGGTTTTGGACCTCTAATATCTAAAATAACATGTTCATGACATTCATCTGCAAATGTTGACATATGTTTAGAAATAAATTGAGGAGAAGAGCATGACTTAACATTTAGTTCACATGTAATATTTCAGTCATATAATGACAGAACACATTCAGACGCCAAGCATTTACAGACATGTACCAATCCACATCATAGGCAGCTACGGATATATTCATTGTAAATTTACTTAGCATATAGTGACACAGGCAAGTGCCGTAACTTTTCCCAAAAGTAACACTGGTACATACAAACATACACACCTAAAGCTTGTAAGCTGTCATGAGGATTTGAACCTGTAACCTTGTGATCAAGAGTTCACATGAAGGACTACACACAAATATCTGGAAATGAAGAGAGAAAGATGCTACTGCATGTTTTCTGATTTATTACATAACAATTGCATTTTTCTGTATTTAAAAAGAAGTCACAAGAGCTTAAAATCAGAAACTTGAAGAATTCAGTTGCTCTAGTTAAATATTTCTCGAAATATTCCTGATTGAAATATACCCTGTCCCAGATCCATCCCTGCTCAGCAACACTCATATCTGGTACAGTTTTTCACTTTGTTTTATCTTGGGAAGACGGGTTGATATTACACATGTATATTTATTCACTAGAGTTTTCAACATCAACGTTGTCTACATATTTATTTTCAAATAACAAGAGTTATCATTTTTGTAGGAAGAAAGTTTGCTTTAAATCCAACCACAAGCTGTCATAAGATATAACAATAAATCTACCATTTCAATGTTTGGTAAATAAGTGAGATCAAATTGTCACTCAGTAATGTTCCTTATGTCAGGGTTAAGTGTTGTTTTCCTGGCCCTGTCGACAAAAGTAAAAACTATTGTTCGTAGTCAGTGGTCAGGTTCGGGTTTCTCCTCAAATGGATGATTCCCAAGTTATAAACTTACATGTAAATCATTTGCTGTCCTCGCTAACGAATTAAGTTTATTTTGTCATAAATTGAAGTTTGGAGTTTTATTTCCGTTAGATATTCTTTCAATTCTGCAACGCTACTTGAATCGCGATATTCGTCCGCCATTTTGTTCAAAATGTGCCTAGAATTTGATCACGTGGTGATGAATGTCACATGACAGTATGCAAATTTCGATATTCAAGAAAACGACGTATTCAGCCTAATGCATTTACGGCAAATTCGATTAAAAAGAGGATAGATGACTTACATGCTAAATATGTCATTGTTCCTGCTAATAAAGCAGGTAATAACATAGTAGTTGTTTGAAAACTATTATATTGAAATACTTAAAAACGAATTAAACTCCACTTATACATATGTGGAAAGCCCTACCTCAAAAGACAGCACCTTGTACGATCACCTCATGACCATGTCCGACTTCAAAATTAAAACTGATAAATCTGATCAACCAACCATGTATTGGCTCCCAAAACTACATAATAGTCCATATAAATCACTTTTCATATCTAATTCTAGCCACTGCTCTACTACGGTACTATCGAAACATATTACGTCTGCTCTAATTGCTATAAAAGATCATATTATCAAATATTGTGATGTCGCATTTCATAATAGTAACATCAATTACCTTTGGTCAATTAAAAATTCTCATGAAGTTAAAGACAAATTTCTTTCACTAAATTTCAAAGCGACTCAAATTTCTACATTTGATTTTTCCACACTTTATACATCTCTTCCTCATGATTTGATTAAAAGCAAGTTGCTGTCTCTTATACAATGGTGTTTTCACAGAGAATCTAAAACTTACATATGTATTTCCAATAACTCCGGATTCTTTTCCAACAAACAATATACTTCATATAAATACTGGACTTGCAAGGAATTATGTAAAGCACTAGATTTTCTCAAGAATAATATTGTTGTGCAATCTGATGGCAAGATACATCAACAAATAGTTGAGATTCTTATGGATACTAACTGCGCGCCTCTGATAGCAGATTTATGTCTTTATTTTTATGAGAGGGATTTTATGGTTTCTATTCAAAACTCAAAACCTTTCGACCTCATTGACAAATTTAATAATACTTGCAGATATCTGGATGACATTTTGGTTATCGACAAACCTGAATTCGAACAATTTATATCAGAAATATATCCACCCGAGCTCATATTGAATAAAGCCAATATTTGAGATAAATCTACACCTTTCTTAGATTTGAACATCAAAATTATCAACCACCTAATATATTCTAATATTTATGATAAACGTGAGGATTTTGGATTTCCTATTGTAAATTTTCTTTACTTGAAAGGCGATGTCCCTCGACTCCCATTATATGGTATCTATATATCTCAATTAGTTCGATTTGTCAGAGGCTGCACCGATGTTTTGGTCCTATATGAACGAAATTTACAAAATTACTACTAAACTTTTAACTCAGGGTAACAGATATCACAAGCTAAGAAAAACATTCGGCAAATTCTTCCGATCTTATTCAGAACTTCTATCTAAATTTGGAAATATTTCTTTTCAACACTATGTATCCAATGGAATTTCCCATCCTAATTTTTACAGTGATCTCTTATATATAAACTAAGGAAAGTAAAAGGCTCGGATAACGTTATTTTATCATGTAATAAATTAGTCAAACGTCTTCTAAATAGACAATATGACATTGAGATCATCAAAAAGACTATAAGTCTTGTATGTGGCCCCTCTACAGCCTTATGCAGACTTTTACTTGAACGTTGCACGCTGACTAACAGAGGATACATGGTCCTGAGCCTCGTCCCCTCTGACTGTTAGTCGGGACTCCTACAGATCTAGGGTGTTAGCTCGCTTTCAGACTGGCAGAGCACGGTTTATCATGTTGATGTCGCATATATTTTAATATCATTATGTGTTTTACAATACCTTATGCGTTTATATTTTTATGACCTCTCAATATGCGATACCTGTTGGCCCTTGTTCTTTACATGGAGGATTATTTATGACTTTTTAAAAGGTACGTCCTTTGATTGTTCTGCTATACGGGGAGTGGGAAGGTGGGCCCGTAAACCGGTTAACCACACCATTTGTTTGGCTTTTGTCAAATTTAATGACCGTCCTAAGTCGGTATCGTAATTGCACTAATATTTTTGTAATGTGTTATATTTGCTAGTATATTATTTATATTCATGTATAGTATAGCTCCATGGTGACTTCTGCCACATAACTGAGCCAGTAACTCCTCTTTTTTTTACTTTACGCAGAGCACGTAGTTATAAGGCCATTTATAATGTTTCAAACAAAGCATATGGTAACACATGTGCTGGTTTCATTCGACAGAACGTAGCATTTGATAGCTTTATAGAATGATTCTCGCCAATGAATTTAATCTAGAGATTTAACATATAATCGGTTAGAACTCGGGTTTATTTATTCTCATTTTCAGATCATTTTTAATCTGCCTTTCCCGGTCGACAGCGACTATTATCATCTATTCTAAATATCCATGCACCTCCTTCCAATAGACTATCCTTTGTTTTTTCCTCCTATGATATTTATAACCTTTCTACTTTCCTACGAGATCAATTCCTAATACTTTCCTTGACACACCTGTCTTCTTACTAAGCCAGCTACTCCTTCAATGCTTCTCAATTATCCTTCCAGAAATGATACTTGATATATTTTGTACGTGGCCATTTCGCTTTTATCTCTTCGTATGTTTCTTTCACTTTATCCAGAACAGCGTTTCCAAGTACTAGTTGCTTCTGAATGTTATTACTTTGCTTTTCTGGAAGACCTGTCTCTTGCATTATTCTGATAGCTCTACTTCTCGGCGAGTTAATCTGCTTTAGTTCTCGATGGTACGATGCTTTGGATAATGCCCTACTAATCCTTACTCTTGATGATTTTTTCTTATTTGGAATGTTCATCCGAACTTGTAATGGGGATATCTGTGTTGATGATGAACTCTCGTAACCACCAGTCTCCAGTATGCTTTCAAAAACGGCATGCTTTCTTCATTGGTCTCCATTTACGTAAGTATTCATTATTTTTTCTGTTCCTTTTAATACGGACCTTTCTGGAGAGTTCACCACTTGGTGTGTAGTAAGTCATCCTTCTATTTCATTCTTTGGTAAAATATGCCTCTCCCTCCTTTTGTTTCTTCCGCGTTCTCTGTAAGCTTTTTTTTCCCCAAATTTCCGCTCTCGATTTAGCCATCTGAAGTATGAAAAGCATGAACAATAAAATAAAATGCTTATTGCATGACTGACTTTGAAATGTACGTCACTTTTCAGAAAATGTTTTTTGTATACATATACTACACAGTTCACATATAAAATTGATATGAAATCGTCATGCCAACAACTATAAATAAAACAATAGGTTTTAGATTTAGAAAACATAATGAAAGATCAACTAAACTTATATTGAGTGCTTTAAGATAAACAAAAGAAATAGATTACTGTACGTGTACATATATTAGCGCAATCAAATTTTAGCGCAAAATGCTCGAAAGAAGGGTCGGCAGTATTTTAGCGTAGTCATGAATTAGCGCATTTGTCATGTTCGATTAGCGCAATTTATCCATGAAATCGGCGCATTCAAAACAGTTTTTGGGTAAAAATAGTGCGTTTAAGTATCTTATTTACGAGGAATTGAAATATATGCCACACGTGCGATTATCGAATCGGCTGGTATGACACGTTTGCCATTGGACATAATTAACGAGTACATGTACCTGGAGTTGTTAAACCGTTGATTGGCTTGGATGACAAGCGTCGGGTCAATTACCTTACTCACAGTATATGCAGTGAATCAAATACAACCTCATTTCATTCATGTTTATCCAATAACCTACCATATCACTGAAAGCAAAACACCTAGTTATAATGATAAGTAATAATGTTTTTTAAAAGAAAGACATATAGAAAACAAAATGCCATTCTTACGTTTTACGGACGAAGCCATTGTTTTCATAAGTTCATATAAGATAAATTACTTGTATCGCTGACCGCTCTTTGCCTATAATTACGTAATAGACGGTATTGTAGAAGCCATATGCTTAGCGGGGGATTAATTCCTAAACTTCAAACCACGTTTTTTTTTAATTCTTGCGTTGGTTTTGTGATAATCATATCGACAGTGTCCGGTACTGCAAACATCTTTAATCGATCGTTACTTGTGTCCTCTTTATGCTTTATCATAATAAATGATGAATTTGTTCTTGATATTTATTTGATAGACATAACTATAGAGTTGAAACGGAAGTGCCCATTTAATTCTATCGATCTCATGTATTTTATATTAGCGTAGTCATGAATTAGCGCACTTTGAACAGCGCTAATTCCGCTAAAATATGAATCCCGCTAAAATAAGTACACGTACAGTATTACTGGAGTAATGATACCCAATCATAACAATATATGTATCTTTTATCTCTGGTTAACACTATTGATTATATAACAAAACATGCTCCTCATTGATATTTTGCCAAGTATTTATCAAGATTTTAATTCGAAAATATTTTCCATTCTATGAAAGTTATTGAAGTGAACGTTTATTAAATGTAACGTGCATTTCATAATAAAGGGACCGAAATAAACCAATACGAGTACTAATGCTAGAACGGTGCCACTATGCTGATATCGTTTTCATACAGCACTTACAATGTTAATATGAATTCCAAACTGCATCGCCACAATGTTCTCAGACATCCTAACTTCCAGCATCCCAGCAGCACGCAGGCGATCATTTTCAATCATGCGCGGCATCTCTCAATTAAAGTTTTACCAAAAACAATGTTTTTCTGTTTTGATATATTGAATACTGCCAATGAATGCAAGAAATTGTAATCGATTACTAACCACGTGTCCCTTAGGCTCGAAAATCCAGAAAAGCATGCTTTTGCCATTAAGGCGAATAAATCAAACGAGATATTTAAAAACCTGAACACTCAAACACGCGTTTAATAAATTAATTCATGCCTTTAAAAATAAAGAACGACCAAAGAATATCTTCTATGTTTTTATTTAACTTTTAAGTATACACAGTTTCTCTCTCTCTCTCTCTCTCTCTCTCTCTCTCTCTCTCTCTCTCTCTCTCTCTCTCTCTCTCTTTGCGGTTGCGAGAGTCATTTTTCCGAAAATATATTTTCACGATTCTAACACATTTGAATTCCGTACATGTTATATTTGATTTTGGTCTGTTTATTAGAGCTGTTTATATTGAGAAACAAGCATGTCATATCTCCTTAGATTGTACAAGGGACAGTATCGTACACTTCATAACAAAGAACAATGTGGCTTTTTACTTAGTTAAAAGTTGAATAAATGGAATTCTCGCATATATTATTCAATTATGTGACAACAACAAATCATCCGAACTAGTGATACATTATACAGATTTGTATCGTGAAGATAGACGACTTCAATTGTCTCCTCTTATAGAGATTTGGTGTAAAGTCCTTTAGTGTATACCTTAGTTATGACTGAGACTTATGTTTTTTATACAAATTGTACAAGTAAAGTTGAAATATTAAAAAGAATTTTTTGAGTACCCGGAAAGGTGCATTTAAACTAGTTTCGGAAAATGAACAATACTTTGTTAAAATTGATATACTGCTTTTATTTAACCAAGTCCCAGGTAATATTTGAAGGGTTTCCAAAGTGGAGAAAAGAGATGAAATAAAAAGGCATACGTTGATATGTATTATTGGAATCATTGATATCATCGATGTAAAGAGTAAACAAAAACTGCAAAGATATTGTAGCGTGCAACCTTTATGTTCATACATTGTATTTACAATGTCTTAATATAGACTGTGCTATCCGCTCAAAATTAATCGACTGATGGAACCTCCCAGATAACTTGCTGAAATGATGAACAAATATAATCGATAACAAAATGATTACGAAAAATGATTAATATAAAATGATTTTATATAGTGAACAAATCAAGTAAATCAAATCACACAATTGCAACACGAACAGCTCACCTTTAATCAACACCTTTTGTTCACTTCAGCTCAGTGCGTGCTCAGTTATACTCAAGCGCCGTCAATAGAATTTAATACATGATTTCCAGGACATGTTCGAAAAATAACGGTTTTGTCACAAGGGCTACAGGACTGACTGATAACCTACTTGTACAGAGTTATGTTACAGATTACCAGAAATCGTCAATGAGGAAGTTCTACCGTCTTTAAAGTGATCTCATAAGGGAAAATGAGGTCCCGCTTTGCAGAATGATTCATGACGTGCGACGTGGAGTGCGATTGAATGACCATTCGACGTCACGTCCACCATTTATGTACATTCGTGTGTGTATTGGTACTTTCATCGAATTTGACATGTTTCCATATAAGGGTTGCGATGGGCATACGAACAGGAGACGCTCACTCTCCTCGGGCAAATGTCATCTCGGAATGTTGTATATTCCCTTTCCCATTTTGGACTTCGACACTGGATTACTGATCGGTACTTCTTCGTTGTTTATTCGTAATTTTAACATCATGTAAGTTTCATTCAATTATATTTGTACATGAACACTTATGAGAAATCTTTTATCACTTTAATAGGTGTTTAAGAGTTATTCATGTTTTTTTTTACTTTTTACAAAGAGGACCATTATAAGTCTTTCATCAAATTCATGAAATTGCTCCCAAAATTATATATAAAGATAATATTGTATTCCATTGAATCAGACGTTCTATCATAGTTCAAAATGGTGATATTCCATCTCGTCTATGATTCTTATGATATTGTAATCAACATTTCTAATATTCAGTGGGTTATAATTCTTAAAGCTGTCATTTTCTTCCTCTTTTTAAAGATCAAAGATGTTAATACATGTCTTTGTGAAAAAGATAACATTGTACACAATACTTGTCAACAATGGATTGGTATTTAGCCATAAAGGCTAGAAGATTTGATAATTTATTTATGTGTGTGTGTGTGTGTGTGTTTGTGTGTGTGTGTGTTTGAGTGTGGTTTCTTTCTTTCTCTTTTTTGTTTGTTTGTTTGTTTATTTGTTTGTTTTGTTTTGTGGAGGTTTTTTTATTATCAGCTTTACGATATTTTCACACTTTTGTGTAGTTGATAAATGATCACATTCTTCTTTCCCATTTTCTGTAACTGAGAATTAATTAACAATCTATAATTGATAATCTTCGTCATTCCTTGAAATATCTTTACTAGGGTACAATGATTTATACAATACGTAATATATAAAATATATTATTGCTATCACAAATAATCTCAATTTTTAATTTTAACTCTGTTTATATTATCATTTTATTTATTCTGTTCAAAACTTATAGAGTACAACGTATTCTCTCCCTTTTCTAACCATACTGCCCTTGATCTGATATATGTACTCCAACATTTCTGGTAAAAATAAGTCATTACCACTGTATCTTCCTTTAGCTCTATACCTTCTTTGTGTAATTGTATAAATTTTCATCCATTTTTCCTTAATTTTAACATGTTTTCATTGAAAAAGCTCTCAGCTTTGAACAATACTTTTTATCATACAAAGGAGAGATATTCATCTTTCAAAATTGCCTACCACTGTTGTTTATTAACAATATCCTAATAGAATCACAAATTATCCATTGATATGCACATTTTGCTTTATTTGGTGCTTTTGGTAGAAAGATATCAATTTATATGCTCGGGTATCAAAACACGGGATATCCCAAATTTTCCTATTATTTTCTCTGTTGTACCCTGATAAATCTTTGTTAAACGGAAAACTTAAAATCTTTTGTAAATCTTTCGTCAGTGTTTATAAAAGAAATTACATCGAAGTATTAAAATCATATGCAAATTTTATTAACCCACAATTGTTCTTGGAAATGAGTATTGCATTTTTACAATACATACTTTAAGAAACGATTTTGACCAAAGCCAAGATTGCATTCCCAACAGGATGTACTGGGGTCCATGCACTAGGGAATATTTTCCTGTCTGACATACCCTCTTGCATGTGCGAATTTGGCAGAGCAGACTGGTCTTCCCCTATTATTCACAGTATAGTCAGGCATGTGTTGAGGTGGAATGTCTTCTTCATAGCCATGAATTGAACTGATCCCTTCGTGTTTACACATTGGATAAAGAATGAAATGATTAAATGCGTAAATTTGTATAGAAATGCATAATTATCAAATAAATTAGCGTAATGAAAAAAAAAACCCACCGTGCATTTGAATATATTAATGTATTAAAACTGTAATAAATTCAATAAATCTTTTGGACATAGTTAGACAGCTATTTAGATCATTGACCTTTCATCTCGTTCAATGGTTTTCTTAACATTTGACAATATGCGTTTTCTGTTTACTTGGGAGTGTCAAAAATGAATATATCATTATTTGCAGAAATAGCATATAAATTTTATATCACAATATCCGACGTGTCATCATCGTGTGAAACCCATGGGGTAAACCGTACCTCACAAACCCGTGGGACAATGCAAACAAAAACCTTTAGAACTCATTAATATTCATGTCATCAGACACCGCCCCACAAGCACTCAAATCAATCCTACTTATGAAAGGAAGTGTTTGAACTGTTTTGACAAACATGAAGACATCACGTCTCTCCATAACCAAAACTTTGCATGTTTCTGAAAATACTGTCATTTAATTTGAAATCTTGCAGCCCCTTAAATTTGGTATAATTTACATCTTCGAATGCCGACGTATTACGACACAAGTAACATAACCCCGTATTGCCGATATTAGGTGTGGTTTCATTGGACCATCACGATGTCGTTGTGGAGCAATGAGATGGCAAGATGTCATACACACCTTTTGAAGGATTTTGGATGTATTGCCCCAAGGGGCTTGTGAGGTACGATCTACCCGCGGGTTTCACACGATGACGTGTCATCACAACTGCATAGGAAGGGTCACATATTGAAGAATTTAGATGGTCATTTTTCTCGGTGGTCACATACCATAGTGGGTTAGTTGGACGAAGAAATTTGTTTCTGGCTCGTTTAATCCATCTAGTATATTATCATAATTTAAACCTGTCATAATTTTGTTTTTCATCAGTGACTTTGTAAAGGACGGGTAATTTGCCGTTTGTGGAAGTTTCAACGTAGCACTTTCCGAGCTGCCAATAACTAGGATATTGTATACGTTCACTTATTTTGCATGTACCAGTTTATTAACTTTAAAACGATTGGCTATCTTAAGCAGGGTGTAAGGGCTCGTATGGGTTTTATAACGCTCAGCTTGCCTATATGAAGCAGGGCGTAAGGGGTCGTTTGATCTTTTATAACGTTCAACTTGCCTATCTCAAGCAGGGTGTAATGGGCAATGTGAGTT
This sequence comes from Pteria penguin, assembly GCA_035048485.1. Lineage (NCBI taxonomy): Eukaryota > Metazoa > Mollusca > Bivalvia > Pterioida > Pteriidae > Pteria > Pteria penguin. Next base: position 16,222,991 of record CM068581.1, read on the forward strand.
ATTACAACTCTGGACTTGCCTACCTGAAGCACGATGCAATGGGTCATGTGAGTTTTGCAACTTGTAAGAGGTCATTAGTACGTAAGCACTCCATCAATATTTTCATCGTAATCAGTGTCGATTTAAGGAGAACATCTAAATCTATATAGGGTACCATCAACGAAGGATTTGACTACAATCAGAGCACTGATTGGGCAATTGACAGATTTCAAGGCATTTGATAAATTGGTAAACTAGCATTAGGATATATTTGTTTCCCCCTTAGTTGTAGGAAGAGGACCAAAGGTGTCAACATGTTTGTTTTGTTTGTTTGGGGTTTTTTTTTTTATTTTTGTGTGTGTGTGTGTTTATTTATTTTTTATTTTTTATTTTTTTGCTTTTTTTCCTGTTGTACATGGTGTTTTTCTGCATAATGTATGAAATCTTTGGGATTGCCTTATCATGTAAAGATGATGGATAAATCCAAACCATAAGTCCGAAAATCATGAAACCAGGGGACATACAAAGTCAGTGAAAATGAAAACCAAGAGGAAAATAATAAAAATATGTCTACTTGAGGAACATATGTGAGCCCATATGATGGAGTGAGATCAGGTACCCGGGGAGAGTGAGCATCTCCTGCTTGCTAGCAACACACGTCACATATACCTGGTAGAAAGAGTCAAATCGTGTGCATTCCATATATATTTATATATGGAGAAGTCAAAGTAGTTAACTTTCTAGTATAGAAGGTGTCAAATCTGTGTATAAAATGATCGGAATCGGTCTCAGTCCAGAATATCATTTAAAAGTCTGGATAAAGAGATATCATATGGAGTAATAAGAGTCTCGTAACAACCATAGAACTTCCTCAGTGACGTTGCTAGTCTAGCACATATATAACCCTGGTTGAGTAGCTTATCTGAAAGTCGCTTAGCCCTCAAAACAGTCATTGTAATTTGAACATGCTCTGGAATAACGTATTAAGAGAGATATGAATACACCGTATGCGGGCAATAAGGGAATGTTGCTACATATGAAAGGAAAGTATGTGATAGCAAAATTAAAAACGTTTGTCATAGAATGAAGTGTTCAATTGACCATTATTGTCGAAAGACAACATAATATCTAAATACGTAGAATTACTACTTTCTGTGGTTTCTTGACATCCAGTTCACTTGGACAGATGATGCTAAGGTAATCGGTGAATAAAGGATTATTAATTGAAAGCAAGTCGTCTATAAGAGCCAATTGCTTCTAACCTTGCAAAAGCAAAGACTGAATGAATTCAGCTTCGTATGAGTAAAGGAATATGTCAGCCAGAAGCGGGACACAGTTAGTGCTCATTGCAATGCCGACAATTTGTTGAAAAACCTTTCCTCCAAACACCACAAAAATGTTATCGATAAGAAAGTTCAACATCTGGATGACATCTGTTTCAGTGTATTTATTTTTAGAATCAAATTGTTCCCTAACAAAGTAAGTTTTATCATGACCTATAACTATATCTTTGAATTTGCGGCTTCCGTTTTTACTAGTAAATGCATTTTGAATAATTTCCGCTAATCTGTCTTTTAATTTCTGATGAGGGATCGTTGTGTAAAGAGTCGAAAAGTCAAAAGACTTGATGGAGTGAATTTTAGTAAAACTTTTTGATTTTAAATGTTCTAACAACTCTTTTGAATATTTAAAGATCCGCATTTAATTAATTCCACTTCTGGAATATACTGTTTCGCAATACCTATGTAGGCCAGATTTAATTCCTGATAATATTTTTGTGAGTAGCATCGATACAGATTTTGTGGAACACTTCGAGGAACCAGCGATAAAGTGTTGTTTGTAAGGAATTTTGTACATTTTTGGAATGCAGTACAAAATTGAAGTTCTTAATTCAATTTATTTGTGTCAATACCAAACTATTGAGGACAGATTTATGATTCTCAAGTACGTCTGAAACCGAAGAGTTCGTGAGAGTATAAGTAGGAGTTCCTGGAGCTGAATATAATCCTAATTCTTTCACTAGGCTGTCAAAGTAATATTTCTTACAAGTAAATGTATAATTATTAGACTTCTTCTCTTTTTGCCCATTGTGTAGCATATTCCTCGCAGCAGTTGATAATATTCTCAAAATTTTGGCTCCATCTGAATGATCTGGGTTCTCTGTATTTTGGAACTTTAAGTAAAGGTTCTCTTAACAATATCAAGATCATCAGTAATGATATAGCCACAAGGAGAATATACAAAATTAGATGAAAGAAGAAAGAGCAGTTACTGGCTAAGTTATGTGGCAGAATTCACCATGGAGCTATACAATGAGGAACATGTACACGGTTGAGGATGGCATGCAGAGTTGCTAAGATCAAAACAGTGTAGAAACCCTTTTTAGTTATACATTTTGGATGCAACTGATGCTGTGTAGCTATAGGAAATACATGACGGATCTTTGTTTTTGAAATATGGAGGTATTTTCTCTACTACAGACTTATGATATAAAATTTGGCCAAAATTTAAATAATCAATGCCTTTTTTGCAAATTTAATTTTGATGAAAGGGTGATTAGATTTTTCCATAGATATATTTGACTTGAAAAAGTCTAGCGGTCGATATATCCATAACAATGCCATCTAGTCTATACTCTGCAGAGCTTATATCAGTATATATACGTTGTCTGGACGATAAGTATAACTCGTGTAATTTTCTGAGTGAAATAGAATAAAGTTTTGTACGAATGTGATGAAGGCCCAAAGGTTTATTTATAAACGGCAAAAGAACATCAAAGGAAATATGGTGTATTTCAGATTTGTTGTATTTGCGTGTACCATGACTTCGATGCCTCCTCTGGCTTTTGTTGAATAAACCGAGTACGTTAACTGATTGACACGCAGGACGAATTAGGTTACCAATACTACTAATATTGTCATTGCATCCATAGGGTGAAGCAGTGCCGAGACGTCTTATCCAGTATTCTTTTCCGACGAAAAGGAGTGCTTAAATTGGCATTGTTTGTGGGGTGATAATTCTAATTTTCATTGAGAGAAAAGAGTGGTCAGGCTGGTTGAAATGGCGATAGAGTAATTGGTTTCCGCCACAAATTATTTTGGACCTGTGGCCTAATACTCTTGTTCGGAGTTGCGCCTTTGTCTTTCTAACATATATTAACGCACAGAGTGAACACTCAATACTGAACACTCTTTTATTTTTTTACATGTTTTGGATTGGCCAAAATGTCCACCTGTTACGTTATCATGACAAAAATTTATGATTTCCTCTCTCTTATTTCTGGGAACAATAAAATATGCACAGAATTTAGACATTCTTTCGAAATGTAATGCAATACGCACGCACTCACACACACAGACACACACACACACAAAGCGTGTGGATTTGTCTGTGTGTAAAATAATGACAATGACCGAAAGTACCATATAGGAGGACTAATTAGCGAGAGAGCTTCTTAATTTCGTCGACTTTTGCAAATGTTTTACATTATAACTGTCCGCGTTTTATGGTGTTGTCCGTCTATTCTATTGAAATATCGGTTAAAAACAAATCAGATAGATCAAAATGACAAAATCATTTGAAATTTTGTCGAATGACCCAATTGCAATCGGGACCACATAGTCAATATCATTTTCAAAAGTTGTTCATTATCGCTCAGTATTTTTAGAATTTAAAAGCCAGTCAAATGTGTTCTGATAAAAATAAGGAGATATATACATATAATAATTCTATGCACCATGTGATCATTTCGACAACTATCTTTTCAGCGAAGTTCAACGCCGGTATTGATGAAATTCAAAATATGAATATTTTAAGAGCAAACCGGTTCTGAACTGACCTAAAAGTAATCGCCAAATAACCAATCTAAGGATAGAACTATAGTGCAAGAGGGAGGTACTCCTTAGAATCATATATATGGCATCCAGAGAGGCCAGGTAGTGCAGTCGGTAGTGGGTTCGCTTCTCACCAATGCAACCCGTGTTCTATCCCCGGTGTAGTACGTGAGATGGCGAGGATGTCATTAACCTGGCTTCATGGGTTTTGTCTTCGTACACCGGTTTCCTCCCACACAAACGACACCTTTACGCCAAGATCCGTGCCAACAATCAAAATTGATATAAATTGTTCACTTGTTTCTTAATCGTTGTAAAATAGGTATAGTTTACATTTTTAAAATATATGACATGAACCCTTAAAACTTGTAATACATGCATTACCCCAAAGAATTTTGCTGGGCAGTTACACAAGCTGAAAGGAAGTCTAAAATGTTTATGCAAGCCATATTATGTTGTGAATGAAGTTTTTGTCCTATCATTTTCATCAACAAACACATGTCAATACCCGCAAGCCACATCTAAAGAACGAAAACATTTATTTTCTTTGAGTATCTATACAGTATACAAATATTTGGTATAGTTAATAATCTTTTATTGTTACTTTGTAAAGGGCTCTAAAATCCATAACAACATCTCAATTTTCCATCTTCTTTCTTTAGTAGAACCTGAGGTGAGGCCTACTTGTGTGCCTCTGTAACAGTTGGTATATATGCTCATTTCTCTCCATCAGGCCTCTCTACAGTGACATAGAGAATTTTACTGGAGCGTTGCTTGGTAACGACTCACATTAAGGTGGATTTTATGATAAATATAGAACATATATACTTTTAATTTAGTGTACCATATGGGCATTTCGACAACTTATGTCGCTTCAGTGATGCTCGTTGCCAAATGATTGGAATTCTCAAAATATATAAATATTTGTAGAGAGGTGTTGAAACCAAAATGACCGAAAAGTGAACCAAACAATCTATCTAAGGACAGAGCTATGCATGAGGTAGATACTCCTTAGTTTTAGAGTGATTTACTTGATTTCATGACTGAAAATTTGAAGTATATATTTAATGTCAGTGCCTCTCGTCTTGAGAAACCTGTTGAACCTTGTTCTCTATATGGAGGATCATTTATACATTTTTAAATGCGTGTCCGTTGATTGTGCTCTTTTTGCGATGAGTGGGAATGTGGGCGCCCGTAAACCGGTTAACAACACAAATTGACTGACGTTTGTTACTCTGACCGTCCTAAGCCGGTATCGTCACTGCAGTACAATCGAATAATTTTGTAATGTCGTTTCCTGTGTTTATTCCACTATTATGATTTGTGTCATACAGCTTGATCAGACGCTCTTTCTCTTCTCTTTCATGATCAAATCCCATAGGGGTACCTCTAAAATTTTATTTTATAGGGTTTGCATTTTTAGATTCTTTATGTATCTATTGTCCCATTAAAAAGAGAGACAGAAGACATCTGACAAGGCTGTATGACACAAATGATCAAGGACATGCACACAAAATATGATACTAGGAGAATATCAATCTGATTAAAACCATATCTTTATTCCACTTCTCTGTTTGTCCAATTGTGGATAAAGATCTGGCGAAACTCCGTGAGGGGTCATGTTCTGGTGAACATTCAGTGGATCGGCTACAAATTCCTAGGAATGAAATTAACATCCACAGCGTGCGTGACCCACAAGGTAGTTTTTGAACAGTGTTTGTTACATATTGTGTCACTATCACGTGCCTAGCCGAATCATTGATTGGCTGTGGGAATTAACGGTTTCGGTGACTGAAACGTCATCAGAGTTCACCAGAACATGACCCCTTACGGAGTTTCGCCAGATCTTTATCAATGGGACAGATAGAGAAGCGGAATAAAGATGTGGTTTTAATCAGATTGGTAGAATATACACAGAAAAACGACATTACAAAATTATTCGATTGTGCAGCGGTTACGATACCGAGACTGTGAATGGTCTTTATCATCAAACACTCAGACACAATAGAGCAGCTACATGTAAATATCGAATTGATTGAATGATTGAAACAATACCAATTAAAATGCCCGGGTTCGACTCCCGCCCTGGGCACACCGGTGTTCTGTCTTTCGGATAAGACAGTATAAATTGAGGTCCTGTGTCAGAGTAGGCGTGACACGTAAAAGATGCATCACTGCTTCGGGTGGGTCCGTTGCAAAGGTTTGTTATAGCATTAAACATGATACCTTGCAAAGCTCATTAAATACGTAAAATGTTTGGGGGGTTTTTTGGTCAAAAACGACCTTTGTTAAACCTGTAGGTTCGTCACATACTCTACACACACAGGGCGCAGCCATATTTATTTACATATTTATGACTTATTATGTGGTGTAAATGTAAACTCGTTTCTGGATGGACCGTCCATGACGTCGACAGTGAAATGAAATTTCACAGAGCCTCCCCGACTTTTGAATAGCGATATTTGTCAAGGATTGTAAGGTTACCTTTGACTACGTGAAGATGAGGTGGGAGAGTACACTTTAGATATTGATGGATTCATTATGTATGGTGATGTGATTTGTGTTGATATCAGAAAGATGAATATATATAATGCATTGAAAACTAGTCTTAAAGATCTGATGGAACAAAAAGGTAAAATAATTGATTATGACCGCAGTTACGGTACTCAAATGAGTGGCATAGCTGAGTTCGACTAAAACGTGTATAATAACAATTCATAGCTACATAAATACCACGTTTAAAAGTAGGGAAAAACAACTTGTCCCCCTTCCCATACCGTTGGTAAATGTAAGAGCTGCTCGTGGGAAATTATTGAATCGATCCGGTAGATAAATGATCACTTTATTGAATATTAGTCACAAATTCGTAGTGCAAGCGTTTAATTTTGGTCCGAAGAGGATCCGTGATCCTTCGGCGGTATCGAGTAATCGCACAATTTTAGGTAGAAATTCGCTCTGACCAAAACCAATAGGCTAAAATGCCAATATGTTTTAAAATAAAATTGAATTTATCGCCAGAGAATCTTAGATTACCATTCCAGTTGCCGTACGCCCTAGTGAAATGCCAGCTATGTTTTAATAAACCGATTAATCTGCCGTCGTTTATTGCATGCCCATGATATTATTTATTTCATGCTGTTGCTTTACTTCTGTTTATTGAGACACAAGCTTTTCTTAGTCTATGTTATACTGTCCATAATGTTCGACACAAAATACAGCTTCCGTATTTGTATTCTAGGCTCAAAAACTTGAAAGAAATGATTCAGCATTGCACGGTTCGTAAATTAACGTAACAATATTTTATTAACAATTTATATTGATTTCGCATTTCAATAAAGTCAAAGAAAATATATCTTTTGAGAAAAGGTAAACACTACCCTCTATGAGGTAGTAATGTATAATTTTCAATAGAATATTCTTTAATTGAATCTCTCTCCCACTGACGTCCGGATTAATCTTAAAGAATAGGACAATATAAAAAAAATAAAAGTTGTATCTTCTGCCATACAGCAGAATATCTAGTGCCTTATTCGTATTCCTAATGAATGTTCATAGACATTGATATCATAGACAGTGACATCATGGAGAGTGATATTATAGACAGTGATATCATAGAGATTGACATCATAGAGAGTGATATCTTAGACAGTGACATCATACAGAGTGATATCATAGACAGTGATATCATAGACAGTTATATCATGGACAGTGACATCATAGAGAGTGATTTCATAGACAGTGATATCATAGAGAGTGATATCATAGAGAGTGATATCATGGACAGTGACATCATAGAGAGTGATATCATAGACAGTGACATCGTAGAGAGTGATATCAAAGACAGTGACATCATAGAGAGTGATATCAAAGACAGTGATATCATAGAGAGTGATATCATGTACAGTGGCATCATAGAGTGATATCATAGACAGTGACATCATAGAGAGTGATATCATAGACAGTGATATCATAGACAGTGATATCATAGACAGTGACATCATAGAGAGAGGATATCATAGACAGTGATATCATAGAGAGAGGATATCATAGACAGTGATATCATAGACAGTGACATCATATAGTGATATCATAGACAGTGATATCATAGTGACATCATAGAGAGTGATATTATAGACAGTGACATCATAGAGAGTGATATCATAGACAGTGACATCATAGAGAGTGATATCATAGACAGTGACATCATATAGTGATATCATAGACAGTGATATCATAGTGACATCATAGAGAGTGATATTATAGACAGTGACATCATAGAGAGTGATATGATAGACAGTTACATCATAGAGAGTGATATGATAGACAGTTACATCATAGAGAGTGATATCATAGACAGTGACATCATAAGAGTGATATTATAGACAGTGACATCATAGAGAGTGATATAGACAGTGACATCATAGAGTGATATCATAGACAGTGATATCATAGACAGTGATATCATAGAGTGATATCATAGACAGTGACATCAAAGACAGTGATATCATAGACAAAGACATCATAGACAGTGACATTATAGAGAGTGATATAGACAGTGACATCATAGACAGTGACATCATAGACAGTGACATCATAGACAGTGATATCATAGACAGTGATATCATAGACAGTGATATCATAGACAGTGACATCAAAGCGAGTGATATCATAGAGAGTGATATTATAGACAGTGATATCATAGAGAGTGATATCATAGACAGTGACATCATAGAGAGTGATATCATAGACAGTGACATCATAGAGAGTGATATTATAGACAGTGACATCATAGAGAGTGATATTATAGACAGTTACATCATAGAGAGTGATATCATAGACAGTGATATTATAGAGAGTGATATCATAGACAGTGACATCATAGAGAGTGATATCATAGACAGTGACATCATAGAGAGTGATATCATAGACAGTGATATTATAGAGAGTGATATCATAGACAGTGATATCATAGAGAGTGATATCATAGACAGTGATATCATAGACAGTGATATTATAGACAGTGATATCATAGACAGTGACATCATAGAGAGTGATATTATAGACAGTGACATCATAGAGAGTGATATTATAGACAGTGACATCATAGAGAGTGATATCATAGACAGTGACATCATAGACAGTGATATCATAGACAGTGACATCATAGACAGTGACATCATAGACAGTGATATCATAGACAGTGACATCATAGACAGTGATATCATAGACAGTGACATCATAGAGAGTGATATAGACAGTGACATCATAGAGAGTGATATCATAGACAGTGACATCATAGAGAGTGATATCATAAACAGTGATATCATAGAGAGTGATATCATAGACAGTGATATCATAGAGAGTGACATCATAGAGAGTGATATCATAGACAGTGACATCATAGAGAGTGATATCATAGACAGTGACATCATTGAGAGTGATATCATAGACAGTGACATCATAGAGAGTGATATCATAGACAGTGACATCATAGACAGTGACATCATAGAGAGTGATATCATAGACAGTGACATCATAGACAGTGATATCATAGACAGTGACATTATAGAGAGTGATATTACAGTGATATCATAGACAGTGATGTCATAGACAGTGATATCATAGACAGTGATATCATTGCTTACTCTTTTATACTTAATTCAAACTTCACAATGATATGATAGTTCGTAGAATGCATATCTATACCCCATTCAATTAAACATTTGATGAGTGAAGTGGAATAAAAATGCTCGTAACTAGTATCGATATGCCATGTGCTTTCATTGCGTTTAATGTCAGTTTTCAGAGGTCATTTACTGTCAGTTTCTAGAGGTCATTTACTGTCAGCATGCAGGAATATGTATTCTTATTATTAAGGGTTATTTCATCTATTCAGCATATTTACAACTTGGTACACTGTAGCACACATAATAATCTGCCAAGGTAGAATAACAGTAGTTAAATTCATTATGCTCCTATTATTTTCTCACATTTACATATCTCTGTCAAATCCACATGAAACCCCAATTTAAAGAAAAAGGAAAATTTTTCTTTTCGTAAGTAAGGAACAATAACAATGGGACAATTGCAAGGGATGTTATAATTCAAGAATACAAGAAAGGTGGTCTGCACGTTATTGCTGTTAGATCTTTTGTAAGAAGCATGATTCGAAGAATTTTCAGTAACATTTTTGGCCAAAAACTGCTCGGAGAAATCTTTTAAATGATAACTCATATGATCGTGCGGTGAAGTTTTTAGTTTTTGGTAAATAACTTTTGAAGAAAATAATAATATAGAAAGATAACCCCTTTTAAAAAGATGTTTTACTTCACCTTTTCGAACCATTAAGGTAATCCCAATTAATTGGATTGATAGAAATAGATTTTATGTTTTTGATTTATGAGGCGAGAATAGCCATTTTAGGAAATATTCATTATTTTATGAGAAATTTAACTTTCACTTACTATTCACTATTTACATGGAATTTTGACACGCATTCACAAAATTTTAAATACGTATAGCTTTTTTGCATAAGATAGGGTTCAGTGATACAAATATTATGTGCCTTTTGCAGTAATTCCATTGAAACACTAAAGCATCTATTCTTTAACTGTGAACATTCCTCTGTTATGGCAGAATTTCTAAAATTGGATTAAAAGTTTCAGTGTCTGTTATACAGCATAAAGCATCCTATACATGTAATGATTGGATATCGATAGTGGACCCACATATTGATAAATGTATATTTTAAGGCATATACCACAAATAGTTTGATCAAAATAAGAACATTATCATTACACACCATTCATTGACATTGTGATGGAATTAAATCTTATTTGCTTCTCGCATTCTTTTGCCTTTTCTCTGCTGACATTATTCAAGTGTGTGTATATTATCCTATTTTGCTATAGCTGTCAATCCTATGTGCCAGTGCCATATTGTGTTTCTGTCAAAATTTACACTAACTGGATATTGTGTGTGGATCACGATGTTGTATTGTTACATAATGTATTCATTTAATATACAAGAAATGTTTGAAATAATAAGTAAAATTGCAAAGGGTTAGGTGACATTCATAAAAGAAAAGATGCTTTTAAATATCTCAAAAGTACAAATGCTTATGTGTCCTGCTTACAAGATTTTATAAGGGAAAAAGAAAACCGAAGGAAATGAATGGAGTTTTAATATGTGTTTTAATTACTCTTTATAATTTTAATTGAGGGGTAATTCTATATATATTTGCAAGTTATATTATAAGAAAACGCAAAAAGTTGTCTTAGAAAATAATTTAATAAATAATATAAAACAATCAGAAGAAAGTTTAACTATTAACGATTGAACTACATAGAAAGAGAAATAATTTAGATGAGGTTAGAAAAGAAAACTTGAAAGGATGTCTAAAAGATCTAGAGCCCAATGGATAACAGTTTTGATAATTTTGTCATTTAGAAGAAAACACTTTTGTAAATAGACCTTTCTTGGACTTAAAACAATATTCACACAAACACATGATAAACCTGACGACTTTGGATTTCCTATTGTAAATTTCCCTTATCTAGATGGTCATGTCCCCAGACTCCCATCATATGGTATTTATATTAGTCAGTTGGTTCTGTTCGCTAGAGCCTGCATTAGCTTTTTCGGATTTTCACGCAAAAAAAAAAAAAAAAAAAAAAAAAACTCTGATTACTTTTAAACTTCTTACTCGGGGTTATAGATATCATAAACTTCGAAAAACTTTTGGTAACTTTTACAGATCTTATTCAGACATTTTATCTTAATTCGGAAATGTGAATTTTCAACAATACGTATCCAGTGGAATTTCCAATCCCAATTTCTACGGTTATTTAGTGTACAAACTAAGATGGGTCAAAAGTTCCGATAATTTCATATCGGCGGGTTCTAAAATTATTAAACGCCTTCGACATCGACAGTATGATCCCCGAGATCATCGCTAAGACCATAAGTCTTGCATTCGGGTCCCTTAACAACCAAATACAAACTTCTGCTAGAGCTTTGCATGCTGACTAACAGGGTGGTGGGGACCCTATGACGAGCCTTGTCCAAACCTTTTCAGAGGAGACGAGGACCTGATCCTCGTCCCTCTGACTGTTAGCCAGGCCTCCTATTGATCAAGGATCTGAGCTCGCTTACGGACGGACAGAGCACTGTTTACTTATACTGATGTCGCTTTACATAGTTTTAATAGCAAAATATTATTCTATAAAAATTTCATGTATGAAAAAAAAAATTATGACCTCTCTTCTTGAGAAACCTGTTGATCCTTGTTCTCCATATGGATTGAGATTTGTTTTGATTTTCTTTGATTGTGTTGCTTTTGCGGTAAGAGGGAAGGTGGGCATCCGCAAACCGGATAACCACACCAATTGAGTGACGTTTGTTACTGACCGTCGGTATCGTAACCGCAGCACAATCGAATACTTTTGTGATGTCGTTTTTCCGGGTATATTTGACTATTATTATGTTTTGTGTACATGTCCTTCGTGATTTTTGTCATACAGCATTGTCAGATACCTTCTGTGTTTTCTCTTCTCTGCCATATTTTCCCATTGTCGGACCATGTCCCTTTACGTTTTGTTGAGCATTTTGAATAGCATGATTTCTCCAATGCTATAAATTCCGCTGAAATATGAGTTATACAGTTAAACTACTACACATTATAGTATAGGGATCAATTTAGCGAGTTAAGCGGGCCGGAAAAAATCAACATGTTTTCTATAGAACATTCAGCTTTATATTTGCATCATCTGGTACATGCACATACTACTAGTAGCCAGAATATTTATTTTCATTTCAGTCAAAGCCAGAATTTCTGTTTCCAGCATTTTCAAAGTCAGAATATTTATTTCCAAAAAGTGCCAAGCTCCCCCTCTCCCCTCCCCTTTCGGAATCAAACGGTCGTCCCCTAATGAAAAATGTGTAAGGAATGGACTATGGGGTAAAACTAGGTTTAGGATATTAGGAATAGATTTTGATGTAAACTTGAATAATATTTGTGAATTAAATTATAAAATAAGAATACAGAAAATTGTCAAATACATCAAGTGATATCTAAAACGAAATGAATAGTATTGTCATTTGATAACTTTTGATTTTTTTTTTTCTGATCAAAAGTTGTGATCACTTTTGATCAGAAAAAAATCATGAGTTATCAAATGACAGTATAATTGTATTATCTTTATGGCAAAACAAGTCTGATAAAATAGCAAGAGACATTGTAATAAATTCAATTATTGGGGGTGGCTGAAATATGATGAACTTAAAAGCAGATATTTTGGCACCTAAAACGACTTGGATAATCAGAGTTCTTAATCAAGGTGGCATATGGTAAGATCTGGCTAGTTGTAAATGGCACAACGCGCAATGCGCAACACGAAATTTATCGGTTATAAATACATTGCCGGTGTTATATAGTAGTTTTCCCCCCGGAAAAATGGCTATATAGTAGTTTTTTCCCCATGGCGTAAAAACTGTTATATAGTAGTAGTATTTCCCCCTTACGTAACGGTTTGGAAATTATATACATTCGTTCTTGTATCAATCAGATAACATTTGAAATACAAATGCATTATAGTAATAGCCTGTGGACCAAACCGATGGTGTTATGGTTAATGGTTTTCTATATACTATTAAGTGGGGTTTTTTGGTGGGAGGGGTATTTTTTGGTTATTTATTTATTTATACATTTATTTACAAGTCTTTCTTTTTATATATTTACCATAGTATGATATTTTCTCCTATAATTACATTGTGAAAAATTGTAATTTACTTGCGTATAGATGTCATTCATGACGTCAGGTTGTGACTTAAGATTCGATCCTAGGCCATTTTTCGTAACATATCATATGTTAATTTGGAATTTATCAATCAAAATGTTCCAATGATAAATATAAGAACTGAACGTGCAAAAATTAAGACTGATGCATTATTTATATCACAATATCACTCATCATTTACAGAGTACATGATGAACATGAGAATAAGCCACTCAGGTGTCCACGATTTGCGATTTACGACAAGGCTTGTCTAGTCGCAGATGCTGTAAATCATGAACTCAAGGATGTGATTTTCTTGTCCCTTACACAAAGTATGAGAGGGCTCATTTCAAAGAATCTATATGCGAGGTTTCAAAGCTCTACACCTTTTTGTGTGGAAGATACAGTCAAGGTTAAAGTTCCAGAAAAGTAGATCACACTTCAAGGTCAAGGTCATCAGGTCAAAAGTCATGGTCCCAAATGAAAGATCTTATCACAAGTAATCTATATATGAAGTTCCAAACCTCTACCCCTTTTGGTACAAAAGATACAGCCAAAGTGTCAATTTTTGAAAAATACGTCGAGCTCCAAGGTCAAGGTCACTAGTTAAAAAATTGTGGCCCCAAAGAAAAGGTCTCATTACAAGGAATCTATATGTGTACTTTCAATGCCTTGCATCTTTTGGTACAACGATGTAGTCAATTTTTTGCCACAGGGTAAGAGTCACAGACAGGTCAAAAACTAGATGCCTCCGAATTTCATTCCGGGGGCATAAAAACGAACTTATTTTTCTCTTTTCCGTTTGTGTACATATATATATATATATATATATATATATATATATATATATATATATATATATATATATATATATATATATATATATATATATATATATATATATATATATATATATATATATATATATGTGTGTGTGTGTGTGTGTGAGTGTGTGTGTGTGTGTGTGTGTGTGTGTGTGTGTGTGTGTGTGTTTGGAAAAGAGATTAATATTGAAGACATTTTTATTAAAGAAAATAAAATATCTCTAAATTTATTGGATATATCTCCGTATCAAAAGTTGAGATATCTCTGTCTTAAATAGAAATATATTTATTGTTAACAAGACAACAAGCTGGATTTACGTATCTGTGAAAAGAAAATGCAGAAGTTAACATTTGGGGAAAATTCACTATATAGTAGTTTTTCCTCGGGGGAAAATGGCTATAAGGGGGATGGATGTTTATATAGCCAAATTTCCCCCCGGGGAAAAACTACTATATAGGCATTTTTCAAGGGGGAAAACTACTATATAGCCATTTTTCCAGGGTGGGAATGGCTAGTGGGGAAAACTACTATATAACACCGGCTTTGGATCACGTGAGTGGACTAGAAAACTCTCTGTTGCATCATGGAAGGATACAAAGGATCATTAAATTGAATTTATCCTTTTTCTGTGGAAAATCTGAAGTGCAAAAATAAAAAATCTTTAAATTCAAGCCAATATTGTAATAACTTACCTATCAAGCCCCTTATTATTAAAACAGTGAAAAGGAAAGTCCAAATTTTCATTTGTTTCAATAACAGCCTTAGATTGTCTGTTGTCTTCACGCAAAAATAGGCGTGAATATAAGATTTTTTAAATTGAAAAGGGACGGAGTATAGGCATGGACATACATTATTCAAGGAAATCGGCCATTTAATTAGTATTTGGGGGGGGGGGGGGGAGGTATTTGTTTGACAAAGGGAGAGCTATGTAATTTTACCCACGATGATAACTAAGTGTTTGGTTTTTTAGCCCCCTCCACCTCCAACACACAAAGACACAATTACATGTAGCTAACTGTACATCGCAAGTAGAGCTCTTGTTGATCATGAAATCTTTAATCGTTTATACCTTCAACTTTGCATGACGAACGTAAATAATGAATAACTAAGACGGACATCTAAGTAAGCCCCATTCCCCCTTCCTAGTGTATGGTCGAGAAAGCTGGGAAAGGTTGCGCGTCGCGCCATTCACAACTAGCCCAAAATCTTTTGTTTTTTAAGTATAAAACAATCTACTCCTTGATTGTGAGACAGATTATATTAAGTATTGTATTTAGAAAGATGGCTTACAAGCAAGAAAAGCACTTCTAGATAAGAAAAATATACATTATTATTATTATTATTATTATTATTATTATTATTATTATTATTAGCAGTAGTAGTAGTAGTAGTAGTAGTAGTAGTAGTAGTAGTAGTAGTAGTATTAAATAAAAGGTAGCCATTGATTTTTGCTAATCTAGCAGCAAGGATATACAACGTATCCCAGCTGCCGATCATTTGACATTATCATGCAACATTTCAACTCTTCATATGACGACAGAAAAAAGCACTTGCACAGAAATAAGTTTATCACAAAGAATATTGAAATTAAAGTATTACAAAATAGTGAAATGTCACATTTTTCTTTGTGATACATTTGTCAGCTGATGTATGGGTGCTTTAATAATTCATTTGTCTCTCAGTTCATCTCACTGTCACAAAATATGGTAGTACTAAAAGTGACACATTGGATCTTTTCTTTATACAGAATAGTTGCCCATGTAAGCAGATATTTTACAACAGTTTCCATAGAACTAGCTGACATCACAATAGTTTAACGTCAGATACCTGCTTATATGAAAAATAACTCTGTATAACGAAAAGATCCAATTGTTTGTGAATATATATACATTATATATATGTACATGTACCTTTTATTTTATCATTTTAGCTCAACACTGCGGCCTAATTTCATACTAAGAGATATGCTCAAGCATAATCGCACTGATGGTTTTTTAATCATGCACAAAGTTTTCAAAATCAAAGATGAAACATAAACAAAATTATCATATAATTGTGAAATAATGTTTTTGATATTTTTACACAAGGTTACATGGATGTATGCGTGCTAATAGGTATTTCATAACACTCTTTGGCTTTGCATTAATTTCCCATCCACTTTGTATACCTTGCAGACAATTTTAAATCAATCAAAATGTGTATAACATGTAAAATTGAATGATTTGAAGAACAAACATATTACCATGATTCATAAGGATTTTTCTGCTCACCGAGACCAATATCTAGCGTTTGTTACATAAAATTTCTACGGTGATTTAATGTACGAACATCGGAAAGTCATAGATTTCAATAATTTCATATCGACCGGTTCTAAAATATTACAACACCTTCCACATCAACAGTATGACCTCGAAAGAATAGACCATACATACATGTAAGTCTTTATTGGACTCCTCTGCAGCCTCATACAAACTTTTACTTCAATGTTGCACGCTGACTAACAGCGCGGTCGGGTCGCTATGATGGATCTATTCAATGGAGACAAGGTCCTGAGTGTCGTCCCTCTGACTGTTAGGTGGGACTCCTACAGATAAAGGGTCTGAGCCCGCTTGCAGATGGGCAGAGCACAATTAATTTTTGTTGATATCACTTTACATATTTTTGATACTATTGTTCAATAGCATGTTTCGTGTTAATTTTTAATGACCTCTAATCTTGAGAAATCTGTTGATCCTTGTTCTCTTTATGGAGAATTATTTGTGATTTTAATGTTGCTCATTTGATTGTACTGCTTTTGCTGTAAGTGGGTAGGTGGCACCTGTCAACCGGTCAACCACAGCAACTGAGTCACGTTTGTCACTTTAATTGATCGTCTTAAGTCTATATCCTATCCAGTCCAATATATTTGTGATGTCGTTTGGTGTTTATTTGATTATAATTATGTTTTATGCGTATGTTCTTTTTTAAGTTGTGACATGCAGCTTAGTCAGATGTCCTCTCTTTAAGATAACTTTAAACCTTTTGAATTGTACTGATACAGTGTACATCACCTTATGGTACTGATAGAGTGTACATCACCTTATGGTACTGATAGAGTGTACATCACCTCATCATACTGATAGAGTGTACATCACCTTATGATACTGATAGAGTGTACATCACCTTATGATACTGATAGAGTGTACATCACCTTATGATACTGATAGAGTGTACATCACCTTATGATACTGATAGAGTGTACATCACCTTATGATACTGATAGAGTGTACATCACCTTATGGTACTGATAGAGTGTACATCACCTTATGGTACTGATAGAGTGTACATCACCTTATGGTACTGATAGAGTGTACATCACCTTATGATACTGATACAGTGTACATCACCTTATGATACTGATAGAGTGTACATCACCTTATGATACTGATAGAGTGTACATCACCTTATGGTACTGATAGAGTGTACATCACCTTATGATACTGATAGAGTGTACATCACCTTATGATACTGATAGAGTGTACATCACCTTATGATACTGATAGAGTGTACATCACCTTATGATACTGATAGAGTGTACATCACCTTATGATACTGATAGAGTGTACATCACCTTATGATACTGATAGAGTGTACATCACCTTATGATACTGATAGAGTGTACATCACCTTATGATACTGATAGAGTGTACATCACCTTATGATACTGATAGAGTGTACGTCACCTTATGGTACTGATAGAGTGTACATCACCTTATGGTACTGATAGAGTGTACATCACCTCATGATACTGATAGAGTGTACATCACCTTATGATACTGATAGAGTGTACATCACCTTATGATACTGATAGAGTGTACATCACCTTATGATACTGATAGAGTGTACATCACCTTATGGCACTGATAGAGTGTACGTCACCTTATGGTACTGATAGAGTGTACATCACCTTATGGTACTGATAGAGTGTACATCACCTTATGATACTGATAGAGTGTACATCACCTTATGGTACTGATAGAGTGTACATCACCTTATGGTACTGATAGAGTATACATCACCTTATGATACTGATAGAGTGTACATCACCTTATGGTACTGATAGAGTGTACATCACCTTATGGTACTGATAGAGTGCACATCACCTCATGATACTGATAGAGTGTACATCACCTTATGATACTGATAGAGTGTACATCACCTTATGGTACTGATAGAGTGTACATCACCTCATGATACTGATAGAGTGTACATCACCTTATGGTACTGATAGAGTGTACATCACCTTATGGTACTGATAGAGTGTACATCACCTTATGATACTGATAGAGTGTACATCACCTTATGGTACTGATAGAGTGTACATCACCTCATGATACTGATAGAGTGTTCATCACCTTATGATCCTGATAGAGTGTACGTCACCTTATGATACTGATAGAGTGTACATCACCTTATGATACTGATAGAGTGTACATCACCTTATGGTACTGATAGACTATACATCACCTTATGATACTGATAGAGTGTACATCACCTCATGATATTGATAGAGTGTACATCACCTTATGATACTGATAGAGTGTACATCACCTTATGGTACTGATAGAGTGTACATCACCTTATGATACTGATAGAGTGTACATCACCTTATGATACTGATAGAGTGTACATCACCTTATGGTACTGATAGAGTGTACATCACCTTATGATACTGATAGAGTGTACATCACCTTATGGTACTGATAGAGTGTACATCGCCTTATGATACTGATAGAGTGTACATCACCTTATGGTACTGATAGAGTGTACATCACCTCATGATACTGATATAGTGTAAATCACCTTATGATACTGATAGAGAGGACATCACCTTATGGAACTGATAGAGTGTACATCACCTTATGGTACTGATAGAGTGTACATCACCTTATGGTACTGATAGAGCGGACTTCACCTTATGGTAGTGATAGAGTGTACATCACCTTATGGTAGTGATAGAGTGTACATCACCTCATGATACTGATAGAGTGTACATCACCTTATGATACTGATAGAGTGTACATCACCTTATGATACTGATAGAGTGTACATCACCTTATGATACTGATAGAGTGTACATCACCTTATGATACTGATAGAGTGTACATCACCTTATGGTACTGATAGAGTGTACATCACCTTATGGTACTGATAGAGCGGACATCACCTTATGGTAGTGATAGAGTGTACATCACCTTATGATACTGATAGAGTGTACATCACCTTATGATACTGATAGAGTGTACATCACCTTATGATACTGATAGAGTGTACATCACCTTATGATACTGATAGAGTGTACATCACCTTATGATACTGATAGAGTGTACATCGCCTTATGATACTTATAGAGTGTACATCACCTTATGGTACTGATAGAGTGTACATCGCCTTATGATACTGATAGAGTGTACATCACCTTATGGTACTGATAGAGTGTACATCACCTTATGGTACTGATATAGTGTACATCACCTTATGATACTGATAGAGTGGACATCACCTTATGATACTGATAGAGTGTACATCACCTTATGGTACTGATAGAGTGTACATCACCTTATGATACTGATAGAGTGTACATCAATTTATGATACTGATAGAGTGTACATCACCTTATGGTAGTGATAGAGTGTACATCACCTTATGATACTGATAGAGTGTACATCACCTTATGGAACTGATAGAGTGTACATCACCTTATGGTACTGATAGAGTGTACATCACCTTATGGTAGTGATATAGTGTACATCACCTTATGATACTGATAGAGTGTACATCACCTTATGGTACTGATAGAGTGTACATCACCTTATGGTACTGATAGAGTGTACATCACCTTATGATACTGATAGAGTGTACATCACCTTATGGTACTGATAGAGTGTACATCGCCTTATGATACTGATAGAGTGTACATCACCTTATGGTACTGATAGAGTGTACATCACCTCATGATACTGATATAGTGTAAATCACCTTATGATACTGATAGAGAGGACATCACCTTATGGAACTGATAGAGTGTACATCACCTTATGGTACTGATAGAGTGTACATCACCTTATGGTACTGATAGAGCGGACTTCACCTTATGGTAGTGATAGAGTGTACATCACCTTATGGTAGTGATAGAGTGTACATCACCTCATGATACTGATAGAGTGTACATCACCTTATGATACTGATAGAGTGTACATCACCTTATGATACTGATAGAGTGTACATCACCTTATGATACTGATAGAGTGTACATCACCTTATGATACTGATAGAGTGTACATCACCTTATGGTACTGATAGAGTGTACATCACCTTATGGTACTGATAGAGCGGACATCACCTTATGGTAGTGATAGAGTGTACATCACCTTATGATACTGATAGAGTGTACATCACCTTATGATACTGATAGAGTGTACATCACCTTATCATACAGATAGAGTGTACATCACCTTATGATACTGATAGAGTGTACATCACCTCATGATACTGATAGAGTGTACATCACCTTATGATACTGATAGAGTGTACATCACCTTATGGTACTGATAGAGCGGACATCACCTTATGATACTGATAGAGTGTACATCACCTTATGATACTGATAGAGTGTACATCACCTTATGATACTGATAGAGTGTACATCACCTTATGGTACTGATAAAGTGTACATCACCTTATGGTACTGATAGAGTGTACATCACCTTATGGTACTGATAGAGCGGACATCACCTTATGGTAGTGATAGAGTGTACATCACCTTATGATACTGATAGAGTGTACATCACCTTATGATACTGATAGAGTGTACATCACCTTATGATACTGATAGAGTGTACATCACCTTATGATACTGATAGAGTGTACATCACCTTATGATACTGATAGAGTGTACATCGCCTTATGATACTTATAGAGTGTACATCACCTTATGGTACTGATAGAGTGTACATCGCCTTATGATACTGATAGAGTGTACATCACCTTATGGTACTGATAGAGTGTACATCACCTTATTGTACTGATATAGTGTACATCACCTTATGATACTGATAGAGTGGACATCACCTTATGATACTGATAGAGTGTACATCACCTTATGGTACTGATAGAGTGTACATCACCTTATGATACTGATAGAGTGTACATCAATTTATGATACTGATAGAGTGTACATCACCTTATGGTAGTGATAGAGTGTACATCACCTTATGATACTGATAGAGTGTACATCACCTTATGGTAGTGATATAGTGTACATCACCTTATGATACTGATAGAGTGTACATCACCTTATGATACTGATAGAGTGTACATCACCTTATGATACTGATAGAGTGTACATCACCTTATGATACTGATAGAGTGTACATCACCTTATGATACTGATAGAGTGTACATCGCCTTATGACACTTATAGAGTGTACATCACCTTATGGTACTGATAGAGTGTACATCGCCTTATGATACTGATAGAGTGTACATCACCTTATGGTACTGATAGAGTGTACATCACCTTATGGTACTGATATAGTGTACATCACCTTATGATACTGATAGAGTGGACATCACCTTATGATACTGATAGAGTGTACATCACCTTATGATACTGATAGAGTGTACATCACCTTATGATACTGATAGAGTGTACATCAATTTATGATACTGATAGAGTGTACATCACCTTATGATACTGATAGAGTGTACATCGCCTTATGATACTTATAGAGTGTACATCACCTTATGGTACTGATAGAGTGTACATCGCCTTATGATACTGATAGAGTGTACATCACCTTATGGTACTGATAGAGTGTACATCACCTTATGGTACTGATATAGTGTACATCACCTTATGATACTGATAGAGTGGACATCACCTTATGATACTGATAGAGTGTACATCACCTTATGGTACTGATAGAGTGTACATCACCTTATGATACTGATAGAGTGTACATCAATTTATGATACTGATAGAGTGTACATCACCTTATGGTAGTGATAGAGTGTACATCACCTTATGATACTGATAGAGTGTACATCACCTTATGGTACTGATAGAGTGTACATCACCTTATGGTACTGATAGAGTGTACATCACCTTATGGTAGTGATATAGTGTACATCACATTATGATACTGATAGAGTGTACATCACCTTATGGTACTGATAGAGTGTACATCACCTTATGGTACTGATAGAGTGTACATCACCTTATGATACTGATAGAGTGTACATCACCTTATGGTACTGATAGAGTGTACATCGCCTTATGATACTGATAGAGTGTACATCACCTTATGGTACTGATAGAGTGTACATCACCTCATGATACTGATATAGTGTAAATCACCTTATGATACTGATAGAGAGGACATCACCTTATGGAACTGATAGAGTGTACATCACCTTATGGTACTGATAGAGTGTACATCACCTTATGGTACTGATAGAGCGGACTTCACCTTATGGTAGTGATAGAGTGTACATCACCTTATGGTAGTGATAGAGTGTACATCACCTCATGATACTGATAGAGTGTACATCACCTTATGATACTGATAGAGTGTACATCACCTTATGATACTGATAGAGTGTACATCACCTTATGATACTGATAGAGTGTACATCACCTTATGATACTGATAGAGTGTACATCACCTTATGGTACTGATAGAGTGTACATCACCTTATGGTACTGATAGAGCGGACATCACCTTATGGTAGTGATAGAGTGTACATCACCTTATGATACTGATAGAGTGTACATCACCTTATGATACTGATAGAGTGTACATCACCTTATCATACAGATAGAGTGTACATCACCTTATGATACTGATAGAGTGTACATCACCTCATGATACTGATAGAGTGTACATCACCTTATGATACTGATAGAGTGTACATCACCTTATGGTACTGATAGAGCGGACATCACCTTATGATACTGATAGAGTGTACATCACCTTATGATACTGCTAGAGTGTACATCACCTTATGATACTGATAGAGTGTACATCACCTTATGGTACTGATAAAGTGTACATCACCTTATGGTACTGATAGAGTGTACATCACCTTATGGTACTGATAGAGCGGACATCACCTTATGGTAGTGATAGAGTGTACATCACCTTATGATACTGATAGAGTGTACATCACCTTATGATACTGATAGAGTGTACATCACCTTATGATACTGATAGAGTGTACATCACCTTATGATACTGATAGAGTGTACATCACCTTATGATACTGATAGAGTGTACATCGCCTTATGATACTTATAGAGTGTACATCACCTTATGGTACTGATAGAGTGTACATCGCCTTATGATACTGATAGAGTGTACATCACCTTATGGTACTGATAGAGTGTACATCACCTTATTGTACTGATATAGTGTACATCACCTTATGATACTGATAGAGTGGACATCACCTTATGATACTGATAGAGTGTACATCACCTTATGGTACTGATAGAGTGTACATCACCTTATGATACTGATAGAGTGTACATCAATTTATGATACTGATAGAGTGTACATCACCTTATGGTAGTGATAGAGTGTACATCACCTTATGATACTGATAGAGTGTACATCACCTTATGGTACTGATAGAGTGTACATCACCTTATGGTACTGATAGAGTGTACATCACCTTATGGTAGTGATATAGTGTACATCACCTTATGATACTGATAGAGTGTACATCACCTTATGATACTGATAGAGTGTACATCACCTTATGATACTGATAGAGTGTACATCACCTTATGATACTGATAGAGTGTACATCACCTTATGATACTGATAGAGTGTACATCGCCTTATGACACTTATAGAGTGTACATCACCTTATGGTACTGATAGAGTGTACATCGCCTTATGATACTGATAGAGTGTACATCACCTTATGGTACTGATAGAGTGTACATCACCTTATGGTACTGATATAGTGTTCATCACCTTATGATACTGATAGAGTGGACATCACCTTATGATACTGATAGAGTGTACATCACCTTATGGTACTGATAGAGTGTACATCACCTTATGATACTGATAGAGTGTACATCAATTTATGATACTGATAGAGTGTACATCACCTTATGGTAGTGATAGAGTGTACATCACCTTATGATACTGATAGAGTGTACATCACCTTATGGTACTGATAGAGTGTACATCACCTTATGGTACTGATAGAGTGTACATCACCTTATGGTAGTGATATAGTGTACATCACCTTATGATACTGATAGAGTGTACATCACCTTATGGTACTGATAGAGTGTACATCACCTTATGATACTGATAGAGTGTACATCACCTTATGGTACTGATAGAGTGTACATCACCTTATGGTAGTGATATAGTGTACATCACCTTTTGATACTGATAGAGTGTACATCACCTTATGGTAGTGATAGAGTGTACATCACCATATGATACTGATAGAGTGTACATCACCTCATGATACTGATAGAGCGGACATCACCTTATGGTACTGATAGAGAGTACATCACCATATGATACTGATACAGTGTACATCACCTTATGATACTGATAGAGTGTACGTCACCTTATGATACTGATAGAGCGGACATCACCTTATGGTACTGATAGAGTGTACATCACCTTATGGTACTGATAGAGTGAACATCACCTCATGATACTGATAGAGTGTACATCACCTTATGGTACTGATAGAGTGTACATCACCTCATGATACTGATAGAGTGTACATCACCTTATGATACTGATAGAGTGCCCATCACCTTATGGTAGTGATAGAGTGTACATCACCTTATGATACTGATAGAGTGTACATCACCTTATGATACTGATAGAGTGTACATCACCTCAGTATACTGATAGAGTGTACGTCACCTTATGATACTGATAGAGTGTACATCACCTTATGGTACTGATAGAGTGTACATCACCTTATGGTACTGATAGAGTGTACATCACCTTATGGTACTGATAGAGTGTACATCACCTTATGATACTGATACAGTGTACATCACCTTATGATACTGATAGAGTGTACATCACCTTATGGTACTGATAGAGTGTACATCACCTTATGGTACTGATAGAGTGTACATCACCTTATGGTACTGATAGAGCGGACATCACCTTATGGTACTGATAGAGTATACATCACCTTATGATACTGATAGAGTGTACATCACCTTATGGTAGTGATAGAGTGTACATCACCTTATGGTACTGATAGAGTGTACATCACCTCATGATACTGATAGAGTGTACATCACCTTATGATACTGATAGAGTGTACATCACCTTATGGTACTGATAGAGTGTACATCACCTCATGATACTGATAGAGTGTACATCACCTTATGGTACTGATAGAGTGTACATCACCTTATGGTACTGATAGAGTGTACATCACCTTATGATACTGATAGAGTGTACATCACCTTATGGTACTGATAGAGTGTACATCACCTCATGATACTGATAGAGTGTTCATCACCTTATGATACTGATAGAGTGTACGTCAACTTATGATACTGATAGAGTGTACATCACCTTATGATACTGATAGAGTGTACATCACCTTATGGTACTGATAGACTATACATCACCTTATGATACTGATAGAGTGTACATCACCTCATGATATTGATAGAGTGTACATCACCTTATGATACTGATAGAGTGTACATCACCTTATGGTACTGATAGAGTGTACATCACCTTATGATACTGATAGAGTGTACATCACCTTATGATACTGATAGAGAGGACATCACTTTATGGTACTGATAGAGTGTACATCGCCTTATGATACTGATAGAGTGTACATCACCTTATGGTACTGATAGAGTGTACATCACCTCATGATACTGATATAGTGTAAATCACCTTATGATACTGATAGAGAGGACATCACCTTATGGTACTGATAGAGTGTACATCACCTTATGGTAATGATAGAGTGTACATCACCTTATGGTACTGATAGAGCGGACTTCACCTTATGGTAGTGATAGAGTGTACATCACCTTATGGTACTGATAGAGTGTACATCACCTTATGATACTGATAGAGTGTACATCACCTTATGATACTGATAGAGTGTACATCACCTTATGATACTGATAGAGTGTACATCACCTTATGGTAGTGATAGAGTGTACATCACCTCATGATACTGATAGAGTGTACATCACCTTATGATACTGATAGAGTGTACATCACCTTATGATACTGATAGAGTGTACATCACCTTATGATACTGATAGAGTGTACATCACCTTATGATACTGATAGAGTGTACATCACCTTATAGTACTGATAGAGTGTACATCACCTTATGGTACTGATAGAGCGGACATCACCTTATGGTAGTGATAGAGTGTACATCACCTTATGATACTGATAGAGTGTACATCACCTTATGATACTGATAGAGTGTACATCACCTTATGATACAGATAGAGTGTACATCACCTTATGATACTGATAGAGTGTACATCACCTTATGATACTGATAGAGTGTACATCACCTTATGATACTGATAGAGTGTACATCACCTTATGATACTGATAGAGCGGACATCACCTTATGATACTGATAGAGTGTACATCACCTTATGATACTGATAGAGTGTACATCACCTTATGATACTGATAGAGTGTACATCACCTTATGGTACTGATAGAGTGTACATCACCTTATGGTACTGATAGAGTGTACATCACCTTATGGTACTGATAGAGCGGACATCACCTTATGGAAATGATAGAGTGTACATCACCTTATGATACTGATAGAGTGTACATCACCTTATGATACTGATAGAGTGTACATCACCTTATGATACTGATAGAGTGTACATCACCTTATGATACTGATAGAGTGTACATCACCTTATGGTACTGATAGAGTGTACATCACCTTATGATACTGATAGAGTGTACATCACCTTATGGTACTGATAGAGTGTACATCACCTTATGGTACTGATATAGTGTACATCACCTTATGATACTGATAGAGTGGACATCACCTTATGATACTGATAGAGTGTACATCACCTTATGGTACTGATGGAGTGTACATCACCTTATGATACTGATAGAGTGTACATCAATTTATGATACTGATAGAGTGTACATCACCTTATGGTAGTGATAGAGTGTACATCACCTTATGATACTGATAGAGTGTACATCACCTTATGGTAGTGATAGAGTGTACATCACCTTATGGTAGTGATATAGTGTACATCACCTTATGGTAGTGATATAGTGTACATCACCTTATGATACTGATAGAGTGTACATCACCTTATGGTACTGATGGAGTGTACATCACCTTATGATACTGATAGAGTGTACATCACCTTATGGTACTGATAGAGTGTACATCACCTTATGGTAGTGATATAGTGTACATCACCTTTTGATACGGATAGAGTGTACATCACCTTATGGTACTGATAGAGTGTACATCACCATATCATACTGATAGAGTGTACATCACCTTATGATACTGATAGAGCGGACATCACCTTATGGTACTGATAGAGTGTACATCACCATATGATACTGATACAGTGTACATCACCTTATGATACTGATAGAGTGTACGTCACCTTATGACACTGATAGAGCGGACATCACCTTATGGTACTGATAGAGTGTACATCACCTTATGGTACTGATAGAGTGTACATCACCTCATGATACTGATAGAGTGTACATCACCTTATGGTACTGATAGAGTGTACATCACCTCATGATACTGATAGAGTGTACATCACCTTATGATACTGATAGAGTGCCCATCACCTTATGGTAGTGATAGAGTGTACATCACCTTATGATACTGATAGAGTGTACATCACCTTATGGTAGTGATAGAGTGTACATCACCTCATGATACTGATAGAGTGTACATCACCTTATGATACTGATAGAGTGTACATCACCTCATGATACTGATAGAGTGTACATCACCTTATGATACTGATAGAGTGTACATCACCTTATGGTACTGATAGAGTGTACATCACCTTATGATACTGATACAGTGTACATCACCTTATCGCACTGATAGAGTGTACATCACCTTATCGGACTGATAGAGTGTACATCACCTTATGATATTGATAGAGTGTACATCACTTTATGGTACTGATAGAGTGTACATCACCTTATTTTACTGATAGAGTGTACATCACCTCATGATACTGATAGAGTGTACATCACCTTATGATACTGATAGAGTGTACATCACCTTATGATACTGATAGGGTGGACATCACCTTATGATACTGATAGAGTGTACATCACCTTATGATACTGATAGAGTGTACATCACCTTATGGTACTGATAGAGTGTACATCACCTTATGATACTGATAGAGTGTACATCACCTTATGATACTGATAGAGTGTACATCACCTTATGATACTGATAGAGTGTACATCACCTCATGATACTGATAGAGTGTACATCACCTTATGATACTGATAGAGTGTACATCACCTTATGATACTGATAGAGTGTGCATCACCTTATCATACTGATAGAGTGTACATCACCTTATGATACTGATAGAGTGTACATCACCTTATCATACTGATAGAGTGGACATCACCTTATGATACTGATAGAGTGTACATCACCTTATGATACTGATAGAGTGTACATCACCTTATGGTACTGATAGAGTGTACATCACCTTATGATACTGATAGAGCGGACATCACCTTATGGTAGTGATAGAGTGTACATCACCTTATGATACTGATAGAGCGGACATCACCTCATGGTACTGATATAGTGTACATCACCTCATGATACTGATAGAGTGTACATCACCTTATGGTACTGATAGAGTGTACATCACCTTATGATACTGATAGAGTGTTCATCATCTTATGGTACTGATAGAGTGTACATCACCTTATGATACTGATAGAGTGTACATCATCTTATGGGACTGATAGAGTGTACATCACCTTATGGTAGTGATAGAGTGTACATCACCTCATGATACTGATAGAGTGTACATCACTTTATGGTAGTGATAGAGTGGACATCACCTTATGATACTGATAGAGTGTACATCACCTTATGATACTGATAGAGTGTACATCACCTTATGCTACTGATAGAGTGTACATCACCTTATGATACTGATAGAGTGTACATCACCTTATGATACTGATAGAGTGTACATCACCTTATGATACTGATAGAGTGTACATCACCTTATGATACTGATAGAGTGTACATCACCTTATGGTACTGATAGAGTGTACATCACCTTATGATACTGATAGAGGGTACATTATCTTATGGTACTGATAGAGTGTACATCACCTTATGATACTGATAGAGTGTACATCACCTTATGATACTGATAGAGTGTACATCGCTTTATGATACTGATAGAGTGTACATCACCTTATGGTACTGATAGAGTGTACATCGCCTTATGATACTGATAGAGTGTACATCACCTTATGGTACTGATAGAGTGTACATCACCTTATGGTACTGATATAGTGTACATCACCTTATGATACTGATAGAGTGGACATCACCTTATGATACTGATAGAGTGTACATCACCTTATGGTACTGATAGAGTGTACATCACCTTATGATACTGATAGAGTGTACATCAATTTATGATACTGATAGAGTGTACATCACCTTATGGTAGTGATAGAGTGTACATCACCTTATGATACTGATAGAGTGTACATCACCTTATGGTAGTGATAGAGTGTACATCACCTTATGGTACTGATAGAGTGTACATCACCTTATGGTAGTGATATAGTGTACATCACCTTATGATACTGATAGAGTGTACATCACCTTATGGTACTGATGGAGTGTACATCACCTTATGATACTGATAGAGTGTACATCACCTTATGGTACTGATAGAGTGTACATCACCTTATGGTAGTGATATAGTGTACATCACCTTTTGATACTGATAGAGTGTACATCACCTTATGGTACTGATAGAGTGTACATCACCATATCATACTGATAGAGTGTACATCACCTTATGATACTGATAGAGCGGACATCACCTTATGGTACTGATAGAGTGTACATCACCATATGATACTGATACAGTGTACATCACCTTATGATACTGATAGAGTGTACGTCACCTTATGATACTGATTGAGCGGACATCACCTTATGGTACTGATAGAGTGTACATCACCTTATGTTACTGATAGAGTGTACATCACCTTATGGTACTGATAGAGTGTACATCACCTCATGATACTGATAGAGTGTACATCACCTTATGATACTGATAGAGTGCCCATCACCTTATGGTAGTGATAGAGTGTACATCACCTTATGATACTGATAGAGTGTACATCACCTTATGGTAGTGATAGAGTGTACATCACCTCATGATACTGATAGAGTGTACATCACCTTATGATACTGATAGAGTGTCCATCACCTCATGATACTGATAGAGTGTACATCACCTTATGATACTGATAGAGTGCCCATCACCTTATGGTAGTGATAGAGTGTACATCACCTTATGATACTGATAGAGTGTACATCACCTTATGGTACTGATAGAGTGTACATCACCTTATGATACTGATACAGTGTACATCACCTTATCGCACTGATAGAGTGTACATCACCTTATCGGACTGATAGAGTGTACATCACCTTATGATATTGATAGAGTGTACATCACTTTATGGTACTGATAGAGTGTACATCACCTTATGGTACTGATAGAGTGTACATCACCTCATGATACTGATAGAGTGTACATCACCTTATGATACTGATAGAGTGTACATCACCTTATGATACTGATAGGGTGGACATCACCTTATGATACTGATAGAGTGTACATCACCTTATGATACTGATAGAGTGTACATCACCTTATGGTACTGATAGAGTGTACATCACCTTATGATACTGATAGAGTGTACATCACCTTATGATACTGATAGAGTGTACATCACCTTATGATACTGATAGAGTGTACATCACCTCATGATACTGATAGAGTGTACATCACCTTATGATACTGATAGAGTGCCCATCACCTTATGGTAGTGATAGAGTGTACATCACCTTATGATACTGATAGAGTGTACATCACCTTATGGTACTGATAGAGTGTACATCACCTTATGATACTGATACAGTGTACATCACCTTATGGCACTGATAGAGTGTACATCACCTTATGGGACTGATAGAGTGTACATCACCTTATGATACTGATAGAGTGTGCATCACCTTATCATACTGATAGAGTGTACATCACCTTATGATACTGATAGAGTGTACATCACCTTATCATACTGATAGAGTGGACATCACCTTATGATACTGATAGAGTGTACATCACCTTATGATACTGATAGAGTGTACATCACCTGATGGTACTGATAGAGTGTACATCACCTTATGATACTGATAGAGTGGACATCACCTTATGGAAGTGATAGAGTGTACATCACCTTATGATACTGATAGAGCGGACATCACCTCATGGTACTGATATAGTGTACATCTCCTCATGATACTGATAGAGTGTACATCACCTTATGATACTGATAGAGTGTACATCACCTTATGATACTGACAAAGTGTACATCACCTTATGATACTGATAGAGTGTACATCACCTTATGATACTGATAGAGTGTACATCATCTTATGGTACTGATAGAGTGTACATCACCTTATGATACTGATAGAGTGTACATCATCTTATGGGACTGATAGAGTGTACATCACCTTATGGTAGTGATAGAGTGTACATCACCTCATGATACTGATAGAGTGTACATCACTTTATGGTAGTGATAGAGTGGACATCACCTTATGATACTGATAGAGTGTACATCACCTTATGATACTGATAGAGTGTACATCACCTTATGGTACTGATAGAGTGTACATCGCCTTATGATACTGATAGAGTGTACATCACCTTATGATACTGATAGAGTGTACATCACCTTATGATACTGATAGAGTGTACATCACCTTATGATACTGATAGAGTGTACATCACCTTATGGTACTGATAGAGTGTACATCACCTTATGATACTGATAGAGTGTACATCACCTTATGGTACTGATGGAGTGTACATCACCTTATTGTAGTGATATAGTGTACATCACTTTATGATACTGATAGAGTGTACATCACCTTATGATACTGATAGAGTGTACATCACCTTATTGTAGTGATATAGTGTACATCACCTTATGACACTGATAGAGTGTACATCACCTTATGGTACTGATAGAGTGTACATCATCTTATGGTACTGATAGAGTGTACATCACCTTATGATACTGATAGAGTGTACATCACCTTATGATACTGATAGAGTGTACATCACCTTATGGTACTGATAGAGTGTACATCACCTTATTGTAGTGATATAGTGTACATCACCTTATGATACTGATAGAGTGTACATCACCTTATGATACTGATAGAGTGTACATCACCTTATTGTAGTGATATAGTGTACATCACCTTATGATACTGATAGAGTGTACATCACCTTATGGTACTGATAGAGTGTACATCACCTTATGATACTGATAGAGTGTACATCACCTTATGGGACTGATAGAGTGTACATCACCTTATGATACTGATAGAGTGTACATCACCTTATGATACTGATAGAGTGTACATCACCGTATGATACTGATAGAGTGTACATCACCTTATGGTACTGATAGAGTGTACATCACCTTATGGTAGTGATAGAGTGTACATGACCTTATGGTAGTGATAGAGTGTACATCACCTTATGATACTCATAGAGTGTACATCACCTTATGATACTGATAGAGTGTACATCACCTTATGGTGCTGATAGAGTGTACATCACCTTATGGTACTGATAGAGTGTACATCACCTTATGGTAGTGATAGAGTGTACATCACCTTATGGTAGTGATAGAGTGTACATCACCTTATGGTATTGATAGAGTGTACATCACCTTATGGTAGTGACAGAGTGTACATCACCTTATGGTTGTGATAGAGTGTACATCACCTTATGGTACTGATAGAGTGTACATCACCTTATTATACTGATAGAGTGTACATCACCTTATGGTACTGATAGAGTGTACATCACCTTATGGTACTGATACAGTGTACATCACCTTATGGTACTGATACAGTGTACATCACCTTATGGTACTGATAGAGTGTACATCACCTTATGATACTGATAGAGTGTACATCACCTTATGATACTGATAGAGTGTACATCACCTTATTGTAGTGATATAGTGTACATCATCTTATGATACTGATAGAGTGTACATCACCTTATGATACTGATAGAGTGTACATCACCTTATGGTACTGATAGAGTGTACATCACCTTATGATACTGATAGAGTGTACATCACCTTATGGTACTGATAGAGTGTACATCACCTTATGGTACTGATAGAGTGTACATCACCTTATGGTACTGATAGAGTGTACATCACCTTATGGTACTGATAGAGTGTACATCACCTTATGATACTGATAGAGTGTACATCACCTTATGATACTGATAGAGTGTACATCATCTTATTGTAGTGATATAGTGTACATCACCTTATGATACTGATAGAGTGTACATCACCTTATGATACTGATAGAGTGTACATCACCTTATGATACTGACAAAGTGTACATCACCTTATGATACTGATAGAGTGTACATCACCTTACGGTACTAATGGAGTGTACATCACCTTATGATACTGATAGAGTGTACATCACCTTATGATACTGATAGAGTGTACATCACCTTATGATACTGATAGAGTGTACATCACCTCATGATACTGATAGAGTGTACATCACCTTATGGTACTGATAGAGTGTACATCACCTTATGGTACTGATAGAGTGTACATCACCTTATTGTACTGATAGAGTGTACATCACCTGATGATACTGATAGAGTGTACATCACCTTATGATACTGATTGAGTGTACATCACCTTATGTTATATAGTGTACATCACCTTATGATACTGATAGAGTGCCCATCACCTTATGATACTGATAGAGTGTACATCACCTTATTGTAGTGATATAGTGTACATCACCTTATGATACTGATAGAGTGTACATCACCTTATTGTAGTGATATAGTGTACATCACCTTATGACACTGATAGAGTGTACATCACCTTATGGTACTGATAGAGTGTACATCATCTTATGGTACTGATAGAGTGTACATCACCTTATGATACTGATAGAGTGTACATCACCTTATGATACTGATAGAGTGTACATCACCTTATGATACTGATAGAGTGTACATCACCTTATTGTAGTGATATAGTGTACATCACCTTATGATACTGATAGAGTGTACATCACCTTATGGTACTGATAGAGTGTACATCACATTATGATACTGATAGAGTGTACATCACCTTATGGGACTGATAGAGTGTACATCACCTTATGATACTGATAGAGTGTACATCACTTTATGATACTGATAGAGTGTACATCACCTCATGATACTGATAGAGTGTACATCACCTTATGATACTGATAGAGCGGACATCACCTTATGATACTGATAGAGTGTACATCACCTTATTGTAGTTATATAGTGTACATCACCTTATGATACTGATAGAGTGCCCATCACCTTATGATACTGATAGAGTGTACATCACCTTATTGTAGTGATATAGTGTACATCACCTTATGATACTGATAGAGTGTACAGCACCTTATTGTAGTGATATAGTGTACATCACCTTATGACACTGATAGAGTGTACATCACCTTATGGTACTGATAGAGTGTACATCATCTTATGGTACTGATAGAGTGTACATCACCTTATGATACTGATAGAGTGTACATCACCTTATGATACTGATATAGTGTACATCACCTTATGGTACTGATAGAGTGTACATCACCTTATTGTAGTGATATAGTGTACATCACCTTATGATACTGATAGAGTGTACATCACCTTATGATACTGATAGAGTGTACATCACCTTATTGTAGTGATATAGTGTACATCACCTTATGATACTGATAGAGTGTACATCACCTTATGGTACTGATAGAGTGTACATCACCTTATGATACTGATAGAGTGTACATCACCTTATGGGACTGATAGAGTGTACATCACCTTATGATACTGATAGAGTGTACATCACTTTATGATACTGATAGAGTGTACATCACCTCATGATACTGATAGAGTGTACATCACCTTATGATACTGATAGAGCGGACATCACCTTATGATACTGATAGAGTGTACATCACCGTATGATACTGATAGAGTGTACATCACCTTATGGTACTGATAGAGTGTACATCACCTTATGGTAGTGATAGAGTGTACATGACCTTATGGTAGTGATAGAGTGTACATCACCTTATGATACTCATAGAGTGTACATCACCTTATGATACTGATAGAGTGTACATCACCTTATGGTGCTGATAGAGTGTACATCACCTTATGGTACTGATAGAGTGTACATCACCTTATGGTAGTGATAGAGTGTACATCACCTTATGGTAGTGATAGAGTGTACATCACCTTATGGTACTGATAGAGTGTACATCACCTTATGGTAGTGACAGAGTGTACATCACCTTATGGTTGTGATAGAGTGTACATCACCTTATGGTACTGATAGAGTGTACATCACCTTATTATACTGATAGAGTGTACATCACCTTATGGTACTGATAGAGTGTACATCACCTTATGGTACTGATACAGTGTACATCACCTTATGGTACTGATATAGTGTACATCACCTTATGGTACTGATAGAGTGTACATCACCTTATGATACTGATAGAGTGTACATCACCTTATGATACTGATAGAGTGTACATCACCTTATTGTAGTGATATAGTGTACATCATCTTATGATACTGATAGAGTGTACATCACCTTATGATACTGATAGAGTGTACATCACCTTATGGTACTGATAGAGTGTACATCACCTTATGATACTGATAGAGTGTACATCACCTTATGGTACTGATAGAGTGTACATCACCTTATGGTACTGATAGAGTGTACATCACCTTATGGTACTGATAGAGTGTACATCACCTTATGGTACTGATAGAGTGTACATCACCTTATGATACTGATAGAGTGTACATCACCTTATGATACTGATAGAGTGTACATCATCTTATTGTAGTGATATAGTGTACATCACCTTATGATACTGATAGAGTGTACATCACCTTATGATACTGATAGAGTGTACATCACCTTATGATACTGACAAAGTGTACATCACCTTATGATACTGATAGAGTGTACATCACCTTACGGTACTGATGGAGTGTACATCACCTTATGATACTGATAGAGTGTACATCACCTTATGATACTGATAGAGTGTACATCACCTTATGATACTGATAGAGTGTACATCACCTCATGATACTGATAGAGTGTACATCACCTTATGGTACTGATAGAGTGTACATCACCTTATGGTACTGATAGAGTGTACATCACCTTATTGTACTGATAGAGTGTACATCACCTGATGATACTGATAGAGTGTACATCACCTTATGATACTGATTGAGTGTACATCACCTTATTGTAGTTATATAGTGTACATCACCTTATGATACTGATAGAGTGCCCATCACCTTATGATACTGATAGAGTGTACATCACCTTATTGTAGTGATATAGTGTACATCACCTTATGATACTGATAGAGTGTACATCACCTTATGATACTGATAGAGTGTACATCACCTTATGATACTGATAAAGTGTAAATCATCTTATGGTACTGATAGAGTGTACATCACCTTATGATACTGATAGAGTGTACATCACCTTATGATACTGATAGAGTACACATCACCTTATGATACTGATAGAGTGTACATCACCTTATTGTAGTGATATAGGGTAAATCACCTTATGATACTGATAGAGTGTACATCACCTTATGATACTGATAGAGTGTACATCACCTTATGATACTGATAGAGTGTACATCACCTTATGATACTGATAGAGTGTACATCACCTTATGATACTGATAGAGTGTACATCACCTTTTGATACTGATAGAGTGTACATCACCTTATGGTACTGATAGAGTGTACATCGCCTTATGATACTGATAGAGTGTACATCACCTTATGGTACTGATAGAGTGTACATCACCTTATGGTACTGATAGAGTGTACATCACCTTATGATACTGATAGAGTGTACATCACCTTATGTTACTGATAGAGTGTACATCACCTTATGATACTGATAGAGTGTACATCACCTTATGGTAGTGATAGAGTGTACATCACCTCATGATACTGATAGAGTGTACATCACCTTATGATACTGATAGAGTGTACATCACCTTATGGTACTGATAGAGTGTACATCACCTTATGATACTGATAGAGTGCCCATCACCTTATGGTAGTGATAGAGTGTACATCACCTTATGATACTGATAGAGTGTACATCACCTTATGATACTGATAGAGTGTACATCACCTTATGATACTGATAGAGTGTACATCACCTTATGATACTGATAGAGTGAACATCACCTTATGATACTGAAGAGTGTACATCACCTTATGGCACTGCTAGAGTGTACATCACCTTATGATACTGATAGAGAGAACATCACCTCATGATACTGATAGAGTGTACATCACCTTATGATACTGATAGAGTGTACATCACCTTATGATACTGATAGAGTGTACATCACCTTATGATACTGATAGAGTGTACATCACCTTATGATACTGATAGAGTGTACATCACCTTATGATACTGATAGAGTGTACATCACCTTATGATACTGATAGAGTGTACATCACCTTATGATACTGATAGAGTGTACATCACCTTATGATACTGATAGAGTGTACATCACCTTATGATACTGATAGAGTGTACATCACCTTATGATACTGATAGAGTGTACATCACCTTATGATACTGATAGAGTGTACATCACCTTATGATACTGATAGAGTGTACATCACCTTATGATACTGATAGAGTGTACATCACCTTATGATACTGATAGAGTGTACATCACCTTATGATACTGATAGAGTGTACATCACCTTATGATACTGATAGAGTGTACATCACCTTATGATACTGATAGAGTGTACATCACCTTATGGTAGTGATTGAGTGTACATCACCTTATGGCACTGATAGAGTGTACATCACCTTATGGTAGTGATAGAGTGTACATCACCTTATGGTACTGATAGAGTGTACATCACCTTATGATACTGATAGAGTGTACATCACCTTATGATACTGATAGAGTGTACATCACCTTATGATACTGATAGAGTGTACATCACCTTATGATACTGATAGAGTGTACATCACCTTATGGTACTGATAGAGTGTACATCGCCTTATGATACTGATAGAGTGTACATCACCTTATGGTACTGATAGAGTGTACATCACCTTATGATACTGATAGAGTGTACATCACCTTATGATACTGATAGAGTGTACATCACCTTATGATACTGATAGAGTGTACATCACCTTATGATACTGATAGAGTGTACATCACCTTATGGTACTGATAGAGTGTACATCACCTTATGATACTGATAGAGTGTACATCACCTTATGGTAGTGATAGAGTGTACATCACCTTATGATACTGATAGAGTGTACATCACCTTATGATACTGATAGAGTGTACATCACCTCATGATACTGATAGAGTGTACATCACCTTATGATACTGATAGAGCGGACATCACCTTATGATACTGATAGAGTGTACATCACCTTATGATACTGATAGAGTGTACATCACCTTATGATACTGATAGAGTGTACATCACCTTATGATACTGATAGAGTGTACATCACCTTATGGTACTGATAGAGTGTACATCACCTTATGGTACTGATAGAGTGTACATCACCTTATGATACTGATAGAGTGTACATCACCTTATGATACTGATAGAGTGTACATCACCTTATGATACTGATAGAGTGTACATCACCTTATGATACTGATAGAGTGTACATCACCTTATGGTAGTGATAGAGTGTACATCACCTTATGATACTGATAGAGTGTACATCATGTTATGGTACTGATAGAGTGTACATCACCTTATGATACTGATAGAGTGTACATCACCTTATAGTACTGATGGAGTGTACATCACCTTATTGTAGTGATATAGTGTACATCACCTTATGATACTGATAGAGTGTGCATCACCTTATGATACTGATAGAGTGTACATCACCTTATTGTAGTGATATAGTGTACATCACCTTATGATACTGATAGAGTGTACATCACCTTATGGTACTGATAGAGTGTACATCACCTTATGGTACTGATAGAGTGTACATCACCTTATGATACTGATAGAGTGTACATCACCTTATGATACTGATAGAGTGTACATCACCTTATGGTACTGATAGAGTGTACATCACCTTATGGTACTGATAGAGTGTACATCACCTTATGATACTGATAGAGTGTACATCACCTTATGATACTGATAGAGTGTACATCACCTTATGGTAGTGATAGAGTGTACATCACCTTATGATACTGATAGAGTGTACATCACCTTATGGTACTGATAGAGTGTACATCACCTTATGATACTGATAGAGTGTACATCACCTTATGGTACTGATAGAGTGTACATCACCTTATGATACTGATAGAGTGTACATCACCTTATGATACTGATAGAGTGTACATCACCTTATGGTACTGATAGAGTGTACATCACCTTATGGTACTGATAGAGTGTACATCACCTTATGATACTGATAGAGTGTACATCACCTTATGATACTGATAGAGTGTACATCACCTTATTGTAGTGATATAGTGTACATCACCTTATGATACTGATAGAGTGTACATCACCTTATGATACTGATAGAGTGTACATCACCTTATGATACTGATAGAGTGTACATCACCTTATGGTACTGATAGAGTGTACATCACCTTATGATACTGATAGAGTGTACATCACCTTATGATACTGATAGAGTGTACATCACCTTATGATACTGATAGAGTGTACATCACCTTACGGTACTGATGGAGTGTACATCACCTTATTGTAGTGATATAGTGTACATCACCTTATGATACTGATAGAGTGTACATCACCTTATGATACTGATAGAGTGTACATCACCTTATTGTAGTGATATAGTGTACATCACCTTATGATACTGATAGAGTGTACATCACCTTATGATACTGATAGAGTGTACATCACCTTATGATACTGATAGAGTGTACATCACCTTATGGTACTGATAGAGTGTACATCACCTTATGATACTGATAGAGTGTACATCACCTTATGATACTGATAGAGTGTACATCACCTTATGATACTGATAGAGTGTACATCACCTTATGTTAGTGATAGAGTGTACATCACCTTATGATACTGATAGAGTGTACATCACCTTATGATACTGATAGAGTGTACATCACCTTATTGTAGTGATATAGTGTACATCACCTTATGATACTGATAGAGTGTACATCACCTTATGGTACTGATAGAGTGTACATCACCTTATGGTACTTATAGAGTGTACATCACCTTATGATACTGATAGAGTGTACATCACCTTATGATACTGATAGAGTGTACATCACCTTATGATACTGATAGAGTGTACATCACCTTATGATACTGATAGAGTGTACATCACCTTATGGTACTGATAGAGTGTACATCACCTTATGATACTGATAGAGTGTACATCACCTTATGATACTGATAGAGCGGACATCACCTTATGATACTGATAGAGTGTACATCACCTTATGATACTGATAGAGTGTACATCACCTCATGATACTGATAGAGTGTACATCACCTCATGATACTGATAGAGTGTACATCACCTTATGATACTGATAGAGTGTACATCACCTTATGGTACTGATAGAGTGTACATCACCTTATGATACTGATAGAGTGTACATCACCTTATGATACTGATAGAGTGTACATCACCTTATGGTACTGATAGAGTGTACATCACCTTATGATACTGATAGAGTGTACATCACCTGATGGTACTGATAGAGTGTACATCGCCTTATGATACTGATAGACTGTACATCACCTTATGATACTGATAGAGCGGACATCACCTCATGATACTGATAGAGTGTACGTCACCTTTTGATACTGATAGAGCGGACGCCACCTTATGATACTGATAGAGTGTACATCGCCTTATGATACTGATAGAGTGTACATCACCTTATGATACTGATAGAGCGGACACCACCTTATGATACTGATAGAGCGGACGCCACCTTATGATACTGATAGAGTGTACATCACCTTATGGTACTGATAGAGTGTACATCGCCTTATGGTACTGATAGAGTGTACATCACCTTATGATACTGATAGAGCGGACATCACCTCATGATACTGATAGAGTGTACGTCACCTTTTGATACTGATAGAGCGGACGCCACCTTATGATACTGATAGAGTGTACATCGCCTTATGATACTGATAGAGTGTACATCACCTTATGATACTGATAGAGTGTACATCACCTTATGATACTGATAGAGCGGACACCACCTTATGATACTGATAGAGCGGACGCCACCTTATGATACTGATAGAGTGTACATCACCTTGTGGTACTGATAGAGTGTACAGCACCTTATTGTAGTGATATAGTGTACATCACCTTATGATACTGATTGAGTGTACATCACCTTATGATACTGATAGAGTGTACATCACCTTATTGTAGTGATATAGTGTACATCACCTTATGATACTGATTGAGTGTACATCACCTTATTGTAGTGATATAGTGTACATCACCTTATGATACTGATTGAGTGTACATCACCTTTTTGTAGTGATATAGTGTACATCACCTTATGATACTGATTGAGTGTACATCACCTTATGGTAGTGATTAAGCGGACATCACCTTATGATACTGATAGAGTGTACATCACCTTATGATACTGATAGAGTGTACATCACCTTATGGTACTGATAGAGTGTACATCACCTTATGATACTGATAGAGTGTACATCACCTTATGATACTGATAGAGCGGACATCACCTTATGATACTGATAGAGTGTACATCACCTTATGATACTGATAGAGTGTACATCACCTTATGATACTGATAGAGTGTACGTCACCTTATGGTACTGATAGAGCGTACATCACCTTATGGTACTGATAGAGTGTATATCACCTTATGATACTGATAGAGTGTACATCACCTTATGGTAGTGATAGAGTCTACATCACCTTATGGTAGTGATAGAGTGTACATCACCTCATGATACTGATACAGTGTACATCACCTTATGATACTGATAGAGTGTACATCACCTCATGATACTGATACAGTGTACATCACCTTATGATACTGATAGAGTGTACATCACCTCATGATACTGATAGAGTGTTCATCACCTTATGGTACTGATAGAGTGTACATCACCTCATGATACCGATAGAGTGTACATCACCTTATGATACTGATAGAGTGTACATCACCATATGATACTGATAGAGTGTACGTCACCTTATGGTACTGATAGAGTGTACATCACCTTATGGGACTGTGAGAAAGCGGGGTAAGGAGACGATATTAACGAAAAAAGAAAGTACATGTTATAGATGACATTATCAGAAATTAATATCTTTTTAGAGTTTTAATACTGATCGTGATAAAAATCGGGATAAATTAATAGATAAAACATTGAAAAATCTCTCTATGCAGTATTTCTCAAATGTATGTGAACTACTTCAAGACAATGGCGAAAGGGTATATTGCGAACTTTGAATTTTTTATTGTTTCGTGGCAATTTTTTTGGCTATTGTAGGGTTTTTGTTTTCTTGTAGTTTTGAATACTCCACAAAAATACATTTACCTGCACAAGTGATATTGGATTCCTTGCAGAATGATTGATATATTTCACTTGTGTAATGGTGATAATTAAGTGGCAATTCCTTTGGATCCTCTTTATACATTTACAGCTTCCCTCTGATACCGATGACTTGATCACCAAGATGATTATATTCCACTTAACAGAAACACTTTCAACACAAGTGACCTGATGGGGATATTCAGCTCCTCAGTGTGGAAAGAGAAAACAAATCAATTTTATTACCTTCAGTTCTACATGACGATAGTGATGTTGTTTCATCCGTTAAAACGTCATTTTTGAAACTTGAAAAAAAAACATCAACTATATGTCCGTGGGTATATAGACATGTCACAATTAAATAAGTATAAATATATTACTTGCTTATTCTTAAAGATGCTCTTGCATAAAAAACTGAGCCAAGTTTTACGACAAATTCCATATCTTTCAATGGTATACTTTGTGCATTTATGGTACAATATATCTGTCTGATCTGTATATAGTTTCCAGGTCGTTCAGATTATATGCCACTCTGTTTTACCTGCTCGCCTTATGATGACTTCATACATAGACCTTTTAATATTTATCTACAAGTAATTTTCACGTTGATCATATGAATCATGAATCATATGATCTCAATTCCTCTCATATGTCTTTATTTATTAGCATGGTGGAGTGTATGTTGGATTCCGCTTATTGTCGTTATTATGAATCTTATCGGTTTAATAAGATGTCATCTGCCAATTTTTTCCCGTGTCCTTACAAACACAACGGAAAGTAACGTTATTCTGGTATTAAAAAAAGGTCTACATCGATCATATTGCCCATGTTTATAAACACAACGAGTGCAAATTTTATCATAACAGGCGAGACAGGTTTATCATGGATAAAATATTCCTAAAAGGTATATGATTACTTTGAATGGTTTTCGCCTCAGTTCATATATGTAGCAGCGGCGGTGGCGTAGAGGAAGAATACACCAGTTACCGCTAAGCCACATAGACTCTTATTATAATGTTTAAAACAGTCATTTAAATATTGGAAGAAATAAACTTTGTTAAACACCCCTAT
This sequence comes from Pteria penguin, assembly GCA_035048485.1. Classification (NCBI taxonomy): domain Eukaryota; kingdom Metazoa; phylum Mollusca; class Bivalvia; order Pterioida; family Pteriidae; genus Pteria; species Pteria penguin. The sequence continues at coordinate 16,267,567 of CM068581.1, forward strand.
AATTTGATAATGGAATCTTTGCTTTGGTTTTTTTAAAGCCCGGATGAGCACAGTTATCGCTGTAGACTTATAGTATGTTTCATATCAATTTATCTAACCTTACTGTCTCTTGTTATTATTTTTTTTTATTATTAAATCCATTGTGTCATTTTGTCATGTTTTAATTTTTGTATTTACCATCCCCATGTTTTAATTTTTGAATTTTTCACCCCCATGTTTAAATTTTTGTATTTTTCACCCCCATGTTTTAATTTTTGTATTTGCCACCCCCAAGTCAATTCAAAAATTAGAACATGACATTATCTTAAATCTGGATTCTTTCTGCCAGAATGCCCACTATTTTATAACACCATAGATTTACGTTGTAAGCTGTTACACATGGAAGGAGGAGGACAGCGAACGGTGCTAATGTATTACTTGATTTATTTATGTAGAATAAGTTTTCAGGATTTGTTTTTAAAAGTTCTAACAGAATATTAAATAAATTACTGAAGAAGGAAAAGGGTGAATGATTTCTCAGAATAATATTTTAACAATTTGATCATCGTCATTATTAAATCCATTAGTACGAGTTATCGAATTCTCTGTTTGGTATCTGCGTATAAATTGCGCTTATTTATAGCCATTTTGTCGTGAAATCATGCTTTAATAGAGAATAGCATTACGCAGTGATCCTTTATTTCAGAATGCATGCAGTTAATAATTCAGGTGTCGGAATTAATGCATGTGTATCACGAGTACATGTAATAAAGATAGCTAGCATAAATTTATGTCACCTACATGTATCTATGTCACCTAAATGTACTTATCAGCGATGTATGAATCTCAATCATTATATGTATGGTCATCAAATCATCACGTTACTGAATATGGTTATGCAAGAATGAACAGGGGCGTAGCTGCCATGTAAGCCCGTAAGCCCGGGCTTGCACTTTATTCAATTTAATTCAATTTAATTCAATTTTTAAAAAAATCAATTTACACGAGAGAGAGAGAGAGAGAGAGAGAGAGAGAGAGAGCAGATCTGCCGAAACTGCAACAATTCGGCACTGCGCGGCGTGTACAGTGACACGACGGCATAGTGTGAATTGCAGGATGATGTTTTACAGACGCTGTGAGGTAGTACTATCATCTCCCAGCATCTGTAATAACATTTCTCCCTTAAGATCTTATTATTTAAAACAAAACACATATGGTCAAATATTCCATATATTTCTTAAAAAGGAGGCACTTTCAATGCGGTTCAGGGGGCTCACATTTGCTAAAATCGTTTTCCGTCGAGGGGGGGGGGGGGCTTTGCCCCCAGAACTCCCACCAGGGCTCTGTCCTAGACCCGCTGGGGGGCCTAAAGCAGCCCCAGAGCCCTCGCCTTCATGGGCTTGCTCTTCGTAACGATGCTAGCTACGCGCCTGATGAACATAAATCTTGTAAATGAATACTCAATCGTTGTTTACGGAATTATGACCCAAAGGTACTCTGAAACACTGAGCGAAACTAACTTCATTGGATGCTTTTACTAAGCGTTCAAAGTGTCTTATTGGTAGGTAGTGGCTAGGTATTTAACCATAAAATCATAAAATCTCGAGTCCGCGCTGAAAGCTTTGCCGTGTCTCCGAATTCAGAAAACACCAAAGCTGACAAAGTAAAACATTTCTGTTAATGTCATATCAAGGACTTATAAACACGATTATAAGTCCTTGGTCATATGCATAGTTTGACTAATACATTTATAAGCCATTTTCTATTATTACAACTTTAACAGAACAAGTTCTACCGCTGCGCTATAGATAACTATGGTTCCTACCGGAAATACGTTTGCGCATGATTCTCAGACTATACTGAACTAATGATAGTTACTTAGGGGCTAAACGTATTGTGTTTTTATTGTTTCCGACAGGTATACCGTAAACTCTGTTTCCAACGGTATAAAAACAGTATATCTGTCGGAAACAATCAAACACAATACGTTTACCCCCATTCTAATAAATTCACAATAACACAAACATCGTTTTTTCTCTTTGAAATTGCCCCCAAATTCCTCGTTGCTAAAGGACGAATAGCGCCATGTTTAAAATTCTTTTGAGAAACGAATTGATACTTAGTGCATCGACATAAGAGTTTCTTCATTTCTATATTCTTAAAATTTTAAGATTAAATTATTAATCACAAATTGATTTAACATGAGTGAATTGACATCGCATCGTAATGTGTTCTAATTTTTGTATTTACCACCCCCAAGTAAATTCAAAAATTAGAACATGACAGTAAACAGCTGACCAGACAGCTGACCAGACAGTTCTGCTGCGGCGCGGCGAGATGAAATAACATGCTGGAAAGCATGTTGCATGGTGGTACGTCATCATGTCATGTACGTTGTCAGTTTTGTTGGTTCAACTTGATTGTACCAATTGTGCACGTGAATGGTAGACTTTGTAAATTGTCCTTGATACGAGACTTAAGATGGACGTTAAGAGCACTGAACGAAGTTGTTACAGACAGGATGTTTGATAGTTGGAGTCAGAGGCAATGTGGACAAAGAGTACGTACAATGTAGTAATACATTTGTGGACGGTATATCGTGGTTATACATGTCTGAACGCTAACGTGTGAACCAAGCAGAATTGTCAAAACAAAACAAGTGAATTAGAATGTGTGTTAACATCACTTTTTGTCAAGGAAAGTTGCGATTAATTTTACTAATAAAAATAGTTACAATAACAAAATAGAACTGGTTTTTACCTCTGTAACTAATTTATTATGCTTTTTGTCAATTATTCTAGATTCTTTTGATAACAAACTATTAAGGAACATCCTGTTGTAAAAGCTAATCCCGTTGCTCCGACACTTTTAACTTCGACATAGAATAACTCCGACGCTTTTTACTCCGACAGTTTTAATTCCGACACTTTTAATTCCGACGCTTTTTACTCCGACACTTTTAACTCCGACGCTTTTTACTCCGACAAATTTTAATGTCTATTTATATGGTGATATTGATGAAATGATACCATAATATGATACCATAAAGGTTATAATAGGTTAAGGTTAATGTTATAATATTTTGTAACGTTACAGGAAAATGCGCCGGTGGAGCCAGCGCCCCCTTTCCGAGAGGAGGGGGTTTTAGGGTGCATTCTGCCGATGCCCCCCCCCCCCAAGAAAACAAAAAAAACCCCCAAAAACAAAAAAACCAAAAAAACAAAACAAAAAAAAAATTCCCCAAAACAAGGCATTTTCTTTAAAAGGAATAAGAATATATTTACATGAAACCATATGTCATTTCAGAAATTCTGTTTTGATAAAAAAAAATCATATAAATATAAAAACACATTTACGTCACTTCTATGATGATGTTTTTCCAAATACAATTTCTTTATTTAATGTTATTATGAAATTCGTTTAGCATATATCACCCAGTATCTGAAATAATTGTGTATTAATCTATAGAATGATTATAATTTCACTATTTACCCTCCTTTTTCGCAATGATGCATTTTTATCAAACAAAAAATGCAACTTTTTTCCAAATTCATACTACATTTTTCAGTCCACTTCGATCAAGTAACATGAAAGGAATTAATTGCATTGATTTGTTGATCTAGATATTTGTATAAAATAACATGCAGTTAGTTGCAAGAACCTCCATTTTGTCCGTTTCGACTAGACTAAACGTTCTATTGCGCTTTTATACAATGTTACAGCATTCAAGCATCGAGACAGGCTTTATTCGGACACTATATGTGAAAGGACCTATCGCGCTGCTTTACTATTGTTATGTGATAGCGCATCTGTGCAATGACGCATATTCGTGATAACGTGTTTGAAAGAATACATGTTAAATCAATTTTATTCCAATAGCATCTTCACGGACGTTGATGAAATACATGTATTCTTAATTGGGCAACTTGTGTCAGGCACATAAAAAACCACGCACGTTTATTGTGTGGTCATGGAACACATGTTTAAGACAATATTACAATATTTTCAAGCTAGGTATTGTAATGTACGGTCTTAAGGCCCTATCACGCGGGGATTTTGGGCCAACGTATGAGGAACGATGTGATCGCCGGAAAATTTTGTGCATGCACAAAACTTCTGACGACTGTCCAGCGTCCAAATATAAGTTATGTGGTCGTTATGAGGTTGCCCAGCACACGCTAGACATGTATTACTGTGCGCTGTGCAGTCTTTTCTCATAAGTTTATAAACACGTTGCGAGGTCGCCGATAATTCCAACTACTGTGTAACGATAAGGGATCGCATGCCTAACGCTTGCACAACGACCGTGTAGAGATAGTCTAGCGTCCTGCAACGTGCGCCAAACGACAGCATAACGACTTTGGCGTGTACCTAACGTCATGAGAACGACCTTAACGTATTGTTGATATTAAATGACTTTTCACTATTAGGTGAATAAAATGAAGGTTTGCTTTAGTACTGCATGTTTTTAAAATGATGGAACCTGATTTTCCTCTAAGGTACTTAAAACTAGCTATTCTATATCATCAAAACAATATCATGGATTTACCTTTGTATATTATGAGAAACAAAAGAATTAAGTGTCGGAGACATTGGGTGAGAATGTGGATTGCCATGGAGAGAAGAGTTTGGAATCTACGATCAACTCATGGTCGAACTTAGAGCAGAGGATCCCGCCTCATTCATTAACTTTCTTTGCATGCCTCCGTCAATGTTTGATGAACTTCAATATCGATAAGTTGTTCGAATGTTGTAGGTCGTTGTCAAGTCGTTAGACAAACGTTGCGAGGTCGCTGGTTACCCGTTATGTCTTATGAAAACGTTAACGAGTAAATTGAAAAATAGTTTGAACAATATCTATGTGTTGGGCATACGCTGTCATCGTCGGGCGAACGTTGTTTATGCGTTACACGGATGTTCTGTGTGCGTTGAGAACGTTACTGCATATTGAGTTTTCGGGCCACACCCCAACGTTTGCCAATGTGTTGCATTAAAATGAAGGTCGTTTCTCATACATTGGCTTAAAAAGCCCAATGGGACAGGGCCTTTATAGTTATGGTAAAAATACTAAAGTGTTCATTGGTTTCATGATTGATACACGTACATGAAGCACATGTCCTTATGTCGGAGTAAAATATATAAAATTGTCGGAGTAAAAAGTGTCGGAGTAAAAAGCGTCGGAGTAAAAAGTGTCGGAGCACTTGGACGCCCCCGTAAAAACAACGATTTCACTGCAAGGGAAATGACTTCACCAAGGACGACTCGATTTTAGTTTAATACAGTGTATAAATGTCACAACATTGAGTGGAACATGATTAAATTCATATGAGGTAAAGGATATAAACCGGAAAATTTTACAAATGGCGAATTATAAGGTTTTTTCCCATTTAGAATTAAAAGGTTGTTAGAAAATGACGTCTTTAAATTGAAAAATAGATCCTGCCCTCACACACAAACAACAGAGTAATCTAAAGTAATCCTAAAATTATACAAATGGCGAATCATAAGTTTTATCAAGTTTCTCACATTTACAAGATCGTCTGGAAATGACAACTTTTAATGGAACGTTCGATCCTACCCAAACATGAGTAATGGAATTTAACATATTTGTAATTTAAGATAATCCAAAAACAATACACATGAGGAATTTTATATTACATATATATCATGTCACCATCCAAGCAGTGATAGACTGAAAGGCTTAAATTAGCATCAAATATAGTGCAAATTTTAACATAGGAAATTCTCCCGCAAGACAATGAAATCGGATACAGATCTGAAGACCTACACGCATTTTTAGTTACGAAAAAGTAATTGAGTGTGCGATGTAAGCGCAGTAGTACTCGCTATAACGTGCTCCCAAATTACAGGAGGGTCTTGCTGTTTTTAAATATATTGAAATTTTAGCATATTACTTTATCCTTTCAATATGAGTATTATTATTCAATCTAGAGTGCTCACAGAAAAATAAATAGGTATAAATTTCAAAATATTATATCCATTCAGGCCGACAGCATAGCAAGTATCAAAGAGTAGTAGAAACTCTTTATCTCATAGTCGCTTAAACCGAAATTCTATTTAACTCAAAAGCATGTTCAGTTTCTGAATTTTACCTTCATCTTAAGTTTCGAAGTCCAAAAATACACTTTCCCTATGTTTTTTTCTCAATGTCTAGAAGTGTCATTTAATTTATTTGTACAAAGAAACTGTGATATCGCAAGATCCAACTTTAACCACGACCATTATGTAGTTTCATCGTGACGTCACATTTAAAATCGTGTTTTACGGGCTATTTATTTATGTATATTTATTTATATATATTAACGCCATAATGAATAAGTGTGCCAAAAGGTGAGATGTCTGGCATTTTACGGAAAGTCACTTGATTAATGCGCCAGGGAAAGTTAAAAGAAATACGCCCAATTGATTATTCCCCGGAGGAGGCGGCAATGTCTTGTCGTACGTGAGGCCTTTTGACCTTGATTGTTGATGATTAGATAATTAAATTATATCGGCGTTCAATGTTCATCTCAATATGTTCAAATATATTCATTTAGAGCACTTCAAATGACGCAATACTTTACGCAGTATATCATAATCAAATAAAAAGCCAGAACAGGATCTCAACGAGCCGTAACATGGACAACTATCGTCTTTATAAAATGTTTTGTTAAAGCGTATGAGAATTTCCAGCATACGTCAATTTGAGCGACAATAATATCGTAGATAGCAGTAAAAATGATGAGAAAATGACCGACAATCACCAATCCAACCCACAATTGATAGCGCCTTTGAAGCCTTTAAGTTGTTAAAGAGTGTTCGATTTCCTGTGACGTTCGTTATCATACATAATGTGGACACCAACCTGATGTTCATCAATGCTCATGTGACGACAATGTACACCAGATAAACGGCTTGACAGAGAACATGAAGACGATGGCAGGAGGGTTCGCTAACACAGTAGTGTTACAAACTTTTATGCGATACTTTCATTTACTTAATGAGGATATAGTGTTTGCAATAATCAGTGCATGAAATATATTCACTTCAATATGTTATCACACTATGTTTAATTAAACACATGTAATAAATAAAAAAGTTTCTCTTTTGCTCTATTTTATTATTAACACATTGATACACATGTATATCAGAAAATACGTAATGATCAATAAAATGATCTGGTGCCGTTTTACTTAACAACTTACAACCAGTTGTAAATTTAGGACTTCTGAATAAAGAAAAGAGATTTTTGAATACTCTAAAATATATGCAGTGTTCGCCAAATACAAAATAGGTAAACAAATAAAATACAATAAAAATAGCAAATGTCAACCTTTTCTGCAAATATACGTTTAATGAGTCATCAAATGCTTACAATTTGTCGTAAGTTGTCGAGATGAGTACCATTCATTACCATCTTAATGTCCTCATCGAGCCCGGGTCGCCAGACAATGATATACATGTACCACCTTAATGTCCTCATCGAGCCCGTATCGCCAGACGATGATATACCACTTTAATGCCATCATCGAGCCCAGATCGCCAATGATATACATGTACCACCTCAATGTCCTCAGGGAGCCCGGATGGCCAGACGATGTTATACCACATTTTATGTCCTTAATGGAGCCCGGATCGCCAGATGATGTTAAACCACCTTAATGTCATCATCAAGCCCGGATCGGCTAACGATGTTATACCACCTTAATGTCCTCATTGAGCTCGGATCGCTAGACGGTAATATACCACCTTAATGTCCTCATTGAGCTCGGATCGCCAGAGGACGATATACCACCTTAATGTCATCATCACCCGGATAGCCAAATCTGAAATCCAAATGCCTCTCGCAGAGTTAGTGTCTATTGCAACTATTGCCTACTGGCTCCTTTAACCTATTCACTGACAACTTTCTTGGACGTTCTAAATCCTATTTATTTGAACATGTCGTGGACACTCTAGTACCTATTCAATGGCACCTGTGGTAGGCATTAACAAGAGCAACGCCTAGAATATGGCATAACAGGTCAATCTCTTAGTTTGAAGGGATGAAATTTTGAAACTATAAAAACTTTCCCCCTTTGCCAACAGTTCTGTGAAATACTATTCAAATCCGTGTAATGGGTTATAAGTTGTGGACCGGACAACGATTTACCCATCAAATGCATTGTGACCTTGACTTCGAAGATATCACCTTGGTTCAAGGTCAAGACACACTTTGGATCCTAGGCAACAATACTGTGAAATATCATTCAAATCTATGCAAGGTGTAAAACATTGTGGCCTGGACAAAAATCTAACTGATATAAGCACTGTGACCTTGCAGATATTACCTTGAAAATCAATTGGTTTCATTACCCAATCATAAAAAATAAGTGTGCAAAGTTTAAAAGTACTAGCATAAACGCATTGGTCTGTACCTTCTTTACAAATTGCATTCTCAAAACATTGCTACTTTTACCCCAAAAATGATATTGACCTTTGACCATGATATTGAAAATCAGTAGGGTTCGTCCTCATGCCGCAAGAAATAAGTGTACTATGTTTAAAAGTCCTAGCCTAGACGGTATGGTCTATATCATGTTAACAAGGTGCGGACATACCCAAAGTGCCATACTATAATACGTCCGTCTAATATGGACGAATAAAAACGTATTCACTTGTACATGTGGACACTCTAGAACCTATACATTGGCACCTGTCGTAGGCATTAAAAATGTATTCACTGGTACATGTCGTGGACACTCTAGAATACAGATTGGTAAATGTGTGCACTCTTCAATGGTACTCTAGTACCTCTTTATTGGCACATGTAGTTGGAATTTTAGAACCTCTTAATTGGCACATGTAAAACGTACTCTGGAACCCACTTATTGACGCATGTCGTGAGCATTCTAAAACCTATTCATAAGCAAATGTCATGGACACTCTAGAATCAATTCATTGGCACATGTGGTTGGTATTCTGGAACTTGTTTATTGGTACATATGATGCATTTTCTAGAATCCATTCATTAGCACATGGCGTGGGCATTCTGTCACCTAATCGCTGGCATATGTCGTCGACACTCTTGAACATATCCATGGACACATGATGATGCCGTTAATATTTACTGTATTAACCAAATTATTTGCACATGTTGAGGACATTCTAGAACGTGTCTACTTATTCTTGTCGAAAGCACTCAAGAACACCTTCCGTTCTGCACACATCATGTGATAACTGTATAACCTATAAATCAGGACATGTCGTGCAAGTAAAATTACATTCATCATTCATATTTTGGGCAGTCTTAACACCGATTCATTGACATGCTATTGCTCATGTTGTGTGCATTCTAACACCTACTCATTGAAACATGTCGTGGGCAGTGCATGGATCATGTTGGCATTCTACAACCTATAGACCCATCCACACTTGCGTCATATCAGCAATATGGCGTTACGGGTCAAGGGTCAATGGGGAAAACAATGTACAATGTACTTCGCTCAGTGAAGAGCTTCGATGTTTGAACTCATCACTCGGTATATATAGTACACTGTATTGTACACATATAGTTTGGATAATATTTATACTAATGAATCCTGGAAAATGGATGTATTACGGGATTATTTGGGGAGATTAGGACTTGCAAAGGACTAGTCAAAAGAAGAACTATTGTACATAGCGCAAATGGCATCACAGAACAAGTTTATTTTTGTCATGTCTATAATTATGTTGTTGTTCAAGAGGTTACACGTCTGTATTCCAACGGTTCGATAGTCCGACCGTTCGATGTTCGAATCTTTGTATTTAACAACACCTCCTCCTTCCCCAAATAAATTTAAACGCCTAGCATGGCATAATACGCCCGTCGCTTAATTCGGACGGGGTCAATTCGCATTTGGCATGAGTTTCATGAAAACATCTTACGTTTACTAAAGTTAGTTGCGTTTCATAGCATTTTATCATAGGAATAGGTCCTAGGGCAATAACTCCTGCCAAAATGGTGTTATCAAACCCATCTTCGAACTTGACCTGCAAAAAAAAAATCTTGAAATATTTAAGTCCAAAGCCCCACCCCCTAACACCCCCTCCTAAAATTATAAATTTTTCAAAAATGAAGAAAAAGATATCAATACCTGTAAAATATGTGATAGTTGGTACATTTTACTTGTTTCATGCTAAATTTCATAATGTTTTTACAAAACTTAGATTTCTAATGAATTTTCAAAAAAAAAAAATCTTGAAATTTATAAGTCCAAGAGCCATAAATCCGTCAAAAGTAGGTCAATCGTAACAAAACTCGAACTGGTACTGGAATAAAGCTATATACCAAATTTCAACTCAATATCTTGAAAGTCGGCAAAAAAAAAGTCCGGAAAACATGATCCCGGACGGACGGACGTACGGACAGCGCCATAACATAATACGTCCCATCTAATGACGGGCGTATAAAAATTAGAACATGGTAGTCCGACGGTTCAGTTTCTCGTTTTCCTATAATTAAGAAGCGTAAAGTACTTGAAAGGAGATCGGGCTCGGCTGTATGACATTTGCAATGGCTAACGACATGAACAAGAGGGTAATTAAACTGAAGTTACAAAATGGATTCGAACAAGATTAGTCCAGTACTCAGCAAAGCTCACCGAGGGGCAGAGGAAAGTGGGTCAAATATAAAAGCTAACATTAAAAGAAATCAACAAAGCTGGTCAGGAAGCGATTTTTCAACATTCTCTACAATGTTAGTGTTTTCAATTTTCCAAAAACATAATCTAATCCTGTCTTCGGTTGTTAAGCTCGCCGTGGTTGAGTGTTAGGACTGTAGATTGGAAGGTCTGAGGTTCAAATTCAGTTTGAAGGTCACTGTGAGCGGGTGTACCTTCGTAACTCCGGTAATGAGGGGGTTTTGAAAATGCGCCCATGTTGATGTAGACCTGAAAGATTTCAGGCATAATAAATTTCTTGTATAATTTTACTGTCGCAAGTTTTACCACGATGCATTAGCGGAGCAGTAAAATGTTCATACGCAAAAGTAAAATAATACAATTTATGCCTGCAAATATCCCAATTCTAATTCACTATACTAAAACGCAAATCAAGCCAGCTTAATAACGTTGCTAAGTAGCATTGCAAAGGAAGCTAATTTTTACAAGTTTGACCGTTGAAAATACTTGTTGCATATAAAGCGAGTAAGAATTGGCACGTTTACGACCCCCTTTGGATGCCTGTAGCGCGAGTGACCGGTGGTATATAGCAAACGCCCCCCCCCCCCCCCTTTGCAAAATTTCTTCCCGGAAGATTTGCTTTATAGCAAAACTTCCCCCGGAACGTTTGCTATATAGCAAACTTTCCCCCACGGAATAAATGCTATATAGCAGAACTTCCCCCGGGGGAATGTTTGCTATATAGCAATTCATCCCCTATCCATAGCAAATATTCCCCCGGTGGAATGTTTGCTGTATACATAGCAGATATTCCCCTTTGTAGTATTATTCCGGAAAAAGAAATACGGAGTTTTAAAACCGAAACCAATTTAACTTTAAGTTAAACAACAATTGCTTCCAAAAATTAGGAAGTTACAAGTTACAATCCAAGGTCAAAATGGAGAAAAGAGAATTTATTTTCAAATACGTAAAGAGTGGTTCCTATCTATCGGATTGTTCTAAATATGATAAACGGAAGATCAGAGCAGCTGCTAAAAATTATGTAATCAAGGGAGAAAGTCTACATGTATTTTGGGTAAATAAAAGTAAACAATTTGAGAATCTGTAGACGAGGGGAGCGTGAAAGGTATTTTAGAAACATACCATGACAATATGGGACACATGGACATAGAAAGGACATTTGCAGCAATATCATCAAAATTTCATTGGAAAAATATGTATCGAGAAATTAAACAATACAGTTGATTTGCACAAAACGAACACTTTTTCCCATTACACTTGATACCAACTGAATAAAATATATGTCCTCGTTATAATATACCTCTTTATGGCAAAGAACTTCAATAAGTTTCATCCTACTGTACTCCATATTCATCTTAAATGTGTGAGATCCACTCTGTGAAATTTTCATCAATATATTGGAGAAAATTTTCGTCTTTTCTACATGTATGTATATGATGAGCCCTGCCTTTGTTTGTTTGTTTCTGGTTTGCTTTATTCGTCAGTTTCCGCAGATGATGGCGCAGTGGGATGGGCCGTGGTCTCGGTACATGTATAAGGAGCTATCCTTGGATGGTAAGAATCCGCTGCACGATAAAGAACGGTCTCTGGGAAGGACCGTAAAAAGCGTGGTCCGGTTTCTGTGCTTTGTCGGCCACTTTAAAGGACCCTAGCTATCCATCGCCAAGGTGTCGGAAAGGAGGTGCAGTCTTCTGCAAATATATATCTATGATGTATATGACTGACCAATTGTCGACTGTGACGTTAAGCAATTATGAAACAAACCTCATTCTCTTTATATTTTTTGCTATCCGGGGATGTAAGTCAATATATATAATATGACTTCCCATTTCGTTGCAATTCTCCTTCACAATCACTTTATTTTTATTCTGAGTACAATATTTTCAACATTTGTAGTCTAATATAAGTGAAATCGGAGTGGACTATAGGTTTTCTTTCTGTCTGTCTTCCCGTTAGTCTGTCTCACTTGTTTTCCGCACTTTTATTCAACATGGTTTAAAATATATTTAATGAAAATTGGCATGTTGTGTGAAGTGGACTTACAGAAAAAGTGAGAGCTTCAAACGGACTGCTAAATTGTGGGGAACTTTGAACTTTTGTTATTTTTCTAAAATCTGCGGTAAGTTACTTATTTGTTAACCATTTTTTCAGATGTTGTATGTCACTTGTCAAAGTCAAAGTCTTTAATATTTCAGACAGTATTTATTAAACAAATATTACACTCAGCAGAATTTTACACCCCACCTCTCACACACAATGTTTTCTTTAAACTTGTCAGTTCTTCCTCTTTAATCCTATGTGCTATTTAAAATAGTTAGTGCTGTTAACGAACATGTATATATATACTGTTATGGGGACTTGATGGGCGTGTAAATCACAGGCGGATCTGGAAATAATCAAACGGGGATTGCAGCCTCCAATGACTAATTTTATCCAAAATACGGTCCGGAAGGGAGTGGGGGTGCTGCTCTAAAATTTGCTGAAAATATATATTTAGGGGTTTAATTTTTCGACCAAAATGGGGACCCCCTTAGATCCGACAATGTAAATCAACTCATGAGAATCTACAGCCATCAAAGTCGATTCGTATTACATAACGCAACAACCCAGATAAATTATAAAGGTATAATAATAAAGGTGTAATGCGTGCGATGTCTGTCTGTCCATCAACATTTTGATTTACTTGACCATCGATTTATTCTCGAGAGTTTACAACTTGATACTTTTTTATGTAGAAAGACCCTGATGAAAACCACTGAAATTGCACCTCTGTTAGTAAACTTGACCTTTCTGTTTAATGTCATATGAAAATTTTGGTTAACATTTGCGACTAGGAGATGGTCAAAATTATCCTTCTGCGTTACTTTGTTAACTTCTTGAATACAAATAGAAGCCGCGGATCCAGTTTGTGAAAGGGAAAGAGGGTTGTAAATAAATATAGCTATTTCAAATATAGAGATATATGTATAAATCGCACCCATTCTTTTTTTTTCTGAAAATTTATCCCAAACACTTATTGACTTAATATAGGATAATTTTGATTTTAATATATGAAATCAGATATTCCAAAACATATCATTAAATACATGTATCACCCTATATTCAAGTAATATTGTAATTGTATTTGAATTAACATGTATTCTTGTATTTAACTGTTATACTGTTTTTGATAAATAAATTCAAGTAAAACTATGACTTTTATATGGTAGTTGTGATAGTTTTCCATGACGAAAATTCGTCTTCACAATGTCAGGGTTTTGCGATAACGCATCTCCATACAAACTCCAGACAAAAATTGTTTAAATATTGCAAAGTTAGTGTAGTTTATCATTATTTGATTGGTACAATAAGATACCATGGAACCAATCAGGATGCAGTTTGCAATAAACAACACATTTATGTGAATGATGACTTTTGACTCAATGACAGAGGCAGATTTCACCTTACTACATCTTTAGGGTATTAAAGACAAGCCCACCTATAGTTTGAGAAAGAACTGTTAACAACGAAGCGATGGAAATTCCAAATATGCCTACAAAATCTTCAAAAAGGAGACATAGCCTGAGTTCATAATGGTTAACACAGAGTCATGTTTCAGAGTCAATTTCTAACAAGGTAATTTACAAACCACTCTTTAAATAGTTTAGTGGATCGCACAAACGATTTTTCCCTTTCCATTGTTTCATACGCTTAACCCTATCCTACAATACTCTAAAATATCATTAAATGACTGGAGTGTACTATGTAGCCACTCCAGTATAGAAATTGACTTTCTAACCATTTTTCAAAATGCTCTTAAGATTTAAGTACAGACATTAATTGTTTCGCTTCATTTGACTCTTTAAACAAATATTTTCAATTTGTATTTTTCACTTTTTCTTTCTGAGTAAGTTTCCTTTTCATGGCATACCCATCACCAACAGACTGTGAACGTGTGTAAAAGCTCAAGCAAATGCAACTCACATTACCATTCCCTTTCCAGTAGTGTACATGTTTAATACCATTGTGAGGTAATACACAAATCCAGAAGATGGTTTCAGCATGGGAAAAGCTAAAGTCCTTTTTCCATTTGGAATTTTAACCAAAAAAGTCCATGTCATTGATTCCCCCTTCCCTCACACACTAACACATGTATACACTTCTACATACCAACTTTCCTGCCTAGGACTTCGATCAAAACATGTTGGAACTTCTTTCAAAATAAGTGGGATCCACCGTTTCAACAATATCCAATGTAAAGATGATGGATAAATCCAAACCACAAGTCCAAAAATCATGAAACCATAGGACATACAAAATCAGTGAAAATGAAAAAAAAAAGGAAAATAACAAAATATGTCTACTTGAAGAGCATATGTGAACCCCTGTGATGGAGTGAGATCAGGTGCCCGGGGAGAGTGAGCATCTCCTGCTTGCTAGCAACACCCGTCACATATACCCCGTAGAAAGAGTCAAATCGTGTGAATTCCATATGTATTTATATATGGAGAAGTCGAAGTAGGTAACCTTCTAGTATAGAAGGTGTCAAATCTGTGTAAAGTGATCCGAATCGGTCTCAGTCCAGAATATCATTTAAAAGTCTGGATAACGAGATATCATATGGAGTAATAAGAGTCTCGTAACGACCGTAGAACTTCCTCAGTGACGATGCTAGTCTAGCACATATATAACCCTGGTTGAGCAGCTTAACTGAAAGTCGCCTTGACACATTTTGTGGGCAGTGCATTCATCATGTGGGCATTCTAACACATATTCATTCACACATGTCGTTGGCAGTGCATTTATCATGTGTGGGCATTTTAACACCTATTCATTGACAAAATGTCGTGGGCGGTGCATTAATCATGTGGGCATTCTAACACATTCTATTCATATACATTTGTCGTAGGTAGTGCATTTATCACATAGGCATTCTAACACTTAGGGAGCAACCATTTGATTTTTATAAGGAGGAGGAGGGGGGGAGGGGGGGGGGGGGGCAGGAAGAGTTTTGCAAAAAATAGTTTGGATCAAATTTTTCGGGAAAAAAATAATCCGGACCTAAGGGCCGGCAAAAAAACCCCCCCAATAATTGTCAATAAATAAAAGAATAATCCGGCTCTGAAATTTGGCAAAAAAATATTCAGGTCGGTGAAAGTTTTCCTGCCCCCCCCCCCCCCTAAAAACCAAAGAGTTGCTCTCTTATGCATTGACACATGTCATAGGCAGTGCATTGATCATGTAGACATTCTTACACCTATTCATTGACACATGTCATAGGCAGTGCATTGATCATGTGGGCATTCTAACACTTATGCATTGACACATGTCGTGGGCAGTGCATTGATCATGTGGGCAATCTAACACTTATGCATTGGCACATGTCGTGGACAGTGCATTGATCATGTGGGCATTCTAACACCTATTCATATACACATGTCGTGGGCAGTGCATTGATTATGTGGACAATCTAACACTTATGCATTGACACATGTCGTTTTGCAGTGCATTGATCATGTGGGCATTCTAACACCTATTCATATACACATGTCGTGGGTAGTGCATTTGTCATATAGGCATTCTAACACTTAGGTAGCAACCATTTGATTTTAGGGGGGGGGGGGGGGGAGGAAGACTTTGCAAAAAAAAAGTCTGGCTCAAATTTTCGGGAAAAAATAAAAAATTGCCAATAAAAAAAACAAAGGGTTGCTCCCTTATACATTGACACATGTGAGCAGTGCATTGATCATGTAGACATTCTTACACTTATTCATTGACACATGTCGTAGGCAGTGCAGTGATCATGTAGACATTCTAACACTAATGCATTGACACATGTCGTGGGCAGTGCATTGATCATGTGGACAATCTAACACTTATTCATTGACATATGTCGTGGGCAGTGCATTGATCATGTGGACATTCTAACACTTATTCATTGACACATGTCGAGGGCAGTGCATTGATCATATTGACATTCTAACCCTTATGCAATGACATATGTTGTGGACAGTGCATTGATCATGTGGACATTCTAACACTTATGCACTGACATATGTTGTGGGCAGTGCATTGATCATGTAGACATTCTAATACGTATGCATTGACACATGTCGTGGGCAGTGCATTGATCATGTGGACATTCTAACACTTATTCATTGACACATGTCGAGGGCAGTGCATTGATCATATTGACATTCTAACCCTTATGCATTGACATATGTTGTGGGCAGTGCATTGATCATGTAGACATTCTAACACGTATGCATTGACATATGTCGTGAGCAGTGCATTGATCATGTGGACAATCTAACACTTATTCATTTACACATGTCGAGGGCAGTGCATTGATCATGTTATGGCACAGTGTTATCAACTGGTCTGTTCATCCGGCACTTAATACCCCACTACACCATTTCTGTCTCTAATGACAACAGTGAAATAAGATAAAAATCATATTCTTCAAAATCTATCGTTATCGCCTTAATATATCATTATTCATGAGCGTTCGACCATAAGGTTAAGTATGTCCGTCAGGAGAAATGAGAAAATGTTGGTGAAATGTCCAAAAAAGTAGACCACTTTAAAGTAATAAACTCCCTACAGAGTGGGTAAATTTATGGAAAACATATGCCGTCATCTTCAATGTTAACATATTCATATCAGCAATATCAGCTTTCTTATCTTTCTCATTAATCAAAAGAGAAAACTTTGAAGGTTGTAGATGAAAGAAGCATGATTGCATTATAGAATGGAAATAAGTGTGCTCACAGTCGTTAATTGAGTTACAATATTGAATGTTGGCGTACTGTGGTTTGTAGAATAACATTGTGGACACTGAAGAGAGATGAAATTAAGGGTAATCTGTCAGCAGGTCACATGTCGTCAAAACTGAAATCATATTATCCACTTCCGGTCTCAGGCGTTCCAGTCTTCAAATTATCGCTTCCACTACAGTTATCCTTGCATGACACTTATTATGAGCTTTTAAGTCGATGACAAAACACAAGAAAATTCAATGAAAAAGGATACGTCGATACTAGTATACTCTTTAAAAGGATAAGAGAAACCATGTCATAGGTAATCGTATCTTTCATTTGACAATGTCTTACAATAGTAATATACGCGTCCTTCCCTTGTAGTGACGTAATGTTCTGATCTACAATGTATGTAGATTGGTATTCATTACTTGTCGAATGCCTCAAATGATAAAAATAGTCGTACATTTATCAAATTTCCTGATGTCGTTAAGGAGTCATTTTCTGTAAATGCCATAAAATCCATCGCCTATATATGGATCAAATAGATCCTTATAAGATCATCATCCACAGTGTTTATATGGATCAAACAGATCATTATAAGATCATCATCCTCAGGAAGTTTATATGGATCAAATAGATCCTTATAAGTTCATCATCCTCAGTATATGGATCAAATAGATCCTTAAAAGATCATCATCCTCAGTATATGAATCAAATAGATCCTTAAAAGATCATCATCCTCAGTATATGGATCAAATAGATCCTTAAAAGATCATCATCCTCAGTATATGAATCAAATAGATCCTTATAAGATCATCATCCTCAGTATATGAATGAAATAGATCCTTATAAGATCATCATCCTCAGTATATGGATCAATTAGATCCTTAAAAGATCATCATCCTCAGTATATGGATCAAGTAGATCCTAATAAAATCATCATCCTCAGTATGTAGATCAAATAGATCATTATAAGATCATCATCCTCAGTACATGGATTAAATAGATCATTATAAGATCCTCCTCCTCAGTACGTCTAAATAGATCAAATAGTTCCTGATAAGATCATCATTCTCATTAAGATTATATGGATCAAATAGATCCTGATAAGATCATCATCTTCAGTAAAGATACACGTATCACATAGTTCCTTATAAGAGCATCATCCTCAGTAAGTTTATATGGATCACATGCAAAATGTACATCTTTATAAGATCATTTCCAACAAGTGTAGATGCAGAAATGACTGATAGTTTTGCTTGGAAGTTGCCCCATCAAAAGCGTGTCCAGTTTGGTACTTGAACTGCGTCAATCATTTCTTGTTTGATAGTTGGCCCATCAAATTCGTCTCCTGCTTGGTAGTTGACCCTGATAAGCGTTTGCTGCTTGATAGTTGCCATTATCAAGCCTCTCTGATTCTCCTGATAGTAGTTGCTCTCCCCCCCCCCCTCAATCAAGTGTCTCCTGCTTGGTACTTTTTCCTGACAAGAATTTCCTGCTTGGTAGTTGTTCCTGTCAAGAATTTCCTGCTTGGTAGTTGTTCCTGTCAATAATTTCCTGCTTGGTAGTTGTTCCTGTCAAGAATTCCTGCTTGGTAGTTGTTCCTGTCAAGAATTTCTTGCTTGGTAGTTGCCCATTAAGCATCTCTTGTTTGTTAATTGCCCCGTTAAGCGTTTCCTGCTTTTTAGTCAAGCACCTGCTGTTTAGAAATTGCATCCACAACGATCTGCAGCTCGATGTTAGTTGCTTCCGCCAAGCGTACCCTGCTCCGTAGTTGCTTCCGCCAAGCGTACCTTGCTCCGTAATTGCTTCCGTCAAGCGTACCCTGCTCGGTAGTTGCTTCCGTCAAGCGTCTCCTGCTCGATAATTGGCCCTGTCAAGCATTTCCTGCTTATTAGTTGCCCAATCACGTGTCTCCTGGTCGGTAGTTGCCCCTTTAAGGAGTTTCCTGCTCAGTAGTTGCATCACCTGCTTGATAATTCCTCCCATCCAAGCGTTTCCTGCTTGATAATTTCCCCCGTCCAAGCCTCCCTGCTTTATAATATCCCCGTCCAAGCATCTCCTGCTTGATAATTTCCCCCGTCCAAGCGTCCCTGCTTGATAATTTCCCCCGTCCCAGCATCTCCTGCTTGATAGTTTCATCCGTCCAAGCGTCCCTGCTTGATAATTTCCCCCGTCCAAGCATCTTCTGCTTGATCATTTCCCCCGTCCAAGCATCTCCTGCTTGATAATTTCCCCCGTCCAAGCGTCTCCTGCTTTATAGTTTCCCCGTCCAAGCATCTCCTGCTTTATAATTTCCCCCGTCCAAGCGTCTCCTGCTTGATAATTTCGCCCGTACAAGCATCTCCTGCTTGATAATTTCCCCCGTCCAACCATCTCCTTTTGATAATATCCCCGTCCAAGCATCTCCTGCTTGATAATTTCCCCCGTCCAAGCATCTCCTACTTGATAATTTCCTCCGTCCAAGCGTCTCATGCTTGATAAATTCCCCCGTGCAAGCATCTCCTGCTTGATAATATCCCCCGTCCAAGCATCTCCTGCTTGATAATTTCCCCCGTCCAAGTGTCCCTGCTTGATAAATTCCCCCGTCCAGGCGTCCCTGCTTGATAATTTCGCCCGTCAAAGCGTCCCTGCTTGATATCTGCTCGAGGTAAGCTTCTCATGCTTCATAATTGTCCCGTTAAGCGCCTCCTGTTTGATAGCTGCCCCGGCAAGCGTCCAAAATGCTTGATAGTTGCCCCATCAAGGGTTTCCAGCTTGGAAGTTAAGCGTCTCTTGCTTGGTAGTTGCCCATTAAGCATCTCTTGTTTGTTAATTGCCCCGTTAAGCGTTTCCTGCTTTTTAGTCAAGCACCTGCTGTTTAGAAATTGCATCCACAACGATCTGCTGCTCGATGTTAGTTGCTTCCGCCAAGCGTACCCTGCTCCGTAGTTGCTTCCGCCAAGCGTACCCTGCTCCGTAATTGCTTCCGTCAAGCGTACCCTGCTCGGTAGTTGCTTCCGTCAAGCGTCTCCTGCTCGATAATTGGCCCTGTCAAGCATTTCCTGCTTATTAGTTGCCCAATCACGTGTCTCCTGGTCGGTAGTTGCCCCTTTAAGGAGTTTCCTGCTCAGTAGTTGCATCACCTGCTTGATAATTCCTCCCATCCAAGCGTTTCCTGCTTGATAATTTCCCCCGTCCAAGCGTCCCTGCTTTATAATATCCCCGTCCAAGCATCTCCTGCTTGATAATTTCCCCCGTCCAAGCGTCCCTGCTTGATAATTTCCCCCGTCCCAGCATCTCCTGCTTGATAGTTTCATCCGTCCAAGCGTCCCTGCTTGATAATTTCCCCCGTCCAAGCATCTCCTGCTCGATAATTTCCCCCGTCCAAGCATCTCCTGTTCGATAATTTCCCCCGTCCAAGCGTCTCCTGCTTTATAGTTTCCCCGTCCAAGCATCTCCTGCTTTATAATTTCCCCCGTCCAAGCGTCTCCTGCTTGATAATTTCCCCCGTCCAACCATCTCCTTTTGATAATATCCCCGTCCAAGCATCTCCTGCTTGATAATTTCCCCCGTCCAAGCATCTCCTACTTGATAATTTCCTCCGTCCAAGCGTCTCATGCTTGATAAATTCCCCCGTGCAAGCATCTCCTGCTTGATAATATCCCCCGTCCAAGCATCTCCTGCTTGATAATTTCCCCCGTCCAAGTGTCCCTGCTTGATAAATTCCCCCGTCCAGGCGTCCCTGCTTGATAATTTCGCCCGTCAAAGCGTCCCTGCTTGATATCTGCTCGAAGTAAGCTTCTCATGCTTCATAATTGTCCCGTTAAGCGCCTCCTGTTTGATAGCTGCCCCGGCAAGCGTCCAAAATGCTTGATAGTTGCCCCATCAAGGGTTTCCAGCTTGGAAGTTAAGCGTCTCTTGCTTGGTAGTTGCCCATTAAGCATCTCTTGTTTGTTAATTGCCCCGTTAAGCGTTTCCTGCTTTTTAGTCAAGCACCTGCTGTTTAGAAATTGCATCCACAACGATCTGCAGCTCGATGTTAGTTGCTTCCGCCAAGCGTACCCTGCTCCGTAGTTGCTTCCGCCAAGCGTACCCTGCTCCGTAATTGCTTCCGTCAAGCGTACCCTGCTCGGTAGTTGCTTCCGTCAAGCGTCTCCTGCTCGATAATTGGCCCTGTCAAGCATTTCCTGCTTATTAGTTGCCCAATCACGTGTCTCCTGGTCGGTAGTTGCCCCTTTAAGGAGTTTCCTGCTCAGTAGTTGCATCACATGCTTGATAATTCCTCCCATCCAAGCGTTTCCTGCCTGATAATTTCCCCCGTCCAAGCGTCCCTGCTTGATAATATCCCCGTCCAAGCATCTCCTGCTTGATAATTTCCCCCGTCCAAGCGTCCCTGCTTGATAATTTCCCCCGTCCAAGCGTCTCCTGCTTGATAGTTCCCCCGTCCAAGCATCTCCTGTTTGATAATTTCCCCCGTCCAAGCATCTCCTGCTTGATAATTTCCCCCGTCCAAGCGTCCCTGCTTGATCATTTCCTCCGTCCAAGCATCTCCTGCTTGATAATTTCGCCCGTCCAAGCATTTCCTGCTTGATAACTCCCCCGTCCAAGAATCTCCTGCTTCATAATTTCCCCCGTCCAAGCATCTCCTGCTCGATAATTTCCCCCGTCCAAGCATCTCCTGTTCGATAATTTTCCCCGTCCAAGCGTCTCCTGTTTGATAATTTCCCCCGTCCAAGCATCTCCTGCTTGATAATTTCCCCCGTCCAAGCATCTCCTGCTCGATAATTTCCCCCGTCCAAACATCTCCTGTTTGATAATTTCCCCCGTCCAAGCATCTCCTGCTTGATAATTTCCCCCGTCCAAGCGTCTCCTGCTTGATAATTTCGCCCGTACAAGCATCTCCTGCTTGATAATTTCCCCCGTCCAACCATCTCCTTTTGATAATATCCCCGTCCAAGCATCTCCTGCTTGATAATTTCCCCCGTCCAAGCATCTCCTACTTGATAATTTCCTCCGTCCAAGCGTCTCATGCTTGATAATTTCCCCCGCCCAAGCATCTCCTGTTTGATAATATCCCCCGTCCAAGCGTCCCTGCTTGATAATTTCCCCCGTGCAAGCATCTCCTGCTTGATAATATCCCCGTCCAAGCATCTCCTGCTTGATAATTTCCCCCGTCCAAGTGTCCCTGCTTGATAATTTCCCCCGTCCAGGCGTCCCTGCTTGATAATTTCGCCCGTCAAAGCGTCCCTGCTTGATATCTGCTCGAAGTAAGCTTCTCATGCTTCATAATTGTCCCGTTAAGCGCCTCCTGTTTGATAGCTGCCCCGGCAAGCGTCCAAAATGCTTGATAGTTGCCCCATCAAGGGTTTCCAGCTTGGAAGTTAAGCGTCTCTTGCTTGATAGTTGCAGAGTTCTTGAAATCCTTCAGTCCTACCGGCCAAACCGATTAAAATTGAGAATGTCCGACATGTTTGCGCATTACGTCGTTTATTGTGACATGTAAACTCTCAAAGAGCAAAATGCGCTTTCGCAGTTCTGATGCCAATAAAATCTTTCCTAAATCTTACTCTGTTAAAAGTTTGGAAACTCCTCATTTCAAACCGAATGTTTCAAACATATGTATGACCCCGAAACAACACCGATGCCTTCCTGTCAAAGGGGCCAAGTCTGGACAAAAACGGAAATCATCGTTATTGGAAGGTCCCCTGACAAATTAGCATCAAAACGACAAAAGTATGAGCAAAACCGAGCGGCAAGGGAGTGTAAACCGGAATGGAAGGAGGGGCGTGAACGGTTGAAGCACGATGCAGACAAGGGATGCATTGCTGCCGATGCGGGGAAATTCGGACTAAAACACTGACTATACATGTTGTTAAGATGGGCCAGTACATAACATAGCTGAAGACTTCATGTAAATCAGCAATCATTAGACCAATATCACATTTCCAAATAATAATCAATGTTAAAGTTTTGAACTGAGGTCAAAGGTCACAGTCAAGGTAATGAAAATACTATCGTACCGACGGAAAACTCTTGTCAAAAGGAATATCCGTGTAAAATATGAAAGCTTTATGATAGAGTTCAAGTAGTTGCCCAGTAGCAGAATACTGTGGGAAATGCAAATAAACATGAAAGTGGTGCAACTGACTAAAGATCTTTGAATAATGCAAATGAAGATGAGAGTGACAGAGAAAGTGAAAGTGAGTATGAGACAGAGAATGAATCAGAGAGTGAATGCCAGCAATGTGAAGAAGAAAATAGCAAACTGATTTAGGGAATAATAAGAAAGATGGAAATGGAAACTGAATGGAATTGAATAGCATTTGTTTTATATTTCTTAGTACCATAAATTAGGGCCACTCCTGACTATAAATCACAATTTTTACGCTGAAAATTTTTCGGACTGACTAGTTTTTGTCCGGACTGACAAGTTTGTGTCCAGTGTCAGTCCGAATGACTGACACTCAAAAAAAGATTTCGAGAACTCTGTAGTTGCTCTCGGCACGCGTCTCCTGCTTAATAGCTGGCCCGTAAGGATCTCCTGTTCGGTAGCTGCTTTCGTCAGTGTGCTCGGTGCTGGGGAATTGGTCCCGTCAGGCCTTCCCAACTTAGTAGTGTGCCACGTCGAGCATCTTATGCTAGGTAGTTGCCTCCGTTAAGCGTTCCCTGCCAGGATATTGACCCTGTCAAAGATCCTCTGCTAGGTAGTTAGCCCGTCAAGCGTCCCATGCCAGGATATTGGCCCTGTCAAAGATCCCCTGCTTGGTAAATACCCCGTCAAGCGTTCCCTGCCAGAATATTGACCCTGTCAAAGATCCCCTGCTAGATAGTTAGCTCGTCAAGCGTCCCATGCCAGGATATTGGCCCTGTCAAAGATCCCCTGCTAGGTAGTTACCCCGTCAAGCGTCCCATGCCAGAATATTGGCCCTGTCAAAGATGCCCTGTTTGGTAGTTTTACCGTCAATAGTCTCCTCCTGGGTCGTTGCTCAATCAAACGTCCCCTGCTTGGTAAGTGCCAGCCACAAGCGTCTTCCTCTTGATATTTGCTGCATGTAAGCTTCGGCTTGGTAACTGTCCGGTCAATCGTCTCCTTCTTGGTAGCTCTACCGTAAAGCGTCTCCTGTCTGAGTTTGATGGTGGCCCTTGCCAAGCGTCTCCTGCTTAATATAGTGGCTCTCTGTGCGCGTCTTCTGCTTGGTAGTTGGCCCTGTCAAGCGTCTCCTTCTAGGTAGTCATCTCCGTCAGGCGTCCATTGCTTGGTAGTTAACCAATCAAGCGTCTCCTGCTTGGTACTTACCCCTGTCAAGCGTCCTCTGCTTGGAAATTACCCCATCAGGCGTCCCCTGCATGGCAATTGCCCCGGGTCAATCGTTCCCTGCTTGGTAGTTATCCCTGTCAAGCGTCCCCTGCTTGGAAGTTACCCCCGTCAAGCGACCCATTCTTGGTAGTTCACCGTTACCCCTGTCAAGCGTCCCCTGCTTGGTAATTTCCCCATCAAGCGTCCCCTGCTTGTTAATTACCCTAGTCAAGCGTTCCCTGCTTGGTAGTTTCCCTCGTCAAGCCTCCCCTGCTTGGAAGTTACCCCCATCAAGCGTCCCCTGCTTAGTAATTTCCCCCGTCAAGCGTCCCCTGCTTGATTATTCTCCTGTGAAGCGTCCCCTGCTTGGTAATTACCCCTATGAAGCGTCCCCTGCTTAGTAATTACCCCGGTCAAGCGTTCCCTGCTTAGTAGTTTCTCCCGTCAAGCGTCCCCTGCTTGGTAGTTTACTGTTACCCCTGTCAAGCGTTCCCTGCTTGGTATTTACCCGCATCCAGCGGCATTGCTTGGTAAACTACCCCGTCAAGCGTCCCCTACTAGGTAGTTTCCCCGTCAAGCGTCCCCAGCGTGGTAATTACCCCCATCCAGCGTCTCCTGTTTGGTAGTTACCCCTGTCAAGCGTCCCCTGCTTGGTAATTACCCCATCAAGCGTCCCCTCCTTGTTTAATACCCCGGTCAAGCGTTCGCTGCATGGTGGATATCCCGGTCAAGAGTTCCCTGCTTGGTAGTTACCCCTGTCAAGCGTTCCCTGCTTGGTGGTTATCCCGGCCAAGCGTTCCCTGTTTGGAAGTTATCCCTGTCAAGTGTCCCCTGCATGGTAATTACCCCCATCAAGCCTGCCCTGCTTGGTAATAACCCCAGTCAAGCGATCCCTGCTTGGCAGTTTTCCCCGAGCGTTCCCTGCTTGGTAGTTACCACTGTCAAGCGTCTCCTGCAATATAATTACCCCCATCAAGCGTCCCCTACTTGGTAATTACTCCGGTCAAGCGTCCCCTGCTTGGTAGTTACCCCGGGTCAATCGTTCTCTGCTTGGTAATTACCCCGGTCAAGCGGTCCCTGCTTGGTAGTTTCACTCGTCAAGTGTCCCCTGCTTGGTAATTAACCCGGTCAAGCGTTCCCTGCTTGGTAGTTTCTCCCGTCAAGCATTCTCTGCTTGGTATTTTCCCCCGTCAAGCGTCCCCTGCTAAGTAGCTGTCTCCGTTAATCGTCTCCCTCTCGGTAATTGCCGCCGTTAAGCATCACCTATTTGATAGTTGCCCCCATCAAGAAAAAGAAACTTAACTGTAGTTTTGTAGATAAGAGTTTGATACCGTAAATCCGTATAATTTATTTTTTAAACAAGAGCAACGCTTAGCGTGGCATAATACGCCCGTCGCTTAGCTTGAAGGGGACCAATTTGAATGAATCCAATACCTTGAAACACTGCATAAAGAAATCCGGAAAACTGTAAAATCCTTGGCATAACTCTAGCAAATCCAAAGCAGTCATACCCAAATGCGAATTGGTACTGACCCTCATTTATATAAAGTAATATAGCAAGTTTTAATCCAATACCTTTAAAGATTGAATGTAGAAAGTCCGGGAACTGTAAAATCTTTGAAAATATTTAAGTTCAAGGGCCATAACTCTGGCAAAACCAAAGTAATCATAACCAAATGCGAACTGGCACTGGCCCTCAATGATATAAGGTAATATACGAGGTTTTAATCCAATACCATGAAAGACTACAGAAAAAAGGTCGGAATACTGTAAAATCCTTGAAAATTTTTAAGTTCAAGGGCCGTAACTCTGGCAGAAACAAAGCAGTCATACCCAAATGCGAACTGGTACTGACTCTCATTGATATAAAGTTATATGCCAAGTTTCAATCCAATATCTTGGAAGAATGCAGAAAAAAATTCGGAAAACTTGACCCCGGGCGGACGGACGGACAGCCGGACGCATGGACGGACAACGCCATAACATAATACGTCCCGTCTTAAGACGGGCGTATAATAAGTACGAAATCTAAGGGAAACTGGAGAAAGAAAAGAGAGTTTTTATTTTTCCTTTAACATTGCGCATTCCAAACAAATTTAGGATGACATTATGTTGATTTTTCTGATGAATTTTGTCACAGTGGTGAGTCACGCAATAAGGGTCTTTTTATCATTTATCAAATCAGGATCACTACATTACCTCAAACAGTATGTCAAAGTATACTTCTCTGTTGTTATTCAGTAATAATTACACAATCCATAAGAAAGTTTTCTGCTTTATCAATTAATATATGTTCTTAATTATGCACATCTGTACAACTAGCTGTTTTATAAAAATACAAAACAAATGAATATGTAAAGTACATGAAAAACGACAATATTACTGCATATACAAATTTTACATGTACATTACTCTAGTATTGTTTTATCATTAACTCCTCATTTCTTGTCTCTTTCTGACCCTTGACTGTTTTTCGATTCGGCAATATTGACTCCGATCTGAAATAAACCATGTACATCGAATCTTAATGTATTGCTTGTACAATCCTTATATGTAATGCTGTAATCAATTACCATAACAAATTGATACATTCAAGATTTTCAGAGAGACAGGAAGGAAGCACCACAAACTGTGTCGAAATCGTCCTAATTTTTCAATTTTCTGTTGTCTATGAAAACAGTTTGCGAAAAAGACCAATATCCCCCTCTGTTCTCCAGTTCTGAATTAGTGATACATACGATTTAATTACCATAGTTCAATTCAGTGAGCATGTTAGAGGAAATATATAACACAAGAAAGCATTCTAATCAAGCTAACAGTGTGTACGTTAGACTTAAAACACATGATAGCATTATGATCAAGCTAACAGGACTTACTGACATGTATTCTGATTGCTTTACAGACACTCCACCACTTACTGACATGATTTCTGATTGCTTTACAGACACTCCACCACTTACTGACATGATTTCTGATTGCTTTACATACACTCCACCACTTACTGACATGATTTCTGATTGCTTTACAGACACTCCACCACTTACTGACATGATTTCTGATTGCTTTACAGACACTCAACCACTTACTGATATCATTTCTGATTTCTTTACAGACACTCCACCACTTACTGATATCATTTCTGATTGTTTTACAGACACTCCACCACTTACTGACATGATTTCTGATTGCTTTACATACACTCCATAACTTACTGACATGATTTCTGATTGCTTTTCATACACTCCATAACTTACTGACATGATTTCTGATTGCTTTACAGACACTCCATAACTTACTGACATGATTTCTGATTGCTTTACAGACACTCCACCACTTACTGGCATGATTTCTGATTGCTTTACATACACTCCATAACTTACTGACATGATATCTGATTGCTTTACATACACTCCACCACGTACTGACATGATTTCTGATTGCTTTACAGACACTCCACCACTTACTGACATGATATCTGATTGCTTTACATACACTCCACCACTTACTGACATGATTTCTGATTGCTTTACAGACACTCCACCACGTACTGACATGATTTCTGATTGCTTTACATACACTCCATAACTTACTGACATGATTTCTGATTGCTTTACAGACACTCCATAACTTACTGACATGATTTCTGATTGCTTTACATACACTCCATAACTTACTGACATGATTTCTGATTGCTTTACATACACTCCATAACTTACTGACATGATTTCTGATTGCTTTACATACACTCCATAACTTACTGACATGATTTCTGATTGCTTTACAGACACTCCATAACTTACTGACATGATTTCTGATTGCTTTACAGACACTCCACCACTTACTGACATGATTTCTGATTGCTTTACAGACACTCCACCACTTACTGACATGATTTCTGATTGCTTTACATACATTCCATAACTTACTGACATGATTTCTGATTGCTTTACAGACACTCCACCACTTACTGACATGATTTCTGATTGCTTTACATACATTCCATAACTTACTGACATGATTTCTGATTGCTTTACAGACACTCCACCACTTACTGACATGATATCTGATTGCTTTACAGACACTCCACCACTTACTGATATCATTTCTGATTGCTTTACAGACACTCCATAACTTACTGACATGATTTCTGATTGCTTTACAGACACTCCACCACTTACTGACATGATATCTGATTGCTTTACAGACACTCCACCACTTACTGATATCATTTCTGATTGCTTTACATACACTCCATAACTTACTGACATGATTTCTGATTGCTTTACATACACTCCACCACTTACTGACATGATATCTGATTGCTTTACATACACTCCACCACGTACTGACATGATTTCTGATTGCTTTACATACACTCCATAACTTACTAACATGATTTCTGATTGCTTTACATACACTCCATAACTTACTGACATGATTTCTGATTGCTTTACATACACTCCATAACTTACTGACATGATTTCTGATTGCTTTACATACACTCCATAACTTACTGACATGATTTCTGATTGCTTTACAGACACTCCATAACTTACTGACATGATTTCTGATTGCTTTACAGACACTCCATAACTTACTGACATGATTTCTGATTGCTTTACATACACTCCATAACTTACTGACATGATTTCTGATTGCTTTACAGACACTCCATAACTTACTGACATGATTTCTGATTGCTTTACATACACTCCATAATTTACTGACATGATATCTGATTGCTTTACAGACACTCCATAACTTGCTGACATGATTTCTGATTGCTTTACATACACTCCATAACTTACTGACATGATATCTGATTGCTTTACATACACTCCACCACGTACTGACATGATTTCTGATTGCTTTACAGACACTCCACCACTTACTGACATGATATCTGATTGCTTTACATACACTCCACCACTTACTGACATGATTTCTGATTGCTTTACAGACACTCCACCACGTACTGACATGATTTCTGATTGCTTTACATACACTCCATAACTTACTGACATGATTTCTGATTGCTTTACAGACACTCCACCACTTACTGACATGATTTCTGATTGCTTTACGGACACTCCCTCATTACTGACATGATTTCTGATTGGTTTACAGAAACTCTATCACTTACTGACATGATTTCTGATTGCTTTACAGACACTCCATCACTAACTGACATCATTTCTGATTGGTTTACAAAGATACCATCACTTACTGACATCATTTATGATTGCTTTAAGCCGTCGTGGCCTAGTGGTATCGCCGTCGCCTCCTTATCGGGTTCCAGTTCCGCTCTGGTCATGCCATTGTCCGGTCTTTCGGATGAGACAGTAAAAACAGAGGCCCCGTGTTGTGGTATGCATGGCATGTTAAAGATCCCTCAATGAGTTGGGTGGGTCCGTTGCAAAGGTCAAAATTTGTATGCCCGCATCAGGTAGATGTCGTCACCATATACGTGAAATATTCGTGGTGTGACGTTAAACAAAAATCAAATAATCAAACAATCTGATTGCTTTACAGACACTCCACCATTTACTGACATGAATTCTGATTGGTTTACAGAAACTTCACCACTTACTGACATGATTTCTGATTGGTTTACATACACTCCATAACTTACTGACATGATTTCTGATTGGTTTACAGAGACTGAGATGTATGTGTAGAGTTTCCTTTTTTCTTTCTTCAGTACTTTGTAAGTCAGACTGTTGAGTCCATCCACTGGAGACCTCTCTATGCCAGATTTTAGCAAATGAAATCTACAAATAAGAAAGACTTTATGATCTACAACGGACAGACATGAGTGATAAAACACCTACCTTGTGGTGCAATAGATCCGGGTTTAGTTCCCAGATTGCGCTACTACATGCATGTTAAAAGGTTGGTTTCCTCAAATTTCCGCATCGTCATATAACTAAACAAGAGCAACGCCTAAAGTTGCATAATATACGCCCGTCGCTTAAACTGAAGCCGGAAACATAAGAATTGTGATCTTGGCCTAGCACATATGACCTTGGTCATGACACAACCTTGTGTCCAGGGCAACAATTCTGTGAAATATTCAAACCCATACATTGAGTATCAATATATGGACCGGACAAAGATTTACCCTTCATATGCACTGTGACATTCACCTTGCGGATATGACTTTGATCATGGCATACTCTTGGGACCTGGGAAACAATTCTGTGAAATATTATTCAAACCCATATGCACATGGATACAAGTTATATCCACTGTGATCTTGATCTTGCAGATATGGCTTATGTTCAAAGTCATGACAAACTGCCTTCCCCTAATGACAATTTCTACCAAGTATGATGTTTATACAACAAGGTATGTCGAAACTATGCCTCGGACATAGTGTTACGGACGGACGGACAGACACCGCTGTAACATAATACATCCTGTCGAAGCATGGGCGTATAAAAAGAAGCCCAAATTGGTTTAAATCATTCACCTTAGCACTTTGAACACAACTCCCAAACACTTTCTTTCTGTGTTAAAGATTTGAAAAAAAAACCAAAACATTCTTGTACTAATCTTTAGTGAGAAAATCAAAGATATAACCTGCAAATGGGCCTATATCGCTCATCAGAGTACCTTTGGCAAGACTTCGAAAGACACCTTTTAGATCATTCTGATGCATTTTGTTCGATATTAATTCTGTTTATGCACTGGTTTAACGAATAACAGAAAGAGAAACAGGATAAGAATTGTGAGTACAACATCATTAAATAAAGTTTATTCATACAAAGTTTAATTCATTGTCAATTTTTACAGATAAGTGTTTTAATGTAAAATATACCAAAGCAGTTTTTAAACATTTATCTAGATGTGAAGGAATGTACATGTAAATTCTTTTATAACGCGTGTCACTCTATCTACTCTCCTTTATTCTTAAAGTAGGTCACGGTGCACCAATTCAGCTGAGTAGGAGCTGAACTTGTAATTCTTCTATAGGATGGATGTGACCAAATTCCAGAGCATATCTATCTATAAGGCATTGTCCATTTGATATTCTTGGGGGTGAGGCTGGGATTTTTGGAAAAAAAATCTTGCCCTGATTTTGACTAAACAAATAATCTTGCCCAGTGACGTAGTGAAAAAAAAATCTGTCTCTAATAGACCAGTGTAATCTAAAATCATACTTTGGAAAAAAAATAGGTGTTAAAATTCAATTTTTCTTGGAAAGCGAAGCTCGCCAGAATTCTACATAACACAGATATTTATCTTATTATGATCTTTTGTATTTTAACAGTTCAATCAGACCTACTATATTTGTTGCTTGAACTTAATGGCAAGATTTATCAGCTGATAACTGGGATTCCTATGGGTACTAACTGAACATCTTTTTAGCAGATTGTTTCTATATTGTAATGTGAGGATTTTCGTGCATTCTGTTCAAAATGCTCTGATTTTATTGATGATACCTCTTGCTACATGTACATGTATCTTGACAACATCTTTATTATCGAAAACCCTGAGTTTGAAAGATATAGTGCTGACATATATCCACCTGAACTTCAATCGAACAGACGATATTTGTGATACTTAAACATCTTTCTTAAAACATTAAGATAATTAACCAAAAAACTTATACAAATATTTACGATAGACGTGACGATTTTAGATCTCCAATTGTAAATTTTCCTTATTTGGATGGTCAAAGATGTTCCTAGACTCCCATCATATGGTATGTATATAATTCATTTGGTTTGATTTCCCAGAGCCTGGACTTTCACAAACACACAAACACACACACACACACACACACACGCACACGCACAATACAAATAACGTTGGAAGTTTTAATTCAAGGTTAAAGGTAGCATAAACTTAAGAAAAAAAGAAATAAAAAAAAATTATTCAGAACTTTTATCAATTATTACTTTTGCAATTGGGTCTTTTCGTTATAGAGTTATTTCCCATTTGAGCGGGTATCTGACGTAAGACATGGTGACGTCATACAATTTCTATATCATTTCACGTAATGTTTCGCCGGTTTCCATAGAACTGGTTGACGTCACAATGGGTTGACGTAAAATACCCGTTCAAATGGGAAATAACTCTGTATAATGAAATAATATCTTGGTTTTCAACTGCATTACTATAGGCCTACGTGTTTGTACTTTTTATGACCTCCTAACTTAAGAAACTTGTTGATCCTTGCTCTCTGTATGGAGGATTATTTATAAAGTTTTAAATGTGTGTCCTTTGATTATACTGCTTTTGTGGGGAGTTGAAAGGAAGGTTCGTTAACCGGTTAACCACACCAATTGATTGACTGCTGTCATATCAATTGACTGTCTTAATTCGGTATTGCAACTGCACTTTAATCCCAAGTTTTTGTGATGTCCTTATGTGTGGGGTTTTTTTTCTCCCTCGAATTATTACATTATTAACCGTGCATTTCTGTAGTGACTTCTGTCATACGGCTGAGTAAAATGAGTTTACCTTTTCCTTTGAGTATTGTAATGTTGTACTGGATATATACCAAACATGGTTCAAGAGGGCGGACAGGGGGAGGGGGGGCTCTCCCTCGCACCCCTACAACCTCCTACCCCTTCCTCTTTCCTCCCTCTCCCGCTCTTTGTCCTCTCATCGGTGAAAATACAAAGTATATAGCATAAGTATGATGGACTAAATGTGTACAACACAGCTGGGATGGGTTTGACTGTGCAAAAGAATGAACCATTCCCCACCCCAGGATACAGACAGAATACTGCTATATACATATTAGATGTATAAAGTGGTGAATAAAACAGAATTTTCCAAAAAGGATTATCAAATGGATGGTGCCTAACGACAAAAGTCTGGAAAATTTTTACCTACTTTAAGTCATACAGTTGGAGACGGCTTATCAAACTGACTAAAATGCAAACTCATTCTCACACTTATTGAGAGAAAGATTGTGACAAAATATCAACACTGTACATGCATGCGTTAGACAAAATAATGCGGAAAACATTACCTGGACGTGTGGACGCACCGACGGACAGCGCCATAACAAAATACGTTCCGTCTTACGACGGGTGTTTTAAAAAAAGTGTGTAATTATATCCGATAAATTTAACGTTTAAACGTGTGTATAAACACTGGTCAAATGTGTATAAACATACATATTTGCATATTGAGCGTAAAATTTTGTTAAATATGGGCGTGTATGTTTGTTGTACAAATGTAGCTTAATGTGTGAGTGTGGTGCTGTTAAATGTTTTCACATATGTATACTTGTGGATGAATATACATACTTGCATTTTATAATGAGCGTAAGAATTTTCAGTATATATGGGCGTGTGTGTGTAAAATTGTATATAAATACTTGTGTATTTTGATAAATGTTTCAGTACAAAGAGACAAGTGTGTGTTTTTGATCATGTAAAAAGGTTTATAATGTGTAAAGTCCCTTCAGCAATTTTGATGAAGTCGAAAGTATGAAAAGTTTACGCTGGGCAGACGCCAAACCAGGAGTAATCACAATAGCTTACTTTTAAAAGCATTTGGCTCAGGTGAAAGCGACGTAAACCCCAATCAATTAAAACCAACCATTCTGTATTTAATCTACCAAGTCTCGTAAAATATATCAATGGTTGATAAAACTGTTTAGATTCGAGGTACATCTTTTTACGAAATAGCAAATTAAAGTGAAGTTACTGTAACATTAATATAAACATCGTTAGAATCTGAAAGTTGAATTTTTATTCTTTTGATTCTATACACTCGTTAATTATAAGATTGCCGGAATTATTTACTATGTATGTCAAGTAGTACAGATTTATAATCAAGGGCTTTATAACATCATAGGAGTGACATAAGTAATCAACACTATAACACTTCAGATAACGTGTTCATGTGTTTTGCGATACCTCGGTTCATACGTTAATTTCTACCTTGACACCTCGGTTTATGTGCTGATGTCTACCTTGACACCTGGCTTTGTGCGTTCATGTCTACCGTGACACCTCGGTTTTTCGGCTTATCAGTCTCATACCTACCATGATCCCTCGGTCTGATGTGTTCATGTCTACCCTAACTCATTGGTCGTATCTGTTCATGTCTACTATGACACCATGTTCTTGTGTTGTCATGTTTACTGTGACACCTCGATCTTAAGTGTTCATAGCCGCAAGTAGTGGCCCTAAATGAATGATAGGGCCACAATTCCTTACGTTGCGTAAACTTGCATTTTTGATAAAAGGAATGGCCGGCCCGATTCTACGCATTTTGGCATCAAATGGAGCAAATATCTAACATATATAAACATAAAGCAAACGATCGGCAACGTTAACTTACCCCCGATCTGTCGTCTGAAGACTTTACACACATTTCTTCCCAACCTGTTTCAAATTTGCCGGTTTCTGTGTCAGCCATTCGGTCTCGCGAGATCTCCTTAACAGAAATCTCACAAAAAGAGGCGGAGCTGACGAAAAACACGTGATCATGGGTGGAATCGTGCCGGCCATTCCGTTTATCAAAAATGCAAGTTTACGCAACGTAAGGAATTGTGGCCCTATCATTCATTTAGGGCCACTACTTGCAGCTAAAGTGTTCATGTCTAATGTAAAACCTCGGTCTTATATTTTCATGTCTACCGTGACACCACAGCTTTATGTATTTTCTACTCTGACATCCCGGTTTATGTGCTCATGTCTACCGTGACGCCTCGGTTTTATGTATTTATATCTACCGTGACAATTCGGTCTTAGGCGCTCATGCTCATGTTTATCGTGACATCTCGGTTTATGTGCTCGTGTCTACTGTGACACCTCGGTATATCTGCTCGTGTCTACCCGTTTTATGTATTCATGTCTACCTAACACCTCTGTTTATATGCGTAGGAGCCACATGCCTACCGTGACATCTCAGTCTTATATTTTCAAGTTCACTATGACACCGTTGTCTTATGTTTTCATGTTTACCGCGACCCCTTGGTCTTACGTGTTTATTTCTACTCTGACATTCCGGTTTCTGTGCTCATGTTTACCATGAGACTTCGATTTATGTGCTAATGTCTAATGTGACACCTCGGTTTATGTGTTATGTCTTATCATATTAACGTCATAGATCATATGACCCAGAAGCCATCAAAATGACTATAAGTCTTGTATTGGACCCCTCTACCGCCTTATACGGACTTTTACTTGGACGTTGCACGCTGACTTACAGGGTGGTGGGGATTAAATGACGGGCTTTGTTGAAAACTCCTTCAAAGGAGACATGATCCTGAATCTCGTCCCCTCTGACTGTAAATCGAGACTCCAACAAATCAAGGGTCTGAGCTCGCTTCCAGACCGGCAAAGCACGGATTTCCTAATTTTGATGTCGCTAAACATATCTTAAAACCACGATGTTTTTCTGCATTACCAAGTATGTTTATATATTTCTATGACCTCTCAACTTGAGACACTTGTTGACTCTTGATCTCTATATGGAGGAATATCTATATTTTTCAATGTGTGTCGTTTGATTATTCTGTTGTTGCAATGAAAGGGAAGGTGGTCCCATAAACCGGTTAACCACACCAATTGATTGACTATTGACATATCAAATGACCAACCTAAGTCGGTATCGTAATTACATTATAATCGATTATTTTTGTGATGTCCTTATGTTATGTGTTTTTTCGTATCATTACATTAAATACTGTATATTTCCGTGGTGACTTCTGTCTTACGGCTGAGTCAGTAACTTTTCTTTCTTTATTTATCTGTCCATGTCTGACGTGACACCCTGGTCTTATGTGTCCATGTCTGCCGTGACACCTGGGGCCTTATTCACAGAGAAACTTGAGTCTAGGTCTGAGAATTGAGAACTATGTGGTAGCATGTGTCTTAATACTAAGAATTAATAAAAAGTTTCTGTAAACAGTATATCTGACGAGCTTTCACAGACAAACTTTCGACAAATTCTTAGAATAATGACACATGGTATTTTAGGTATCAGTTCTTAGACTTGGACTTAAGTTTCTTTGTGAATAAGACCCCTGCGTCTTATGTGTCCATGTCTGCCGTAACACCTGGGTCTTATGTGTCCATGTCTGCCGTGTCACCTGGGTCTTATGTGTCCATGTCTGCCGTGCAACCCTGGTCTTATGTGTCCATGTCTGCCGTGACACCTCGGTCTTATGTGTCCATGTCTGCCGTGACACCCTGGTCTTATGTATCCATGTCTGCCGTGACACCACAATCTTATGTGTCCATGTTTGCCGTGACTCCTCGGTCTTATGTTTTCATGTATAACACCTCGGTCTTATGTGTTCCTGTCTAGCATGACACCTCGGTCTTATGTGTTCCTGTCTAGCATGACACCATGGTTTTATGTGTTCCTGTCTAGTATGACACCATGGTTTTATGTGTTCCTGTCTAGCATGACACCATGGTTTTATGTGTTCTCACAGCTCGGACGGACGAGGATGATCACATACATTTTATATTCCTTTTAAGAAAATGTACCTTTGACTTTCCTCTTTATGCAACATAAATTACCTGTTTGGATTGCCTTTATCTTTTCTATGGGTTAACATGTGATAACGAGCTACATCTCCTGTATATCGAGTGATCGTCATATTTCTGCTTCTGATTCTAAATAAACAAAATTATCAATGATATCCATGTTTAAATTTATGGAAACCTGACTGGAATTATGTTGCAGAACGTATTTCCATTCGGCGTGTGCCAAAGTAACCATGAAGAATTCAATTTAAATTAAACTTTATGGCAGTATTCTTGTTCTATAACAAAGGACTAAATCCTGGTAAGTTCCATAATGGCAAATTCCATAATATTGTGAGGAAGGAGATAGTGCAAGGGTTTACCGTACACTATGAATAGTATTATTACCGTCAAAACTGTAAGGGAGGATATAATGTGAGGCTTTACCGTCAATACTGTAAGGGAGGATATAATGTGAGGCTTTACCGTCAAAACTGTAAGGGAGGAGATAATGTGAGGCTTTACAGTCAATACTGTAAGGGAGGATATAATGTGAGGCTTTACAGTCAATACTGTAAGGGAGGAGATAATGTGAGGCTTCAACGTCAATACTGTAAGGGAGGATATAATGTGAGGCTTTACAGTCAATACTGTAAGGGAGGAGATAATGTGAGGCTTTACCGTCAATACTGTAAGGGAGGATATAATGTGAGGCTTTACAGTCAGTACTGTAAAGGAGGAGATAATGTGAGGCTTTACCGTCAATACTGTAAGGGAGGATATAATGTGAGGCTTTACAGTCAATACTGTAAGGGAGGAGATAATGTGAGGCTTTACAGTCAATACTGTAAGGGAGGAGATAATGCGAGGCTTTACCGTCAATACTGTAAGGGAGGAGATAATGTGAGGCTTTACCGTCAAAACTGTAAGGGAGGATATAATGTGAGGCTTTACCGTCAAACCTGTAAGGGAGGATATAATGTGAGGCTTTACCGTCAATACTGTAAGGGAGGAGATAATGTGAGGCTTTACCGTCAATACTGTAAGGGAGGATATAATGTGAGGCTTTACCGTCAAAACTGTAAGGGAGGAGATAATGTGAGGCTTTACCGTCAAAACTGTAAGGGAGGAGATAATGTGAGGCTTTACCGTCAAAACTGTGAGGGAGGATATAATGTGAGGCTTTACCGTCAAAACTGTAAGGGAGGAGATAATGTGAGGCTTTACCGTCAAAACTGTAAGGGAGGAGATAATGTGAGGCTTTACCGTCAATACTGTAAGGGAGGATATAATGTGAGGCTTTACCGTCAAAACTGTAAGGGAGGAGATAATGTGAGGCTTTACCGTCAAAACTGTAAGGGAGGAGATAATATGAGGCTTTACCGTCAAAACTGTAAGGGAGGATATAATGCGAGTCTTTACCGTCAAAACTGTAAGGGAGGAGATAATGTGAGGCTTTACCGTCAAAACTGTGAGGGAGGAGATAATGTGAGGCTTTACCGTCAAAACTGTAAGGGAGGAGATAATGTGAGGCTTTACAGTCAATACTGTGAGGGAGGAGATAATGTGAGGCTTTACCGTCAAAACTGTAAGGGAGGATATAATGTGAGGCTTTACCGTCAATACTATGAGTGAGGATATAATGCGAGTCTTTACCGTCAAAACTGTAAGGGAGGATATAATGTGAGGCTTTACCGTCAAAACTGTAAGGGAGGATATAATGTGAGGCTTTACCGTCAAAACTGTAAGGGAGGATATAATGTGAGGCTTTACCGTCAAAACTGTAAGGGAGGATATAATGTGAGGCTTTACAGTCAAAACTGTAAGGGAGGATATAATGTGAGGCTTTACAGTCAAAACTGTAAGGGAGGAGATAATGTGAGGCTTTACAGTCAATACTGTGAGGGAGGATATAATGTGAGGCTTTATAGTCAATACTATGAGTGAGGATATAATGCGAGTCTTTACCGTCAAAACTGTAAGGGAGGAGATAATGTGAGGCTTTACCGTCAATACTATGAGGGAGGATATAATGCGAGTCTTTACCGTCAAAACTGTAAGGGAGGAGATAATGTGATGCTTTACAGCCAATACTATAAGTGAGGATATAATGAGAGTCTTTACCGTCAAAACTGTAAGGGAGGAGATAATGTGAGGCTTTACCGTCAATACTATGAGTGAGGATATAATGCGAGTCTTTACCGTCAAAACTGTAAGGGAAGAGATAATGTGAGGCTTTACAGTCAATACTGTGAGGGAGGATATAATGTGAGGCTTTATAGTCAATACTATGAGTGAGGATATAATGCGAGTCTTTACCGTCAAAACTGTAAGGGAGGAGATAATGTGAGGCTTTACCGTCAATACTATGAGTGAGGATATAATGCGAGTCTTTACCGTCAAAACTGTAAGGGAGGAGATAATGTGATGCTTTACAGTCAATACTATGAGTGAGGATATAATGAGAGTCTTTACCGTCAAAACTGTAAGGGAGGAGATAATGTGAGGCTTTACCGTCAATACTATGAGTGAGGATATAATGAGAGTCTTTACCGTCAAAACTGTAAGGGAGGAGATAATGTGAGGCTTTACCGTCAATACTATGAGTGAGGATATAATGCGAATCTTTACCGTCAAAACTGTAAGGGAGGAGATAATGTGAGGCTTTACAGTCAATACTATGAGTGAGGATATAATGCGAGTCTTTACCGTCAAAACTGTAAGGGAGGAGATAATGTGAGGCTTTACAGTCAATACTGTGAGGGAGGATATAATGCGAGTCTTTACCGTCAAAACTGTATGGGAGGAGATAATGTGAGGCTTAACCGTCAATACTATGAGTGAGGATATAATGCGAGTCTTTACCGTCAAAACTGTAAGGGAGGAGATAATGTGAGGCTTTACAGTCAATACTATGAGTGAGGATATAATGCGAGTCTTTACCGTCAAAACTGTAAGGGAGGAGATAATGTGAGACTTTACAGTCAATACTGTGAGGGAGGATATAATGCGAGTCTTTACCGTCCGTCAATATTGTGAGGAAGGATACACTGTTTGGTTTTACTGTCTATACTGTGAGGGAGAATATACTGTAATGATTTACCATCAATACTGTGGGGGAGAATATAATGTGAGGCTTTAAATGAATAAACAGAATTATGACTGACCTTACTTATGACAAACAGAATAACTGACCTTACTAATGACAAACAGAATGACTGACCTTACTAATGACAAACAGAATGACTGACCTTACTAATGAATACACAGAATGACTGACCTTACTTATGACAAACAGAATGACTGACCTTACTAATGACAAACAGAATGACTGACCTTACTAATGACAAACAGAATGACTGACCTTACTAATGAATACACAGAATGACTGACCTTACTTATGACAAACAGAATGACTGACCTTACTAATGAACAAACAGGATGACTGACCTTACTTATGACAAACAGAATGACTGACCTTCCAAACATATCGTCATCTTCTCCGCCCCATCCAAAAAACTTGTTGGAAAATCCATTCACCATTAGCATGTGTTCTCTAGACATGGCCACTACTCCGCCAAATATAGACGTGTAAGGTAACCTAAAATAAAATGTCTGAGTAAGACTACTATTGCCCAATCAATTATATCATTACTATGATATAGAATAATTCAGTTAGGTATGGTTTGATATCCTATTATATATCAAGCTCTACACTGAAATAAAACCAATTGTATAAACCCCAATATATAAGACAGGTTAGTCGAAACGAAATTAATATTAAAGTGGACAGGGAGCTACAGAACAGAGCTACACAACAGGGCTACACAACAGGGCTACAGAACAGGACTACAGAACAGAGCTACACAACAGAGCTACAGAACAGGGCTACAGAACAGAGCTACAGAACAGGGCTACAGAACAGAGCTACAGAACAGGACTACAGAACAGGGCTACAGAACAGAGCTACAGAACAGGACTACAGAACAGGGCTACAGAACAGAGCTTTTATTTTTAGGTTAAGATATTTTTTATAAGTTATCGGTCCATTAGATGTTTGAAGATATACACTTTTTAAAATAGTTTAAATCAAGCGTCGCTGAAATTATGTATTATTGATTACACTAGTAATATAATGGCGGAAAAACGAAAGATAGGGTATTAATGCAGTTTGGGTTTACGAAAAAGGGAAAATATAATGAGGATGAAGAACACAATGAAAGCATCAAAAACGATAACGAAGAACACAAAAATACAAGTAAGGTGGAAATAGTTGTAAACAAAGAAAGTTTTAAAATGGCTAAAAGAATTTTCGTGGCTGAGCTAGGCTACAGAAACGGGAAAATGTTATGCAAAATTTGCGAAGCTAATCCACCTGCATCTTCAGCTTATATGTCTGATTTTGCGACAACTGGCTGTACTTCATATAAACGTGAGAGAGTTACAATACACGGAAACAGGCCTAATGACGAGAGTGATTAGAAATTGGGCTACCCTGCATATTCTCTAACAAATGATTTAATAATAAATAAGTAAATACATAAACTCACAATTCTTTATTTTTTGTATCATACCTTTGTTAACAATGTTTACTCTACCATGGCGAGTGAACTATTTCTTGGTGACGACCTAAAATTCTGAAATGGCGACCAAAAAAAATTGTTGGTCGCCATATAGCGACCTGATGATAAGTGTGACTTGGAGCACTGTACAATAGTAGTGCTTGACTGATAAATACCCTTCTATAGAAGTTATATGAAAATTTTCCACAGTCTGGAACGTTCAAATGGTATTTATACAAGGTTAACCACGCCTATTTGTCATCACACTTCACAAAAACCACAATATCTCGAAGGAATACCTATTCATCCACTCTTTCTTTAGCTTTAGACAAAATGAACTCTTTCGAGGTATTCAGTTAAAAAGGGAAAAAACTTACTTGTAATTATAAATATCTATGGCAACAGACATATGTCTAGGGTGCTCTGGACACGAGTACAAGTTATGGTCATTATTAGGAATGAGGTCAACATCGTGGAAAATAAAACACTGATATGGATACTCTTTGGATGCCTCTAAGAAACCCACATTGAGAAGTAAAGCTCGATTAAATGGAATGCTTTTTGCCTACAACCAAAAAAAGAAAACACTTTGTATGTATGTATGTATGTAGGCAAGTAGGTATGTATGTGTGTGTGCGGGTGTGCGTGTGTGTGTATGTGTGTATACATTTGTCTGTTGTTTCATATCTAGAATCAACTATTGAAATGCGAAGAGAATATTTATGAAAATTTTTTAAACATTGATTAACACATTTATTTATCTCTTTAACTGTTTATTTTATACTAACTTACCATATCTATCACAAACAACCCATAATCTAGTTGTTGACGTTG
The DNA here is from genome assembly GCA_035048485.1 of Pteria penguin. Taxonomy (NCBI): domain Eukaryota; kingdom Metazoa; phylum Mollusca; class Bivalvia; order Pterioida; family Pteriidae; genus Pteria; species Pteria penguin. The sequence goes on from CM068581.1 coordinate 16,310,071, forward strand.
TAACATAGCATGTATGTTGTTCAGTAGAATTTTTAAGTGGATATCTCGATCTCGAAATGGTATTATAATGGCCACTCGATGACGGGATTGGCATACTGAAGGTTGCTGACGCCCTCCGTCCCTTAAAGTGTGATACTTCCGCTCTAATTCCTCCCAACTAGGTATGTCAACAATCACTTCGAATGCCCCTGCTACAAATAGAAAGTGTGTCATTATATCTGCGGAAAGCAGGAATCTGGACAAGGTTGTTCAAAATATTTTTTTCCGGTCATAATTTGATTTAAACAAGATCATATGGAGAAAGTTTGCCATTTAGCCAATTTGTATAGCGGTCACATTGGACAATTTTTGGTTGATTGGTGTTTTTCGTCGCTTTCAACAATATTTCAGTTATATCGCGACATGGAAGCAGGAGGTTACCAACCTCTTAAACATAGTGGCACAACCCGAGAATCGAACCCGGATCGTCGGCGCCGCAACACAATGGACAAAGACCAGATTGTAATATGTACAATGTATATGGCTTATATAGCAAAATAAACCAAAATAAGAATTGTACCCTTCCAAAATCTCTCGCGATCAGGTTCAAAATCTAATTCCTAGATACTCAGATTTTAAATACACAGACAATGAACCATGTTGGTTCAGCCTCCGATGTTCTTATTATAGATAAACTTCTGATGCGACGCGCCTTATCAAATCTATTGTGATAACTGAAAATTTGACGATTTTTTGGTGTGTTTTCTGCTAAAAACCACATTGGATCAAGCTAGAGTCGGAAACGATCAACAAAGAAATATGAATACGAAATGAGCAAACAATATATTTTCAAAGATCTTGAAAAAAACGTTATTTTTATTTGAAATTTTGAAATCAGTATTATAAGTATATTTCGCATTTTCTGTATTTTCACGAAGGGCCCACTTTGGGGAAAACGTTAAAATGTGCTGGAAAGCCATGTACCATACATTCTTTCATGGGTAAAATAGTCCAGACTGCATAACATAGTTTCTATACATGTCCTTCACTTGGTCAAAGAAAGGCAATTAACGAGAGCCGTGATTGGCTGATGTGGTGTAGGGAGAGAGGGACTACTATTTCAATGTATCAGGAACTGTGATTGGATGAAATTATTTGATTTATGTATAAATAAAGATTGATTCTGCTGTAAAATCATGAATTTTTATCTCATTTCGCTAATGTAAAGATTTAATGACCTAAAAAGGGGTGGTTGTTTACATTTGAATTTTGGCCAATTTTGGGGGGTATCCCCCTTCCAGCATGATTTTCTCGAAATTAAGGTGGATAACCTATGGTAAACTGTTAAAATTCTGATAGAGGAGGGTCTGACAAACATTTTGATATGTGGATTATATATAGCTAAAATGTAGGATGTTGTGTAAATCTTGCTGGAAGTTCGGTAATTTAACATGGGACCCTATGGGAAATGGAATTACTATGCTTTGACCACTTTAACTGTCAAACCGGATGTACATCGGAGTAATGTAGAAGGATGTGTTTACGTGATGTAGAAGGATGCGTTAAAGGTAATGTAGAAGGATGTGTTAAGGGTGATGTAGAAGGATGTGTTAAGGGTGATGTAGAATGATGTGTTAAGGGTGATGTAGAAGGATGTGTTGAGAGTGATGTAGAAGGATGTGTTAAGGGTGATGTAGAATGATGTGTTAAGGGTGATGTAGAAGGATGTGTTGAGAGTGATGTAGAAGGATGTGTTAAGGGTGATGTAGAAGGATGTGTTAAGGGTGGTGTAGAAGGATGTGTTAATGGTGATGAAGAAGGATGTGTTAATGGTGGTGTAGAAGGATGTGTTAGGGGTGATGTAGAAGGATGTGTTAAGGGTGATGTAGAAGGATGTGTAAAGGGTGATGTAGAAGGATGTGTTAAGGGTGGTGTAGAAGGATGTGTTAAGGGTGGTGTAGAAGGATGTGTTAAGGGTGGTGTAGAAGGATGTGTTAAGGGTGGTGTAGAAGGATGTGTTAAGGGTGGTGTAGAAGGGTGTGTTAAGAGTGATGTAAAAGGATGTGTTGAGAGTGATGTAGAAGGATGTGTTAAGGGTGATGTAGAAGGATGTTTTAAGAGTGATGTAGAAGGATGTGTTAAAAGTTGTGTAGAAGGATGTGTTAAGGGTGGTGTAGAAGGATGTGTTGAGAGTGATGTAGAAGGATGTGTTAAGGGTGATGTAGAAGGATGTGTTAAGGGGTTAATGGTAGTTCTTGTTTGTTCAATTCTGAAGTAAAAGGTTTTTAATTTTCCGGATTTTATAGTTTTTGCACGTTTTAGGTAAACCTTTTTTGTTAAGGATGTCAAAGGAAGGAGCTGTACTCAAGTATTCAACCAAATTTCATTTTATCGCAGTGTTCTAGAACGATGTACACTCCTTTTTAGTAGATTCTGAAATGGACTTCTTACTTGAGAAAATCGTCATGCTCTATCGTTCTATCATGGTTGTGCTTTTTAAAGAGTCTTGTTGAGCGTTATTGTCCCACTTGGACCTCTTATATATATTCGCTGACCACACGAATAATGTCACTTGAAAATCTAACCTCTGTTCTGGCCACAAATAATAGATGATATTGTAAATCATGCTAGATCCCTGCAATCTGAATTTAATGATTTAAAGTTTCGATAAATATATATATATATATATATATATATATATATATATATATATATATATATATATATATATATATATATATATATATATATATATATATATGAAGATTATTAAAGTATATCAGTGGCCTTCTTATGTCGTCTCGCTATTTATACATATTACTATCATTATATCTATTATATTCTCGTTTTTTTTCAGACTGATACCATACGAGAGAAATAAAAAATTCTGAAGAGGAATTAGAAGTTGATTTTACTATGGATTTGCAACATTCAGACGACAATTTGGATTTAAATTCCGATTCTTAATTCCCGGGAATAGATATGGAAACCATAAATTTCTATTTACGGCAATATCACAAGAAATTTGATCAGCATGTTACATAACTTTATGAGAAATTCCTGCGTTTTTATCGTGTCTCGCGTCTGTCAGAAAGCAAGTTGTCGTGCTGAGGTGTAGAAGGGAATATGTTACATCATATATACCAGATCATCTGATAGGGATCTATTACAGTGACAGTGCGGATGCGCAGTACGGATGGATCCAACCGCACATTGTAAACGTGTCTGTACTGTTTAGTATGCAGTCTTCGGATTTTCAAAGAAGCGTGTAGTTATAACAGAGGACACGTGTCCCTATACATTACAGAGCTTCCATAAATGCCCAAAATATATCGCCTGTCCGATAAAAGCTAAAAAAAATTTAATATTCCAAGAGATGATGTCTGCATCGATATGGATTGACCCCTACTGGGGTAGTTAATATTGATGAGACAGTATTTGAGAAATCAAATCTATTTTCATAATTTCATAAATTCATTAAATGAATAAAAATTCAAACAAGATAAATTTCTGTTTATTGCATAATTGTAAGGAATGAAAGTCTCGTCAAGTGGTTTGCTTTGTCAAGAAAAACGAGAAATCAGATATATGAAGGGCTCTTATGACCAAAGATCTTCTTTGATACTTGTTTTCTACCACTGGTGTATGTTTGGTTTAAGAAACAGTTGCACTTACATGGGCATGGATGTGCAATATCTGGTTCTAGCAGCAGTTGTACTTCATGGAAGTTGATGCATCTGACTCCGAGTAGTAATTGTTTTACTCTGCATTGGCAACATGGGCAGAATAGACATACCTAGGGTACAGGCACGCAGAGGTCTAGATATAACTTATATGGTTATAACTTGCCATTCACACTTCATGTTGTTGTAGTTACTTCAAAGGGCAAAAACATACACGCCAGATCGCACCATTTTGCTTCATTTTTTCAAAACATTCTCGGGAAGCCCCCACCCCAAACATCCCTATACTTACCCCCTTGGTCTTCGTAAACACCCCCCCCCCCCACTTTCTCCTCCTTTTCGGATATAGTTCTGGATCCGCCTCGGAACAGAAACCGGCGAAAACATGCACTATCCAGAAACATAATGTCATCCCCCTTACAACACGGAAATAAAGTGATAGAATGCAGTTTCATAATAAGCAAAGATATTCCGGAAATGAAGTGATAGAATGCGGTTTCATAATAACCAAGGAAATTCCGGAAATAAAGTGTTAGAATGCAGTCTTCTAAAAAGCAAGGACATTCCGCAAATAAAGTGACAGAATGCAGTCTCATGATAAGAAAGGTCACTCCGGAAATAAAGTGATAGAATGCGGTTTCATAATAACCAAGGAAATTCCGGAAATAAAGTGTTAGAATGCAGTCTTCTAAAAAGCAAGGACATTCCGCAAATAAAGTGACAGAATGCAGTCTCATGATAAGAAAGGACACTCCGGAAATGAAGTGATAGAATGCGGTTTCATAATAACCAAGGAAATTCCGGAAATAAAGTGTTAGAATGCAGTCTTCTAAAAAGCAAGGACATTCCGCAAATAAAGTGACAGAATGCAGTCTCATGATAAGAAAGGATACTCCGGAAATAAAGTGATAGAATGCGGTCTCATAATAAACAAGGGCATTGCGGAAATAAAGTGATAGAATGCGATCTCATAATAAGCAAGGAAATTCCGGATATAAAGTGATAGAATGCAGTCTCATTATAAGCAAGGAAAATCCGGATATAAAGTGATAGAATGCAGTCGTCTAATAAGCAAGGACATTTCGGAAATAAAGTGATAGAATGCTGTCTCTTAAAAAAGCAAGGACATTCCGGAAAAAAATTATAGAATACGGTCTTATAATAAGCAAAGACATTCCCGGAAATAAAGTGATATAATGCAGTCTTATAATAAGCAAAGGCATTCCCGCAAATAAAGTGACAGAATGCGGTCTTATAATAAGCAAGGACATTGCGGGAAATAAAGTGATAGTATGCGGTCGCATAATAAGCAAGGACATTCCGGAAATAAAGTGACAGCATTCCTCTTCCAATATTCACATCGTCCTATGGTGTTATTTCTTTGTACCACGTTTAGTCAAAATCCACCGACAGGTTCAGGAGATGTTGCGAAGACAAGGTATTTTGCATAGAAAAATCTAAGAAACTCTAAGTCCAGGGACCATAACTCATGTCCCTCGACTCCCATCATATGGTATCTATATATCTCAATTAGTTCGATTTGTCAGAGGCTGCCTCGATGTTTTGGACTTTCATAAACGAAATTTACAAATTACTACTAAACTTTAAACTCAGGCTTACAGATATCACAAGCTTAGAAAAACATTCGGCAAATTCTTTAGATCTTATTCAGAACTTGTATCTAAATTTGGAAATATTTCTTTTCAAAACTATGTATCCAATGGAATTTCCCATCCTAATTTTTAATGTGATCTCGTATATAAACTAAGGAAAGTAAAAGGCTCCGATAACGTTATTTTATCATGTAATGAAATAGTCAAACGTCTTCTAAATAGACAATATGACATTGAGATCATCAAAAAGACTATAGGTCTTGTATTTGGTCCCTCTACAGCCTTATGCAGACTTTTACTTGAACGTTGCAAGCTGACTAACAGGGCGGTGGGGACTATATGACGGGCCTTGTCCAAACCTCTTTCGGAGGAGACATGGTCCTGAACCTCGTCCCCTCTGACTGTTAGTCGGGACTCCTACAGATCTAGGGTCTTAGCTCGCTTTCAGACTGGTAGAGCACGGTTTATCATGTTGATGTGGCATATATTTTTATATCATTATGTGTTTTACAATACCTTATGCGTTTATATTTTTATGACCTCCGAATATGTTCTTTACATGGAGGATTATTTATAAATTTCTAAATGTTCGTCCTTTGATTGTTCTGCTGTTACGGTGAGTGGGAAGGTGGGCCCGTAAACCGGTTAACCACACAATTTGTTTGGCTTTTGTCAAATTAAATGACAGTCCTAAGTCGGTATCGTAATTGCACTACAATCAAATATTTTTGTAATGTGTTATATGTGCTAGTATATTATTGATAATCATGTATTGATGTACGTTGGGCGCCATTGTCGCAGGGTCGTTCATAATTGTACAAAATATACAATATTTACTGTAATTTGGTTCCGTTTATTTCAATATAGCCTATAAAATAACAATAAAAACACACTTACTGACATACTCTCGTATAATTTATAATTTATAACTTTAGAATTATTTAGGTATTAAATAAATATAAAATAAACCGAATTAATATCATTATTCATCAAAAAGTTCGATAAATAATACACGCAAAGTTAATAAATTATAAATTTAAGATTTAAACTTACCACTAGGGCGATGTCTTGAAATTGTATGTGAATACAAATTTCTTTCAGGAAAAACTACTTGTTCGATGTAAATCGAGTGCAAGAATGATGTTAGGAAGGGTTTGGCATTCGAAACTTCAACTCTCATTCCAGATATAGAAACTATTTCATCCAATGAAATACTTAGATATGAAGACGTTAAACCGGACAAACAAGTTTGGACAAGGACAGTGTTCACACATACATCTACATACAGGTGAAACATATTAAAAGCAGTAGTTAGTAGCCTAACCAGGATATATGCATGTAAACGCATATTATATCATCTAAATGTATACAACGAAATCGAACAGGCTGGACATTTAAACATTCCAAGCTCACTATACTTATAATGCAGTCGCGGAACCAGGACTTAAATTAATTATAAATGTACAAGTGTACTAAAGAAACGATATATTTCTCATTGATAATACCATATTTAAAGAGAATATAGAATATTGTAAATTGAATTTAAGCCTCTGTGACATATAGCTCCATGGTGACTTCTGCCACATAACTGAGCCAGTAACTCCTCTTTTTTCTTTTTTAATTGTGTTGACAGCATTCCCCTTCCAATATGCACACCTTCAGAGTGTGTTCATTCTTTGTACCAAGTATCATCAGAATCAAAACTCCCATAGGGTTTAAGAAGAGTTGCGAAGACAAGGTATTTTAAGAAATTCTAAGTCCAAGGGCCATAACTCCTGTAATTTGTTTGGACAGCATTCCCTTGAAATATGCACATCTTCATATATTGTTCTTTCATTGTACCAAGTTTCATCAAAATCTCTGAAAAGTTTAGGAGGAGTTGCGAAGACAAGACAGGTGGGACGGACGGACAGACAAACGAGAGCATAATAGCATAATACACCCACATTTTATGTGGGCGTGGCGTATAAATATGATATTCTGAAGATTCTTATGAAAAAATTATGTCCTCTAAATGCTTCCATTCATTAAGGCTATTTATCAGTTTGTCAATTTCCGGGCAGGATGTTCTTGTTTCTAAAAATGGGGGATCTTACACTTATCGAAATTATTTTCACTGAACACCTCATTATACATTATGCTGTACTATATCATTCAGAGTTATCTTATGTGGTGAGATTGTAGTGAGAGGAGTTGGCCTGCATGTCATTTAGGGACACAATGTTAAATGCCCGTAAGTCACGGTATGTATTTCTTTTTATCTTATTTTAGCATAAAGTCATCTCAGTGTAATGGCAATTAAAAGATGGTAATTTGTCACACTGTTATAACCAGTAGTATCCAGTATATTTTTAGGTTTGTTCTTTTATCCTTCTGAAGAAAACGAATTTAGTCGTAACTTCCCCTTCAGTCTCCGATTTATGCTTATTTGTATGGTGGTATATTACTTTTAATATGATCCTGTCGACCTGTCAGATGATGTTGTCGACCTGTCAGATTTTATATAACGTCAGATGATGATGTCGACCTGTCAGATTTTATATTACCCTGTCAGATATCGTAAACTTTTCGGATGTAATATGAACTTGTCAATCTTAACAAAAATATTCTGTAGACGTAATATCTCACAAATGAGTGACAGATATATTGCACCAATGGGCGTTGTGTTTTATTCTTTAAAATCAGTTACATTAATTTTACACGAAACAATAATTCCTTCTCATGAATAAAAAATAATAAACCCTTACCTAAGTTTGGTGATATGAGGGGACATAACGGTTTGGATTTTGTGCCACCAATTGAATTATGTGGATCCAGAGAGAGGTATAAGACATTAGATTCAGTACATTGTCCAATCAGCCACATTAAGTAGTTACATTTCTTCGGTAATACCAATCCAAATATTATAACTTGTGATATCACAAACAGGAAAAAGAGAAGCGGGATAAAACGGAAGCGAATTATATCAAGAATTGTAAATAGTCTGAACGTCCTCTGATACATGCAAGGATTGTTATCTCTTGTCGCACAACGGCATTCCCCTCCTAAGAACTGATGAACCATAGCTGAAGTAATTAGTTATCATAATTGAAAAACTGTGTAGGTGTTCTTTTTATCTGCAACTGAAAAATAAAACTTAATATTAAAAACTTTATGTTTCAGAATGTGTCAGAGATATGTAGGTTTAAAGTTTTGTCTCAATATTTCTCGATAGTTGTACATATTAACATATTGAAAAGTATTATGAAAGGGAGGGGGGCTGTAAAAACACATACACACACAAACACACAGACACACTCACACAGATATATATATATATATATATATATATATATATATATATATATATATATATATACACTGGCGGATCCAGAGGGGGGATGGGGTCGTGGGGGTCCCGACCCCCCCCCCCACCCTTTGAGATTCCTATAAATGACCTTCCAGAGAGAGAGAGGGGGGGGGGGGGGGAATCCACGCATTACAAACAATAGTATAATATTTGTTTTATGCCGTCACTCAGAGCGCCGGTGCATGCTGTCTACAGCTGCTCGCCGGATAGGGTTTGCCGTTTTAACGGTTTAGAACTGTCAAATTTTATTAATTGCTCTGCGAGATGCAATGCAACATAGTAAAACTCCTGATCAATGAGGCAAGTTTACACATGGTGAGTGGCCATGTTTTGCAATTATGTAACCGTCAGACGGACATAAAGATAATATATGCATATAAAATAATATAAAAGTGAATGAAAATGGTAAGTTTAACTTTTATACCCCTTGATGCTACATATTCAAGTGGGGTGGGGGGGGGGGGGGGGGGGGGGGGGGGGGGGGGGGGGGGTGGGGGGGAATCAAATGGTCGTTTTTTATGGGAGCAGACTCATTGAGTGGACAAAGAGTCGCTTCACTAAGTTATATTTCTTTTTTTCTGTTTTGTAAATGAGAGATTTCTATTCAAACCATGCCTATTCTTTAATGATATTGATAAAGATCCAATTGCCTTAAAACTTGGAACATGACAACCTCCCTTTAAAACCAATCGTAACAACTCGTCCATTTCCGTACGCAAATACGACTCGTACGTACTACGTAGTCAGCCATTGGGACTACTTCCAGTTGTTATGTAAACACACATGGCCATGATCAACATGCCTGTCATGTTTGCACTAAAATAGGCAATTATGCTTATTGCCTGCTTTTGTCTATATTTGTTTCTCTCTGAATGGGTGAACTAGTATGAATTTTTCATGTCGGAGTCTACACACGTGCACTGGTTAAATGTCACTTCGAATTTCCTCTGATTCGTTTCCAATGCTCTAACATTTAAAATAAAAATGTGAAATTTGCTACGATTACTGAATTACCGTTACGATTGTATAATATTCATCAAAACGCGTATTACATTTCATACTGAACTTCTCATATCCTAAATTACAAAAATCCTATGAACTTTTTTTTTACCTCATTTCTCAAAGTGCTCCTACGACAAAAGCCGAAGAATTGAAGCGATTTGGTATATATCGCTGCGCCGTGGGGCTTCCGAGTCTATTTTTGTAAAAAATGGCGATGGTGTTCCGATTGCCTATAAAACGTGATGCGTCGACAAATGAAAAAATTCGCCCGAATTTCCTCCAAACTTTCTGAACTTTTATGAACAACGCCTCAATTTGTTTATACATATACAATCTAATTACTTATTTGGGTGTAGAAATGAAATTAAAATTGGTAAATCTAGACTTAAAATTACAAACAAAGCATTTTCCGAATTTTGTAGGACTAAGACGATAAAGTTGGGAGTAAGAACGGTTAGGTAAATATTTATAGGAGTTTTTTTATTCATAGCACTAAATGTTACTGCGCCCTCTTCATATGTTGTGTGTGGCTATGACCTTTTCTTTACGGTGTTTCGTCGTATTAAATATTATGTACAGAGGGTAATATTATGTAAGCTTGTATGTTTTGGACATTTGTGGCGGTGTGGCTAGTTAAACAGGAGACGTTAACTCCCCCAACAGAACCTTTATAAAACATTTTAGAGCACGACTCGGTGCTCCAAAGTGACTATGTGCTCGAACTCGAAGTTTATCGAGGTTATAGAATATCTGGAGCATGACAGCGTGCTCCAATCTCGAGTAATTTCTCAAAAATTTCAAAATCGGATAGGACCATATTCAGAACCGTGCTTGTATGCACTCACAGGAATCGGGATCGAAAGCGTAAAGATTATAACCTCACCCGTACTCAAACTCAAAAGTGAGTAGGGTTTGGAGTTTGAATACAGGCTTAGAATCGAACACGCGTAAAAGTTTTTTTAGCTCGGGTGCTGGTCTCACCTCAAAATTTCAGGGACCCATGCATGATCACTGTGGTACATTGTTGTAAGTGCCACAGATACATGATTTTAATTCACTTTCGTATTACGTTTTGAACATTTGCAGTTAAAATGTCAGTAATCTTATGGTATTGTACATTATAACTTCAGATACTATTGACCCAAAAGTACATGTACATTTTCTAATAAAGCGATATGTAAAGCTATGTGTGATTAGGATGCCTCCCACATTTTTTGGGTTTAACCGTTCTTGCTCCTAGAATCTGTGAATTAATGTCAACTAAAAGTAGCATTATAGATAATTACGTGCATTATACGTACTTTCTTTTTATGTGTTGTTGATTGATGTAGTGCATTAAAGTCATTTCTAACATATGAAATATTCAAATATTGTATAAGAAATAATACTCAACAATATGTTATGTCACTCAATACCCGACTTGGTAAAAATAGTACAGTTGTCTTTTTGAATTTGCTGTATGTAATGAGGTAGAGAATGTTCGAAAGGCCAACTAAATAGCTCTAGAATGAAACCATTTATATGTTATATTGTAACTTAAATACTCGAAAATCTTAATTATTGTATAGAAAACTCGGCATTCTGTCATAATTTTTAGCTTAGTAACGGACTGCTCCTATAAAAAACGACTATTTGATTCGCCCCCCCCCTGATATTGAGGTTCTTCTTTACGTGTAAAGTAAGCGGATTTACCCAAAATATTAGCCTGACCGACGGGGTTGGACAGGCTAGTAGTACCTGTGATAATACCCAATCACGGGACACGTACATTTGTATGCCCCGGATCGAACCATCGGGGACATGTTGTTTTGTCCTGTCTATCTGTTTGTTTGTCTGTCTGTTGTCAACTTAAACTTTCGCCATGACTTATAAACCATGACATTTACAGATAGAAACTTCATATTTAGCATGCATAGTCAACTAATAAAGCCCTATCAAATGACACCAAGGTCAATGGCATTCTGACCTTGACTGTGACCTTGAGGCTAAAAATAGCTTTTTCCGATTTTGTTGCCGCCAGTGGCATTGCGTTTCACAAACACATCTTGTTTATTATGGAACATGTGTAAAATGATTTTTAAGCCGTAGTAATCAAAATTATGCTGCAAATTTCATACAAGGTTGCACTTGTCAATAATTCCATGAAATGAACTGTGCTGCCTATATATGGTCGCAGGTGCTGAGAATGTGTGATATGACTTTATGTGAAGAATGTTGAGTGATGTTGGTCAGAATTGAGAATATCTGTTGGTAGAGCACTGTGATTAAATAGAAGGTTGCGAGTTCGGGTTCTAGCTTTCTCCCAGTCCCTTTTCTTTCACACGGTACATGTGTTAATACCGAAGCAAACATCTCCGAAAAATAATAGATAAAATATAAATTTGAAAATTGTCTGGATTGTCGACTTTAGACATGAAAGTCTTATATATTGAATTTCATAAAATAAAGCAATGTTGATTTTGCGGGAAAATGCCGATCCCCCCCCCCTTTTAAAAATTTCTAGATCCGCCCATGAGTCTTGTATATTGAATTTCATAAAATAAAGCAATGTTGGTTTTGCGGGAAAATGCCGACCCCCCCCCCCCCCACCCCGCCCCCTTTAAAAAATTTCTAGATCCGCCCATGTATATATATACCTACTGTCTTTCCGAGGAATCATTCTTTTATTGGTTTTCAACCCTCACTATTTTTCTGTTCAGTCGTATTTGAGAACGAGAATTTCGTCTTTAACATTCGCCAACAAACCAGATATAGATAGTTTAAATCAAATACATGAACGACAATAAAGATGTGCTTATCTTTTCTGGATTAATTTTTCATAATTGTTCTCAATCTCGTATTACAACATTTCCTCTGACTTCACCTTTGTGAGAAATGATGTATCCATAAAAATCTTTCATTTTCATGATGTAAACTGTATTGTTTCTTATTTTTATTGATTGATTGATTGATTGATTCTTATTTAACATCACATCACGAATATTTCATGTATATGGTGACGACATTTGCCTGATGCGGGGCATACTAATTTTTACCTTTGCAACGAACGCACCCGAAGCAGTGAGAGATATTTAACGTGCCATGCATACCACGACACGGGGCCTCGGTTTTTACTGTCTCATACCAAAGACAGGACAGCGGCATGACCAGAGCGGGACTCGAACCCCGACCTCCCGATCAGGAGGCAAGCGCGATACCACTAGGCCACGTCGGCTTTACCATGTGATAACAATGTATTCGATAAATTTTTCTTCAATTCTATTGAGACGTCAAAATGTTATATTATGCGTCAAAACGTTCCAACATCGTTACTGCTGACACATACAGTGAAAGTAAAAAGTAAGAAAATTAAAATAAGTACCTGATTTTTTTTTTTTCAGATTTACAGTTTTCATGAGGAAAAAAATGATTGATTATTGTTTTACGTCACTCCACGATTATCTCACGTACATGGTGTCGGCATCTGCCTGGTGCATCGCATAGAAATGTTTACCTTTACAAGGGACCCACCAGAAGCAGTGAGCGATCTTTTACGTGCCACGCCTATTGTGAGACGGGACCTCGGCTTTTACTGTCTCATCCGAAAGACAGAACACCGGTATACCGGTACCTACGACGGGACCCGAACCCGATACTTTTTGTCACAAGAAGTGCACCTCATCCACTGGGTTACACTGGCCTCATGAGGAAAACAAAGACAAATTAGTCCACTTTTTGTGTTGTTTATGTAGTTCAACATGTATTAATCTATCTTGAAATTTGAATATTCAAGTCTTGTAAAATAACAGATAGCAGAGGGAACTGCATGAGTGAGAGCGCCCTGTGGTAGCCTCTATCAACAAATGACTATTGATCATATAGTCACATACACAACACATCCTTTTTTGTATGTAGAGGTAAAGTTTCAAATATCATGTAATTATTAAAAAGTCGAGACCTCAGTTGTACGACCTCATACTTTTTAAAAAGCAGACGCTTAGTTTCTCTTCAAAATACCAAACACGAAATTGATCCAATTGTTGGTCGATGCAATGTTTTCCACATGAGACTCTAGACGTATTGGAATCCGGCTGCTTCAGGTGGCTTCACTGTATAAGTCTAAACTTATTTGCAATGCACTTCCACTCGGTCCTACTCCACTAACTCTCAAACTTCCACATGATCCTACACCACTAACTCTCAAACTTCCACATGATCCTACACCACTAACCCTCAAACTTCCACATGATCCTACACCACTAACTCTCAAACTTCCACATGATCCTACACCACTAACTCTCAAACTTCCACATGATCCTACACCACTAACCCTCAAACTTCCACATGATCCTACACCACTAACCCTCAAACTTCCACATGATCCTACACCACTAACTCTCAAACTTCCACTTGGTCCTAAACCACTAAATTTCAAATTTCCACTTGGTCCTAAACCACTAAATTTCAAATTTCCACTCAGTTCACCACTTACTCTCGAACTTCCACTCGGTCCTACTCCACTAACTCTCAAACTTCCACTTGGTCCTAAACCACTAACTCTCAAACTTCCACTTGGTCCTACTCCACTAACTCTCAAACTTCCACTCGGTCCTACTCCACTAACTCTCAAACTTCCACTTGGTCCTACACCACTAACTCTCAAACTTTCACTCCGTCCTAAACCACTATCTGTCCAACCTTCACTCGGTCCTAAACCACTAATTCTCGAATTTTCACTCGGTCAAACACCACTGACTCAAACTTCCACTCGGTCTTACTATACTATATCTACCAATGTCCATTCGATCATACTCCACTAAATCTACCAACATCCACTCGGTCCTAAACCACTAACCCCTCCAACTTCCCCTCGGTTACACATCACTAAACCCCAAAATTTCTACTCGGTTCTGCGCTACTGAACTTTCCAACTTCATTTCGGTCCTATGCCACCAAACCCTCCACTTTTCACTCGGTCCTATGCCACTAAACCATCCTCTTTCCACTCGGTCCTATGCCACTAAACCCTCCACTTTCCACTCGGTCCTATGCCACTAACCCTCCACTTTCCACTCAGTCCTACATGTATGCCACTAAGCCCTCCACTTTCCACTCGGTCCTACAACACAACCCTCAAACTTTGTTTTAGTCCTACGCTACTAATTATTCCAACATCCACTCGATCCTACGCTATTAAACCCACCAACTTGATTCGGCCATACGCCACTGAACTTTCCAGCTGCCACTCATTCCAACATAAGAATATCAGAAATTAAAATATTTAGAAACCATGATGCCTGTGCTACTTTGGCCCATGGAACGAGATTTCAGCCGTCGCATACACAACAAGCGTTCTGTATTTAATAATTATGTGGCCTAACAGACATGCGGAAGCCACAGGTAGCCCATGGATTACAAGAAGATTGTTCTTGAATGCCAATTGATCGTTAATGTATAAACTTAAAGTCTTACCATTTTTTGTTATCCCTAGTCATAGTCTGTTATGTTGATGCTAGAAGTATCAAATTCTCTCCTCTTCACTATTTTTAGCTAGCACGTTATCTCTAATCATTGCATGTGCGCCCAGGGAGTCCAGAGAGGGAGCACACGCAGTGAAACGTATGTATTTTCTATGTTTACATTCAAGGAATCCATTAATATTGTTGTTTGACGTATACAAGTTGCCCTGTACACCTGCGGATATATATTACCAATGTAACTGTTAATCAGTGCGCCTGTGGCACTACTGTCTTGGGTCACCTTCAAATAAAATACCTTCTGTACATTTTATCTCAAATTATGATCATAAGTCTCTATCTATGCACTAAACTGTATTGATAGCTAATTTGTACTCCATGAAAGAAGCAAAATTTCTAACAATGAAAATAATCATTTGTATGTATAGATATATTGAATGAAATTCGTAATACCACGTCCAACATTTTACAGCTAGGTCTCTGTTTCTAACACCTAATGCGTTATAGTAACAAATTATAGGATTTTTATTATTAATTTTACTGAATTTTTTTTTACTTTTATTATTATTATTATTATTATTAATATTGTGTTTTTTATCATAATTATCATTATTTTTTTTTATTTATTTATTTATTTTATATTATTTTAGTTGAATTTTTTTTTTATTTATTATTTTTTATTTATGTATTTATTTATTTATTTATTTATTTTATTTTTGTATACTCTGGATAAAAAACTGTATTGTAGATCAACATGCAAAGCAAAATTACAGACAATTTGTTCACAGATATATAGGTATGCGAAATATTTTCTTTGATTGTGAGGATATCAAAATTTTATTCAGTGTCATTTTCACGTGGTCCATCAATATATATATATTCATGATTTCAACCCACTGGATACCCCTTTTTTGCATGTCAAAATCGTATTTCCGGGGGAGTGTTCAAATGACTAAACAGTTACACAGCTGCCAGTTGGGAGTTGGGATGCACTTCTCATTCAACTCCAATTTTCTAAAAACAAGTATTTTAACTTCCATTTTTGTTTGGTTCTGGAGAAATGCATTACTTGTCATAATTTTATAGACGAAGGAAATGGTGATTCCAGAATAATAATATACAAGTACGTATTATTTCGCCGTGATGAGAAAAGGCGTGTTTGAAAACGTGACAGCGAGTGCAAACATTGGAAAATACAGTGCAGTTGCTCTACCAATTTGCATATAAGTGAAATGCAGTCGATATGTTAATATTAGGTCTTGTATAAAATATTTATTGTATATAATGTGGGCTATCAGAACAAAACTCAGGGCAGATAAGAATGTAATGTGCATTACATCTCTAACATCAATATACATTTTCTTTGGTCTCGATCTATGTTATACATCTGTATATTGATATTTGATCTATAAGCTGTATTGCATTTGATGAATAAATTATACTATACTTTTGTTTATGTATCTAAAGATTATATGATATATATTTTTAACGTATAATTTGGGAAAACCATATAAGTTATGCTTAGGGAAAATTCGATACATTTCGATGCCAAATCTTAAATAAATTAATCTGTTGACTTTTGTTTAACATTTCAGATAATCGAATTAGTATCAAAGTTACTCATATTATATAACATATAATATGAAATATACTTTCTCTAAAATTTAAAAACCAAGCCGGCGTGGCCTAGTGGTATCGCGTCGTACTCCTGATCCGGAGGCCGGGGTTCGAGTCCCGCTCAGGTCATGCCGGTGTCATGTCTTTCGGATGAGACAGTAAAAACCGAGGCCCCGTGTCGTGGTATGCATGGCACGTTAAAGATCCCTCACTGCTTCGGATGGGTCCGTTGCAAAGGTCAAAATTTGTATGCTCCGCATCAGGCAGATGCCGTCACCATATACGTGAAATATTCGTGGTGTGACGTATACGTAAAACAATAATCAATCAATCAATCAATTAAATTTAAAAACCTAATTCAGACTGATATCCATCGCTAAAACTTGTAAACAAAGATATGTAACATATAACAATATTTCTCTTTTTCCCCATGCATCACACGACTTAAAAAGTAACAAATCTTTATTTGATCCGTAGATATTCAGGTAGTTTTTCTAGCTCACCATATACCGTGTAATTTGATTCATAAATGTTCTGGTAGTTTTTCTTGCTCACGATATACCATATAATTTGATACATAAATGTTCTGGTAATTTTTCTAGCTCACCATATACCGTGTAATTCGCAGTAAATGATCGTATATGTAATACTATTTATCTTTTCAATAATTTTTATTTCTTCCAAATCCTCGTATTTCATAGTAGCACAGAATCATAAGGACAGGGATTTATATTGAGGTTTTAAGTCAAATCTTACTTTTCCATCTTTTGTTTTACTATGATTATTACATAGAGTGAGAAAATAATTAAGAATATTTCATCTATGTATGCTTCTCCAGTGAATAGAAATGCTGATATTGATATATTGACAATAATATGAGAAATATATGACTGAAAATTTGCATTATCGTTTACAATACCCCATACTACAATCGGAATAATCTGGACCTCTCCTCAATAATGAATTGGGCATAATAAACGACTCGACGTGGAACGTGTAGCTAGAAACCACATTCATTTTCCATTTCATCTTTAACGTATGAAACTCCATTTATGTCAGAGATATTAATTCTTCCAGATCATTTAAGAATATTAGAAATGCAAAAAAGGTTATGTGAAAGGTTGTCTCCATCTTACACTAATGTTACCAGCAAAACAGCTTTTGAATTTATCATTAGATTCGAGATTTACTGTCACTGTCAATGTTATATTCCCAGAAAATTTATACTTTAGCAGTTTCTTCCACAATCCAATCCGCCCAACCTTGTCAAAAGTTGCTTTCAAGTCTATAAAAGCACAGACATGTTTCTTCTACCCATTAGGATAAGTTTATTATGCAATGTAGTGACCCAGTATCTTGACCTATCACCATAATGTCACCAAAGTCCAATCATAATGCTTCCTAAGATCCCGCTTCTATTCAAATGTTTATCGAATGACCTAATACTTAAAATCTTGCGTGACATGCTTTCATAATATGACAGAAATAAAGTAATTTATTCTGTTATTACATTCAGAAATTGAACTTGTTATGTGTCATGAAGATCTGTGAGAAACAACAATAATCATTACCAAGTATCTCAAATATATTTGGAAAAGTCGTACATTCCTTTTAGAGATAATTGGCCATTATTTTCATAGCTGTACTATCAATTACACCAGTGGGAGAATCCCTTATCCAATAATATTTTAATAATTCCACATACAATGGCATTATATATTAAATTGACGATTTAATATACTAGTTGTACAACACATTTCAGAAATTCTAAAGTTCCTATTCTGTACTAGTATTCAACTGCACTTTATTTTGTTGCATTTTATTTACCATCTTCATATCTTCAGTTATGTTTATGAAATCGTTTTGTCTTGCACATATTAAGCAATTAATTACAATCGTGGTTTATATTGGAATACCGAGGATATCATTCTCTTCTAAGATTAACAACGTCCACATTGCATACGTTTATTAAGACGCTCCTCGTCATCTAGTAGGTAATCAGGTGATTAGATTTCTAGTGGTTCATTAAACTTGCTACAGTTGGACGTTCTAGCATTCATATCACCAAGCAGACAATGTACATAAGTATAGTAATCTTTGAAATTAAGATATTCCATTTTAAGAAATGATAAGAAGTCCTGCGAGAAGAAGTATGGATTAAAGAAGAGGAAACAGAAGACATCTGACAAAGCTGTATGACACAAATCACCAAGGAAATACGATATTACAAAAATGGACTTAGGACGGTCAATTGAAGAAACAAACGTCACTCAATTGGTGTGGTTAACCGGTTTACGGGCGCCCACTTTCCCACTCACCGCAAAAGCAGCACAATCAAAGGACACACATTTAAAGATTTATAAATAATCCTCCATATAGAGAACAAGGATCAACAGGTTTCTCAAAAAGAGAGGTCATAGATATATATTACACACGAAACGTTCATAGAATAATATGTTGCTATCAGGAATATGTAAGGCGACATCAACATAAATAAACAAAAGTAAATAAACATAAGTAAATAAGAGTAAGTAAACATAAGTAAATAAGAGTAAGTAAACATAAGTAAACAAGAGTATGCGCATGCTCGGGTTAGAAGAAGACGCACGAAATTTGGCTCCAACAAATATGTGATTTTTAGTAGTTTAAAGTGCCGCCTAAAAAGTTTTGATGGAATTTTTATATTGGATAGAACTTATTCTCCGAAATATGTGAGTTTATTTCTTTTCTTCAAATGTAGAGTACTTTGAACATTGAATTTAAAAAAATCGACAGTGTTTATATCCTGAGTAGTACTCATCAGAAGAATTTTCACCTAAGTTCACATCTGTGTATACCTGTGCATTATCAGTCTTGACCAGTTCAAACAGACCATGGCTGAATCTACACAAGTCACGAAACTCCGCAGAGACTCCCGGCCCACCCCTCCTACTAGAGAGCCCAAGAAATCAAGGATCACATCTACCGGATCAGAAGGGCCGGGATCGCCTTCCATGCAGTTCACCCCACTCGCACTAACGGCGGAACCAAGTGCAAATACTGGAACGAACCCTCCGACCGGCGACAGCCTCCTGCTGACCTTAAACCAGGCTGATATGGACACTGTGTCTCGGGCCGTGTGCGATTATATCGTACAGAACATCAGTAGCATCATGGCTCCGGTAATGCAAAACATCCATGAGGAACTGTCAACCTCCCTCAACCAGGCTCATGAGGAAATCGTCTCCCTTAAATGCGAAAATGCCACCCTTCGTGCTCGCCTGGATGACATGGAGCAATACAGTAGGAGAAACTCCATCCGGATCTCCGGAATACCCGAGTGCTCCAACGAGGCTCGCGAGGATGTGACAAGCTCCGCAATTGAAGTAATATCGAAGGCAGGAGTCCATCTTGAGCCTTACGACGTTGAAAGTGCTAACCGTGTAGGCCGCCGTCAGTCGCATAAGTGCCGCGCCATCATCGTACACTTGAACAACAGGAACGCAAAGAAGCGTACCCTCAAATCGCGAAAGCAGTTCCCGAGAGGTGTATATGTAAACGAAGACCTGACTAAAGCTCGGAGTGAGCTGGCGTACCGAGCAAGGTGCCTAGTCAAGTGTAACACATTTAAGAAGTCGTGGACTGACGACGGCAAGATCTTCGTGATCGATCATCTTGACAAGAAACAAAGAGTTGATAATTATGAAAAACTAGAGGAGCTCAAAAACCAATTCGCACGCGCTCGCCAACCCCGTGCATCATATGCCTCTGTGACCGCCACCAACGGCTGAACTGTAAGTGATTGGTATTACTTTCATCTTTTCCATCACATACTACAGATGCACTCATGAAGTTAGGCGCGTATGCGCTAGCACGTATTTTGTAATGCGTATGTCTGCATTACTGTTAATTATGTATTATCTTAATAGTGTAAATTGGTAGATTATTTTCGTATTGTATGTCTGCCTGTGTCTGCATTTATACCTATTTATAATGCACGCGTGCGTGTGTTTCGCATTATTACATGAAAATGCGTTTTTATTATGAATTTATGTATGTCTGTGTTAAATATTGTCCGTCCGTCTGTATGGAAGGATGTAAGTGTACATGGGTCTGCCCGTGTCTGCATTCATACCTGTTTATAATGCACGCGTGCGTGTGTTTCGCATTATTACATGAAAATGCGTTTTTATTATGAATTTATGTATGTCTGTGTTAAATACTGTCCGTCCGTCTGTATGGATGGATGTAAGTGTACATGGGTCTGCCCGTGTCTGCATTTATACCTGTTTATAATGCACGCGTGCGTGTGTTTCGCATTATTACATGAAAATGCGTTTTTATTATGAATTTATGTATGTCTGTGTTAAATACTGTCCGTCCGTCTGTGTGGATGGATGTAAGTGTACATAGGTAGATACATACCGTATTTGTATTATATGTCAACCTGCCTGACTGTATTTGTACACATACTTATTTATACGTGTCTTACGCATTGTTACGTGTTTGTGCATTATTATGTGAAGATGCATATTTATATTGTGTGTCTGAGAAAGAAACCCCGGCCTTTAAGTTCCTCTGTGAAGAAAACGCCAGAGGACGAGATGCTCGGCTGGTGAGCGATAGTTTCCACCTCCCACCGTCGACACACCGGTGTTCTGTCTTTCGAATGAGACAGTAAAAACCAAGGTCTCGTATCACGCTATGCATGGCACGTAAAAGATCCCTCACTGCTTCGGGAGAGCCCTGGGCTGGGCTGATTTAACCAGCAGATATGGATTTCATTTAGAGATTTCTTTTTTTTTTTTTTTTTTTTTTTTTTTTGTTTCCATTTGAAAAAGTCCAAGTAACCGAAAATTTGTGGATACTGAGCTACTCTTGTTTACTTATGTTAACTTACTCTTATATACTTATGTTTACTTACTCTTATTTACTTATGTTTATTTACTCTTGTTTACTTATGTTGATGTCGCCTTACATATTCCTGATTGCAACATATTATTCTATGAACGTTTCGTGTGTAATATATATCTATGACCTCTCTTTTTGAGAAACCCGTTGATCCTTGTTCTCTGTATGGAGGATTATTTATAAATTTTAAATGTGTGTCCTTTGATTGTGCTGCTTTTGCGGTGAGTGGGAAAGTGGGCGCCCGTAAACCGGTTAACCACATTAATTGAGTGACGTCTGTTACTTCAAATGACCGTTCTAAGTCGGTATCGTAACCGCAGCACAATCGAATATTTTTGTAATGTCGTTTTCCCGTGTATATCCTACTATTATCATGTTTTATGTGCAGGTCCTTGGTGATCTGTTTTCTCTTTAATAAATGTATGAATTTCTTTCTCGAATCACACGGCGCTCTTTCAGAAGTACACGCAGGATTTCGAAATGGCTACTCGGCCCTGGATCATATATTTGCATTACATTCGATCATTTCCATTTTAAATAAAAGACGGGAAAAGTTATATTGCGCATTTATCGATTTCTCGAAAGCCTTTGATACTGTTTGGAGATCGGGACTTTGGAGTAAATGATCACAGTACAACATCAACGACAAATTCCTTAGAATTATTCGTAACATGTATGAAGAAATCAAATCATTTGTCAAATTTAATAATGACGTCACTTCATTCTTCTGCTGCAAATCCGGCCTCTGTCAGGGGGAAAGCCTTTCACCTATAATGTTCAGCCACTACTTCAATGACCTTGAAACCTACTTGAAAGACAACCTCTGCAATGAAGTTACTGTCCCACAGGACTTACTACCCGAATTCAGTCTTCTGATCATGATATTGCTCTATGCCGACGACACAGTACTAATATCAGAGAATCCGACCGACCTTCAACGGGATTTAGACTACTTCCATCGCTACTGTTCAATTTGGAAATTATCTGTAAATATTCTGAAGAAAATGTATTATTTGGAAGACGTGGAGTTGCCAATCTAGATTTTAAATACGGCGACAATAGATTAGAAATTTTTGATTGTTATAAATATTTGGAAATTATGTTAAAAAATACTGGCAATTTTAGATTAGCCTTAACTAAAATTTCAGCACAAGCCAAAAAAAGCGTTGCATCTTCTTTATACCAGAATTGTAAATCTTGACCTATCGGTGAGCTGCCAGATAATGCATCTTAATCAAACAATAGTACCTATTCTTCTATACGGCTGTGAAATCTTTGGATTTTGTAATGTCAAAATTCTTAAGAATATTTTTATTTTAAGTTTTAAAAATAGTATGCCACATTGTATGTTGTATGGTGAAACAGGCGTTCAGCCATTGATTTATGTAATTAAACATAGAATATTGAATTTTTGTTTCAAACTTATTCATGGAAAAGCCAAAAAACTTTCATGTTTATTGTACAGAATTCTATTTAATGACTATTCTTTGAATATAGAACATGGTTTGATACAGAATGTCGAACATATTTTGAACGAATTTCATTATGTTTGTGAATGTACATTTTTCAGCTCAACGTAATTTATATACAGACAATTATTACTTTTTAAGACCAAATATGTTAAAATTTCATCAATTATTCTCTTGTGAAAACGAGCATTACGGATGATCGGGCTAAACTTTTTGACCGTACGGTTGAAGTCACGTGATTACACTGGGGGCGTAGTGTAACTGGTCACCGAAGCCACTGCTTGTCTACAGCTAGGTGTATTGCCTAGAGGCGCTTGGTAATCTGGGTATTTGGTATGCCTGTAGACTCATGGTAATCGGGAGGTGTGAAGATGCTATAATTTGGTGGAAACAATGTGTGTGGTTTGAACTGGTAATAAAAATTACATTCTTTAATCCCAATTATGAAGATTCTAGTAGTGTTCTTTTTTCATTTTGATTGGTTTTATTACTTTTTAAGGGGTGGGGTGTTTGATGTATTTGTTTGTTTTGATTTCTTTTCGGAAAGTTTTATTTGAAAGAGTTTGAGGATATTAGCCGATATTTCATAAGACAGTTTTTTCCATACAAATCTGTTTCACCTTCTGTCTAGACTAACTGCCCGAGTCTTTCTATCTAAATATCAAGAATCATCCAACACACCATGATGACACAGCATTGTCCAGAACTTTTTTTGTATAGGACCTTTCTCTTTCTATGATTTCGATGGTGAGGAGGGACGTCTGATTCTGGTTACCACATCTGCAGTCATCTATTACGCAGGGTGACGAAAAGCAATCTGAGCATTCGTGTTCCTCTTCAAGTTGTGAAATGAGAGGCTAATTGCGAGGCGGTTCGGTGTCCACAAGGTCCTCTGTCATGGTGCTGGCGGAGCATTTGTCCCAGTCCCAGTCACTGTGCACAAAATATGCCTGTAACGCTTGAAGCCTATCAGCTGATAGATTAAAAGTTACGGTGTTTATTGTTGGGATTTAGAAACAGAATGATGTGGATGAGATATGTTAAGACGCTTTCTCATAATTAATTTACTTTGTTCTCCTCGTTATGCTAATTGCCTATTATCAATTTGTTCTTCTTATTAAAACAACGCAGAAACATTCTCGGAGAAAATAATTAACCCGAAATTATAAATATTTAGACCGTGGCTTCACAAATTTTAATTACCGTTATTTGCGTTCATATTAAATAAGGCAATTGATATCAAGTCTATGTCGCATGGTCGCCAGTAAGCGTATTGCGTAATACAGACGACAGTTCTTGGAATGTCGCTTTCACTTTTGCCAAGGACAACTGGACAGAGATCTTCTTCTTCCATTACGAAGAGTACTCATAAATGAGTGTCATACTTCATATGGCAGTCAAGATAAAAGCCTCAGAAGGCAGTCCAAAAAAAAAAAACAAACAAAAAACAAACAAAAAAAAAAAAAGAAACAAAACAAAACAGGGAGTAAGGTTTTAGATGGAAAAGATGAGCCCTTTTTCGCGTTTAGCTAATTAGAAGACTCTGTTAATAGAATGTTGGTATTGATAGTAAGGTTTTTAATGTTAGATGAGAGGGGAGCCCCTTTTCGCGTTACGCTAGTTAGAAGGCTCCAGTTAGAGACAGTGGTGCACGAGTGAGGAAGTTTTCTGTGTGCTCGGGTTTATTAGGTTTCTGGGTCTGGATCCCTTTTCGCGTTGCGCTAGTTAGAAGGCCCGGTTAGTTGTGTGAAAAGGTCAGGGTGTTACAATTAAAACAATAAAATCTTAATTCCTCACTCTGTACTAAACTGAGCTGGTGGTAAGTTGCTGAGTGCTGCCCGGTACTCCTCCAAAGAACAGGATGATGTTACTGATAATGGTAGTTTATTCCAATCCCTGATGGTGCGTGGGAAGAAAGAGAACCGGTATACATTCCTCCTTGTTGTTGGTATTCGGATGGTGTGCTTTCCCCTGGTTCTGATGTCGGTCTGGATGAGATACTGCTCTGCTGGGATGGTCACTAGGTTGTGCTGGATCTTGAAAAACATTAGAAGGCGGATTCTTACTCATCTGTAGTGGTTCCCATCCTAACGAATCGACCATGTTGGTGATACTGCCTGGTGTCTAGTCCCAGTAATTTCTTGTGACAAAACGTGCAGCTCTTCGTTGGACTGGTTGATCTGACCGAAGAAGTGTGGGTCCCAGATAGAGGCAGCATATTCCAGGGTTGGATAGAGATATTACTGACCCCAGGTGACAACCCGGTTTCACATTTGTTACGTAATTCGACCATTCTCTGTTAGTACAAGCTACAATTCTATGTTTAGAGACATGGATGTCGCAATCTTGAAATAATCAGATTTCAGTAAGATCATAATTTACTTTCAATAGATCTATACTAAACAGTCAATTATTAATTAAAAAGTATCAGCTGATGCAAGGACTTAAAAACTTGTTTATAAGCCTGGCTGATGAAAGCAATTTCAGTACTTCGATGACGGATAGTCACGTGACCAGCTCTTCGTTGGACTTTCTCCATCTGGTTGATCTGACCGAAGAAGTGTGGGTCCCAGATAGAGGTAGCATATTCCAGGGTTGGATAGAGATATTACAGACCCCAGGTGACAACCCGGTTTCACATTTGTTACGTAATTCGACCATTCTCTGTTAGTACAAGCTACAATTCTATGTTTAGAGACATGGATGTCGCAATCTTGAAATAATCAGATTTCAGTAAGATTATAATTTACTTTCAATAGATCTATACTAAACAGTCAATTATTAATTAAAAAAAGCAAAAAAAAAAAAAACAAACAAACAAAAAACAAAAAAAAAAGACAAAAAAAAAAACAAAAACAAAAAAAGAAAAATACTCGCGTTATAAACGACAAGATTGGAACCATTTCCGTATGCTTAAATTTACCAGTGGCGGATTTAGGGGGATGCGAAGGGCGCTAGACACCCCCCCCCCCGGCAGTGACCTGAAATTTTAACCAAAAAACCCCTGTATTTTTTACCATTTTCTGTCAAAATCGACAAAATTCGCCCCTCGACCCCCCGGCAAATGAGGCGCTGGATCCGCCACCGATTACTTCGGCAACCCATGGTAAATAGCCTGTATTTAAGCAGAGACATGTGTACATATGTCTCCGATTTCAGTCATAATTGCTGTCAAGACCACAAAACCACATAACATCATATTAATGATACAAATGATGAGAAAATATTGCCAGTAGGTGGTATCAGCTGATGCAAGGACTTTTAAACTTGTTTATAAGCCTGGCTGATGAAAGCAATTTCAGTACTTCAGTGACGGATAGTCACGTGACCAGAAGATGGCCGCGTCCGAATATATCGCGCTGGAATGGTCTATATCCGCCCGATGTCAAAATTGCCTTCCGGACCCCGTTCGGTCATCTGCTCTCGACTGAGATCCATGCGATGATCAATCGGTTGTCTCCCGAGGCTCGGATAGTGGTCGTCAGATTCTGGTGTCGTCAAATTGATCTTAAGAATGACTGAT
Source organism: Pteria penguin (assembly GCA_035048485.1). NCBI lineage: Eukaryota > Metazoa > Mollusca > Bivalvia > Pterioida > Pteriidae > Pteria > Pteria penguin. Next base: position 16,336,652 of record CM068581.1, read on the forward strand.
GACCTTCCGATGTCAGAGATGCCCGGAGAGTCTCTCGTTGCTTATCGGCTGATATCCTAGTGGTTTAAATATATAAATTTTTGTTTGTTTCGTTTTACTTCACACTATGCTTACTTCACACATGGGATGACAGGATTTGATTGAATCTTCTGGGTAACACCTACAGGTTCCCCTCTCATTTAAAACAGTTGGATACTGAAGAGCCATCGGTGTGACTCGAACACAATTCCCTCTCAGCTTAAGTCCAAACGATTTAACCACTTTATGAGTTGTTTCATACATCTCACTACAAATACTACTTTAATGAGTTTGTTTCATACAGCAATGGATGTGTTTTATTTTCATTGTCTGATTACATCTATAGATAAGTTGCACATGTACATATCATATACAAGATAATAATCTCAAACACAATCTGTTTAATTCGTTATATTTTATTAGTTATGTATATGAAGATGAGTATGTGTATTTACACAATGCGTTCCACAACAGTTTGCCACACATTTATGGTGACTTCCATGGTGACTACACCCGGCATCGCTATGACAATGAATCTGAAATGAACACTCACAACCAAACAGTTCATCGTTCCATCTGCGGACGATCACGTGATGGAGAAGACTCTTCCGGCCATCTTTTTCTAGTGACGCATTGATTGCTGTTAAAGGAAAGTTAAACTTAATTAAGTATTGTTCAATAAATGCTTTAAGCTTTGTATGCTGCTTAAGTCTCGTGATACCAGTGTATTTCTGACAACAGTCGATGAAGCGAGCTTCTTCTATTGCTGATATAACATTATCTAATTTCAGATATTTTAGTGATTTCTCTTTTACATGCATTACCATGATTTGTGTGTACTTTCCATTTGACAATTGATGATATATCAGACAAAGCGTCTTGAAGTCGTTCTGTATCATATTCTTAATAAAGCCAGAGACGCATATATACGGCAATGTCGAAAGGTCACGAAGATTTTGTTTTAAGTTGTACAAACGAGAATCTAAGTCGTATAAAACGACTTACTATGTCGTACAAACGAGATACTACAAACGTGACTTATTAAGTCGTACAAACGAGATATTAAGTCGTACAAACGAGATACTAAGTCTTAAAACGACTAACTACGTCGTACAAATGAGATACCAAGTCATACAAACGACTTACTAAGTCGTACAAACGAGATATTTTAAAGTCGTACAAACGAGATACTAAGTCGCAAAATACGACTGTGATGACGTCACGCAAGGTTGGACAAGTCGGACATTTGATTATGACGTCATAAGCATAACAATTAAAAGTCCGCGAAACATCGCTTTCTATGCTGAAAAGTGGATCGGTGTATAAGAAGAGGTTGGGACATTCCGAATGTATTATTGGATATGACTTTGGTTTTATCGTAAGCAATAATGCAAATTTCAGTCAAATATTATTAATATTATTGTAAATACATCTATATCAGTATTAGAATTCACTGGAGAAGCACAAAAAGATTACATATTAATCTAATTTATTTTCTCACAGTAGGCGGCAGTCGTATTAAAACAAAAGATCGAAAAATAAGATTTGACAGAAATTGAAGGTAAATTATTTAAGAAATGACTGTAAAAAATTCTCTGTCTATCGACGTATCGACAAAACCGAGGCATAAACTAGTATTTCAAAATAAAATCTTTTTCAGAACGATTGCATCTTGAACCAAAGTTCGCGTATCAATCTTACGTTAGCCAATCAGAATCGCGATCGAATGACAGCCCCATCAATAGTAGAAATAGTGTGTACGAGATAGAAAGAATGTCATGAAATGAAAAAAAAAAACAATAATGATTTTATTTATTTATTTATCTTTGTTAACATTTTTATTTTTTGTATATTTTATTCAATTTATAACCGACTTCTTATTCAGTAAGAGATCATTCGGTATATAGATCTATATCTAGATCGAACCGGGGTTGTGTTTACGTGCGGTCCCGATTATGGGACATTGTCTATACAGAAATAGACTTAATTTTATTCCGTGCGTTTGTATATACGTTATACGGTCAATATAGAAATAATTTAATTATTTAAGAAATGATTGTAAACTATTTTTTGTCTATCGATGCATAGACAAACTATATAATCCGCGAATATTTAGTTTGTGCCTCGGTTTTTGTGTATACATCAATAGACAGAAAATTTTTAAAGTCATTTCTTATAATTTGATTTCAAGTGTATCAAATAAAACTTATTTCAAGAACGATTATATCTTGTTTTTGAATGTGATAAATCAAATTTCGCGCATTAATCCTACGTTAGCCAATCAGAATCGTGATTTAATGTCGGCCCCATCAATAATATTGAAAGTATATGTACGAGATAGAAAGAAGAGCATCAAATGAAGGGAAAAAGAGTAATGATTTTATATTTTTGTATATTTTATTCAATTTAGAACCGACTTCTTATTCAGATGGAGATTACTCGATATATAGATTTATATCTAGATCGAACCGGAGTTGTGTTTACGTGCGGCCCCGATTATGTATTACTCAAAGGGACATTGTCTATACAGAAATAGACTTAATTTTACTCCGTGCCTCTGTATGTACGTTATACGGTCAGTGTGAAAAAGATTATCCGTAAATAAACAATAAAGGCAAGGAAATGATGTCCAAGCTATATTTCTTTACTTATCTTCATGGAAAACGAAAGTACGCAAGGCCGCTTACAGCAATGACAATTTGCTCAGCTTTTCAGCTCAGCTGAACTGAGTTCAGTGTTGTTTCGTGGGACGCTTTATTTACTAAAATGAACTGAGCAAAATTTTTGAGTCTGAGCTTAAGTTTAAGCTTGAGAAAAAATCTCATACGTGAGACGCAGGTCATCTAGTTTCACCCAATGACGTTTCTGTATTACCGTCACATGACATCATACCATGAAGGAAACATTGGTTGCTAGAATTTTTAACGTTAAAACGACCTTTCGCTAAAATCATATTCCATCCCTTGATAAAGGTTCTCGGTGTGATGATTAAGTTATGATCACAGTTGATTCACATGTACTCTATACCAAAACTGAAAAAAAGTGTAAGAGATTCTATGGAGTGGGCTTTTGGTTTTAGATACATTTGAGTCACCTAATCGAATTGGTGGTATGTGGTGTCATCTACTGAAATTGAATATGTGATATCGCTTTCAATACATTATATATCATACAGTGCCACATAGATTTCAACATTCTAACTAACACAGTAATACACTTGTGTGGGATTCGAATGGCGACTCGGACAATTTAGGGGTTAGAGCGTAGGGATCGATTCCCGTATTCGGTCACATTATTTTTCTCCTGTCAGTAACACACCTACTCAGAGTAAGAGGTACTCCGGAAGCACACCATACTATACTTTAGTGACTAGAGGTCTAGGCTTGGTTTAACGTCACATTCAGCTATATTTCATCTTTATAGTAACGGGACATAATCGTCTAAACTGAAATATGTTTGTCCTGCTGATAGGTACCCGACTCATGGGCAACCAAGGATCTGAAGAAGTCGTAACCTCCCCGCCATAAGATGTACACGCTCTCATTGTTATCCACTACTTGGGATCGAACCCGTGACCCTTGGATCATTAGTCCGACACGCTACTGAATTGGCATACCTCGGCAGATTCCGATATCTTATTACAAATCAGATAACGTGTCGCTTTAAAAATGTCACACAAACTTGTGTTTTGTGGACGTAAATTTAACAAAGCAAGTGGATTGTTTGTTGTTGTTGTTTTTTTTTTTGGGGGGGGGGGTTGTTTTTTAATTGAAGGCAAAGTAAGCATAATTGATGTTTGAGCACCGGTTGGTGGAATAGACGTGTGAACTTTCATGTTGTTTTACTTCTACATATCCGTTTCCGTTTTCTGTTTCCCGGTCGGCTCGAAATTTCATTGGGATTCTTTGCCCTTTTTCAACAGTGTCGAAGAAATAGTTTCCAATTACTGCTGGTTCGATAAACATTTAGCCAAATTACGTGCCTGGAAAAGCCGTCTATCCATTCATTAATACATAGTTCATACGAATCAGCTTGTCATAGGAGTCCATGTGCCACATAAAATTTGGTCCGGGGTTCGAATATTGCCTTCTCTTTAACGTCCTCAGAGTCTATTTTTCACGCTAGAAGGATCTATCACGTGTAACAACTGTCTGTTTCTTGAGTAACCGCATATCCATTCTGAACGCATTTCAAGGGCATAAACTTGTAGCCATAAAGCTGCCCCGCATTCTCAACCTCATATAACATAAAGAGACAATCGTCTAAAATATCCGAGAAAAGTTTTCGCCGAAACAATTTCGTTTTCTTTAATATGCGCTTCAATGAACTTTTGCTAATAATAATTTTGTCCACTGCAGCGAGATATTTCAAGTATTCAAAGTATTTCATCGTGATTTAAACCATGTTCGTGGTACAGCTTACCAGTAACATTCATTTACGCTAACCTATATGTGTATATATTGTCTGAAATTAAGAACTCTCCCTGCAGACCAATGAAAACTTAAAAGCCTTATCTAACAATAATTGTCTCGTTCGTATGACTCAGGAAGTCGGTTGTACGACTTAGTATCTTTTTTGTACGACTTAGTATGTCGTTTGTACGACTTAGTATCTCGTTTGTATGAATTAGTAAGTCGTTTGTACGACTTAGTATCTCGTTTGTACGACTTAAAATCTCGTTTGTACGAATAAGTAAGTCGTTTGTACGACTTAATATCTCGTTTGTACGACTTAGTAAGTCGTTTGTACGACTTAGTATCTCGTTTGTACGACTTAGCATTTCGTTTGTACGACTTAGTAAGTCGTTTGTACGACTTAGTATTTCGTTTGTACGACTTAGTATCTCGTTTGTATGACTTAGTATTTCGTTTGTACGACTTAGTAAGTCGTTTGTATGACTTAGTATCTCGTTTGTACGACTTAGTAGGTCGTTTGTACGACTTAGTATTTCGTTTGTACGACTTAGTATCTCGTTTGTACGACTTAGTATTTTGTTTTTATGACTTAGTATCTAGTTTGTACGACTTAATAAGTCGTTTGTACGACTTCGTATTTCGTTTGTACGACTTAGTATTTCGTTTGTACGACTTAGCATCTCGTTTGTACGACTTAGCATCTCGTTTATACGACATAAGAAAAAAATTCCTCGTGACTTTTCTAAGTTCCCGTACTTATACAATATTAAACAATCGAGTATCATCTACGGGTTTTCAGGAGAACTATGACTGAATATTGGTTGATTAATAATTGTTACGTCACTCAAGGATTAATGCATTTATACCTTTGCAATGGACCCACCCAAAGCAGTGGGATCTCTAACGTGCTATACCTACCATGATCAAATGGACATTGCAGTGATAACATGGTAGACAGGGCCGTTATACCAATATTCGTCGTTTACTTATTTCAGGAAAACATGAAGTTTTTATCATTTTACCATTGAAATGTATTGTTCACATCATCATATCTGTAGTAAATTATCAGGCTTCCCGAATGATTTGTTGAGCCTATTGTCAGGCAAAAGTATATTCAGACCACCCCTGTGATTCAGACCCTATCAATGTGTTATGTAATAAGTAGAACAATATACAAAAAAGTGCGAAAAATTATTTAGTAATTTGGCTTTTTTCAAATATGATTTATTGGGTACTGCTAGACACTTAAAAACTTATTTGGTGTAAAATGAAATGAAATGTTTTTTGCCTCCAACGGGGTTGTACTGCTAACTTTGTGCATGCCAGTTCTAGCCTTTTTTACATTATAAAATATCTAGAAGCGATATTTTCATTTGACACTTTCAAATAATCCTTAAAATAGATATACATGTAGATATATGAAATAATGTCAAATGTTAGCAAAGAAAGGCTTTATTGTTTCTCTGCATTGAATAGATTAATAATAAATGACACAAATAAAAACATGAAAAACAAATTGATTTCTGAAGGAAAGAACAACAACAATACTTTTTAAGGTTGCCTTCTAGATCACTCTGATGCATTCGATGCATTCAGTTTGATGATCTATGCTGCCAATCTAAAGAGGAAGTTTTTCAAAGGAGGTACCCTCTGGAACTTATGTCATCCAAAACTGGAAACAACAACATTTGTAGGAGACCTTGAATACTTCATCTCTGCCAAGTTTCAACAAAATCATTTCATTACTTCTGGAGCAGATGTCCATCAAAGCTTATTATTGTTGGAGGCAAAAATGTTTTCATTTCATTTAATCTAAAACAAGTTTTTAAGTGTTTAGCAGCACCGTTTTGGGCATACTTTGTCTATGCTGGCACCACCTCTTTACTGATCTGAATAGAGAATACCAACATTATAGAGGTCTACTTGTAGTACAAGTATACACAGTTTTATAAAATTCCTTTTAGCGTTTTAAGGAAAAATTGAAAATGTGAAAAGTTTACAGACGGACGCCGGACAAAATAATGTGCTCACTTGAAATTTCAGCTCAGGGAGCTAAAACTATATAACACAATATGGGAAGAAAGACTTACTTAAAACGGCGTTTTCCTATGAAAAAATATTAGTTGACCTACATTCATTCTTTGCAATAGGATTACCCCACTGTAAATCATGAGGATATTTCCATGGAATTTATATCGACAAACATGCGTAAGTACATTCGTAAAGTAATATTTATTATATTAAATTTCCATAATCAACGTGTTTTACGACTGTTTTTCAAGGAAATCTTGAAGCGTGATGTATTATATCTCTGCGTAGATTTGAAATTAGATACTATCCAGTCAAGATCCAAGACCAGTAACCCAATAAACGGGAATCTTTGCATGAGTTAAGCAAATATCCCCGTCACGAAATATATTCTGTAGATGTTTGCGTACTGCTTATGTAGACGTCATATTGCAATCATTCCACATCTTTATCCTCATATTCTATAGATGTTTATATTTCTATGTACTATGTTTTTATGTTACCAGGGTCCTGTTTTTCAGGGTGATTTTTCATCTTTCCTAAGGATGAAACAGCATAAACCGATCGCGAGGCCTCGTGTCAAGGTATACGATAGGTTCGTAGGATGACACAAAATGATGAAGCAGTGCATAAAACAGGTGTCAAAACTAGGTTGGACAAAATAATGAAGCAGATCACAAGACATGTGCCAAAACTAGGTAAGACAAAATGAAGCAATGCACGAGGCAGGTCCCGAAACTATGTAAGACAAAATGATGAAGCAGTGCACAAGGCAGGTGCCGAAACTAGGTAAGATAAAATGATAAAGCAGTGCACAAAGCAGGTACCCAAACTGTGTAAGACAAAATGATAAAGCAGTACACAAGGCAGGTATCCAAACAATGTAGGACAAAATGATGAAGCAGTGCACAAGACATGCGTCCAAACAATGCAAGACAAAATGATGAAGCAGTGCAAGAGGCAGGTCCCGAAACTATGTAAGACAAAATGATGAAGCAGTGCACAAGGCAGGTGCTGAAACAATGCAAGACAAAATGATGAAGCAGTGCACAAGGCAGGTGCCGAAACTATGTAAGACAAAATATGAAGCAGATCACAAGGCAGATGCCTTAACTATGTAAATAATGATAAAGCAGTACACAAGGCAGGTGTCCAAACAATGTTAGACAAAATGATAAAGCAGTGCACAAGGCAGGTGTCCAAACTATGTATGACAAAATGATGAAGAGGTGCACAAGGCAGGTGTCCAAACTCTGTAAGACAAAATGATGAAGCAGTGCACAAGGCAGATTTCCAAACGATGTAAGACAAAGCGATGAAGCAGTGCACAAAACAGGTGTCCAAACTATGTAACACAAAGCGATGAAGCAGTGCACAAGGCAGGTGCCGGCAGTGCACAAGGCAAGTGCCGAAACTATGTAAGACAAAATGATGAAGCAGTGCATAAGGCTGGTGCCCAAACTATGTAAGACAAAACGATGAAGCAGTGCACAAGGCAAGTGCCGAAACTATGCAAGACAAAAAGATGAAGCAGTGCACAAGGCAGGTGCCGAAACTAAGTAAGACAAAACGATGAAGCAATGCACAAGGCTGGTGCCCAAACTATGTAAGATAAACTGATGAAGCAGTGCACGAGGCAGATGCCCAAACTGTGTAATACAAAAGGATAAAGTAGTACACTATGTAATTGCAAAAGCATTAGAGTGGTGTAAAACAACAAAACAAACATGATCACGTTTATGTCATGTTTTATGACGTAATTGGTAAACATGTCAAAGTGTTTGAGTTATGAATAAAGAACTGAAATGAATTTATACACAAGCATGTACATTTAGGGGTAGACTTGGTGTAGCGCTTTGCTTCCGGCGCAAACGATCCGGGTTCGATTCCCTGATAGCGCCACTATGTTTAAGAGCTTACTTACTTCCTGTCTCCATGTCGCGATATTACTGTAACAGTATTTAATGTAAGATAAGTTAGCCAACAAACAAAAAGTGCGACTAGTGACGAGTAATAACGAGACTGGACATTTACAATGTGAAGAGAAACGCGGGCTTGCGAGCTTTTGTGTCGTGTTTTAGTTTAAGTATTCGGTTATAAATGACACTTATGTTATTTTCAGAATACAGAAGCTTTGTTTTAATGTTTCAGATAAGTTTTATTCATCTTTTTATAAGAATATTAAAATCTGCCGTTTATAAATTTAGGCTAGTATTCATCAATATTCAGTCACATGTGATAAGATGGCGTTCATGTCCATGTCTTCAATATGTATGATTGTGTTATAAAGTCGTAAAGTGTGCCGGGGCCAGTTATTCGAAACTTTAACCACTGGTTAAGCTAAACAGTGGTTAAAGTTTGAGAGACAATTAATTTAATTATAAAAAATTCTGTATATAAATGTAAATTACTTTACAAAGCTCGTTTTGTATGCTATAAATCAGTACACAGACTATGGCTTAAAGTCTTCTCATTTCTAAGACATAGTGAGAAATTTAACCATTGGTTAGCTTAACCAGTGGTTAAAGTTTCGAACAACTGGCCCTTGAAGTCGAAATTTTTCAATCAAAATTCTATGAAAATATATTGCTCTTATGAAATGTGTATATATGCGTAGTTTTCTTTTTCCAGGCTTCATTTCAATTACATATATCAATGGGAAAGATCGGCGTGTATACTTAATATAAAATATTTTGTTGTTTCTTATAAAACATATTCTTTCTTGCACCATCTGTGCCTGTAAATATATTTTCATCTGAATTACGTATTCCATTCATCATTTAGCTGTATTTTGTAAATAAAGCTGCCAGACGAAGATATAGAAGTACACCATCATACTAGCTAGCTCCTCTCTTATGGCTTCATTTATACCCTATACAATTAGACTTATAAACGCAAATACATAATGCTTAGCTCTATAGAAGAGGATATTTCTTCTATGTAGTTTTACGTTAGATAAATCCAACGATTTTGAAGCCCTCCCCCTCCTTTTTTGTTAAACTTTTATTGAAAAATAAAACAAAGCAAATAAAATCAAATAATTAAATCATAAAATGAAACATTTTCTCTTGTAACACGGACTTACCTGTTACCAATACCAACATCACGAAAATGAAAGAATGTGATGCCATCTTGTAAAAGTTGTCTATTGTTATGGAAACCTTGCTCCCAAACACATTATTAAAACAATCTTTATTTGACCTTGACATTTCAAGGACCCACGTTATGTGACTGGCTCTTCTCTTCAACCGAAAAATGAAAACATAAACAAGCAATGGGCGACGACTGAAGTAAAGTGTGGTTTCTTCTAAATGACGTTGTTTGGTCTTTATTTATCTTTCACAGAGGAAACTCAACAGGGTAGAGTCGCACAATGTCGATTCAAATGACGTATTGTTCCTGAGACATACATAATCATCGAAATGTTTGCTTTCATAGGGTGTTCGTGAATATTTCAGTTGGGTTTTTTATTTAATTTTCTGTCTTGTTTTGTTTTTGTTTTTCTGGAGGTTTTTTGTTTGTTTGGTTGTGGTTTGTTTGTTTGTTTGTTTGTTTTTTTGGGGGGGGGGGGGGGTAGGGGGAGGTGGTGGTTATGTTTCTGGGTTTTATTACGTTTTGTTTTTGGTTGATATTTATTTATTCATTTTTTTTGTTTGTATGGTTTTTGTTTATTGGAAATACAACATAGAATTCCCTCCTTAAATGAAGAGAGGATTAATGGAAAATGAACCAAAAATTCAAAGAAAAAATGATACAAGAGTACGCCAATACGACAACCATGTGCAAATAACACAACTCATTGTCTTTTACAAATGTGTAATTACGATAGCTAGTTAGCTATAAAATCATAAAAGTATACATCTCTAATTGTTAAAAAGGCTCTGTGAACAGGATATTCAAGTTGAAGTGTTTATTTCTTTGTGTCAATGACATATCAGAATTAACATATAAACAGTTATGATATGTACAGTATATACAAGTAGTAATAATACCCCCCCCCCCCCCCCCCACCTTTGGGCACACCGGTGTTCTGCCTTTCGGATGAGACAGTAAAAATCCAGGCCCCGTGTCGTGGTAAGCGTGGCACGTAAAAGATCCCTCACTGCTTCGGGTGGGTCCGATGCAAAGGTCTAAATGCATCAGGCTGATGCCGTCACCAAAACGTGAAATAATCGTGGAGTGACGTAAAACAATAATCAATCATACAACTTATAGACATATTACAATAGCAATAGTATGTACAGTACAATGAGTGAAAGATATACAGACACGCATATATGAACGAGTAAAATTATGTTAATAAATTCATGTAATTAAATTAAAGAATTTCTTAGTTTTGTACTTTTCATAAGATATTTACATAGATTGCAGGTTCTTTGATGTTGTTTGAACTCATCAATCAAACCAGCTTGAAAGCGGAGGCTTTTCGAAAGTAGTAGGGCTTTATAAATTTTGACATGTATATACATGTATATAATTCGAAAATCGAACGTTTCAAAATGAGGTGGAAAGTAATGTTGTAAGAGGGTGGGTCAAATAGATAATCATATGAAAATGAAAGCATAGGCTACATATAAACATATACATACGTAAGCATACATTACTCACATACATATATAAGATTACATGTATATATTGAATGAATGATTATTGATATTAATATTTTATGCATATGATGATGGCATCTGCTTAAATTTATACATTTGCTACGGACCCACCCGAAGCAGTGAAGGATCTTTTACTTGCAACGCCTACCGTGACACGGGACCTCGGCTTTTTACTGTCTCATTCGAAAGGCAGGACACTGGTACACCAATGACGGGAGTCGAACCCGGGCCTCCCGGTCACGAGCCACACATTTATAATCATGCACATACACATACATATATATATATATATATATATATATATATATATATATATATATATATATATATATATATATATATATATACCAGTCTAATATCAAAATAAAAATTACAAATGTTCTAATTATATAGCTACATATATGAATTTAAAGAATCCATAGTTGTGTTAGGAATCCGTGTTTTGGTTAAACCCTGATAACGCGTAATGATTACGCACAATATTCAGTATCGGGTAAACGTCGTGATCGGTGTCAAGATGGCATATCCCTTGTTTGGTGGTCTTTTCACCTTTACAGATTTTGATTATTGGAATGATGACTTTCACGAACTAAATATGTCCGGTTCATACACGTTCCTCCCACTTTGAATTTTCTATTCATGTATCTACTACATTCCATTCTGCATGAACACAATTGGGGATGCCATTGATATATTCAATATGTTTGATTTTATACATTATTACCTACATTGTATAATTTTGCAATTTATTTTTTCTTAATTTTTAATATGACTTTATTTTATTTGTTTTTATTTATATGACATTTTTGTTATTAATATCACTGAAGGTTAAATAAAATAATAATTAAGATATATAGTAAGTTTCTAGCCCCGTTACATATACATTTTGTAAAAGGATTTCTGTCGGTTCTGAGTATATTTCATATAAGTCCACCCCAATTCTGTTTAAGAAAAGAATACTTTTTACCGTGTGATATAAGCATATACGGATTTATCTGAAGCATGAAAGCAGTATGAAGAGGTGTCATACATATTCTAATGTGAACAGTGAAGAGCAGATTAATTAAGTATAGCTTTGTCTATCATATCTATCACAGAGCTTTGCTTGTCACTAACATCAGTGTTTGTATACTGTAATTCACTGATATTTCGTGGAACATTATGATATCTCATTGGTTATATTTGCACGACAAAATTTCCACGAGCAAGCATTTTCATGCTGTAAGTTAATAGACAAATACATTACAGTAAGTCTCGTTTTGAATATTTGAAGCAAAAAGTATAGTCCTCACGGATAAAACGTTTTACAGTATACAATAAAGAATTTCAATTGGTTCAATATCACTCTGCTCCGTTACGACTTTTACATTTACCAATCTATCGATAGTCAACCTCTTTCATATTCTTGTAGCTAATAAAACAACAATGAAAAATAAAATAAACTGTTATGCCCCTTTAATTCTTTCTAGCGTCTTGGGAATACTACCATATAGTTTTGTGATAACAAACAATTTGAATGTGATTCACACAATATTCAATGTACAAACTTATATGGTTGTTGGTTTATATGCATTGCAAGACATTGTTGGTTTCGAGGTGAAAATAATAAAAAAAAATAGTAGACGTAAACTCCTTCAAATGCATTTTACATGAAATTGTGCAACTTTGAGAGCGGAACCCCCCTCCTTTTTTCCTCATCTTTTAGCTCGCCTGAGCCAAAAGCCCAAGTTACCGGGGTATCAATTGTCATACTGTGTCGTCCATCCGTTAACTCTTCACATTTCCAATCTCATTTTCAGAACCACCGAAGGAATTTTTATGAAACTTGGTACAGATTATTCTATCCCTTATCATATTTAACTTAACTTAACAATAAATTTAATTTACATTTTATTTATTTTTTTTGGGGGGGGGGGGTGCCAGATACATCAAGGAGTGGATCCAGGATGGAGCAATATAGATCAAAGAGGGTATCCTGCTTTGACTAATACATGTAGTTGAATCCACACTTCAGTGAGCGGCTTTGTGTAACGTGTCAATTGTCAATGGGGAAAAAGCCCCTTACGCACCTTGCGGAAGAGCAATAATCGTGTATAGTAATAATAGCGAAGAGGAAAATGTGCAAAATTATTAAATCAAATGCTGCAACATTAAGAAAAAATATTATAACTATGTAGAGGATAGTATAAATATTAATTTTGAACAGATTTTTATGTTAGTGTCATTCAATATAATAGAAATATGTATATTTAATTTAGCACTACTGTCAAAGTAGCCAGTGTCAACCACAGCGCACGTCAGTTATGCTAAATAATCATTGACGTTACATGTTGACATATAAAAAAGAGCTAAATAATCACTGACGTCACATGTTGACATAAAAAAAGAGAAGGGAGGACACCGATTTTTCGCCGATCTGGGGTTTCCCTAATTTTCCGTATTTTTTGATGCAATAAAAGCTTTCGTCATTTACCTTGTACTTTATTATGCGTCTGTATGCACTCGCATTTTCTCTCAACAAGCTTTCACGGCAGAAATCGGTCAATTTTATCCATCAGCCGTCTGCAGCTGTAAACTTTCAAAGGGACTTCCGGTAAACACGGAGCGAATTTCAAGGTAAGCCCTGATTGGTCGATATTAAATATACGGCATAATCGAAGAAGTGGGAAATTTAAATTGATCAAATTTAATGAAAGAGTAAAAAATGTTGATTTCATGGCAAGTTATATTCAAATAATACATAAATGCCAGAAAATGTTTAAATAATATTTTATTCATTATTTTGAAATAAATTAAACTTGTTGTATCTTGTCAGCTTGATATGGAAAAGATATTATAGGGAGGCTTTTAGGGAAACCCCAGATCGGCGAAAAATCGGTGTCCTCCCTTCTCTTTTTTTATATGTCAACATGTGACGTCAACGATTATTTAGCATAACTGACGTGCCCTGTGGTGTCATCATCACGTGTGGGCCGTATGAACAATTGTATAGATGAATTATCACATTGGGTATTGTTGCAACGGTGGATCCCACTTATTTTGAAAGAGGTTCCAACATGTTTTGATTGAGGTGCCAGGCAGGAAAGGTGGTCTGTGGAAGTGTATGTGTTAGTGTGTGAGAGAGGGAAGGGACGCAAATTCCAAATGGAAAAGGCACTATGCTGGGTTCCCATGCTGAAACCAATTTCTGGATTTGTGTATTACCTCACAGTGGTATTAAACATGTACACTACTGGAAAGGGAATGGTAATGTGGGTTGCATTTGCTTCAGCATGATTACAACACACAGTTCACCTGTGCATTATGAATTATATGAACAATTTCATGTTGGTTTCCATACATATTCACAGTCTGTTGGTGATGGGTATGCCTTGAAAATGAAACATACTCAGAAAGTAAAAGAAAAATAAAATACAGATTGAAAATATTTGTTTAAAGAGTCAAATGAAGAAAAGCAAGCAATAACTGTACTTACATTTTTTAAGCATTTTGAAAAATGAATAAAAGGTCAAATTCTGTACTGGAATACCTACAAAGTACACTCTAGTCCTTTAATGAGATTTTAGAGTATTGCTGGGTAGGGTTAAACACATGAAACAATGTAGAGGTTGTGCAACCCACTGAACTATAAAACAGTGGTTAGTAAATTTGTCACTATGTTACTTGGTTACAAATTGACTGAAACATGAGTTTGTTTTAACCATGATAAAACTCAGGTTAGGTCTACGTTTTGAAGATCTTGTAAACAGATTTGGAATTTCCATCACACTGGCATCTACTACATTGTATTTTTACTACATAGGTAAACTATAGGTGGGCTTGTCTTTAATATCCTAAAGATGTAGTAAGATCAGATCTGCCGATATCATTCAAAGTTTTGTAAAGAGTTTGTGACTTTATGTCTCCATGCGACCAGAGACATAAACTCTGATGAAAAACTATATATAACTACCATATAACAGTCATAATTTTACTTGAATTTATTCATCAATAACAATGTAACAGTAATACAAGAATGCAATTAAATTGTAATACCCCAGTAGTTGTTGGGGTCGTTCTTATCCCCCTTTTTAAAAACTGGTACAATACAACCATTTGGCCATGCTTCAGGAAAATAACTAGCAAGATCGATCTCTTGTATTGAGATATCAGTATCAAGTCCTTCGTATACTGGTGTGTGCACATCATCATAGTTGATATTTCTAGACTCGGACATGTGATCTTGTGATGTCATAACATTCTTATACATTTACTCAGAGACTTGAACGAGAACTGCTAAATCGACACTTAAATTCTCTGACGAATATAGATACTTTCAGTATTGACCTTACAACAGTTTTGATCGAATGCGCGGACGGGCATATACCTCGATCTAAGTACAATCCTCGAAAACGACCAGATAGGACGAAGTGCAGTTTACGTTTATTTTGGAGATTTGTGCGTCGCCGAAAGCCTCGTTTGTCTCGTTCTAATTTACCCAGAAATTGTCGACGATTTAGGGAATCAATATAATGACCCCACAAATGTTTACATACATGCTTTTCACTTGTCGACACAAATGCTGGATATCTTCACCATTGTATCCGTTAATATATTGATGCTTACCAATTTTAAAGGCTTACACATAACACTGTTTTTACTTGTAGTAGCAAATTGGTCTCAAATGCAAATGTATGATAATACTCCGACGCACAATATGGTAAACGAACCCACCATACATGAATCACTGCGAAGTAAACTTGCCCCGCGTGATTCTCATATTCCCCTCAACTTAATCATCTATTTTGCGATAAATTTGCTAATCCATCCTCACACTTTCAGGGGACATCGAGACAAACCCTGGGTCCAGTTGAGACTGACTCTTATGATTCATCTGACTCCTCGGGCTACTAGTTCACTCGAAACCGATATCGATTTTTCTTGGACAGACTTAAAATCACGTGTTTCTATAATACATCTTAATGTCCAAAGCCTAATTCCTAAGATAGATCTCCTCCACACTGAGCTACACGAATTCGACATCCTTTGTTTCACTGAAACGTGGTTAAAACCCTCCTTTAGTCCAGATGATCTCCAAATTCCTGGCTATACAGAACCATATAATTACATTAGATCCAATAGAATAGGTGGTGGCGTATCAGTATACGTAAAGTCGCATATCACATCAAGACGTCGTCCAGATCTTGAAATTAATCAAATCGAATGTGTGTGGCTCGAACTGACTCTTAATAAACAAACCATATCAATTGGTACATTCTACAGACCTCCTAACGCACCCCCTGAAACATGGAACCTCATAAAATTATCCATTGAAAACGCAATGTCCACTAAACATGATAACATATTTTATTTGCGGCGATTTTAACTGCAACCAGCTCTCCAGCGCGACCAATGAAATAACTGATATTATTGACTCTTTCAACTTAAGTCAAATAATCAACGAGCCCACTCACTTTTCCGACACCTCTACCTCCCTTCTTGACCTTATACTGGTTAATGATCCCAACTTCATATACAAATCCGGTGTCATGGAACATTTTCTTGCCAATAACATTCGCTACCATTGCCCCATCTACGCTATACTTAACGTCGCTAAGTCTCGCGCTCGTTCATTCCAACGTAAAATTTGGATATATAGTCAAGGCGATTTCAATTCCTATCGCGATCAACTTTCCAATACCGAGTGGTCCGACATAATAACAAACGATCCGAACGTTTCAGCGAAGCAGCTTAGTGATCACATTCTAAATACCGCCGCTAGTCATATTCCTAACAAAATTGTAACAATTCGGAAAATGGACCTTCCCTGGATAAACAACGAAATCAGGAAAAATATTCGAAAACGTAAACAAATTCATAAACGCGCTAAAAATTCAAACGACCCATCCCATTGGTCGACTTTTCGAAAAATAAGAAATAAATGCATCAATATGATACGTAAATCCAAAGAAAATTATTTCAAGAAATTATCTGAAAAACTTCAGAATGGTGATTCGGACCCAAAGGAATGGTGGAAAATTGCTAAAACTCTAACAAACAATAACAAAAATACAAATGAAATCCCGCCTTTAAAACATGATAACAATTCCTACGCTGAAACGGACATAGACAAAGGCCAATGTCTTGAACAACTATTTCATACTTCAGCAATCTGTAAATGATAATAACAAACCACTACCTCATATCGCTGACATAAATTTGTCAACTTTAAATAACATAGAAATCAGTGATGATGACGTGAAAGATGTCCTCCGATTACTTAACACTTCCAAAGCCACCGGTCCCGACCAAATCAATCCAATCTTATTGAAATCAGCCGCCAATGAATTATCCGCCCCCCTCGCCAAACTTTTTAATTTATCGCTTCGCGTGAGTATCTTCCCTGATATATGGAAACTAGCCAATGTATCCCCAATTTATAAAAAGGACGACCCATCCCTAACCAAAAATTATAGACCGATTT
Source organism: Pteria penguin (assembly GCA_035048485.1). Taxonomy (NCBI): domain Eukaryota; kingdom Metazoa; phylum Mollusca; class Bivalvia; order Pterioida; family Pteriidae; genus Pteria; species Pteria penguin. The sequence goes on from CM068581.1 coordinate 16,354,183, forward strand.
TCATTACTAAATATTCTTGGTAAAGTTATGGAACGCTGTGTGTTTAAACATTTATATAACTTCATCCAACGTAATAACTTAATAACTGACCTTCAATCTGGATTTCGACCAAATGACTCGACAATAAACCAATTAATAGACCTTACAAATCAATTTGGGCAAGCTTTAGACCAGGGTAAAGAAATTCGGGTGGTATTCTGTGACATAAGTAAAGCTTTTGACAGGGTTTGGCACAAAGGACTTCTTCATAAACTTAACTCAATGGGTATTTTGGACAACCTATTACTCTGGTTCCAGAGTTACTTAACCAACAGAAAACAGCGTGTTGTTTTAAATGGATGTTCCTCTGACTGGACACATGTTAAAGCCGGCGTTCCTCAAGGTTCTATTCTTGGACCAATATTATTCCTTATTTATATAAATGATATAGTTAATGATATAAATAGCCATATTAGACTTTTTGCCGATGATACGTCTCTTTATATTGTAGTAGATGACCCTGTATCCCTCCGCAATAAATTTAAATATTGATTTGGAAAGAATACACCAATGGTCCGCAACGATGGCTAGTCGATTTTAACCCTAGTAAAACCGATATCATTGATTATCACTAAAAAATCTCACCCCCTCCTCATCCACCACTTTTTATGAACCATATACCTATTCAAAATGTAAATACCCATAAACATCTTGGACTTGTTTTCAATGTAGATGGTAATTGGAATACTCATATTGAAAGCATTATCTCAAAAGTTACTAAAAAACTTTACATCCTTAGAAAATTGAAATTTAATCTAGACAGATCTTCTCTTCAAAAATTGTATTTTGCTTATATCCGTCCATCTTTAGAATACGCCGATGTCATCTGGGACAATTGTTCTCAATACTAAAAACCCGACTAGAACAAATACATAATGAGGCAGCCAGGATAGTCACTGGCACAACTAAATTAGTCAGTATTTCTCTTCTATTGAAGGAATCTGGATGGGAAACCTTCAAAATCGCCGTTCGAAACATAAACTTATGTTATTCCATAAAATGTACCACCTCTCAGCCCCTCCATACTTAAACGTCCTCGTCCCACGTAGTGCATACGCAATTCATGGTAGAAATACTCGCAACAGTAATAGACTAATCCCCCTCCATGTAACACGTCATTCTATCAAAATTCTTTCATACCTTCTGTTATATCCTTATGGAATGAAATTCCTGAAGAAATCCGTAATAATCCATCAAAATATGTATTCAAAAGATATCTGAATCGCGACATAACTCCTCTTCCTTCGTATTATCTATTCGGAAAAAAGACAACACCAAATAAACCAATCACGGTTAAGAACAGAATGCAGTTCACTAAATGCCCATCTATACAAACGCAATATTGTTCCAAGTCCTCTTTGTTCATGTGGTAGTATCGAGACTACAAATCACTTCCTTTTAGAATGTCCACTGTATAATGACGCACGTTCTCGCACCATAGACCGATTACACGATAAAACGTTACAAACGCTTTTATACGGAAACGCGCTTTATCCTCCAAACCAAAATGAATATACGTTTGGCGTGGTGCATGATTTCTTTAAAAGATCCAAGCGTTTTGGCTAAATAAAATACTCGTGCCCTTCCATACTTAAATCCATATTTCATGCAATGATAGAAAACATGATGACCCCCCCCCCTAAACTCTCACTTGCTCTAATACAACAAATAACATACAATCGTGATTAGCAAGTTCGTTTTTTCTCTAACTTTCTATGCATAAATATAAATGTATCATATAAATTATAATGGATGCAAAAGATGACAATGAACTATTCTTCACTTATTACTCTCACTGTGTTGCTTTTGTATATATTACTTCCATTCTATTTCATTCTACGCATGCTTTTTCGATATTGTTTGATGTTGTAATTGTTTACCCGAGAGAAGAATTTATATAAGTACATTGTACTTGTTTTCTGATCTCTAAGATGTGATGTATTTGTACCTGTAATATTGTTAAATGTATTGCAAATAAATGTTTAAACTAAATGTGGCCAAAGCTTTTGCTGACCACTAAGAGCGAATATATACTCCAAAGTCAGAGTCTTATGACAGTCATTTTGAGCGCTCAGTTTATTTTGAATTCCAATTTATTGAAAACATGTGTACATCATCAAATCATACCCTCCCTGGAGGAAACATAACAAATGATGAAGAAATTATTTACATCTCTGTTGAATGAAAGGATACTTAAGTTTAGTTTGGAATCTGACAAAATTACAGATGCACAATTTGGGTTTAAACCAATCAGTGGTACAAGGGACGCCATTCTTGCTTTACATGGTCTTATTTCAGAATCTTAAGAAAAAAGAAAAACTCTATTGTTGTTTTATAGTCTACTCCAAAGTTTTTGACAGTGTAAATCGTCATTTTTTTTATGGAAAAAAACTTATAAAATCTGAAATTTCTGGGAATATTTTGAGGAAGATTGAAAGTCTTTACATAGAGTTTAAGGCCTCTTTTAGAGAAAATGGAGAAATCTCGGACTATTTTGGTGTCGGCATCGGCCTACCTCAGGGTGAGGGCTTGACGCCCATTATGTACTCATGTTATGTAAATGACTTTGAATCATACCTTATGTAAAATAATTGTAACTGTTTAGAATTAGGTCCATTTTACCTGTATTTACTAATGTATGCAGACGACACGGTTTTGTTTGCTGACTCAGCCAATGAACTAGTGTTTACTCAATAAATTAGATAGCAACTCAAAAACTTGAAATTTGACAGTAAATTCATCTAAAACAAAAGTTGTGGTTTTCAGAAATGTTGGAGAATTAAAAAAGAGTGACACCTGGTATATTAATGGTAATGTTATTGAAGTCGTAGAACGATTTAATTATTTGGGTGTTGTATTGAACTTCAACGATTGATTGATTGATTGATTGATTTTTGATTTACGTCACACCACGAATATTTCACGTATATGGTGACGGCATCTGCCTGATGCGGGCATACAAATTTTGACCTTTGCAACGGACCCACCCGAAGCAGTGAGGGATCTTTAACGTGCCATGCATACCACGACACGTGGCCTCGGTTTTTACTGTCTCATCCGAAAGACATGCACCGGCATGACCAGAGCGGGACTCGAACCCCGGCCTCCCGATCAGGAGTCCGACGCGATACCACTAGGCCACGCCGGCTTGAACTTCAACGACAAGTTGTCACACAAAATGTTATAGCCGATCAAGGTAGAAAGGCTATTATTTTATGAAAAAAACTCATGTAACGATTGTGATTTTAATGTGGAATTTTATTTATACTTGTTTAATACTTCTGTTGCACCTGTTTTGAACTATAGAAGTGAAACATGAGGTCGACTCCACAGTACACCAACTGAATAGGATACCTCGTCATATAACAAGTCAGATATCATGTGACCAAGGAACACTTTAGTTTAATATCATACAAACCAATCCTAAATCTTACATGTAATACGGGAATGAATAGGACATTTCTCGTATTCATATCACTTCTTTTAATTGTTTTGATAGAAGATGTTTTTCTTTAGACCAGACTTCCCTTAATATTATGATTGATTTCTGGTAGTCATCCAACCTTGAGATCCAATACTTTTTTTCATTCAATACATATAGTTTTAAATTCCATTTGAATGTAATTGCTTCTGCCTTGCGAAACATAAACCATCATCTCAATTTTGTGCTACACAAATATCATATGAATGATGGTATTAAAACATCGATGATAAGAGGCATTACCAGAAAAGTGGGGGGGGGGGATATTTGTGTTTTGTTTTGTTAAGGGAGTGTTCTTCTATTTTTTCTTTTTTCTTTTTTGGAGGGAAGGGGGGAGGGTTGTTTGTGTGTCTTATGGTTTTTGTTTTCGTCTTTCGTTTTTCTTCTTTTGTTTTTGCCTTTTGTTTTGTAGGGTTTTTTTTCAATTGTTTGTTTGTATGGTTGGTTGAGGGGGTTTTTTTTTGTTTTGTTTTATTTGGGATTTTTTTTTTATTTTCATTTTGTTTGTTTGTTTTTGTTAGGGAAACGTCAATATAATTTTAAATCTATCAAATTACAAGTTAACATTTTAAATCAAATCATTGATTGAATGTATTGACTATGAGTCGATCTCAGTATCATATCATAGATTGTTGAATGATGTAATGAATAATATAATTAAAAATAATGAATAATATAACGTTATCAAACTCATGTTTACACATTTATTGCCTGCATTTAAAAATAAATTTAAAACATACAACGTACATACAATATAGAAGGTACATTCATTATTTATGAAAAGCAATCGGTTTTCATAATTAAGCAATATTACATAGTTTTCGGAGTCATTATAAAGGTCTTGTGATTGTGATGAATCTAGTCACTTTCTCTTTTTTCAGTTAAAGTGCAAGATTATACAATTCCACAAAGTACGGTATCGTGCTTATGAATGCAAAGTGGAGACTTTTTCGAAGCAATGCCATGCACACTAAGTGTTTGCGTGCTGTATGATGAAAATACATACATGCCTGTGTGTCATAATCCTGGTATGGGGTAAACCATACACCAGATATACGCCGCTATTATATATATATGTCGTAATCCTGGTTTCCTGTAAACCATACATCAGACATACGCTGCCACCATATACATGTCTTAATTCTGGTATGGCGTAAACAATGCACCAGATATATTCTGCCACCATAAGTGCCATAATCCTGGTATGGCGTAAACAATGCACCAGATATATCCTGTCACCATATAAGTGTCATAATCCTGGTATTGCGTAAATTATACACCAGATATATCCTGTCACAAATATTAGTGTCATAATCCTGGTATGGCGTAAAACATACACCAGATATATCCTGTCACCATATAAACGTCATAATCCTGGTATGACGTAAAACATACACCAGATATATCCTGTCACCATATAAACGTCATAATCCTGGTATGGCGTAAACCATACACCAGATATATCTTGCCACCATAAGTGTCATAATCTTGGTCTGGCATAGACAATGCACAAGATATATCCTGCCACAATATAAGCGTCATAATCCTGGTATGGCGTAAAACATACACCAGAAATAGCCTGCTACCATATTAGTGTCATAATCCTGGTATGGCGTAAACCATACACCAGATATATCCTACCACCATTTAAGTGTCATAATGATGGTATGGCGTAAACCATATACCACATATATCCTGCTACCATATACGTGCCATAATCCTGGTATGGCGTAAACCATACACCAAATATAACCTGCCACCATATAAGCGTCATAATCCTGGTATGGTGTAAACCATACACCAGATATAGTCTGCTACCATATAAGTGTCATAATTATGGTATGGCGGAAACGATATACCAGATATATCCTGCCTCCATATACGTGCAATAATGATGGTATGGCGTAACCATACACCAGATATATCCTGCCAACCATAATAAGTGTCATAATCCTGGTATGGCGTAAACCATACACCAGATATAGTCTGCTACCATATAAGTGTCATAATTATGGTATGGCGGAAACGATATACCAGATATATCCTGCCTCCATATACGTGCAATAATGATGGTATGGCGTAACCATACACCAGATATATCCTACCACCATATAAGTGTCATAATTCCGGTATGGCGTAAACCATACACGAGATATATCCTGCCACTATATAAGTGTCATAATCCGGGTATGGCGTACACCATACACCAGATATATCCTGCCACCATATAACTGTCATAATCCGGGTGTGCTATAAACTATACACCAGATATATCCTGCCACCACATAAGCGTCATAATCCTAGTATGGCGTAAAACAGACATCAAATGACAGTAGATGTTAACAATTGAACCTCCTGAGTAAACATCGTAAGTTCTGAGTAGACATCGTGATTTCTGAGTCGACATCGTGATTTCTGAGTCAATGTTCTAGTGACGCCTTCTGTGTATTCTTGATTTCTGTCCGTCTGGAAAGGATTTTATCGTAATGTTCAGTCAGATTTCTCGCTCTCTTGTATGGTATAATGAATGTTTTTGTATCTATATATCAATATCACAGTAAATGAAGAATAAAGTGAAGAATTTGGAATATGACAATATGCATCGTGATCCCTATGAACATGGTATATATGATAGAATTATATGTACTCTGTCTATACACACATAATAATACTATAGTTTATGTTTATATATCATTATATGGGAGGTATTGGAAGCAAATAAAAAGAAAGACAAAACTGGATTGTATTTGACTTATTTTCTCTTGTCAGAGGGAAGTTTAGCTTTTTATATGTCGTGATCAGCCAAAGAAACCTTACTCCTACCTCTAATACCTAGGTTTATGCTTTAAACAGCAGGTTAAAATAGACGAACAACGCTATTAGCATTACACTGACTTTGAATAGTAGTACATGTCCATACCATGATACTAGTTATCTATACAGTTCACACCTTGATGCCAGTTACCTATACAGTTCACACCTTGATGCCAGTTATCTATACAGTTCACACCTTGATGCCAGTTACCTATAAAGTTCACACCTTGATGCCAGTTATCTATACAGTTCACACCTTGATGCCAGTTACCTATACAGTTCACACCTTGATGCCAGTTATCTATACAGTTCACACCTTGATGCCAGTTATCTATACAGTTCACACCATGATGCCAGTTATCTATACAGTTCACACCATGATGCCAGTTATCTATACAGTTCACATCTTGATGCCAGTTATCTATACAGTTCACACCTTGATGTCTGTTACCTATACAGTTCACACCTTGATGCCAGTTACCTATACAGTTCACACCTTGGTGCCAGTTATCTATACAGTTCACACCTTAATGCCAGTTACCTATACAGTTCACACCTTGGTGCCAGTTACCTATGCAGTTCACACCTTGATGCCAGTTATCTATACAGTTCACACCTTGATGCCAGTTATCTATGCTGTTCACACCATGATGCCTGTTTTCTGTACTATTCACACCATGATGCCACTTATCTTTGCTGTTCACACCATGATGCCTGTTTCCTGTTCTGTTCACACCATGATGCCTGTTATCTGTACTATTCACACTATAATGCCAGTTATCTATACTATTCACACCATGATGCCTGTTATCTGTACTATTCACACTATAATGCCAGTTATCTATACTATTCACACCATGATGCCTGTAATCTGTACTGTTCACACCATGATGCCTGTTATCTGTACTATTCACACTATAATGCCAGTTATCTATACTATTCACACCATGATGCCTGTTATCTGTACTATTCACACTATGATGCCAATTATCTATACTATTCCGAGCAAAATGCCTGTTATCTATACTATTCAGACGATGATGCCGGTTATTTATACTGTTCACATCATGATACCAGTTATCTACACTGTTCAGCCCGATACCAGTTATCCATACTATTCACATCATCATGCCTGTTATTTATACAATTCAGACCATGATGTCTGTTATCTATACTATTTACACTATGATGTCAATTATCTATACTGTTCACACCATGATGTCAATTATTTATACTGTTCACACCATGATGTCAATTATTTATACTGTTCACACCATGATGTCAGTTATTTATACTGTGCACAACATGATGTCAGTTATCTATACGGTTCACACCATGATGCGAGTTATCTATACTATTCACACCGTCATGCCTGTTATCTATATTATTCACACCATGATGCCAGTTTTTTATACTGTTCGCACCTTGATGCCAGTTATTTTGTTATTTAGCAATATCTATTAAATATGCACATGGTGTCTTTAGGTGTCTTCTATTGTGATTGAGGTAATACCGTTAATTCGTTTCATATGGTATCATTTGACTACCTATCAGTGCATGGTGCGGCTGTAGAGTACATACACTCAGTACAAGACATGTTTATCCATTCAGTGAACCATTCTCGGCATCTCACTTAACGAAAGTGGGTTATATTTGAGGTTCTTATTTCTGACAATTTCTTACTTCACGTTCCTGTATCTATATAATAGTGGCGTATTTTGTGTTTGTGCCGCTGCAGTAAAGTCTTTTTTACGGGTAAAATAAGTAAGACATAATTTATTGTATGTATGTAATAAAAATGAACAATTTTTAAGGTACATGATGGTATACCGCTATGGAGGGTATTCGTTGTCAAAATCCAGACATGTAGAGATGTAAATTTACATTGAGGAGGTATTGTTTACACATGTACGTTGTACAAATGTATTTTTTACACTTGTACTTTCACAGTTGTATCTTTTACGTATGTGTTTTCATGGCAAAACCACTTCAGTGTCAGTGAAACATTTTAAAGTTTGTATAAATATATTTAAATGTGCACTTTACTATAATACAAGCGTAGTTTACATGTCTAAATACTTCCACTTAACGCTTTGAAGAATATACACATTATAATTATGTATCTGTAAAGTGTGCATGTTTGAAGCATTGCATTGCCCATATTCGGAAAATCGCCGGAAACGCGCGAAATAACCCGATTAGCAAGTAATTAATGACGTATAATGAAGTCTCCCTACTTTCAGTTTTAACGACGACACGGAAAATTCTAATATTTCGGAGGAAATCTTTAATCTTTGAATTCCTTTTATACAAGTCATGCTTACACCGACAAATGTTCGACACCAAACGCCCGAGTCAACACATGCCTTATCGCAGACTTCCACGGCTTTTGACAAACGCCTAAGTACATTACGCGCCATCAGTTTGATATTTGGTGGCTGGATTTTCTTGAAAAAAAAATTCTCATCCTGATTTTGACTAAACTTTCTTGCCTCAGTTTCACAGTAAAAAGCAGTCTGTCTCCAATAGCGTAATACTTGAATCAACCCTTGTGATATAAGCGGCCCCGGTCAAAGGTCAATCGGTGATAAACTTAGCGATATGTAAACAACATGGCGGGATATTCGATGCAGACGAAGGAAACGATATTCGTTTTGCTACATTTTATACATTTTTTATCGATATTTTGATATTTGCGTACACTTTTTATATTTAATCATGAATATGGATGATCGTGAAGTTACTTTGGATGAATTTTACACTTGGAAAGTTGATGCATTACGTGAATTTTTATCGAAGAGAGGGTTGGCCAGAGACGGCACCAAACAGGAACTATGCGCTTTGTGTTTTGCTGCACAGTCACTCCATATGCGATTCAAAAAAACTGATCATTGAACTATGGAAGCAAAATTTATGTGACTATGAGAGTATTTTGAATTTTGATGACAAATATAAATTACCAAAACCCTCTGAGACTGAACAAAGGTTGGTTGGATGTGAAGGCGGGCCTCACCCTGTGGCCCCCCCTGTGTGTATCGGATATGGTTAACGTCCTCATCGGACAAAACAACATACAGCATCTACCAAGAAATATCTAAATGAGTACAAGATTGGTAAAGCTTACGAGTATTTTTCTGGCTGCTTGGCTTGGGGAGGTATTTTATCATAAAATATCACCAGATAGCTTGTATTGTGTCCTGAGAAGCAGTTGTACCCCATCACAAAGAATAAATGATGAGAGCCATAAAGTGTGGGTATGCTTGGAGAAAGAGACAGGAACAGTAAAAGCAGCATATTGTAGCTGTACAGCAGGGTAAACAAAATAATTTACTAATTTTATCATCCTCAAACAGTTGTAAAAATAAACCCCTGTAGAATATACATGTATCCCACTAGGAGGAAAAAGGTTCAAGCCCGGCTGTGGTCATGCCGGCCTCTCTAACTTTCGGTTGAGACAGCAAAAACCTACGCCCGTTGTCGGGGTAGACGTGGCACGTTAAATGAAGAACATTCACTGCTCCGGGTGGACCCGTTCATAGGTCAAAATTTGTTTAAACCTGCTTGAAAAGTGCTTGTAACGAATGGGATTACACACCTTGCTTGGCCCCTTCCAATACCTCATCCTTCTTAAGTACTTGCCCATACATTCCTCAATGCTATAAAAACTTGACAGTGTTGGTATACCTGTATAGAATTTCACTTTCTTATCAGACCTAAGTACAGTTGTTACTCTGAATGGTTTTGACCTATATGATGCTATGATTTTCTTTGAGTTTGAAAGTTCATTCTCTAAGTATTTAACCTTATTTCTTAACATCTGAATTTCATTCATATCATATACACTTAAGAATGTAGAGTTAGGATTTGATACAGAGTAGTTGTGGTCAAATGATTAGTGAGTTTTCCATGACATAATTGATCATTTTGATTTGAAACTTCAGAATCAAAAGCAATGTCAATGTTATTGTTAATTTCATAACTGTTTACACAAACATCAGTGTTTTGTGCTCTCTTAATCTTCTTTGGATAAAAAAAGAGGATTTTCACGTGGAGTTGGAGGTAGGCGTGATTGATTTCTTTCAGAGGTTCATATCCAAGGTGAAGAGATGGATATGGGTGGAGAGCAGTTGGTTTACCATCAACAAAATGGATGGAACACACCCTTGAATCTGAATTTGGCTGCCAAATCTTGGATCCTTTTTTTCTATTAACAATAGCCGTCCATTTCTGTCTACTGATTGGGTCCTTAAGCTGGGTTGGAAATGTTAGAAGATGAAAAGGGGGGTCGCAGACACAAGATCCACATCCTTTATTACAGTAGTGAATATCGCAATATTCAGAACGCCATTTCTCAAGTTTATATTCACCATTTGTACATTGTATAAATGCACAACATCGTCTTGACTTGGGCATTATAACAGTGGTAGATATTTTGAAATGGAAACAATCATAAAATTCTAAATCGATCAACAGTGAACCAATTATGTAACAGAACAGGAACAAGATACTATACCATGTGTAGATGTCAAGAAAAAAACCTGAAACATTCCAGAAAGCTGAGTATTAAAGTAATTGTTAAACCCATGCAACATTTTACTTATTCATTGAAGAACAAGGAAGTGTTACAAGAAGGTGGAGAGGTCCTAATATTGGCTGACTGATACAGACATTTAGCATAGTTTCAATAAAAACATTCAACATGTCATGTGTACATACATGTACACAACCCCCCCCCCCCCCTTTTTTTTCCAAATATGAAACTGGACCTTTTCAGATTCATTTCAGACAACTCACTGTGTCCAACATCGATGAACTAGATTAGGAAAGAGAAAGAAGTTGGGTACAGTGGGTATGGGTTGTACATATACGCTCAATACTGTTTAGAGCAACAATATGCACTGAGGATACAGACTATATGAAATTGAAAGTGCATTGCATCTCTATAACTTAGCTCAATACAGTAATTATACTAACAGAGATTTAAAAACCCCGTAATACAGGCATCGATGATATATAACGCCTGGGCTAGCCATGTCAGGCATGTATCACAACGTAACTCGCATGCCACTTCAAATGTAAATTTATTCTTATATTTTGAATGAAAATATATTGGATTTTAGAAATTTATATTGCAACATACATTTCTACACATGACTGACCGATCAAGTAAAAAATCACACCCTCGAATGGCATATAAATCCATATTATATCAGCACGGCATTGAGATATTTATATACCGCCATTGTTCCGTTCACCGATTTTTCACCTAATGACCTTTTAACCCCGAGGGCCGCTTATAACATTCCAATATGGCGGCGCAGTAGTATTGATAGGAGTATAGTAATAAAGCAGTCTGTCTCCAATTGCGTAATCTTAACACATGTATAAATTATGTATTAAAACTCTTCCTTTTTGACTGGCGAGCAATCATTTATCATTTAATACTTGGATACTGTATATAGTGCTTGTACTGGATATATACAAAGAACAGTTCATGAAGGGCGGACAGGGATTCCCCTCCCTCACGCCCCTACAGCAACCTCCTATTCTATTCCCTCTTTCTTCCTCCTCCCGCTTCATGTCTCCCCCTCCCTCATCCTCCTTCTCACCCTGCCCCCCCCCCCCCCCCCCTTTCGTTCATTATGAAAAACAGAGTGTTCGAAACCTGTAGCGCCGTCTGATATTTTTATAATGGACTGTTTGGGGCTTATATTGTACTTAAAATATTGTCCTCTGATATTACTGCGTCACTGCAATTTTCAAACAGGTCAGGCGCTAGGCGTGAACTGAATATATAGATCTACATATCTGATTATAAAGTGGTGAATAAAGCAGAATTTTGTCCCAAAAATGATGATGTTTCTTTTCAGATTTGTATTACTACACAAAAATATATTATTGATGAAAAAATATATATACACAATAATATTAATTCCCCCAGCATCCATTTTGCAAAAGCAAAAAGTAGGGAAACTTCGTTATACGTCGTTAAATACTCGGTAACTGGGTCAAGTCGCATGTTTCTGGCGATTTTCTAGATATGAGCAAAGCAATGCTTCAAACATGTAGACTTTACAGATGTAGAATTGTAATGGGTACATTCTGCGAAGCGTTAAGTCGAAGTATTTAGACATGCAAACTACACTTGTGTTGTAGTAAAATATACATTTAAATATACATAAATACAGACTTAATGACTCGTTGGAGTGGTTTTGCACAGTTTAATTTGCCTATGTAAAAGATACAACTCCGATAAATACAAGAATTAAGAATACATTTGTACGAGGTACAAGTGTAAACGATACATCTTCAAAGTAAATTTACATCTCTACATGTGTGGATTTTTTTACAACGAAAACCCTCCATACAACACTACTCAAACATCGATATACATAGATGGTTTTCTTCGTCGTCAGTATACTGGTATATGACATATACTAGTACTGCTCATTCGCTGATATTGTTCACAAACAACTCATTAGCATAAGCAATGTTGAAAACCGTCGTATGCTATACTGTTCATTCAGGATCACGAGCAATGTTCAAATATCGGCGGTAAGCTGTTCGTTTACGAGCTCATTGGTAAGTACTACCCATACTTCGCTGTATAGTACATGATGTTCTTTCACCCGTACAACTGAGAATGGTAACACACGGTAAGCTGTTCGTTTACGAGCTCATTGGTAAGTACTACCCATACTTCGCTGTATAGTACATGATGTTCTTTCACCCGTACAACTGAGAATGGTAACACACGGTAAGCTGTTCGTTTACGAGCTCATTGGTAAGTACTACCCATACTTCGCTGTATAGTACATGATGTTCTTTCACCCGTACAACTGAGAATGGTAACACACGGTAAGCTGTTCGTTTACGAGCTCATTGGTAAGTACTACCCATACTTCGCTGTATAGTACATGATGTTCTTTCACCCGTACAACTGAGAATGGTAACACACGGTAAGCTGTTCGTTTACGAGCTCATTGGTAAGTACTACCCATACTTCGCTGTATAGTACATGATGTTCTTTCACCCGTACAACTGAGAATGGTAACACACGGTAAGCTGTTCGTTTACGAGCTCATTGGTAAGTACTACCCATACTTAGCTGTATAGTACATGATGTTCTTTCACCCGTACAACTGAGAATGGTAACACACGGTAAGCTGTTCGTTTACGAGCTCATTGGTAAGTACTACCCATACTTAGCTGTATAGTACATGATGTTCTTTCACCCGTACAACTGAGAATGGTAACACACGGTAAGCTGTTCGTTTACGAGCTCATTGGTAAGTACTACCCATACTTCGCTGTATAGTACATGATGTTCTTTCACCCGTACAACTGAGAATGGTAACACACGGTAAGCTGTTCGTTTACGAGCTCATTGGTAAGTACTACCCATACTTCGCTGTATAGTACATGATGTTCTTTCACCCGTACAACTGAGAATGGTAACACACCGTAGAATGGCACGTAGTATGTTCGTTCACTGGCTTTGTTCATACATACGAGATATGACACATGCGTTTTCATCGCACTGTTCATACACCAATGAGCTTTATGAATATTTTATCACAATGAACAGTCATGTTACGATGAAAATGTAAAGTTTCGGCTGTGGTGAAATAAGCGGGAAAAAACCATTCATGATATGTTTTATATTATAAAATATATTAAGTTCATAGTCCATATAGTACTTAATCAACATACTGTATACATTTCTTCATTTGCATCAACATCTGCTTGCTGCGTGTAATCACATTTTTTTCATGGCACATAAATACGTCATCACTGTGTGTCCCCAATGAATTATTAAGTAAAAAAATATTTCTCTGATTAGTTTTTTTTCTGACAATTAAAAGTTGCATTTTGACACTATACCGTAGAGAGATTCTGAAGATACCCGACGTCTGCACTCTTACATGATTCATCACAACATGACACTATGTATTATCCTTTTCATTTATGCCAAACAGAGAGAAGTTGGAATTAGTCGAGGCGGAAAGTTGATGTTTCTTTGGAGATACAGAGTTTGAGATTGGCGTTAAAGTAGGTTGATCGAAGGTGAAGACATTACTGGAGTTGTCGTTACTAATAATGATCTTCCGTGTACGATTTGAATTATTTTCCACTTTCGGTAATCTTGGCATTTGTCTCTTAAATTGATCGTAAAACGACTGGTCTACGACTGACTCCTTTTCTTTTACCTTTTTATCAGTCTTTTTTCTATTCATTTGTGATGGGGATGCACGTGACACCATCGGTGTAGCAATACCGCTTTCGCTAGGGGACAAACTAGCGCTGGAATTCACTGCGTTATTGTGACGGGGTATAGACCCTAACACCGTATTTGCTCTCCTGTAGGATTTGGAGACAACAGTTAGTTGTGGGGACAGACTCACCGTAGTAGCACGTGATAATAGTGTTGTCCGAGAATCAGACGAACTATGCCCCCGCGAAGCGTTAGTTTCCCATGCGTCGTATATGGCTTTTTCACCCGGAGTCGTGAAACCTCTTGACATCACGTCTTGTTGCTTTTTTACTTCATTCAGTGACCTATATTTTGTAAATATTTCGTCAACAGGTTGTGCACATAGGGATCTGAGCCAAGTAGTGTTGGACTGAGCAGCAATGCGTCTTTGAAAATCCTTATCAACATAATAAAAATCCATATTCTTTCGGCGAGGTAAAATCTTTCTTCCAGCAGGTAGGCCTCTGTGGATATTTGGTTTGACGTCGTTTTGAACTTTATTAAAATCTAAGGAAACAAATGTCAAGCTTTCCGGCACTTTCTGTTGTGGTTGTCGTTTCCCTGGATTCAGAGGCGTTGATACGGGGCATCTATAGTAACTTCCAGGAGGTTCAGGAGATGATCGGAAAACATCATCGAGAGATGGGGGATGAGTGGGGAATCCTTGAAACTCCGAATTATCGGTTGTCATCACCATCTTAAAAATAAAGAATAATAATTTCATAAACATAATTCTATATCAAAATAAAAAGAAAATTCATCTCAAAGGCTAGCATTATAATTATTGATACTTTTTCCACAACGACTGGAAACATGTTTCCATTTCCAATGTCACACAATTATATATAAATACAAGACTTACCTCAAATCCAATTATACAGGATTAAGACATGTACATGTATAAGTGCAACTTTAAAGTTTAAACACAGACTGTATAGATCTGTGAAAGGTGTTTACAATAAGCCGGACTCCGCGGCCGATACTTAGATCACTATAGAACTGTACGTACAGAGTTTTGTATTCCCACTAGCTTACCGTGATTTTCCGTGCCATGAGCATCTCTCACAATGGAATTAAGTTGATATAACTTCAAATGGGGTAAAATAGCTCTCACGATGCTCGACAACTTTTCTGACATCAGCGATTGACATATACTCTACTCTTTTTATTATATCGACCGCTTCGTGTCAGACAGAATATTGCAGTTTTGTCGTGTACGTATATTCTCTCACAAGTATTTAACATAACATCGATCTAGAATTGATTTTATCTTTTTATTAAATATTCAAACAAAATGTGTCAAGATTGGGATCTGCAGCTATATCTGTCTGAGATTAGCAGACCTTTAATTGCTGATCTACTTGACACATGCGTGGTAGAAAATGTCCACATCTACATTAGAGATAATTTGGTTAAGACGGATAATGTCCCTTTAAATTATACCAATGTCTCATATACTTCAAAAATAATCAGAGCAGCTTGAAACAATGCTAGATAGATCAAATATATCATAATGTGTTTATACATTACATAAACAAACAATGAAACCACTAATTGCTATCATTCGTATTTTTTTTATTTCATTTTATCATTATAATTATTATTTATTTTTTTTATATTTCATTATAATTATTATTATTAATAATAATAATAATAATAATAATAATAATAATAATAATAATAATAATAATAATAATAATATCATTATTATTATTATTATTATTATTATATTATTATTATTATTATTATTATTATCATCATCATCATCATCATCATCATCATCATTATTATTATTATTATTATTATTATTATTATTATTATTATTATTATTATTGTTATTATTATTTTCCATTCAAGGAGATAGCCATTCCTTAACATTCGACTATTGAATCACGGATTACAGCATTACTTTTAATGAACATTTCTTAAGCTAATTCCCGAGATGCGTATTTACTGTAGAATTCGCCTTCAACAGCACAAAGCTAATGGTTTACGTATCTTGAATAATCACTTTTGTTGTCCGTGTGTAGAACAGGATGATTTATATATATCATTGTAGTAATAGTAGTGGTGGTGGTAATACATACAGTAACTGTTTAAGATAACTGACAAAGTGTTTGGTACCCTCTGTCTACAATAAATGGCATCACCTTTTTAAACTCATCATCATCATTTCATGATTTGTTAATTAACTGATGTGAACCTAAAGGCGTTACTTGTATCCGCTTGTATCACGCCAAGGTATTGCTTGTATCAGCTTGTATCACGCGAAGGTGTTGCTTGTATCAAGTGAGAAGCCGGCGTGGCCTAGTGGTATCGCTCTCGCCTCCTGATCGGGAGGCCGGGGTTCGAGTCCCGCTCTGGACATGCCAGTGTCCTGTCTTTCGGATGAGACCGTAGCCCCGTGTCGTGGTATGCATGACACGTTATCTCTCACTGCTTCGGATGGGTCCGTTGCAAAGGTCAAAATTTGTATGCCCCGCATCAGGCAGATGCCGTCACCATATACGTGAACTATTCGTA
This sequence comes from Pteria penguin, assembly GCA_035048485.1. Classification (NCBI taxonomy): domain Eukaryota; kingdom Metazoa; phylum Mollusca; class Bivalvia; order Pterioida; family Pteriidae; genus Pteria; species Pteria penguin. Next base: position 16,371,294 of record CM068581.1, read on the forward strand.
ATGTGACGTTAAACAAAAATTAATCAATCAATGTATCAAGTGTAAGTGTTACCACTGAAGTAAAGAGTCTTAGGAGAAACTCGATCCAGAAGCTATATAGGTGATCATTAGACATACGTTCTTAACACGGATCTCTATTACATGGTTAGGCGCAGTGCTGCTGTGTGTTAATAGTGTTTCCCGATTCACATACCTACCATGTTAATTACATCAATGTTTTGGAATTGGCGACCATACATGTATATTATCTCCTATCTTGGTTATAACCTTGCCAATGATTTCAGATACGTTAACAGACCCCACATGTCTATGGGGCTTTTCATACGTATAGTATGTAACATTGAACGTGATGGTATGCATATATTTTTGAAAGTCAAATCGGGATTTAAATAACATACACAGTGTTTTGTTCTCTCCTCATTATCTATATCATGTTCAATACGTTTTGCACTACTGCGGCGTGTAACTAAAACATATCGACCAGGCATTGTATCGTCTTCTCTGCAGTCAGAAGCAGGTGATTTCACGCTCTATGGAAATACGTCTCGGTGGTGCTATAAGTACACGTAAACATACTGATGGTAATGTTTCATATTTTAAACATTGAAAAGTAAACTGTGTAAATGTCCCAAATTTATCGAATACTTTCATTTCAAAATGTTTAAAATTTGCATAGCAAAGTACTTTCTGCTATCGGTTCATTCTCATTCACCGCTGTGTCGGTCCCGCACTAAACTTAAGGAAATGTAAGGGAAAGGAAGGACAGCTGGACCACAATGCAAACAATATCCCCCCCCCCATGAAAATTACATAATGTAACATTGAAATAATCGAAGGGCATAACGAATATCTGCTACCATGCACGTCTGAGATATTTGTTCAAATGTATACCATTAAGATTTTTTTTCAAATACAAGCATACATGTATATATTTCTTGTGATTGTAAATGCACATAGCAATGATTGTCATACAAACGTAACAATAGAGAACCCGCTCTGATTGCCATAGCAAGTGTACTCCGATTCTTAGTCGGTCCGTAGAGGAGACGTTGGTTGCTAGTTTGGATGAAGCTTTTTTAGAGCTTTGTAAAATGGAAATTAGTCAAAAATTTATGTTAGTCAAAAACTGTGACCGACTTAGCGACTACGACCGGGCTGACGTCCTTTTGTGAATCCTGTGCCACAAACCGAGAAATTACTCATATCATATTTTCAAATTCTACTGTTTAACAAGGAATTACTGACTTAGATTTGGATGTTATTGAGTTTTATTCCTATCTGATTGTTTGACAATGCGATAAATTAAAATGGAATAATTTACTTAAGTATTTGCACTGTTTATGGCGCTGGACCCAGATCATTTGAATGAATAGAATCATGTCTTAACTTCCTATATATCATGCACACGAAGGAGGCAATAATTAAAGTTTAATTTCAAATAAAAAAAAAGAAAGAATAATAAAGCTTCCTTGGATCTCGTTACCCTATTACAGAAAGTATCCTAGATGTCACATATCAGTTTCTGACACATTATGGGCTAATCCTATTAAATGCCTGCCATCCACTCAGTCAGCATTAAACGTACAGTATAGTTGACTTTGTGGACAATTATACATTGTTAAAGACTGTTAGCAATTTTGCTTTTATTAATAAGAATTAAAGTTTTTCTTTTTATGTTTAAGTCTATTTAATCGAAATACTAGAGCTTAAAAGATTACAGGGTCAATTGGATAAAGCATGACTATACTAAGGGTACCAGACTTACACCATGCTCTAACCACAACAGATAAAGTACATGTACATGTAAATAATCTCTAAGAACATGTTTTAAGGTTTACGGTGTCGTGAAATTAAATGTATGACAAATCGTTCAGTGTAGGTTATACAGTAAACGTATTTATTCCAGTTTGCAATGATGGTACTCTATTTGTCCACACATAAAAAGAATGTAACTCTTAGTCCGGAATGTCAGACCCAAGCATAAGGCCAAACCTCATGCTTGGGTCTGACATTTCGGCCAAACCTCATGCTTTGGTCTGACATTTCGGCCAAACCTCATGCTTGGGTCTGACATTTCGGCCAAACCTCATGCTTGAGTCTGACATTTCGGCCAAACCTCATGCTTTGGTCTGACATTTCGGTCAAACCTCATGCTTGGGTCTGACATTTCGGCCAAACCTCATGCTTGGGTCTGACATTTCGGCCAAACCTCATGCTTGGGTCTGACATTTGGACCAAACCTCATGCTTGAGTCTGACATTTGGGCCAAACCTCATGCTTGGGTCTGACATTTCGGCCAAACCTCATGCTTGGGTCTGACATTTCGGCCAAACCTCATGCTTGGGTCTGACATTTCGGCCAAACCTCATGCTTGGGTCTGACATTTCAGACTAGTAACTCTACGTTTTAATTCCAGTCCAAATCGTTCAGTGTAGGTTATACAGTAAACGTATTTATTCCAGTTTGCAATGATGGTACTCTATTTGTCCACACATAAAAAGAATGTAACTCTTAGTCCGGAATGTCAGACCCAAGCATAAGGCCAAACCTCATGCTTGGGTCTGACATTTCGGCCAAACCTCATGCTTGGGTCTGACATTTCGGCCAAACCTCATGCTTGGGTCTGACATTTCAGACTAGTAACTCTACGTTTTAATTCCAGTTTAAATTCCAGCATTTATATTTTGCACCATTTTAACTACCCGTCCTTCAGTGTCTGCCTATATTTCAATTTCTTATCACACAACGTGAAAATGAAAATCGATTTGACTCATTTCCTCTCTATGTACAATGATACGTTGAAGAAATCTTTTTTTCAGATACAATGTACATGTCAATATTCGTTCAGTAGCGAACCATGCAGTTTCTACCAAGATTGAAGTGAAACAATTCTGTTGAGGTATTAGACAATCATCAATAAACCATATTCAACCAAGGTCCCCTCCCCTATCTACATACCCACACCACCATTCATTTTCATTTAATGCCTCCACGTCTTTTGATATCTATTTTACCCCAGCAAATCAGCCCAAATACTTTTTCTCGTTCAACAAATATAACACCATTGTGGCCCTGCTTAATGCTTGTATAACCGACGTAGAACTGTTTAGCATCAAATGAAAATGGTAGTTTATCATCATACAAAAGAAATTAAAATTCGATCAGTTTAAACCATAACGAAGAGAGACGAGGATAAGGTTGATCATGATGATACTGCAACACAGGATATTCAATCATTACACAGTATGCATCCAATATAATCCTACCTTAATTCAGTTGGTGTGCTCTGATAAAATTTATCCGGTCATCTCTATTGTACGATCATTGAAGATTGTTTCGAAGTAAGATTTTAAAGTAAATCTTAGGAAAGGTAAATGGTATAATATTCTCTCCTCTCTCAATAACTTGCCAAATTCAATTAAACCCTGTGAGACATCATTAATTGTTCTGCATGCATGGCTATTTCTGTTCGATTTAAATAAAATTCAGACCCTCTTCGACTTTTAGCAGTCTTTGTTAAGTTTACTGTTAAGGTATTTTAAATTCCTGTCAAGTATTTTTATCAATGCTGTATGTAATTTGTAACTTGTATATCAGAATTAAATCTGTAATATACACTGGAGATTTACCAACCACCCGACTTTGTATAGGGGTATAGTAACACTAATACTTGTTTGGTTATCCTGATAAACCCGTCTGTTCCGTGATTAGATTGCATGTGTAACACATTGTTTACACTGTCATTAGATGTAAACGTCTGAATAAAACTTACTAGTCATGTCAAAATTTATTACCTATTCTTTAGGATTATTGCACCCGTTTACAAACATTTCCAGACCTGGGAAACTGGCATGAACAATGATAATGCTCTGAGAATACGGGAATCTAACGTGCGATGTTGTCAGATATCTTCAGACGTCATTATGTTGTCAGATATCTTCAGACGTCATTATGTTAATGTTTGTCAGTGATTCGGGAACGGTACCTTTAAAAGATGCCACAGGACAAGATATTTGTTATAATAACGAAGGTTAAAGACACAATTCTGATTAACAGACACCAAGGCTGGGTGTTATCTGGGTAAAGACATTCTTCAGTAGGTGATAATCATTCTCTGACGCGAGATACGATTTTTACGGCTTTTACATTGAAGAGAAGCGGAAATTTACCTTGTGGTAAGAAACTGTAAAACTCTTTACGAAATAAAACATAGCCCATCAGGCAAATATTCACATACGAAATAAAACATAGCCCATCAGGCAAATATTCACAATCTAAATAATGTATTACACTAATTGCTCTCTGAACCGTTTCTTCAAACAATTCACAAAATTGCATGGAATCCATTGAAAATAACACATTTCAACACTTTTTGATTATTCTACAAAACTATACCAAGCTTATCGTAAACTAAATTGAATCGTGATACCTTGTTCTAAACATTGAAGCAAAATCCGAAAACGCCCATTACATTAAGATAAAGTCTTCGTCCCTAAATTTGAAATTCAAGAGCACAACTACATATAAAAGCATTTCGGATGCAAAGTTCAGACCTTTGATAGTTGTAATACGGTAAAAGAAAACGCTATTACAGCATACAAGTTCATGTCGACAAGCAAATGGACAAACTTCATACTTCATGTCTTATATGCGAGATCATTTCATTTATATGCCAGATGAGTTGCACGGAAATTGATATCTGCAACTGCCCTCCCCAGCACCTATACTGTGATGATCTCTGCAGTTGCCCTAGGCCTTCCGCAGCACCTAAACTGTAATGTTTTCTGCATCTGCCCTACCCTGCACTCAAACTGTAATTATCTGTACAGCTGCCCTACCCAGCACCCAAACTGTGATGATTTCTGCAGCTGCCCTACCCAGCACTCAAACTGAGACTATATCTACAGCTGCTCTACCCTGCACTCAAACTGTGATGATCTCTGCTGCTGCCTTTTCCCAGCATTCAAACTGTGATTATCTCTACAGCTGCCCTACCCAGCACTCAAACTGTGGTGATCTCTGCTGCTGCCTTCTCCCACCATTTCATTCTCGTTACGATGAGTATGGTATATTTTTGAAAAATAATCAAAAAGTGTCATTTTGAATGAAATTCATGCACTGTAGTGAAATGTTTTAGAAAACGGTGCAGAGAACATATAAGTGATACATAGCTGGAATCTTGAAATCGGCTGTCGATTGAACATGACAATTTGGGTATGCCGCCATATTCCAAGTTTTCTTTTGTTCTTTGTTTGGTCAATCTGGGGTTTTTTTTTGGGGGGGGGTGAGGTGGAAGGGGTTTCTTTCAAATTGTGTATTTGCAAAGTGCATAGAAATTCCTTTAACATGATGCATTTAAAACTCATAAATGATAAAGCATAAATGATTTATAAAGATTTTCCCAATTTCAGCGATTTTCATAATCGGCATCACTTTAATGGAAAATATTTTTAAATATCCCTTTTCAAAAATTTATGATTGAGTAAATGGCATATCAATAGGTTAGACATTGTTTTATCATTCAATAACCATTAAAACAAATATTTGGATCTACACTAAGCCGGTTAGACGAAATGGAATAAAATAAAAAAAAATCTATAAATGTTGCAAAATAGCACATTTAACCCCAAAAATAACATGTTTGATACATGATATGGTACTGAAACCTCTTTTATTTGATAGATCATATCAAGATCTATCAGATTACATGTTTTTTCATGAATTTATCGAGTTGTTTACATTTTATTCAAAATTTCCAATTTTCAGCGATTTTTGATAAAAATCTGATGTTTTGCCCCATAACCCAGTAAAGTCCCAACGGCCAGAGTGCAAACATGGCTCATTTTGTAGCATTTTTATTAAGCTTTAAGAAAAATATACCCTCCAAAATTCCACCCGGGGGGACAGGGGTATATGGCAGCTCAAGTTCTGTTATCATAATGCACTCAACTCAATGAGAAAAACCATGATCTTAAGAGTATATGTATTCATTTTCTTAGAGTTATGCTGTGAATAGTGTTTATATATGACGTTGGGGTAATAGCGGTCAACATTACTCAGTAGTTAATTCTCTTTTCTTATTAGACTTTCTTATAAACGTGCGTTGAGTAATTTTGAGTTTGAGCTGGAATAGAGTTCCATTCCATACTATTAACAATTTTCCCATTGAGTAAATGTTCAATTCGCCAATATCTTAATCTCATCATTCCATAAGTACATTTGCTGATGTACTTTCAGTATTATACCTCGCCTGAGCTTATTGCGCTGAGTTAATTTATGGTCAAATCAGTATTTAAGACCACCTATTGTCACAGATATGCACCCGTCGTCTTTCCGTCTGCAAAAGTTTACACCGTTAATTCCTCTTTAGAACTACTGAAGAGAATTTGATGAAACTATGTGGTGAAGACGTACACAAGATATTCTTCTGGCGTCAAATTGTAGATCCAGAGTCGCATGACACAGACATAGGTAGGTGTCTTCTTTTAAAAGAATGATTTGGTGTTGTTTTTTGTTTCTGACAAAGGACACTTTTATTTAAACATTCAAAATTTGTCATATGCGCAAGGTATTCAAGCGAGCGATATGTGCCTTTTGTTTCTAAATGTGTCACTACTGATGACATCACATATTTACATAAGAGATATATTTAATGTTAAGGGGTCTCGGAGGTTGAGTAAGCCAGCAATTACCCGGATAACTGCCATCGGTTTCTTCGTAACTAAAAAAGACAGCTAGGAAAAATCACCTGTAAGTACTAACCGGAAGTGACTCCGCAAATAATCCATTGTCCAAAGTCAGAAAGTTTAAAAGTATTTCTTACCAGCATTAAGAGAAACAAGTCGAAACTGAAAAATATATGGAGGTATCGAATTTGCATAGTTATGTTGCTGACAGGCTATAAACAGATGACCATTGCTGTGGTGTGATGGTAAACATCTCTTCTATATTCACGTAACAATAGCCACTGTATACCCCTATTGTTCCTGATCCTTCATACTACGTTACAATAGGCGTAAAGAAATGAAATATTTATTGTTCTGTATTATTCATTATGTATCATACCTTTTTCAGTATTTTTGACCGTGATACAACGCTTTGCTGTCTTTTGTGTGATTCACTGTATTTCTACGTTCACGTCTGAGTCTTTAGGCATCATTAAAGTTTCCTGGTATGAGGAACTGATGTAATATACAGATGAGACAAAGTTCTGTGATGGAATATCTGTCATCTCTGTCAGATCCGCCTAATGATCCTTGTCGCTGCTAGTAAGATAATCTGGAAGTGTATATTGCATAGGAAAGATTGCTTGGCTGTTCAGGGGGGGATTTCGAGCTTACGTTCCCCCACTACCCCTGACACGGTACATCTAGAAGAAATAATCCTCGTATTAATCAAGAAACGTTCAAAAACAACCTACAAATCGAAGTTTAATGATGATTTATTAACTTGTTTGAAACTGAAAATTCAAACAAGTCCAATAATGAGATTCCATACCAAACATGCATAGAAATGAGATTTCATACCAAACAAGCCCAGTAATGAGATTTCATACCATATAAGCCAGTAATGAAATTTCATACCAAACAAGCCCAGTAATGAGATTTCATACCAAACAAGCCCAGTAATGAGATTTCATACCAAACAAGCCCAGTAATGAGATTTCATACCAAACAAGCCCAGTAATGAGATTTCATACCATATAAGCCCAGTAATGAGATTTCATACCAAACAAGCCCAGTAATGAGATTTCATACCATATAAGCCCAGTAATGAGATTTCATACCATATAAGCCCAGTAATGAGATTTCATACCATACATGTACATGCCCAGCAAAGAGATTTCATACCAAGCACGCCCAGTAATGAGATTTCATACCATACAAGCCCAACCATGGGATTTCATACCAAATAAGCCCAGTAATGAGATTTCATACCAAACAAGCCCAGTAATGAGATTTCATACCATACAAGCCCAGCCATGGGATTTCATACCATACAAGCCCAGTAATGAGATTTCATACCATACATGTACATGCCCAGCAAAGAGATGTCATACCAAGCACGCCCAGTAATGAGATTTCATACCATACAAGCCCAGCCATGGGATTTCATACCACACAAGCCCAGTAATGAGATTTCATACCATATAAGCCCAGTAATGAGATTTCATACCAAACAAGCCCAGTAATGAGATTTCATACCAAACAAGCCCAGTAATGAGATTTCATACCAAACAAGCCCAGTAATGAGATGTTATACCATATAAGCCCAGTAATGAGATTTCATACCAAACAAGCCCAGTAATGAGATTTCATACCATATAAGCCCAGTAATGAGATTTCATACCATACAAGCCCAGTAATGAGATTTCATACCATACATGTACATGCCCAGCAAAGAGATTTCATACCAAGCACGCCCAGTAATGAGATTTCATACCATACAAGCCCAGCCATGGGATTTCATACCATACAAGCCCAGTAATGAGATTTCATACCAAACCAAACAAGCCCAGTAATTTCATACTATACAAGCCAATTTGTAAACTATTTCTGGCGACAACCTATATTTCAAAGACATTTTAAGTGTCATGAATCGCTTTGTTAAAAACAGAATAAAACCTTAAGAATCCATTACAATGCATCCACCTTAAATTCATTGACTGAAGTGATTTTTAGATTCTTAGAAGCTAGACCGGAATGGAATACTGAAACCTCTTTGTTCATCTTTTAGGAACTGAATATGATCATAGAAAACTTACATTTCTGTTAAATGAATAATATTATTAAAAATCACATTACTCTGTGCATAGGATCGAAAAACCTTAAACAGTAATCCCTAGGAGCGGCGTGTTCCAAGGTTATCAAGTCAAATTCTTCTATGATAATTTCATGATAATTAAAATATAGTAATACCGTTTATCAGTTTCAGGACATGAACGTAGAAGGGCATGTTATTACATTGTCATTACAGTACAGAAATTATACTAACTTTCTATTTAATTTGCATTTATTTCTTTGATTTTTTTCGGCGGGGGGGGGGGGGGGTGTTTTTTTGTTGGGAGGTTGTTAATTTGCCTTATTAATAAGATAGTTTCGTCATGGTATTTAAAATCGGTAAAAGACAAGGATTTCTGCGGCACGTGTTACTACTTGTTTATTCAGTCACGACCGAAACAAATATTAACTTCTTGTTTTATTTTTGCCTATCTGATCAATTTTTCTTATGTAAATTATTCTCTAGACTTGTCACATGCTTGCAGTATTAACATCTTGTTGTGTTGTCTGCATAGTTGGGTTTTTTGTGGAAGGGGGAGGGTTGGCATACACTGTAGGTGTACCTAGAAAACAAAAAATACTTTTTCGGCCACTTTGGTATTAACTCTGCTTTTCAAATATTTATGTATTATTAGAATTCCAATCATTCCGACATAAGAGAAGTTGTCGAAATGCGCGTCTGGTGCAGAAAATTATGAGGTATATATGTTTCAATATTTATTTTACTAGGTCTCACTCAATTTTCGTACGTTACATTCAAACCAACTTCTTTAGTCGATGCCCTTAGATCCACCTATTCTATATAGTGTTTTCCTTGGCAGGTGCTTTTGTCCGGAGATTTATGGATAAAATACAGTGATAGGCACAGTAAGATCAAATTATTCAGATATCTTAGTGTGGTCTAAAGAATTTGAGGTAATGTTAAAACTAAAGAAAAAAAAAAAGAAAGAAAGAAATAAAACGGGAAATTGATTGAGAGAGTGTCGGATAGAGTAGTTGTTACACAAAGAACTGGTAATATGCATATTTGATTGAAAAGGAAGAGAAAAGGTTTGCAAAGAAAGAAAATGACGAAGATAAATTATCTGAGTTACTGAATTTTGTTTAACGTCACAATACGAATATTTAACGTATATGGTGACGGCATCTGCCTGATGCAGGGCATACAAATTTTGACCTTCGCAACGGACCCACCCGAAGCAGTGAGGGATCTTTAACGTGCCATGCATACCACGACACGGAGCCTCGGTTTTTTATCCGAAAAACAGAACACCGGCATGACCAGAGCGGGACGCGAACCCCGGCCTCCGGATCAGGAGTCCAGCGCGATACCACTAGGCCACGCCGGCTTCGAAGATAAATTAATATCCTGATAGAAATTCTATAGAATTGAACTATACAAAATTTACTCCTGGCAAATCAATATAAAGGCGCCAGCTTCTGATAACTGTACGAAGAAATATAACTCTTACAAGCAATAAATGCATGGATTCCATCCAGAAATCTGATTAAGCATGTATCTGACACGTCAACAAGAACTGGAGCTTTAACCATAGATCATAGATGTAAAGAGAATTCAAAATTATAAGAAAGTGTGTTATTGTCTAACATTTAAGGAATTATGCATGCTCTGTGAAAAAAAAAAATCATTTTCTTTGATTGTATGTTTTTCTGCTAATGGCGCTGATTTCGAGAAGCATTACACATTAATTAATTTTTATCTATTACATTAAATGTGGATCCTAAGAATTAGTCAAATGTTGATCCTAAAAACATTAAATAGGACATCTGAAATCAAAATGTTTTACTAAAATCACTCCATTAAGTCCTTTGACTTTTCGACTCTTTACACAACGATCCCTCATCAGAAATTAAAAGACAGATCAGCGAAAATTATCCAAAATGCATTTACTAGTAAAAACGGAAGCCTGCAAATTCAAATTTATAGTTATAAGTCATGATAAAACTTACTTTGTCAGGGAAAATTCTGTTTCCATAAATAAATATACTGAAACAGATGTCATCCAAATGTTGAACTTTCTTATCGATAGCTTTTGTGTGGTGTTTGGAGAAAAGGTTTTTCAATAAAATGTCGACATTCCAATGGGTACTAAATGTGCCCCGCTTCTGGCTAACATATTCCTTTACTCATACGAAGCTGAATTCATGCAGTCTTTGCTTTTGCAAAGAAAGAAACAATTGGCTCTTGGCTTCAATTTCATTTACAGATATATAGATGACTTGCATTCAAGTAATAATCCTTCATTCGCGGATTACCTTAGCATCATCTATTTAAGTGAACTGGAGGTCAAAGAAACCACAGAAAGTAGTAATTCTGTCGAAAGACAACAAAATTTGATGGTCATTTGAAATCTCACCCTATGACAAACGTGAAGATTTCAATTTCGCTATCACAAACTTTCCTTTCATAAGTAGCAACATTTCATCATCGCCCGCATACGGCGTATTCATATCTCAGTTAATACGTTATTCCAGAGCATGCTCAAATTACAATGACTTTGTTCTTAGGGCAAGGCGACTTTCAGATAAGCTTCTCGACCATGGTTATATGTGTGCTAGAGTAATTACGCAATATGATATTTCGTTATCCAGACTTTTAAATGATATTCTTGACTAAGACCTATTCCGATCATTTAAGAAAGATTTGATACTTCCAGAAGTTTACCTACTTTGCTTTCTCTATATATAAATATACATGGAATTTACACGATTTTACTCTTTCTACTGGGTATATGTGACGGGTGTTGCTAGCAAGAAGGAGATGCTCACTTTCCCCGGGAACCTAGTCACACTCCATCAAGGGGATCACATATACTCTTCAAGTAGACATTTTTCGTTGATTTCTATTTGGTTTTCATTTTCACTGATTTTGTATGTCCTTTGGTTTCATGAGTTTTGGACTTATGGTTTGGATTTATCCATCATCTTTACATGTATATTGCAGCTTGTTATAATTGTATAATATACGATGTATATATATACAAGAGAAACAAGAGATCTGAAAACAAGCGAAGTACTTACATACATTCATCCCTCTAAATAAAAATCGCAGTAGATAAATTGAAAAGAAGACACTCACAGGTTAAATTTAATGTACAAAAGAATGTAAAGTATATGCAATAGATATAAATACTAGAACAAGTTGTTAATCATCATGCAACATTTAAAAATACAGGTTTTTAATACATATAAGCATGAAAACAATTGTTATAAATTGTTCAGCAGCATTGCAACATGCTAGTTATAATTACAATTTTAATAGTTTATGATGAATAAATATCCTTACGAACATAGTTATGAAGCAAATATATGTTCTGCAAGTGCGAATATAACTTTTAGACTTTTTCAGAAATTTGTAAACTACCTTTACATTGTGTTCATTCGTGATAATCCGTTTCCGTATAAGCATATCAATAATTCTATTATACATGTATAGTAAATTGTTTGGGATCTATCATTTGCATAAAGAAGGCATTCATTAAGGTTATGTTTTTAATATTTTGTTTTTCCACAAATACATAACTGAATTGGAACTATGTTTCGTTTAACAAGATGTGCATTTAGTGCACAGCATTCAGTGCTTTGCCTTAAGTGAATTATCTGGTTTTGCCTTGAGTCTAACATAAAGTGCGGAGGGGATTTACGATCTTTGTTAAGGTAAGTTTTGATTGTTGATGTGGAGAGGTTGTTTCTGATGACAATGGTGTCATTGTTCCAAGCGGAGGTAACTGAAGGGAGGAAGGAGTTGCGATATGTAGTGGAATTACAGAATGGGGGAATAAGCTGGGATTGGTTCCGTGTATTTCTACTATGTATTTCATGTCCGGTGACAGGAACGAGATAATTCAATTATTCAGGAGAGGATCGGTACGGTGATACATTTTATGAAATTGGATATCTATGTATACTTAGTTTCCCATCCTTTATTAGTAATGAAAAAATCCATTTATATGAAGCAGATCTGAGGTGTTTAAAAGAGATAGATGTAAAATTATCTATGTAGGAGAATTATCATTTTTTTTTTTATAAATTCGTATTAATTTGCGAGTTTCCATGAGGCGGGGAATTTGCCAATACATAAATAGAGATTGAATAAATTGCATAATGGGAGAGATATTTCATATACAGCAGATTTAAGTAAAATAGAGTTCAATTGGCCAGGTCCTGTTGCTTTTGAGGTATTCAACAAACCACAGGTAAATGAAGCTCTATAAGTCTACGGCAAACATATATTATGCACCGATAGGGGTAAACATCAAAGAAAAAAAAGAAAGGAATACAACGTTTCCGCCATTGAAATCAGGATTTTGCACAATTCAGCTCACTGCCACATAGTTCGACATCGGAATCAATATCGAAGAAGTACCAAATCGTTAATCATTCTCAAAGTCAAAGGACAGATACAAAATCGTGTAAGTTTCAAAAAGGAACTGTTGTGGACCCCGATATACTGAAAAATTCCGAGTTGAGACCAGGTGCCCGGGGAGAGTAAGCGTCTCCTGTTTGCATGCATCACCCGTCACAACAGTTCTTATGAGACATGTCAAAATCAAGAGTTTTGTTTTCTTTATTGTACATACGAAAGTACAAACTGGTATACAAAGTCATATTTGGTGTTCACTGAACAGGTCATTTAGTCGCATTTCAGAATATTATCAGTCATTCTAGAAAGAGGCACATCATATTTTCTTACAAGATCCTCATAGCGACCGTAGAACTTCCTCAGTGACGATTTCAGACGTTCTTTAACATATCCCTGCATGAGCAACTTAGTGGCCGGTCGTTTTGCCCTTGGAATAAAACCGTCGTATAGAGAACAGGCTCTTGCGTACCTTATAAGTTGAGATATAAATACTCAATAGGCAGGTGAGGACGGGATATTGCTGCAAAGAAACGGAAAGTTAGTTATTTGGAAGTTAAAATCGTCACGTTTGTCATATAGAGAGGTGTTCAAATGACCATTATTGTCGAAAGTTAAAAATGTATCCAGATACGAAGCGGAATTGTTGCTCTAATACAGTACACAATGCATTTGTCAATCTAAGTCCATTATCCCGTATTTCAAGAGCGAATTATCCGTGTTCCTTTACCAAACTTGTTGAAGAGGCCATGTCCGAATTTGTTCTTCACCTTCGTAAGGCTCTGTATCATAAAGGGAATATGAAAGTAAAATTATCGTACGTGTTTTTATATTCCAGTGCAAATAATGACTGCAAGCAAAAATTAAAACACAAAATACACAGAAAAGTTGTTTTTATAACGATTTTCTGTCAATTTTAGATTGAATTTTTCTTAGAATATTTTTATCGTATTTTGCATTAATGCCACACTTATTCCCTTTGCAGTGTGGAGCTCGTAGAAAAGTTCCCCGCGGAGGTTTGATTTAGGTGTTATACTTTTTTCCCGATGTTATGTGGCAATGATATTTTCTACACAGTGATGGTTCACATTCATTTATATATACAGTGCTGAGGTACATTTCTTTTTTCTATATGTAATTGCATATGCGGATGTAGCTAGCCATTTATGGACGCTTACTCTTCCTGGGCACTTGGTCTCACCTCTGAATTTCAGAGATCCATTAATGTCCGCCGTGTTAATTACACATTGTATATACAATGCTGAGTTACATTTCTTTCTTGTATATGTAATTGTATTCATGGCAGGTGTAGCTAGCTACTTATAGACGCTTACTCCTCCCGGGCACTTGATCTCACATCTGAATTTCAGGGATCAATTAATGTCCGCTGTGTTACATTGTTGTTAGTGTCGAAGTCACTTGACACCAGTTACCTTCGTATTTTGCATTGATTTTTTAATAACAGATTTAATGTGCAGTTCCCAGCTCACATGTAATGTGCCGAGATGTTTATGCAAAAGGATACCAGGGATTCAGTTGTATTTGGATTGAAGTCAACCAGCCAATCGAGTGACCATCTATCGATTTCTTAAGATAAGTGCTGAATGCACAGGATTGTCGACGATAAAGTAAAGTGAAATGTTGTCAGCAAAACGTATAAGGCCACTATGCATATCTGTAACAATGTCGTTAATGTAAATAAAAATAAGAGAGGACCTAGGATTGAACCCTGAGGGACATCAGCAATTCGTTAATTGTGGAATCTTTTGGTCTAAAAACCGGATTGGAGATCTGTTATTATTTTGTATTGTTGAATGAAATTATAGAGGTGTTTGAATATGCACTTTTCTATGATCTTACAAAGGATATTTAAAAGTGAAATAGGTTTAAAGTTGTTCGTTAGGATGGATTATCTTTTTTATAAACAGATAATACATTTGCCAACTTCAATGATTCTAGGAATATACCTGTACGTAGAGACAAATGGAACAACTTGCGAAGAGAAGCTACCTCATTTACAGCAGATTCAAACAATGTTGAATTCAAATTATTAGGGGCCTGTCTCCTTTGAAGTGCTCAAAAACGCAAGATATATTTGACATCGTCTTCATGCAGAACTATTTGATTTAAAGATAGATACTGCGAAACTCTACTATCGGGTAAAATATTATTACAATCGTTAGCGATTTGTTGAGATGTAACAGAAAATGTTTACAAGATTAGCTTCATCAATATCGGTATTGAAAGCGCGGTTAATATGAAAAAGAGTGGGATTTCATTTTTATTACTAACATTAGATATACTGTTAGAAATTTTCCACCAACTTCTGTGATCGGTATTGTCGTTATGAGTTTTGTCTGACAATTTTTCAAAATAATTTATCAACACACTTACATGTATTTTTAATGTTGAAAGTTTCGACCAATGTGCGAGACTGTTTGAGGATTCGGTTAATTTGTGGTATCTTGCGAATTAATCTACGAATATCATTATTTATCCAGGGTAAGTCCATTTTACGGATGGTTACGATTTTATATTGGGAAGTTAATTATAGGCACAATGTAAAATAATACCCATAAAAGAATTTGCCAAAGTATTAGGATCATCTTTGATCACATCATCCTACTCTATATTAAAAAGTTCGTCACGGTATGCATTAAAATCACCTCGTTTTAATAGCCAGATCTTTTGCTTAAAAGTTCGAGAATGATGTTTTTCGATATTAAAGAGCGCATATATTACACAATGATAACAAATGTCATTTGTCAGAAAGTGTTCGCTCACTCCTGATTTAGCAATCAAGTTCATTTGATCATACAAGGATGAGAGGTCGAGGAGAGACGGAGAGAATTCGGTGAAAGGATTTGGTTTATTGATAATTTATCGGAGCTTAAATGAGTCGACTACATGTATATGTGTTTCCTTTGGTTCATATGTAAGTTGACTGCAATATGTCACCAGTTATAAGATAAATTTATTTGAACCCTAACTTCAGGAAGAGATTTAGGTTGTTTGTAGAATGTACCCAATGAAAAAGAAAGTGATGTACAATTATATACAGCTGGGAAAATAATGGACATAATGAACATTTGAAAGTTATAGAAGATGAAAGTGCTTTTATAAACGTGATTTTCATAGTGAAAGTACAGGAAATTATGCGTGCAGGAGGATAATATACAATTATATAAATTATCAAAAATTATATGAAGTGATAAGAGGTACAAATAAATATGTCACTATAAATCAAATTAAACACCCATGATTGATTAAACCTGGTGGATTTTCAAGTCAAAACTTCAGGATCTGAGGAAAATTATAGGTATATATAACTACAAATAAATAAATGATCTGATAAACAATAAGATACACTAACTATAAAAACACAATATGATTACAACGTGCTCACATACAAATAAGTAAATGGTCCGATAAGCAATAAGACACATATACATTTGTATATGCACAAGGTGAATAGATTTTGAACGTGTATTTCGAAGCTCCGGGGTTAGAAATTTCATATTTCTATGATAGCTTTTATAATGATATTTGGTGTATGGTGAAGTGATAGTACGGATTTACAAAGTAGATGAAGAGGTTTTCGTTATCACTTCAACAATATGAGTTAAATTGGTCCTATGCCAATATCTGTATAGTTTTCTGGGATGACCTCTTTTCTGTTTTGGCATTATCCAAATTAGTAATAATTTTGTATACTTCAATAACGTTTGCTGTAATTCTAGGGTCTTAGCTCGCTTTCAGACTGGCAGAGCACGGTTTATTATGTTGATGTCGCATATATTTTTATACCATTATGTGTTTTACAATACCTTACGTGTTTATATTTTTATGACCTCTCAATATGCGATACCTGTTGACCCTTGTTCTTTACATGGAGGATTATTTATAAATTTTTAAATGTACGTCCTTTGATTGTTCTGCTGTTACGGCGAGTGGGAAGGTGGGCCCGTAAACCGGTTAACCACACCATTTGTTTGGCTTTTGTCATATTAAATGACCGTCCTAAGCCGGTATCGTAATTGCACTACAATCAAATATTTTTGTAATGTGTTATATGTTCTAGTATATTATTTATATTCATGTATTGTATAGCTCCATGATGACTTCTACCTCATAACTGAGCCAGTAACTCCTCTTTTTTCTTCTGTATTCAAGTGATGGCATACCGATCCTTTTTAAACGTTTTGAATAACTTACATGATTTTTTGATGTTATGCATTATATTTTATTCATATTCTATTCAAACCTCTAAACGTTTCGACCTTAATGAAAAGTTCAATGGCACCTGTAGATATCTTGATATCTTGATGTTATCGATAACATAGTTTGAAAACATTCATCCATCTGAATTTCAAGCCAATACTTCTGACTAGGAAACACCTTTTTTGGACTTAAATTTTAAAGTTATTAACAACAATATTCATATTAACGTATATGATAAACGTGATGACTTTGGATTTCCTATTGTAAATTTCCCTTATCTAGATGGTGATGTCCCCAGACTCCCATCATATGATATATATATTAGTCAATTGGTTCGATCCACTAGAGCCTGCACTAACGTTTTGTATTGTCACGCGAAAAATTCTCAGATTACTTTTAAACTTCTTACTCAAGGTTATAGATATCATAAACTTCGAAAAAACCTTTGGTAAATTTTACAGATCTTATTCAGACATTTTATCTAAATTCGGAAATGTGACTTTTCAACAGTACGTATCCAGGGAATTTCCCATCCCAAATTCTACGATGATCTAATGTACAAACGACTAAGGAAGGACAAAGGTTCCGATAATTTCATATCAACTGGTTTTAAAATTATTAAACGCCTTCGACATCGACAGTATGACCTCGTTCTTGTATTTGGTCCCTCTACAACCCAATTCAGATCCTCATCCTCTCTGACTGTTAGTCGGGACTCCTTCTGATCAAGGATCTGAGCTCGCTTACAGACTGGCAGAGCACGGTTTACTTATTTGATGTCGCCTTACATATTTGTGATAGCAACAAATTATTCTATAAACGGTTCGTGTGTAACAAAATTTTTATAACCTCTCTTCTTGAGAAACCTGTTGATCCTTGTTCTCTATCTGGAGGATTATTTATAAATTTTTAAATGTGTGTCCTTTGATTGTGCTGCCTTTGAGGTGACTGGGAAGGTGGGCGCCCGTAAACCGGTAAACCACACCAATTGAGTGACGTTTGTTACTTCAATTGACCGTCGTAAGTCGGTATCCTAACCGCAGCACAATCGAATATTTTTTGTAATGTCATTTTTCCGTGTATATTCTACTTGTGTGCATGTCCTTGGTGATTTGTGTCATACAGCTTTGTCAGATGTCTTCTGTTTTCTCTTTTATTCTTTTGGTAGCACGTCTTTGGACAATTTCGATGGCTATTTTGGCTATTTTTCAGGTAAGGTTACCAAATTATAAATGTGTACCCTAAATGTAGTCTGACTAATGATTTGAACAGCGATATGAAGATTTCTATATCCATATATGTGTATGTTCTAAATATTATGCTGAAGCCGGTGTAGCCTAGTGGATAAGGTGCTCGGCTCGTGATCGAGAGGTCCCGGGTTCGACTCCCGCCATGGGCGGATGAGACAGTAAAAACAGAGGTCCCGTGTCACGGTAAAGTTAAAGATCCCTCACTGCTTCGAATTGGTCCGTTGCAAAGGTATAAATTTGTATGCAATGCATCAACAGATGCCGTCACCATATACGTGAAATAATCGTGGAGTGACATAAAACAATAATCAATCAATCTAAATATTATGCCTAGAATCTTATTGACTTTGTTTATAGATGTTTGTATATGTGAGCTAAAATTCATGTTCTTGTCAAATATGACACCCAGGTATTTTCCTTGATCAACCTGTTATATAACTAAGTCTTCTTGCCCTATGTCTTTCAGAAGTAAATTGTTACGATTTTGGTGTGTCTTTCCAATATTCATGCGTTTGCATTTTTGGACATTTAGTGTCATTATCCATTCTTTCATCACTATGTTGTCAATATAATTTTGAATGCTGGTTTCACTATTGTGTTTTACGTTGAATTTGGAGTCATCCACAAAAAGTTTTAGGTTATTCTATACTTCATTGGGCGGCATGTCAGTGACATATAGTACGAATAGGACAAGACCCAGAACACTTCCTTGGGGAACACTGCCAGTGACTTTTTGGATTTCGGTCTTCATACCATTCTCAACAACATATTGTCTTAAGAATTGTATCTATCCAAGATAATAATTGGCATTTGACCTGTATGCTTTTAATTTTTGTAATAAACATTGTTGAGGGACCTTGCCAAATGCTTTGCTAAAGTCTAGGTAGACCACAACAACTTCTTGCCCTTCATCTACTTTTTCAAAAATGTCTTCAATTACTTCTTACAGTTTGGTCACACTTGAATGCCCTGACCTAAAACCATGCTGGTGTATATTATACAAATTATTACTCTCCATGTGATCTACGATAGCATCTCTAACTAGTCTATGAAGAAATTTGAACGGGAGTGATGTTAAGGTTCCGCTAAAGTCAAAATACCTTTAATGACAATCATCAATTTCCTTAAATTTACCAACAAAATACCAGCATGTCATATATCATTATATAAAACAGAATAAAATTGTGACAATTAAACATATCAATTTTATTGCATAATTAATTACAATAGAAATATTATATGCAGTACAAAAATAAATGAAACTTTCATATCATAAACTATACCTCTCTTATTTCATTCCCAATGTTAGCTTCATCCTATTATAAATGTCATGGGAACTTTAATATGAATAATTAAGTACAAATGAAATGTAATTTGACCATAAAAAATTTTTTTTTAACAAAAATGGCTGCCATATTTGGATGGGACTATTTCCATTGAGGAAAGTATGGAGGCCAATGTGTGAAATAATTCATAGAATAAAATTTAAAAAGGGAATTTAATGAGATTTGAAAATCAAAAATATTAAAACAGTAAATGTAAAATATAATGCTACTGTTTACTTTATATTTATCAAATAAACAAAATTAATATAAATGTATATCCCCCCTTTTTTTCATTTTGACAAATACATACTTTTAAAAGTGTGTTTTTTCCCATTAACTCAAGATACTTTTATTTTAAATTAATTGAGAAATACTTGAAAATAAACACAAAAAAGGTTTTAATGTTAAATGAGGTAATAATGTTAAATGAGAGGGGAAGTGGAGCCCCTTTTCGCGACAGGATTAGATGCTTGACTTTGACATGAGCTTATAAAATACCTTATTCATATAACATATGATCTGAATGAATATCATTCACATTATACAGTTTGACGTATTTGTGTTTGTACACTATTATGTGATTCGTTTTGGCATCAGGAAATCACCCAGGAAGTCCATCATTCTTATCACATACTGAAATAACCATAGTATATGGTGTAGCAGGCTTGGACACTTTCTTCAATAGGTCAATGAGTCCTATAAAAAAATAATTGTAATTTATAATTCATCAAAATATGTTCTCTAATGCAAATCTCAAAATACCAAACAAATTCACCTTATATTCATGCAGGTATTGAATTTGTTTGTATGTTTGTTTATTGCTTTACATCACACAACGAATAATGCAAGTATTTGGTAACGGCATCTGAGTTATGCAGGTTATAGAATTTTAACCTTTGCAACCAACCCATCTACTGCCCCATGGTGCATCAGTTTTTATTGTCTCATCCAAAAGGACAGACACCAGCATGACAACATTAAGGTTTGAACCAAAGACCTATCAGTAGTAGAAAAAGCACTCTACCACTTAACCACGCTATCTTCCATGTATATTCAATAAACAAATTGAATATAAAGGGTATTTCATGGAAAATAAAATATCACGAATTTTAACATGTATTTTATATGACAATGTCAAGTAAGCATTTATAATATTATCCTAAGTATTCATTACAAGCGATGGGTCATGCCATGCTCATTTCTCATAAAGCCTCCTCTCTTGTTTAAATCTAAATGGATTAATTAAATTAATACTTTAACTTACTCAAATCTCTGATAATGGCTGACACCACAGATTGCAATAGATGGTAAGTCAAGGCAACGTGTCTTTGGTAATGGCTAGGGCAAAAGATGGTAAGTCAGGGCAACATGTCTCTGGAAATGGCTAAGGCAACAGATGGTAAATCAAGGCAACATGTCCCTGGTAATGGCTGAGTCAACAGATGGTAAGTCAGGGCAACATGTCTCTGGTAATGGCTGAGGCAACACATGGTGAGTCAAGGCAACATGTTTTTGAAAATGGCTGAGGCAACAGATGGTAAATCAAAGCAACATGTCTCTGGTAATGGCTGAGGCAACAGATGGTGAGTCAAGGCAACATGTTTCTGGAAATGGCTGAGGCAACAGATGGTGAGTCAAGGCAACATGTCTCAGAAAATGGCTGAGGCAACAGATGGTAAGTCAAGGCAACATGTCTCTGGCAAAGGCTAAAGTGTAATGTTTGAAATGAATGCATCTCTGATGTTGATGAAGGAAGGCTATACCTTTCGGGAATTGATTTTTGTCACTGAAATATGAGAGAAATAAAAATACTTAAAATTATACAATTACATTAAACAATAATTGGTAAACTGAAATCACAAGCAAATATATGTTATCTGACATTTATGTTTCTTATGACTTGAATGACTTTAAATGTGATATGTCATATGAGAATATGATGATTCACTGAATGATTGATTAAGTGCTTATCACTTCACACCATAAATAATGCACGTATTTGGTGATCTGACTGATGCAGGTTACACAACTTTTGACCTTTGCAACCAACCACCCATAAGGATAATATTAGTTGATAATATTCCTTATTTAATAAATTATGGCAATATAATAATAATAATAATAATAATAACAATAATAATAATAATAATAACAATAATAATAATGATAATAATAACAATTGATAACATTCCTTATATATTACATTTTGAATGGTTTATGGAAAGAAAAGGAAAATTCACTTCACATGTGAAAGACTAAGTGCAGTGCATTTATGGCGATATGTTTAGATTTGTTTGTTTGTGTCTCACTGCTTTACGTCACACGTCACACAGACACCAGCATGACCATGACAAGGCTTGAAACAGCGACCTCTAGGTCAGAAGTCAAGCGTTCTACCACTGAGTCACGCTGGCTTTGATATGATTAGATAAAATAACCGAAAGACTTAAACAAGAGGCCCAAGTGGGCCTATATCGCTCACCTGAGTACCTAGATGATCAGTCATGCATGAAGGAAGAATTCATTTATTTTTGCATTACTGTGACTAAGTCAACACAAATGTTGAAATTTGTCAAATTTTATTTCAGACTAGAATATAAAAGAACAATTTTTTACACATCCATTCAGGTGATTTTGATATTAAGCATTTCCTTTGTCTCTGCAAGATGTCATTCAGGGCAACAAGTTAGTCATTTTCTTTAGGTGGGGCCTTTTGTTGACTGATTTCAAGTCTGGGTCATAAACAACAATTGTTTCAAATATTGTCCAGATCTAACTTAAAATTGCCTAATTTCATATGCTGAGTGTTGAGAAACATCTAACAATTTATAAAGATGTGTAAAGAAATGAAAAAAAACATTTTTTTTACCACAGC
Source organism: Pteria penguin (assembly GCA_035048485.1). Lineage (NCBI taxonomy): Eukaryota > Metazoa > Mollusca > Bivalvia > Pterioida > Pteriidae > Pteria > Pteria penguin. Next base: position 16,394,126 of record CM068581.1, read on the forward strand.
TGGATTTGAACCGCTACTCTCCATATTTCAATTACCAAGTGGTATATGTACCATTGTGAAACCTACTTTATAGACATGGTGGCATTATCTGTTAACCAATTTGGATGAAATTTATCAAATTGACAGAGGACCTTTAGTACTTCATGTATTCCATGTTTCATTAAAATCTTTTATGTGGTTTTTTTTTTAGAAAAAGTTGAAAATGTGAAAAATGGCCCCCCCCCCCTTTTTTTTTTGGGAAGTGTTAAAAAATTCATAAAAAATCCAAAACTTGAGATAATGACAAAATTTTTTCACAATAATATTCCTTACCACAATTATGATCAAAATAGTCATTAAGAAATCATCACTATCAATTAACTGAAAAACATGACACATTTCAGCATTGAAATGACTGTCCAAAAAACACGTCAAAAAGCGTAAATTCTTATTTGACGGATCTTAACCCCGAACACAATTTTTAATAACCCATCTTTATAGATTGTTGAAATGCAATTAGTTTCCCCATATATGTACTGGTTCTGGAGAAGAAGATGTTTGAAGAGGGGTACCGTTTTGGGCACTTTTGGCCCCACCCTGGATCCACCCCTGGGTGAATTTGGATCCCGAACACAATTTTAGTAGGGGACCTTTAGTACATCATTTACACAAGTTTGATCCAAATCTGCAATGTAGTTCCAGACAAGAAGTCGAAAATGTGAAAAAGTTGACGACGACGACGGACGGCGCACTATGACTATAGCTCACTTGAGCCTGTGGCTCAGGTGAGCTAAAAATGAAATGAAATGAAATCTACCTGACAAATGTCATTTTGTCTTTTAAAGTCTGCCTGCAACTTCTTTGTTGTTCCTCTGCTTCTTTCTCTGCTTATCAGGTGTGAACGAAAATACAAAACAAATTATAGTGATGTGCTCATTGTAATATTATATACTTGTCACCTCTGATATCATTTAAAGATATGAAGAACTTGATTAAAAATAAACAGGAGCAACGCCTAGTGTGGCATAATACGTCCATCGCTTAATTAATTTGGATGGGATCAATTCGCATTTCGTATGAGTTTCATGGAAAACATCTGACGTTTACTAAAGTTAATTTCTTAGTTTTTTAGTGGGCCAGGTAGCGCAGTTGGTAGCGCTTGCTTCTCACCAATGCGACCCGGGTTCGATTCCCGGTGTGGTACGTGAGATGGTGGGGCTGTCACCAACCTGGTTTTGTGGGTTTTCTCCGGGTACTCCGGTTTCCTCCCACACAAACGACACCCTTACGCCAAGATCTGTGCCAACGAGCAAGATTTATATAAGTTGTTAACTTGTTTCTTAATCGTTGTAAAATAAATAAAGTTTAAATTTCCTCCTAAAATTATAAATTTCTCAAAAATGAAGACAAAGATATTAAAACCCGTTAATATATGTGATAGTTGGTACATTTTACTTGTTTCATGATAAATTTCATAATGTTTTGACAAAAAATAGATTTTTAATGAATTTCTGAAAGAAATCTTGAAATTTATAAGTCCAAGGGCAATAAATCCGTCAAAAGTAGGTCAATCGTAACAAAACTCGAACTGGTACTGACGCCGCTTGAAAGAAAGCTATACCAAATTTCAATATCTTGAAAGACGGCAAAAAAAGTCCGGAAAACATGACCCCGGACGGACAGACGCACGTACGGACAGCGCCATAACATAATACGTCCCGTCTAATGACGAGCGTATAAAAATAATAATTAATACATGTACATTAAATATAAATTTAAAATGTTATATTTATAATATGTTGATTTTTTGCTTTAAATTGTGATAATAAAATATTATTGTATCTTATCATTCAAACTGCCATATATAAATCTACTTGTTTCATTTTAATAACCATGTTGATAATATTACAAACATTGACATACATAATGGATTACAGCTGTATTTGATATATACATAAACTATTTCCTTACATGATGAAAAATGTAATAATAGTTTATGATGCATACTTAAAAAATACCTTCCTTTATTGACTACATATTCAAATTGAATATGTTACATGTAACACTTCTGCAGATGGCCTTTACTGAGCTTTTGATAAAATACTTACCCATATACCAGGTTCTCTAATTCCAGGACTTTTCCCCTCTCTAGGACAAGCCAATTCCGGTAAGATGACAGTAAAATAGAATGCTGTAAGTTTTGGTAGCATTACATTTCTCCACAAGTCACTATCTCTGTAGATTCTCTCAATATGTATTTGGTATGGATTAACTGTTCTTACAACAAAATCTATCCATGGTTTTTGACAAATATTAAGTAGCCCCTGACACTGATAATAATAATCATGAGATTTCCTCAAACACAATTTGTTCTCCACCAGTCCCAAGCAAAAGCCTTTCTTTTATGCAGCTTCAAATAAATTTATAGGTTTATTGTGGACCAAATTTTTTATTTCAATCAGGCCTGTCTCTCCATTTTTCCCAATCACTATTCCATCCGGACTGCCCGCCAAAAATTTGTTTTCTTCAGATATAACTAAGCCAACATTTTCAATATGAATATTTACATTTTCCTCTGCCTTTTTAAGTTTGTATTCTTCACAAGTAATTTTTTCCTGCATAAGTCCATTCCGAGTATGTCTTGTTCCTTTGAAGTTAGAGTATAAAAGATTTTTTTTACAAATTTCGTGATTTTCAGGGAAGGATTACGTCTAATAATTGAGCCAAAGTTAGAAGCTGTTAATCTTTTTTTCCTTTGTGAATGCCAAACGCCGGATTGAGATTGTGCCTGTGTGGAATTTTGAATATCGTGAATTTGACCTGCGTCTAAATTTATATTGCTCTCTAAGTAACTGTCTGTTATCTTTCTCAATTCATCTTTTGATACGTCTTGTGTGTAATCTAGCGCCTCTGGACCATACGATAACCTTGCTTTCTTGGATACAGCCACTTTTAATGATGAAATTTTTTTTCCACCGTTGACTTCGTGTTGTTTGTTTTGACTTATATTTGATGCTGTGTTGTAATTTTTTTTTCTGAATTAGCATATAACTTTTGGAAATAAAATCCTGGTTCAGTAGCTGTTACAGATTGCCATACTTTAGTTGCCCACTGTGGTCCAAGATTCATTCTTAATGCTCCACCATAACATCTGTCATGCCAGGACCCACGGTTGCATAGGTGATATAATTTTCCACCATCAAATTTTGACCTCACATGCATCCAACTCTCTGCAAGATTGGTTGTAAGATCTCCCAGAAGACGATCACTTTTTTCTGCGAAAGAGCTTAATATTACAGAGACATCATTTAATATAAATTTCTCAACATTTATAGGCGATGCATTTCCTTTTCTTGCACACTCCTGCTGTTCAACACTTGCTCCCTCTGTCCAGTAATTAATTTGATCGTTTAAAATATCCGAAAATGAATCAGCTGATGTTTGCTTGTGTTCTGAATTATCATTTTGATTGTTCAATTCCGAGTTTAATTCTGTTGTGTTCACTGCCTTCTTGTTTTTACAAAAATTTGAACAATTCTGATGATACCCAAAAATGTGAAAAACTGACTGCTTGATATCTTTTCTTAACATTCGGGCTGCTAATTCTTTATTTCCAGATGTTTTCGCTTCATTGGACCTCATTCTTATGGCACATCTGACTGCACTCACAATTTTTACTCTAACTGTTTTAGATAAATGATGTTGACCTTTATATAGGGGATTGTCGCTGACTAATTTTTCTAATTTTGTTCTTAGACACTTGCAAGTGTGATTAGCACATTCCATTTTTACAATCTCTTTGCCCCAAATTGGTACTTCTTCTCGGACCTTTGCAAATACATAGGAATCCCCATCTCCTATCAATTTCATATACCTGATGCCATGTTTACGTTCAGCCTCAAGAAAACCTTCTAGAATTATGTCAGACTCCATTGATTGACTGCTCTCAGACCAATTTTTGTAGCATCGATGACTTCTTGGCTCAATGTTTTTTTACTCTCAGCTGAACTACATATATAACAGTATTTATTGCGGACCCCTATGTGTAACAGCTTTTTGGTTTCATATCCAATAATAATGGCTACACCTCCTAAAGCATTATATATGTGTTTATGGCTTCGCTTACACCAACCACCATCTGTTACCACTGTTATCGCTGGAACACCTTGGTGAAAATTGCCTTTCTTAATAGCTATGTCTCTCTCCTCAGACCCAGCAAGTAGCATTTCTTGTTCTAAGACGGATGCCCACCAATCTCCTATTTCTTCCTCTATGGCAGAAAATGAAACGTGGGAAAGACAAGGAGAGTTCAGTGTTCCAAATATCTCATTCAGATGAGACGGATCATTACCAGTTACAATACTGCCCCAAACAGCTCGTACATTGACATCATAGCGCTTTCCTTCAGGAAGTTTTGGACTCGTTTCAAAATTGAATATACATTGACATTCTACACGAAGGACACTTGCTAGACCAAATGACCAAATGAACAAGTACATGCATGCATTGTTATTGCAGTGACATGATTTTGCAAAGAATCCAAATTTACCATTCTGTAGCCACTACCAGATATATTTGATATTCGCCTTATCTTCAGCTTAGTATGTCCTGACATCAAACATGTATACAATTTCTCATTTCTAATTGACAACTGAAGAAGACTTAATCGTTTTCTTGGACGAAACCTTTTATGGAATTGTTGCCATTGTCGAACCCTTGATATTTTCATTCTAATTTCTCCAACATTACCACACCTCTTGATTTTGTAGGAAACATTTGGTCTTCCTGGTCTGCATGTCCTCCTTCTCATTTGGTGCATTCCATGAGCCACTCCAAACCTTTTCTTTACTTTCTTATGGCTTCCCATTTTAAGATGAATATTGCAAGAGTAGTAGTTGTAGAAGTACTAATGCCCTGAACAAACGCATGTACACTGCCGAGTTTCCATAGACTGTTTACATTGCCTACACCATTAATTACTTTTTAAATTTTACTTACCTGTGTATCGGATAAAATTTCTTCTTTGGAAAATGTGCAATAAGTGTCTATAACTTTAAAAAAAAATAAACTTTTAAAATGTTAATTCACTTACCGGAAATGCATGTTTCGCCTCGGTCAAATTATGTCTCATGTTAATTCTGTATTATGGCAAGTCCGATTTCAATACCAGTTATATAAACAAAATAAATATATACACAAGAGATAAATCATACTTACTTAGCAATGTCGCCCGTTGTTATTTTCAGTACAACAGTGGTTCTTGCGACGATGGCTCTTTTTGAAAAGAAAAGTACCTATTACTACTTTCGTTTTTGCGATAAATATTACGCGAGATTATAGTTCAATATATATATATATAGAAGTATTACTTAATAATTGCACTCACTCATTGTGTATTTCGCTTTCATTAATTCTTTCAGAGCAATCATTTATGAAAATTGGCAAATATAAGTTCTTCAAGGAAAGGAAAAATAAAATGTAAAATATTTTCTTACGCACTTCCATAGGCAAGTTTACTCCAGAAGGCATAGAAAATGACAATATAAAGTGTTGGATCAGGGGATGAACTCATGCGCGATTGTAAAAGTTCCAAGTTTGTGAGCGAAAATAATGTCTTGTTTATTGATTTCTGCTGTCAAATCATTGCAAAAAAAGATTAACCTGCCACAAACTTCTTTTTTCGGTAGGTACCCTGTGTGTAGTTATATCCAATATGGCTGCCTCCATGGTCATTAGCCGGCATTCTTATCTTGAAAGCGCGCTAAATATAAAGAGCAAAATACACGAAACTAAAGTCCGCATGCACTTCATCTTGACTATACTTAACTATTTCTTATTTTATATGCCCCCTTCAACCTTCCTTTATGATATGGCAATTCTTGAAAAATTGTTTAAATTCTTAATTTATTTAATGGAATTCTGTATTATAGAAATAATGATTATAATAACAATTGGTGCACATAACTACTGTAACATGATCTACATCTTTTCTACCTGATCAGCCTGTCATGCAATAACTAAGTTATATGATTTTTTACAATAACAGCTTTTACAAGATTTGACTTTAGCGGAACCTTAAACTGATGGGACAATAATTTTCTGCTATTTTTGTTGAACCCTTTTTAAATATGGGAGTTACGTATGCTACCTTCCAATTATTAGGGACTATGTTGGCATTTAGTGATGTCATAAATACTTCTGTTAAGGGTTCCAGAATGTTTTCTTTCGTTTCCAGTAATAGCTTAGGGTTTATGTTGTCAGGATCAGGCGTTTTGTTGGGGTTTAATTTCTTAATTGCTTTTAGGACGAGTTCAATGACATCTATGTTATTAATATTGGGGGGGGGGGTGTTACGGTGAATTCTGGTAGATCTCCATCTGGTTCATTCCTCCATGTTCATTGGTAAAAACGCTAGCAAGTAAAAAACGAAGAAGTACCGCAGGGTAAACGATATCTCATAGTCCATGGAATAAAGGGGACAATATCGTGTTTAGTGTCATATTCAGACAAATGCGAACTCCAATAAAATCGAGGTGAGACCAGGTGCCCAGGAAGAGTAAGCGTCCCCTGGTTGCAAGCAACACCCATCGCAAAAGTCCTGCAACAACCTTTCAAGTCGAGGAGGTAAATACATAAATATACACGCATGAACATACGAAGGAGACATGAACATGAAGTCAATTTTCCCATTCAGGACAAGAAATGCTGCCTGCCTGAAATTCTGGTGTCGGTGAACAAATGTCTGTATATACATGTATATGCGTACTATGTCAAATCAAGTATAGACAAAAAGTTAAGATGGTTATTTAGTATGGCCAGTTCCCAAAGTATCGGTTAACATTCTTGAAAGAGGAATCTGAAATTGCATAGATCACTATAATGACCATAGAACTTCCTCAGTGACAATTTCAAACGTTTCTCAAAATATACTTGTGAGAGTAGTTTCGTGGCAAGAAGGCTCGCTCTCAGGACGAACGTTTCGTATTTAGAGCATGCCCTGGCATAGACAATAAGTTGTGAAATGAAGACGCCATATGCAGGAGAGGAAAGTATGTTGCAAGTATTCATTCAATAGATTTGCTGCTTCTTTGTCTGATATTGTCTCACACCTCATCTTTCTCTAGTCTGCAAATTGTGTTCTTAGTTTTTGATTTTGTTCGAGCATATTTTTCTAGATTAGCATACTCTCTCCGACATATCTTTTTCATATAAATATACAGAAGTTTTTATTTCTTTGATGACGTTATGTTTTGCTCTTTTATAACGGTTAAAATTGGTATCTGATTAACAATGTATATACTCGTATTTTTGCCACATTTAATGCTTGTATCTTACAGCTTCTCTGGCCTTCTTTTTTCTTTTTTGTTTAATATGGACTATTTCAAATTTTGGAGGGAGTCACTCTACTCTCTGGTATATAACTCTGTGTATGACTTCAGTAGATTGTTTCCACCCCTCAGTTATGTTTGATTTTTAGACCCCTACCGGTATCGCCGAAGGGGACTATAGGTTTGCACTCCCTCCGTCCCGTCAGTCACACTCACGTTTTCCGGCCTTTTTTTCTAAACGCTTGTAGATATTTATCCAATTTTTGGTATGTGAGTCTACCACCATGAGTTACAGATCAAGTTCGAGTTCCCTGTCGGTCCACCAATTTTTGACGGAATTACGGCCCTTAGACTTAGAAAATTTCTTTAAAATGGCAGTTTTCCGGACTTTTTTTCTAAATGCTTGTAGATATTCAGCCAATTTTTGGTGTGTAAGTCTACCACCATGAGTTACAGATCAAGTTAAAGTTCCGTTTCGGTCTACTGATTTCTGACGGAATAACGGCCCTTGGAATTAGAAAATTTTCTTTAAAATGACAGTTTTCCGGACTTTTTTCTAAACGTATGTAGATATTCATTCAATTTTTGGAGTGTGAGTCTACCACCATGAGTTACAGATCAAGCTCGAGTTTGTTTTTGATTCGCTGATTTTTGACGAAATTTTGGACTTACAAAATTCTGTTATATATGCTAATTTGGACCCATTTTTGTGGTAAGTACATGTATTGTTTTTATGTAAACTATATGTGTATATTGAATTTTTTATCTGTCACAATCTTGAATATGGCACCAAGCAAAATTTGAGGTTGTGTGTGTGTGTTTTGGGAGACTTAGTTTTCCATTTGCCGGTAGGGGACTTAGTATTGCCTAAGCAATACTTTCAGAATGCTTGTTTTAGTATGTTCCTGTTATTGGTTTTATGTTCTACGTTTATTTCAGCGTTATTTCCCTTGTGACACTTAAGTTGTTTTCTATTTTTCCATGAAAAATAATTGTGTTTGCCGGATGAGGCGGTTAAACAAAGGATGAAGATACCGACGCATTACTGCGTGACTTTTTATCTACTTTGAATTAGAAATCGAGGAAACCATGGAATTTGGAAATGTTCATCGTTCGGCAAGCACGAACGCGGCAAGTGTAGACCTATTGTAGCCCGTTTCCTGTAAAATAACCAATTATAGAAGGTGAAAAAATCGTCATACAAACTTAAAGAAATAAGAATTGGTATCCACTAACAATACCCTGCAGTTATGGCAGAGGAAAGGAAGCGCCTTTATCCCGTATTGAGGTAATAGCAGGAAACTGTACAAAATTAGGGATAGACCCTATGTTAATGGAGAGATCTACCATGATGACAGCATACAACTAACAATCACTAAAAGATCTCTCCTAGCAAAACCGTACCCATGACACCAGAGAACCGTCAAACACCGAAAATAGTGTAAACCGACATGAACGTTCTTCGCGTAGAACTAGATTGTAAAAGCGGTAGTGAGTTCAGTGTTTTTTCATAGAACTTCACTCGTAATATATCACACAAACTTATAGATGTGCATTTTGTAAATACTATACAATGTTATGATATTATGTTTCTTTCAAAATTTTGGATCTATTACACTTTTGTACTGAATGATGATCTGTTTGAAAACGGTTTTGAATGTTTACCTTTTTCCAAGATCTTGGGGAAAAGGACAATGTATTATTCTTTAATATAGAAAATCTATATCATCTTGTTTAAATGTAATGTATATTAGATATCTTGGATAATGTCTTTAATTATGTTGCTTATGAAATAATGTAAAGCCAAGTTGTTAATTTCAATATATTGCAGTCAGTGGTCTAAGAATTTGCAATGGAAGAACAAAATCATCTGGGCTCCAGTGTAATTGACTATGTATTGATAGATAAACGATATCATAACTATATTACAAAGTTAAGTACATATGATTTTTATGAATAGTCAGATCAGTTAGTTTAAACATTTATTTCCGAAGAATATACATATCAATATTATATTATAATGCATATTACATTAGAGATTTGAAAACAAGTAAATGAACATTTATATAAATTCATCTCTCTTTATAATGATGACAACAAACATAAAATTATAATCATAATACACATACTTCAGATAGAATGAAAACTTATTTACAAAAGTAAATAGGAAATAATACTGGCGACTACACTAATAAAGTGTGGGAAAAATGAGTAGATATTTTTCAACAGCATCCATAAAATTATATGAAGAAACAATGGATTAATTTTGGATTTATACATGTTTATTAATAACTTATTGATACCTATTGGTTTAATCTATACATTACTAAAACGCTTAGACTTTTTGAAAAATTCGTGGACAACATTAAAAGTGTGTTTATTAACATTAGCCGGAGAAAGCGAGTTACCGTAAAGGAGAGTGGTTAAAGTTTTATCGTGCTATAGTCTGAGATCGTGTGTCATTATACAGTGGACATTCTAAGAGATTCAATACTTCCACATGCACAAAGTGGACTTGGTACTATATTGCATTCAAATAAATGGGAATTAACTGTGCTACATTCGGTTCTCAAACGAGAGTGGATTGTTTGATTTTGTCATGTGCCAGAATGATAATACGTAGGGATAGGAGTTATATCACGATTTAAATATCTTTTGTATGCTGCTCTTGATGAATTATTACGAATTTCGTTCGAAATTTCATTCCAGGAAGTTATAACTGAAGGTAAGAAGAATTTTGATAGAACGAAGTGTTACATGGAGAGGGACCAAGTTAAATCTGTTGCGGGTATTTCGTCTATGTATTTCATAAGCATTGCGCGGATCAAGGGCATTAATGTATTCCGAGGCTGAAAAAGCGGTACATTATATGAAATAAAACGAGTTTGTGTTATATGTGACGGTTTTGTAAGGATTCACAACCAGTTTCTTTCATTAGCAATGAGATGCTAACTAATTTAGTCATGCCAGTAACAATTCTGGCTGCTTCATTATGAATTGTCCTAAGCGGAATTTTAGTGAATGAGAACAGTTATCCCATATAACTTCGGCGTATTCTAGGGTGGGTCAAATATAAGCGAAGTAAAGTTTTTGTAACGACAATCTATCAATTTGAAATTTCACTTTTCTCAAGATAATAAGTTTTATAGTGGTTTTTGAAATTATACATTCGATATGGTTATGCGAATTTCCTTCAGAATTGAAAACTAATTCAAGATGTCTATGGATATTTACATTTTGTATAGGGTATGGTTCATGGTAAGCGGGGGTGTTGATATCAACCAACCATTTACAAAACCATTGCTGATTTTTTTCCAGGTCATTATTTAAGTTAATGCCGAGGTAACAGGATTGTCTTATATTATATATAACGACGTATCATCAGCAACAATATCAATATCATTTATGTAGATCAGAAATGAGAGGGGGCCAAACATAAGACCTTGTGGAACACCAGCTTTAATATAAGACCAATGAGAAGAACATTTAAAACTATTAGTGAGGTAGTTTTTTAAACTAGGATAAAAGGTTGTCAGATATGCCGATCGCTTTTAGTTTATGGAGAAAACCTTTGTGCCAAACCCTGTCAAAAGCTTTACTTATGTCACAAAAGACTTCTCTTACTTCTTTACCCCTGTCTAAAGCTTTCCCGAATTGATTAGTAATATATATTAATTGATTAATTGTTGAATCATTTGGTCGGAAGCCGGATTAATTTAGTTTTGCTTTGGATGAAGTTATATAAATGTTTAAACACACAGTGTTCCATGACTTTACCAAGGATATTTAGTAAAGATATCGGTCTATAAGTTTTTGTTAATGAAGGGTCGTCTTTTTTGTGAACCGGAGATACGCTTGCTTTTTCAAAATATCAGGGAATATACCCAAACACAACGAAATATTAAAGTTTCGAGAGGGGAGTAGATAATTCGTTGGCTGCTGTTTTCAATAGAATTGGATTTATTTGGTCAGGGTCTGTAGCCCTAGAAGTGTTTAACAAACGAAGAATATCTCTTACGTCGTCTTCGCTGATTTCTATATTATTTAATGTTGGGTGATTTGATTTAGCAATAAATATAGAACATATATACCTTATAATTTAGTGCACCATATGTTTGGTGAGGATTTATTCCTATCATTTACAGATTGTTGGAGAATAAAATAGTCGTTTAATTCGTTGGCTTTGTCAATATCAGTTTCAACCACAGTATTATTATATTTTACTGGTGGGATTTCACATGTATTTGTTTTTTGTATTTGTCAAGGTCTTAGCAGTTTTCCACCATTCTTTGGGGTCTGAATCTACATCCCGTAATTTGTCAGATAATTTCTAATAATAATCTTTGAAATTCTTTTGATTTACGAATCATGTTAATACATTTATTTCTTATATTACGGAAGAGCGACCAATGAGAAGAGTCATTTGAATGTTTAGCACGTTTATGGATTTGTTTACGTTTACGGATTATCTTTCGTATTTCATTATTTATCCACGGGAGGTCTTTTTTCCGAATTGTCACTATTTTGTTAGGAATGTAAGTGGCGGCAGTGTTAAGAATGTAATCATTAAGCTGACGGGCTGAGATTTGGACCTTAGATTATAATATTAGACCATTCGGTATTAGCAAGCTGATGTCGATACAAGGTAAAGTCACCCTGGTTATAAAGCCAAAGATTATACTTTAAAATATTTTTACAGGTCGGGCAATGATAACGTATATCATTTGCAAGAAAGTGCTTCATGACACCAGATTTAAATACACTGTTTTGGTTGTTACCAAGATAAGGTTAAGGAGGGAAGCCGAGGAGTCGGTATAGTGTGTAGATTCTTTGATAATTTGACTTAAATTGAACGAGTCGAGGATATCAGTTATATCATTTGTCGTACAGGAGAGCTGATTGCAATTAAAGTCGCCACAGATAATTATATTACCATGCTTTGTGGATATTGCACTTTCAGTTGATGATTTTATGAGGTTCCAGCAATATGGGGGTGCGTTAGGGGTCTATAAATTGTTCCGAATAGTATGACTTGTTTATTGAGAATTAATTCAAGCCAAACGCATTCAATTTGGTTAATTTCGAGATCTGTACGACGACGTGACGTGATATGCGGTTTAACGTAAACCGATATTCCGCCACTTATTGGATGGGATCTGATATATTTGTATGGTTCTTTCAAGCCTGGGATGAAGAAGTCGGCAAGAGGAGAGCTGTAACAATTCATAGTGAATGTCAGACTCATGTAGTTCAGTGTAAAGGAGATCTATTTTGGGAATTAAACTTTGCACGTTAGGATTGACTATGGAAACTTTGGTTTTTAAGTTTGTAGGTGAGGAACTTGAGATATCACTTTCAATGGAGCTAAAAGACGAGAATGACATATCATTTGCATGAATCGATGTCGGGCCTGGATTTGTCTGGATATCACCAGAGAGAATGAGATTTAGTATACTTAGTACAAAATCCATGATTATGTTACAAGGGGAAATCCTATTCTGTAAAGTGATTTTACATTGGCATGTACCTTGATTGTTTGGGTTATTTGCATTATTTGACTTGTGCTTACTATGATGCATGTGCAGCTGGGACCAATTTGACAATACAAAAAGCAATAACACAATGTGAAAACCCTTGAACTGAGTAAGCATCAATATATTGGCAGATATAAGCGTGAAAAAGTCCAGCATTTTAGTTGATAAATAGATTGCACGAATATACAATAGACCAACCCTTACATCTACTAATGTAGGACAGGCTGGCATTATGTAACAGCAAAGGGTACAAATGATCAAGTGATAAGGTTGGTCTGAAAAACCTATTTTCAATGACAGAAACGGTATCAATAATATCAGTCAAGGTATTGGATACAGCACTTTTAATGACACAGCAATGTGGGAAAAATATGTAAGCAGAATCATCTGGCAGAAAATCTAGAATGGATGCTTTGTAACAACTATCAGTGAAAAGGAAAAGAGAAAATATAAACACAGAGTAGCAAGTAAATACATGGAATGCATTGGTAATGAGAAGTCAAATGAAGGAACAAAAACGTACACTATTAAATTTGATGGCAATGAGCTTCGTAGCTGCAGGTTTACAAGTATTAAAAATTCAGGATTAAGTAGTTACTAAAATGATTCACCCATACGTACATATACTGTCAGCAGTATTTATAAAGGTACATAACTGCACTGGTAATGATTTAGAGCAGAACCCAAAATGAAAGGATAAAGCAAATGCACATCATCAAGTTGGATGGTAATGAATAACATGAATTTGCAAGTTGAAAGGATTATTAAACAGCATTAAGTGTTTTTCTAAGGGAAAAAAAACCAAATGTAAATATGCATACATGTACATACATATATAATTCATACATAAGCTCATACAAAAATGGCCGTCACCATATACGTGAAATAATCGTGGAGTGACGTAAAACAATAATCAAACAAACAAACAAAACATACAAAAATGTAGAAATACAGAAACAGAAACACATACATACAGTTATGTACCTACAGTTACACAAGACATATACTCAAATATATATACAAATAATTGTATGTAAACACGTCCGTATACATCTTTAACAGTACATTAGTTCATACATACGCTCATACAGACCGAGCTTCACTCTTCCAGGTCATCTAAAGGGTCATTAGGGGGAAATAATTGCCACCTCATGAACACCATAATACTACCTTACTGGGTTGAAGGATTGAGGTTAGAGTTATATTAAGTAAATCTCGAATCGTACATGTACTTCTCTCGTGATGAGGGAACTGGAGATTTATTTGGTCAACTGTCTTTGTAGATATGAAGCAAGACTGGGGCACCTTGATATCTTACCACGGGTCCCATTAGTCTAAAATGTCAGACCAAATCATAAAGACTTTGGTCTGAATTCTTCCTATAGAGAGAAACGACGGATATTGAAAATAAATCACAAAATGTACGTAAAATGTTACTCACAATTCATTTTGCTGAAGTCCAAACTATTTTTCTTTCATATCTCATATTTGATAGTCTTTTAGCAAGCTGTTCTAAATATTCCTTTGCCGAATTTCCACGATTTGTGTTTTAGACTGAGGTAAATTCTAATTTGAATGAAACATATGGAAATTCGGAGAAATGGTGTCATAAATTTCTTGCTGTAAGTTATATCGTAATTCCATACATGAATGAATTATAGTTTGGAAGTAAACAACTGAATGGCAGCGAATTGTGAGTAACTTTTAAAAAAGTTACTTTTTTGATAAATTCATCGATTTTCGTTATTTGAAGAATTTAGATTGATTCTAAAGATGGCTTGGTTGGTTGGTGTTTTTCGTCGATTTCAACAATTTTTCAGTTATTTGGTGACATGGAAGCAGGATGTAACTAGTTAGATATAGGCGTATAATCATCGAATCAGGACCGATTGCAACACAAGCCAAGCGCTTTATCACTATACCAAAATTGCCGCTTTATGCCGAGATCTGACATTTAGGACTAGGGTCCCATTATTGCGTTGCATCATTGTGTTGTGTAATTTTGTCAGTTCATTCCGGGTTACAATTTCGGTGTATTAAATTAATTGTGTAGATTGGATTTCTGCTAACATCTATTATTAATCCCCTTGTATCAATAAATGTACTCATCTGAATGTGATAAAAAATCACATAGTAACAAAATTTATAAAATAAGTCTTTTTCTTAAAGAGAAATATTTCTTTAGAGAACAAGCCAACACAAGAGTACTTAATACTGAGCTACACATCTAACACATGAGTGCTAAAGACTCAGTTACACATCTAACACATGAGTGCTAAAGACTGAGTTACACGTCTAACACATGAGTGCTAAAACTGAGCTACACATCTAACACATGAGTGTTAAAGACTGAACTACACATCTAACTCAAGAGTGCTAAAGACTGAATTACACATCTAATACAAGAGTGTTAAAGACTGAGTTACACATCTAACACATGAGTGTTAAAGACTGAGTTACACATCTAACACAGGAGTGTTAAAGACTGAGTTACACATCTAACACAAGAGTGTTAAAGACTGAGTTACACATCTAACTCAAGAGTGTTAAAGTCTGTACTACACATCTAACACAAGAGTGTTAAAGAGTGTGAAAGACTGAGCAACACATCTTACACAAGAGTGTTAAAGACTGAGCTACACATCTAACACAAGAGTGTTAAAGACTGAGTTACACATCTAACACAGGAGTGTTAAAGACTGAGCTACACATCTAACACAAGAGTGTTAAACACTGAACTACACATCTAACACAAGAGTGTTGAAGATTGAACTACACATCTGACAGTGTTAAAGAGTGTGAAAGACTGAGCTACACATCTAACACAAGAGTGTTAAAGACTGAACTACACATCTAACAAGAGTGTTAAAGACTGAGTTGCACACCTAACACAAGAGTGCTAAAGACTGAGGTACACATCTAACACATGCGTGTTAAAGACTGAACTACACATCTAACACAAGAGTGTTAAAGACTGAACTACACATCTAACACAAGAGTGTTAAAGACTGAACTACACATCTAACACAAGAGTGTTAAAGACTGAACTACACATCTAACACAACTGTGTTAAAGACTGAACTACACATTTAATACAACAGTGTTAAAGAGTGTGAAAGACTGAGCTACACATCTAACACAAGAGTGTTAAAGACTGAACTACACATCTAAAACAAGAGTGTTAAAGACTGAACTACACATCTAACACAAGAGTGTTAAAGACTGAGTTACACATCTAACACAGGAGTGTTAAAGACTGAGTTACACATCTAACAGAAGAGTGTTAAACAATGAGCTATACATCTAACACAAAAGTGTTAAAGACTGAGTTACACATCTAACACAAGAGTGTTAAAGACTGAGTTACACATCTAACACAGGAGTGTTAAAGACTGAGTTATACATCTAACACAAGAGTGCTAAAGACTGAGCTACACATCTAACAGAAGAGTGCTAAAGACTGAATTACACATCTAACACAAGAGTGTTATTGAGTGTGAAAGACTGAGCTACACATCTAACACAAGAGTGTTAAAGACTGAGTTACACATCTTAAACAAGAGTGTTAAAGACTGAACTACACATCTAACAGAAGAGTCAACGCATTGTTTTGTTTTAATAGAAGAAACGTTAATTGTAATATTTCATAGGACATCATACTACCGCCGATTATAGGTGTAGGATCTGACTTTGGAGTTAAATGAAATGAAACCCTGGATGCTGACTTCATTCCAGAAGAAACCCATATAGTGTCAAGGTTATGAATAGTTTTTATGATAGAGTCATTACATGTATATATGCTTCGTTTAGAAATAAAAGGGTATTTATTGACGGCTCTAAGCAAAAGTCCATCATTCTTTGTAGATATATCTAAATTTTCGTTCTCTAGCATGTTATTCCATAATGTAGCAGAAACATTTATTTGTGAGGAATGATTTACACAGGAGCGAAAACAATTTCCTATATGCATTAACTTTATGATCATTGACTTTATGGTATTGTTTTATCGTTCTACTTATTCTTTCTTAAACCTTTTAGAATTCATGTGTATAAAGACTAAATGAGTCCATCGTATATTCAATAAATTCACATAAAATTAACAAAGGGACATTTTTTCACTGATTGGTGAAACATTGTCAATTTGGGAGTGAGGATTAATATTTCTATAAAAAGGAAATTGGTTTCTTAATGAAAATATCTGTAGCTAATTGGGTAAATGAATAAATTTGCTTTAAATACAATAACATTGCCTTGACCTTTAAGCGGTAATGAACCATAAAGTACTTCTTGTATGTTATATAAATTTAAAGCCATGTTTTTCAGCATACGAGAATTGTTAAAAATAGATTCGTATGAAAAGATGCCTTATTGATGAATGGTTTTAAAAGCATTGACACAAGTTTCTTGAAGATGCAGCAGCACATCTTTTGTCGTAGACATAGTTCAGAAAATTAAATTATTTGATGGGTATGCCATTAAATCCATACATGGAATACATTTATTGAATTTAGATAAGAATATTTTTATAGAATTACAAGAAATTGTTCGCCCAAGATGGTAATGATACCAAATTCTTGGTCTGACATAATAATGATAGTTAGTGCATAATTAGTACATGTAACTTCTTTAAACTTCAGAGTTTTTAAAAATCAGATATTATTCCGCTGAATATTCAGATTACTAACTGAAACTTACTTGGGTTTCTTATTTGTGCCATTGGAAATCAGATATTGATTTGTCACAATGTAAAATACGACAGGAAGTGATGCTATGTTACCATAACAACAACACAAGACTGGATTTTGATGGGTCCCCTGGAAATCAGAGACCGAGGACAGTCTCCTGGTTGACAAGCCTTATCCGCACTGAATGCAGAACTTCCGTATATAAACTAAAAGTTGTGAGCAGATACAGAGATGGAGTACCCCAGTAGAGAAAAAGATGTAGTTGATGTAAATCATATAATCAAAACAAATATCTATCAAAACAAACTTGTATTAATTTAATCATTAACAGAAAATTACATCATATTCTGATTTTCGTCCGCCATTGCCACGGCATGTGAACGTTGATTTTCTATCATCATATGCATAACTGTAAGCTTCGGGACATGCATTCTTGAATACCGTAGCGTAGTAAAAGTTAGGACAAGTCTGTGGGGTATTATGTGCACCACTGCAACAGAATTCTTGTTTGCCAAAAGCCAGACATGCGCTCTTACAGGCTACAACACCACCGGTACCATATATTTTCTGTTGCTCAGTTGGACAGACACCATTGACATCATAGTTACATCCGGCACGCCCACAATAGTAATGCCCATGATTAGCATAATCATGTGTTCCCGAAGTTGGACGCATAGACATCTGGAGGTTATAACCATCTACCAAACTGATGTCATAAAAGTCTTGATTTCCGGCACCATCAAACGTGATCTCAGCGAGAGTGACTGGCGGTATCCCTCCTGCTCCGTTACAATGGAGACGACCGCCTCCACAGTCCCCAGTCTCGCACCTGCTACCACCACATCCTGTCCTTCCCCACATACGTCCTGACCAGTGATCAGGCATAGATATTGTGTGTTGCTGACCAGGATATAATTTGAATCCTCCTACAAACAAAATAACAAGCGCGCACTTGTTAAAGAAAAGTTCATAATTTAACCAAACTACTCTCAGACATTTATTAAAGCAGATTGTGTGCTGAACTATAGTTCTGAATATAGTTCTAATTCACATCTATGTATTCATCTAAATCTTCCTCAGACTGTCAGGACCTTTGATTTAAAAGTCTTACACTTAATCTTAAAACAGTGCACTTGAAATACAAAAAACCCCAAAAAATAAAAAAAAACAAAAAACAAAAATCACATAAGAAACCTCACAAATACAATTCATTATATTGCAATCACGCCGAGTTAAAACGGCAAAGAGCAAAGAAAATCATAATACATCGTAACATCATAAAGTAAAATAGTAAAATACGAAAGTTACTTGCGCTGTGACACTCTCAGTGGTGATATCATGTGCACGAAAACTATTGATTAACAAGAACCTGTAGGCAAAGGCCGAGCCCTATTGCGATAAGGGTTAAAACTGGGCATTATTTGTATATACCACTAGCAGTTACAATAAGTGGCATAAAAGCAGTGGTTAAACATACTTTGATAAGACTAATTCTAAGATATCGAGCGGTAGTCAATGAGGAACATCGTTTTATACATCCTTTTTAATAGACAAAATAAATAAATCAAGATAAGGACTACAGTCAAACAAGGAAGTCAACAAGTCAGAAAATTACAGTAAGCAATAAGAAGGTCTTATAGCGACCGCAAGAGCTGTGGAATGGAGTCTTCAAACGAGGTTTTTATATAATCGAAAAAAAAATGTTCTGAAGAAGCTCTAGCAGATCCGATCAGATTGAGACATATATACACCATACGCAGGTGATAAAGGAATATTACAACACCTATATGGAAAGTTAAAGTTAGCAAAATTGAAATCATTACGTTCAGTCATTTTTTGTAAAATTACGTTTACCGTCTCGGTCAGCATTCAGTGAAAGATCTATGTACGAAGTGCAGGAACTAGGTTCTATGGTAAGGATATACATCAAAAGTTCATTATTTATAGTCAATACATCATCAATATATCTGAAGTTTAAATCAAAGATCTTCGTCATTTTATGTTATAAATACTAATCAGTATCAATTTATTGTTTCAAATTCGTATTATGAAAAATGAAGCCTCTTCTGTGATGTTCCACGCCAATTTAGTGAAAGTCCAAAACATTTGTAGAACAAATTGACATCATGAATGAATCTTGGAAACAATACAGAAAAAAAACTATATGAAATATCAATGTTTTATATGACCAGTTGCTCGATATCATTTATAAACACTATAAGTTTAAAACCATGTAATCTGTTAAGTCATAAAACTATATTTTAATATATTCCACTAATTACAAATACTTAGATAATCATTTATGACATCGTTATGATACAACAATATTTATCCTCAAAAATTATATTGGAAATATGTTAAATTTTAATAAATGATAAAATACAATACATTATCTTAGCGTCTATAAGCCTGACGACAAGTGTTGTCAATAATAAAGGTATGATATAGGTATATTTCTTGGATAATTACCTTGTTCGGGGTTCGTATTGCCTAGTACACCAACCCAAATTTCCTTCCTACAGTGATTGTATACGTGTATATTATGGTTGGCGACCGTCAAAGCCACAAGAGCCGATAGTACTATTAGATGCATCATACTGATTCTGAAAACAAAAAGCCACAAGAGCCGATAATAGTACTAAATTTATATTACTAAACAAAAAAAACCCCAAAAGTCTAAAGCGAATAGTAGTGCTAAATTCATATTATTGATTCTAAGCAAATAAACACAAGAACCGATAGTTGTGCTAAATTCATATTATTGATTCTAAGCAAACAAACACAAGAGCCGATAGTAATACTAAATTCATATCATTGATTCTAAGCAAACAAACACAAGAGCCAACAGTAGTGCTAATATTATATTATTGTTTCTAAGCAAACAAACAGAACAACCGATAGTAGTACTGAATTCATATTACTGATTCTAAGCGAACAAACACAAGAGCCATAAGTTGTGCTAAATTCATATTATTAATTCTAAGCAAACAAACACAAGAGCCGATAGTAGTGCTAAATTCATATCACTGATCTGAAATTAAAAAGCCACAGAAGCCGATAGTAGTACTTAATTCACATCACTGATTCTAAACAGAAAAAAAGGAAAAAAAAAAAACACCCACACACTCACAAAAGCCGATGGAATGCTAAATTCATATTACTGATTCTAAACAAACAAACACAAGAGCCGATAGTAGTGCTCAATTCATATTGTTGATTATGAAACACAAAATATATAAAATATATAAAATATTCATTTATTACCTACTGGATACTGAAATATTTCTTTTTAAAAACTGAATTCAAAGCTAGTGGAAAAACTTCAACTTTTAATTAAACAATATTTATGCAAGATATAGAAAACATTAATTGTTTTATTATACCTCTATTAAGATTCTAGGATTCTGAATGGTTGATTATGAATCATTAAAAATGTCTTATGACTCAAAATACACCACGTGATAACTATTGACCGGAAAATTAAACAATGACCAGGTCATTAATATTAATACCCCCAAATATTACAAACGTAGAAATCTAATACGGTGGCGATTGCACGTCTCATATACGGACTACAAGTACAGTTCATTTGTAACTATGAAACGGACTATAACTACTGGGGTAACTTGTTTGTTTACATGTACGTCAGCATGTAACATGAATATTTATCTACATACTCTTGATACATAAAGTTTCGGTATAATAAAACAATTAATTACACCCTATAAGGTCAATATGACAAATTGTTTACCCTCGACCTTGCATTCTCGGTGGTTTGACCTGACCTCATCTTTACAATCTCGGTCAGGTCAGACCACCTCGAGTGCAAGGTCCTGGGTCATCAATTTACCATATTGACATTGACATCATAGGGAGTAATTTAAATTATATTTTATAATACCTTCAATAAGATTATCGAAATTTTATTGGTTGATCAATTAACATTATGATCTACTAATAATCTCACTTTGTGTCACATGATCAATTAATGACCTCCAAATGTATTAATGACCAGTTATTAATATTAATGATTGCTAAAACTGACTCTTTAAGAAAAAAAATATGGTGGTCACCTCTTCGGTTGA
Organism: Pteria penguin; assembly: GCA_035048485.1. Classification (NCBI taxonomy): domain Eukaryota; kingdom Metazoa; phylum Mollusca; class Bivalvia; order Pterioida; family Pteriidae; genus Pteria; species Pteria penguin. The sequence continues at coordinate 16,415,737 of CM068581.1, forward strand.
AATATAAAATTTATTCAAAAAGAATGAACAAATTTTATATTCAACAACAACAACTAAAGTTGAGGGGTGAACGGACATGGAGGAGAAAACAGAAGACACCTGACAGAGCTGTATGATACAAATCACCAAGGACATGCACAAAAATTATGATAAAAGTAGAATATACACGGAAAACATTACAAAAATAGTCGATTGGAAGAACAAACAATCGATATGAGGAAAATTGACCTCGAGTCTTGCACTCGAAGTGGTCTGACGTGAGTGAGGCCGAATCTAGACCCGCTCGACATTATTTTGCTTATATATAACAAATGTGCTTATATTGATCTTTGTGATGTATTTTTCAAAAAAAATTGTCCTCGGTTTGTATATGCCCTTTGAACAATTATCAATTATTAACAATTATTATCTATTCTATTCTAACAGTTGTAATTAACACATGCGCTTTTAATCGTTAACTCATTTCGCTGTTCAGTCACACTTGACTTTGAGACTTTGATCTTAATATGTAATTTAATCGTCTGTAACCATCAATTATTCAAAACGCCTTCTTTAACAAAAAAGGAATTCGCAGGTATACGTATCTTGCTTTAGGCCACAACGAAACATTTTGTAACTATTTATACACACACACACACACACCTACACACACACACACACACACACACACACACACACACACACACACACACACACACACACACATATATATATATATATATATATATATATATATATATATATATATATATATATATATATATATAGATAGATAGATAGATAGATAGATAGATAGATAGATAGATAGATAGATATATGATATATATATGTGTGTGTGTGTCTATGATACGGTATATTACGGAATATTATACAATCTAAGCCGAATTCTCCAACAGAAGGACATCTCTGCCGCAAAATGTCAGCAAGTTGCAGAACTAACTCTAGCATTGCTGACGGAAGAAAATTTAATGTGTATGGGCCATTTCAAATGTAAGGAGACGTAGATAGGAATGCCAGCAAATACTATTTGACTATATCAGCTCAAGATCTTAAAATTAACGTAAGCGCAAGGGACATCGAATGACTTTCTTTGTTTAACGTCACACCACGATTATTGCATATATTTGGTGACGGCATTGTCTGTTGCACGACACATAGGTTTTGGACTTTTCAACAAACCCTCTCGTAATAGAGAGGGATTTTACGTGCCAAGCTTTCGGCATTTTTTCTGTTTCATGACATGAGCAGAGCTTGAACCCCTGGCCTCCAAATCTGGATCACCATATCTAAATACTCAAAAACCTCGGGGCACAGGGAGCTCCACCTCTGATTACCACCCAGGTGCTGCCTGGGACTCGCCTGGCCCTGAAGGTGGCCCTTGGCCCTGCCTAAATTTTTCGCCTTCCCAATACTCTCCTGTACATTTCTCGTGTTAATTTCAATAAGTGAATAATTGTGAAGTGACATTGCCATTGGGTGTATTTTGCCTCCAGTTATACAGAGTTACCGATAGAGTTGTCTTACCAAAGTGCTAAGAAACATCAACTTTCTTATTTAAATTCTTGCTGTTCTAAACTGACTGTAGTATTTAGGGTGATCATTCCTGACAACGTTCCTCGACTTTTTTGTCGAAGTTATGCCGGATGTATTGTGGAGGCCAGGAGAGACAGCATATCATTTAATTTCGGTCTCTCACTGCCATGTAAATTGTTTTAACATCTGCAATTTTCCATTGAAAATTTCCTGTATCTGGCTGCCTTCTTTTTTTTTACTGATAACTTCTTTAAATACTTAAATCTGTCATTGGTCTCAGCATTATAACTGATATTCATTCATATTCAAGTTCATAAATTTTTGGGGTTTTTTTTCTGTATAGAGTTTTCAAATAAAAATATTTTTGAGAATTGTGTGGCAGTTCTGTCAATGTACCGTCATTGTATCTGTTTCCTGTTCCTCTGTCTAATGGTATTCTTTGATTTCCTCGCTCTAGTGATTGAAAAAGCACACCTAGAACTTGACGTTGCAATTTACGGTACGGATGGCATTGTCAGAAACCTTCCGCCGAAATATCCATGAAAAACTCATCCATGTGAAATATCCATTATTGCCACACTTAAGACATTGTGCGAACGCAATCAGACACATTCTCCATTCGCAGTAAATTTTCAATTATCCACAGACGATTTTTCTGTAATTCGGCGACATCCTCGAAGTTCTAAATGATAATATGTAGGAATAAGCAAATAAGTTCAAATGAGTAAATAAAAATATTTCGTATGCTGAGGTAAACATCTGCATATGCAAATTTTCAATCACTGATAAACGCCATCGTGATTGCTACTGGTAAGCATTGCTTTTATTTCTCAAAGTAACTTGGGACTTAACTCGCTCGTAGTCATATTTTTGAGCCAGTAATATGCCATATATAAATAAGTTACTCTCCTCTTCTTTATATGACATTGAGGTTAAAGGTTCCATAGAGATGTAAATAAATATTCTTACTAAGTTCCCTAAGCCTTTGTACTTTCTCCTTATCTCTCAGTAATACGTAATCAGTATTGTAATGATATATGAACACATTTTGATACCAGCATTGATGAAGACATTATTAGGTTGGTAGTATTTGCTTTTCAACAATATGTATCCGGTGGAATTTCTCATCCAAAATTTCTACAGTGATCTAGTGTACAAACTACGAAGGGTCAAAGGTTCCAATAATTTCATTTCTTCGGGATCTAAAATAAATAATCGCCTTCGATATCGACAGTATGACCCCGCATTCATAGCAAGGACATAGATCTTGTATTGGGCTCTCTACAGCCTTTTTGCACAATGACCAACAAAACGATGGGGACTCTTATAATGTGCCTTTCCTTTTCAGAGGAAACAAGGTCCTAAGCCATCTTGGGACTTCTACTGATCAAGGATCTTACAGACGGGCAGAGCACGATTGACCTTTATTGATAAATATAGAACATATAAACCTTTTAATTTTGTGCACCATATGCGCATTTCGACAACTTATGTCTCTTCAGTGATGCTCGTGGCCAAATGATTGGAATTCTCATAATAAATAAATATTTAAAGAGCAGTATTGAAACCAAAAGGACCGAACCAAAGAATCTGAGGACAAAGCTATGCTTGAGGGAGATACTCCTTAGTTTTAGAAAGATTTACTTAATATGATGACTGAAAATCTGAAGTATATATTTCATGTCAGTACAAATCACTGAATACTAGACTTATGATGCCCTCGGGAACTATCAGTCCACCAGCAGTGACACAGCCTAGTGGTTATAATAAATATAGAACATATATACCTTTGTGCACCAGATCACTTAACATATTTTGGATTCTAGCATATTATTCCATGCAATTTTTTGTACTTAAATGTTTATGACCTCTCGTTTTGAGAAAGCTGTTGATCCTTGTTCTCTTTAAGGAGGATGTTTTATAAAATTTGAAATCTGTGCCCTTTGATTATACTGCTTTTGTGGTGAGCGGGAAGATGGGTGCCTGTAAACCGGTTAACCACACCAATTGGAGTGGTGTTTCTTATATTAATTTACCGTCCCAAGACTTTGTAATGTCGTTTTCTGTGTTTGACTAGAATCGTGTGTTATGCGCATGTCCTTGGTCATTTCTGTCATACAGCTTAGTCAGATGACTCCTCTTCTACTTATTCGGGAAATGTTTTATTTTCGTGGTCATGGAACATAGATATGTTGTGTTAACTTTTCTTTTACAGAGCCTGCATTATAGCATGAACATCAATCTTTAAGTAAAGGTTTAAGAGATACTGTATTATTGTACTGCTGAAGCATCACATCATTGAAAAAGCACTCTAAATACAGATGAGCACTACCGTCTTTTCTATTATCATTTATTATCAGCTTCTTGTTGTTCAATCGATGAAGAGGCAGAAGTATTATAAATGTTGGCTCCGGTAGCCTACCGTTTCTGAAATGACGGACTATTGCTTACAGAATTCCTGTTTAGGGAAAGTTTTTTGTAGTAACTTACCGTCAGCGTTTTCTTTGTTGTTCTATCGACAAACGTTTGATTATTTGTATTAGGGTGACATGAACAGTATCAACATTTTTCTGTAATGACTTGCCGTCAGTTTTGTTCCTGTGTCTTGTAATGTGTAACAGCAAGTTTTCTGCGATAACTTGCCATCAGTTTCTTTACTTTTCCACCTATACATTTATTTCTAAGTACTATTCAAGTATCCTGAAAAGTACTTTAGTGTTTTTCTGTAATGACTTACCGTATATCTGTTCCACTCTGTTGTAATGAAGGACTTTATGTAAGGAGTATTTATGTGTCACCATTGTCCTTATCAGAAATAGTGCCAGATTTTAGTCTATTGTTATCTAGATAGCATGATTCGTTTTGGCCTGACCTTGTTCAACAAAGCACGAGAATGGACACTGAGTCTTATGATAGCCTATTTTTGATATGTGAAGAATCATAAAAGAGAAAATGGAAGACATCTGACAAAGCTGTATGACACATATCTCCAAGGACATGCACACAAAAATAACTGTTCCATCATCACACCAACATATGAAAACATTGCACTCCCCATGCATATTGTGTCCAACATGCAATCCATCTGCATACAACAAGCTGTAAAAGGGTCAAGTTTTCATAGATACGAAAGTAATAAGATGATAACTCAAAAACTGTAAAAGGTAGTTAGCAATTTTTTTCTATCAATTGACAAAATGCACCCGAGGAGGAGTCAAAGACAAATGAGAAAGAGAAAACTGAAGACATCTCTGCCAAAGCTGTGACAAAAATCACCAAGGACATGCACACAAAAACACCAATGCATAAGGGGCCACAAAAATTTCGATTATATAGTATGGTCGACAGCTAAATGGCATATGGTCATTTGCCAGTCATTATTACGGGTCTTACATTCCAGCTTGTTGGAAAAATCAGCAAAACTCAATATATATCTTATATTTTTATAAACCAAACTCCAACTGAAAACTAGAAAATACTTTAAGGGATTGGTCTTGTAAAGTTCTTAGCATTTATTACGATTGAGTACATGATAGCACAAAGTGAGAAGGAAGTTTAAAAGTAAGACAAAGTGCTTTCTAGATAAAACAAAGTGTTGCACTAATGTTTTTGGATTTCTAGGTAAAATTCCATAAATAACCTTCAAACTTTCAACTCAGGTTTAAATATACGGTAAACGTAGAAAGACATTTTACAGATGTTATTTAGTTCTCTTATCTTAAATAGAAAAAGTTGTTTTTCAGCAGTATATCTTCGGCTGAATCTCTCATCGAAAGCTTCTACAGTGATCCAGTATACAAACTAAGGTGCGTCAAACCCTTATTAGATTAGTCACGACACTACCATTCAAAGAAGACAGTCATAGAATTTTTACTGCACATGTTGAGCAACATTCAACAAAAACATATAGGACTGTGAAGAGGTTCCGTACGATACCAAAGTTTTTCGATCGATCTGAGGTTCAAGTTTAAGTTTTACTTTTTGCAGAAATCTTTGTTAAAAAATCATCTCCTTATCTCAAATGGAAAATGGTTAAAAATGCAAACAACTAATTCGGTTAATATACAGTTAATCGGAACTGTAATCTCGCCGACAGAAATTCCTCTATGTATTCAAATATATCCCAGCTGCCAAGCTATGCTTTTACGCTATATGAGTATGTAGAAGAATATGTCACCGATACGACAGGTAATTGTTAAAATGCGAAATGAAGACATTATTGTATAAAATATGTGAAAAACTAAATCACAATAAATTCATGTATAACCAAACAAATTGAACTAATATAAAAAAAACTGTAGCTCTAGCATAAAAATATACACAACACAAAAAGATGTTGCGTCATGAAAATATGCATATGACATTGTAAAGGGAAGTTTATTACGCTATGATTATAATCGAGAAATTATAAAAAATGATTTCAATATTCATACTGATAAGCGATTTCTATGTTTTTGTTTCCCAAATTTCAAACAAAAGATGTCACGAAGTTCTCTTCAAAAGCGCTAATAAACATTGGCTGACATTCAACAAAAAGCCTCGGATGGAGTACAGCATTGTTGTCTTATTCATACGTGAAACATACACAAACACACATCCTTACACACACACACAAGCACACACCAGTTTTCATCTCTGTATTCATGTAGGAAAAGAACACAGACATATTATATATTGTTACAGTGTGAGTAAGTAAAACGCCATGATCCTTCAAAGAAAAAAGAGGAGTTACCGGCTCAGCTATGTGGCAGAAGTCACCATGGAGCTATACAATACATGAATATAAATAATATAATAGAACATTTAACACATTACAAAAATATTTGATTGTAGTGCAATTACGATACCGACTTAGGACGGTCATTTTATTTGACAAAAGCCAAACAAATGGTGTGGTTAACCGGTTTACGGGCCCACCTTCCCACTCACCGTAACAGCAGAACAATCAAAAGACGTACATTTAAAAATTTATAAATAATCCTCCATGTAAAGAACAAGGGTCAACAGGTATCGCATATTGAGAGGTCATAAAAATATAAACACGTAAGGTATTGTAAAACACATAATGGTATAAAAATATATGCGACATCAACATGATAAACCGTGCTCTGCCAGTCTGAAGGCGAGCTAAGACCCTAGATCTGTAGGAGTCCCGACTAACAGTCAGAGGGGACGAGGTTCAGGACCATGTCTCCTCTGAAAGAGGTTTGGACAAGGCCCGTCATATAGTCCCCACCGCCCTGTTAGTCAGCGTGCAACGTTCAAGTAAAAGTCTGCATAAGGTTGTAGAGGGGCCAAATACAAGACCTATAGTCTTTTTGATGATCTCAATATCATATTGTCTATTTAGGAGACGTTTGACTATTTTATTACATGATAAAATAACGTTATCGGAGCCTTTTACTTTCCTTAGTTTATATACGAGATCACCGTAAAAATTAGGATGGGAAATTCCATTGGATACATACTGTTGAAAAGAAATATTTCCAAATTTAGATAGAAGTTCTGAATAAGATCTGAAGAATTTGCCGAATGTTTTTCTTAGCTTGTGATATCTGTAACCCTGGGTTAAAAGTTTAGTAGTAATTTGTAAATTTCGTTTATGAAAGTCCAAAACATCGGTGCAGCCTCTGACAATTCGAACTAATTGAGATATATAGATACCATATGATGGGAGTCGAGGGACATCGCCATCCAAGTAAGGGAAATTTACAATAGGAAATCCAAAATCCTCACGTTTATCATAAATATTAGTATATATTAGGTTGTTGATAATTTTGATGTTTAAATCTAAGAGCATTATCGAATAAGCGCACAAATATCTTTAATCCTTAACATTATTGTGTAAATATTTGTTTTTCTGCCACCCCAAACTTATTATCAACCTTAGCAATTCTGTCAACATATACTATTCTGTAGGAATACTAGGATAAAAGGACACTACTTCAGAAACGCTAACATTAAATGAAGGTTCTTGGTAGCCGGTCAGATAATTTTTTAATACACGTTCACATTATTCAGAGCAAAAACATTATCTTAATCTTCATGAATGTTGATGATATTTTAGTTATATCTCATATTTATCATACTAATTATCAAACTTATTATGCCAATGAAATATAATCATAAGGTTGTCATTTTATTGTGGGTTAAGAATGAATAGCAGAGAGGTGACGTCATCGGTCAACGTTCTACACTAGACAGGACAGAGGTGTTCTCGTGCACATAACTCTATGATTTATCTTTGTGACCGTGAGCTCACAATGTGTCCTTGCCAAAGGAAGATATCAGTAGGTGAGCTCATAATTCTGATGTGATAATACATACAGTTCAAATAAATCACGTTCAAATAATTTACTACAATGCATATAATGTCAACCAGTCTACAGGTCACAAAATAATCTACTACAATGCATATAATGTCAACCAGTCTACAGGTCACAAAGTAATCTCTTACAACTTAAAGAGAGAGTAAGAGACCGGACACATGACAAACTCACTCCAGACAATTAACATTTGCAATCCATTATTGAAAACAGAGTTTGAAACCAGTGAATCATACATATTCGTTGTGGGTGTCAGTTGTTTCTCTTGGGCTGTACCGTTATTATCTAGTAATCAATCATTTATGTGATTTTCTTTATATATGTTGATTTGATATCTTTTTTGTGTTTACATTGCTGGGTTAGACTCTAAAGTGCGATTGAATCAGGTCATCGCTTCGCTCTCTCTTATAAAATCTTATTACGAAACACGAGTACTGTTTTCTATCCTGTCTAAAATACCACTCTCCTATATGTCGTGTATTAAATTATCAACTCGAATAAAAATAAGGCGCAACAGACCTCACGAAGAGTAGCAGAATACACTAGATCGTGAGTGCGCTACTAATTCGCAAACTCTCTTTTTATCGTTTTGCACTGGACTAAAGTGTGCTAATACACGTACACGTACAGTCAAAAATCGGAAAAGTATTACTGAATAATGTCATGGCATAACTTCATGTCACTAGTTAATATAATAACTAGGGCAATTACATTGTAACGGAAGTGCATGTACCTATATATAGCAAGTCACAACCGACTAATAAGCCACTATTATATTTAAGAAAATTATCCGAATGAGAAACAAGCAAATTCAGAGAATTGTGGTCCACCGCTTTGGGGGTTCTATCAGTAAGAGTGCAGTGATCTGTGACATATTGTCATGGTTGTGCATGTCTGCAGACACAAATGCCAAATATGAAAGCCCTACGTCTTACGGTTAAAAAGTTACAATGAAGTAGGTCAAAGGTCACGGTCAAGGTCACATGATAAAAAATTCTGGTACGAACAGAAAGGTGTTGCAATTAGGGACACGCATGCCAAATATGAAGGCCCTAAGCCTTACGGTTAAAAAGTTATATTGAAGTAGGGCAAAGGTCAAGGTCAAGGTTACATGATAAAGATTTTGGTACCAACGGAAAGGTATGGTAATTAGGGACACGCATGTCAAATATGAAGGCCCTACGTCTTGCAGTAAGTTTTTGATTAATTGATTGGTTTTTGTATTACGTCACACCACGAATATTTCACGTATATGGTGACGGCATCTGCCTGATGCGGGGCATACAAATTTTGACTTTTGCAACGGACCCACCCGAAGCAGTGAGGGATCTTTAACGTGCCATGCATACCACGACACGGGGCCTCGGTTTTTACTGTCTCATCCGAAGGACATGACACCGTCATGACCAGAACGGGACTCGAACCCCGGCCTTCAGATCAGGAGTCCGACACGATACCACTTAGCCACGCCGGCTTCAGTAAGTTTTTGTGACAGACGGACAGACAAATGAGATTTAATGTCCCCACGCTTTTGCGAAAAGCGGGGGACAAAATAGAATACTGGACAACTGGACAAACTTACCAAACAAGTAAAACCATTACTGGTGTACATTTTTGAAAGGAGTTCAGCCCTGAACCTCGTCCGCTCTGACTGAACCTTAACTTGCTTTTAGATTGTCTCATGTTGATGCAACTTAACCTCCTTCATAATTATGTATATTCCATAGAAATAGTCAAGTTAATATTATCCTGATGGCTCTACTTGGATAGCCTGTCGGTCCTTGTTCTCTACATGGAGGATTATTTATAGAATTGTAAACGGGTGTTCTCTGATGATTTTACTGCTTTGTGGTGAGTGGAAAGATGGGCCCGTAAACTACACCTATGGAATGCGAATTGTTATTTTAATCGACTGTCCTAAGTTGATACCACAGCAATATTAAATCAAAGGTTTTATGTCCTTTTAGTGTGCTTATTCTTTTATTGTCTACATGCCCATGTTGGCGACTGTTCTCGTACAAGTTAGTAAAATATCTCTGTTTTCTTTTTGAAGCTTGCATTCTATAATACGAAAAAATAATAATAAATCTATTAATAGGGATAAAACATTTATGAATACATTTTACTGTAATGCGATTTTTACTGCATAGCTTGCTTGATCCTTAACGTTTCTTTTAATATAATCGTTAAGAAACAGATACAAATTATGAAAGCTAGTAATAAATTGATTGTCTGAAGCCACTAGTTTTATTCTAAAGTCTGATGCTCTTTATCCTTTCTTTAACATGTAATGTTAATTCACAGTAATGAAACTTAAAAAAAAACATTACATGTAATATATTTGTTACTGTTGCTATAATTGTTATAATACTACGTTACTATTAATTACTGGCACACCAAAGTAAAAACCGACGATATATATGTATGTAGTCAACAGCTAAACGTAGCTCATGCTCCAATCCGTTCCGAAAATTATTCCTATGAGAATAGATTCTCATCAACTTCAGACAAATGTTCTTTGCGACCCAAAAGTGTGCCATGACCTAATCCAAGGTCATATCCCCAATTTCAAAGTCACCAGCTAAACAAGACCTAAAGCTGTCTAGAGTGACCTAGAACCAAGGTCAAATCTCTTATTTGAAGATCATCAGCTAAGCACTTCAATGCTATATTCCACTCTGTAATTTAACCATCTGTGAATGGATTATCATGAAACATTTCCCCAATAATGATATATCCATGTTAACCACGTTATCCGTCTATGCTTTTCACTGTTTTCAGTCTTGCCAAATGTATTTAAATTTCAACTTTCTCACCTCAATATAACCTTTAACATATTGTCTGAATTTCATTAGCTTTGATTGGTAGTTATTTAGATATCACTACACCTAAATGTAATTGCTGCTTGAAAAGTTAATGGAGACTTCATATATTGTATGCATATTTTACCTTTTGAAACCTTTTAAATCACAAATATCAATGACACTATCAACTTAACTTTATTCTAGTTTCAACAATACAAGATTCTACTTCATTTTGAGAGCTTGTAAGAAGCATGTATTGCTTCACAATACTCTCAGTTCTCAGGATGATTGTTGTTTTGTGTGTTTTTATTAGGGATGAGTATTGTGGGTCAGAATGTATATTGCTATATATTGCGAATCTCAAACAAATAAACTGAGATATGTAAATGATGACAAAATTCTTTTTTAAAATAATTTCACTATCAGATAACCTTTAATTCAACTTCAACAAAAGAAAACAGAAATGCTAAGACCATAACAGGTAACATTTTCAAGTCAGTTTACCCCCTTTCCATACCCTTAAAACAACACATTTATTCTATATTTGGCCTTTTTATTACGAACAAACTCTCGTTCACTCGCCATCTAGCAAGTAAACAAAACAAATATGAATATATGAAATATCGATCTCCAATTCGAACCGGTTTTTTGAAAAAAAAAATATTTGATATTACAGTGTTTTGAAATGTGCGAATTTAATCATACAAATGTCGCTAAAAAGACCCTAAAAATGATAGAGCTATGGTATTACAACAGTATATATCGGAAAAACTCGTCGCTGTGACAGTCTTACCATATGTCCCAAGTAGAATTATTTCTGATATCAAATTATAACGGCTTAACACGTTCATCGCTTATACTCAGTCTTGTTGAATCAAAAATGGTAAAAAGTAAGATTAGATATTGTTGTCACGATGATCAAGCGCCAGTTACTTTGTTCTTTATATTTTAACATCAGCGAGTTGTAGTATAATCACTTACCTGACCAACTGATGGGGAATTTATACCCACTAATCCGTAATACTTGATTATTTTCACTTAATTACTGAAAGTAATTATAATTATAATTATAAAAATACAAGTATTAATTTGCTTTCACTGAATACTAATATTCATAAACATTATTCACAATCCCTCAAACATGTAATTTATTTATAGCGATCACAACAAAACTATGACTTTTCGGAAGGTGATGTAATCAGCTTCCCTAAGCCGTCGTCCATCCCAATTGCAAAACCGATGTAGCCCAAGTGTTCTTCCGCCCTAAACGGTAAAAATATAGTCCTCAAACAAATCATGTGATACTTCAATTATGGCAAATAAAGTTGAAGAATTTATGACATATTGAGATTTGCTAATAGGCATTGTGTACTCTTGTTTATGTGATAAAGTTATATGAAAAGTATTCCTGTGCTATGTTGGTCAAAACGTACAAGTTTATGCTTTAACCACAAGTTTATGCCTTAACCACAAGTCTCGCTTCAAGATAGATCCATCGTATTGCTTTGTTTTATTTTTAATGTATTTGATATACATGTACATATTCACTTGAGTGCATGACATCGTTTGTTTATTCGACTAAACAGCTTCTATATTGTAGTCATTTGCAATGTTTACATATATAATTAGAGTTTCCAAGTCCTTCGGACTAAGTATAACAGATAATAGATGTTTCGACGCAAGGACATTGTCAGTACATGGTCGTTTCGGTACAGAAATATTTTCATTAAAACGTTTTGGTACAAGTAGAAAAGATTTTGAACCTCGAAATGGTCGTTGTGGTTGTCAAAACCATTCTTATTTATAGAGTAGTATCGGAATTTACTGAAACCTTATGCGCATCAAAATGAACAGTTAATGGACCAACACATAATATTGATGTACATACATACTTAAACATCGTGATGAAACCTTATTCGTGTATGTAGTGTGTCAACATATAGGATTATTTCACACTATACAAAGTACTCATGACGAACTTACATTTCTAGTTAATGATTTAATAAAATTTCTACTGTTTGTAAGCCGGAGTTGCTAAGTGGATAAGTTGCTCTGCTCGTGATCGAGAGGTCCCGGGTTCGACTCCCGCCCTGGGTGCACCGTTGTTCTGTCTTTCGGATGAGACAGTAAAAACAGAGGTCCCGTGTCACGGTAGGCGTGGCACGTAAAAATCCCTAACTGTTACGGGTGGGTCCATTGCAAAGGTTTAAATTTGTACTCAATGCATATGACAGATGCCGTCACCATAAACGTGAAATAATCGTGGAGTGACGTAAATCAATATTCGATCAATCAATCAATCAATCCACTGTTTGGAAGTCATGTGCATTTGAGCTGTTAAATGTATATAAAAACAACTTTGGAAATTACTATGGGGTGACCGGAATTTCCGAAAAGACGAGTAAAATATCGTGTTTTGATGTTTAAGCGCACCTATATACATTGCTATATCGCTATTATATACATAAAATGAAATATGTGAGTTTCATCTATTTAGTATAGCTCTAATTTCTTTTGTTATTTTTAAGATATTTTGTGATGTCACGGAAGACCTTACCATTCCTCTGAAAATCCTTCCTAGGTGTTCTCTTATTTTGTCTCCCGCTTTTCGCGAAAGCGTGGGGGTTCATAACTTTTTTATCGCAAGACGTAGGGCTTTCACATTTGGCATGTGTGTCCCTAATTACAATACCTTTCCGTTGGTACCAAAATTTGTATCATATGACCTTGACTGTGACCTTTTACTTATTTCAATGTAACTTTTTTTACCGTAAGACGTAGGGCCTTCACATTTGGCATGTTTGTCCTTAATTGCAATACCTTTTCGTTGGTACCAGAATTTTTTATAATGTGACCTTGACCCTGACCTTTGACCTACTTCAAGGTAACTTTTTAACCATAAAACGTAGGGCCTTCATATTTGGCATGTGTGTCTATAGACATGCACAACCATGACAATATGTCACAGATCACTGCACTCTAACTGATAGAGCCCCCAAAGCGGGGACCACAAATCTCTTAATTTGCTCGTTTCTCTAGACGCAGATTTTAATCCCTAATATATCTCACAATCAGTAGTTTGTAAATCTTTCTTTTTTTATTCTTAAGATTTAGATCTATAGCTTTTCACAAGATGTTGTAAAACTGGTAAAAATCTATATGGGGTATTGAATTGTTCTCCTTTAATTATATTTCAATATTTCAATGTTTGTCCAGACAAAGGCTAACGGCGACTGTCATAATCGTAAAATCAGGCACGATTGGAAATTCAAACATTGTAGATTTAATGTGCATGTGACTTTCAAATTCTTATGAAAGTGATACAGAGATAGAGAGAGAGAGAGTGAAAAAATTTGCGCTTTATTTTCGTACTTTTATTTAAAATTAGATTTAGTTTTGTGATATATTCTTAAGAATTAATTTCTGCATTAGAGATGATTTTCCACCCTCCGCTTTACCATAAAATGGCACAATGTTTAAGATATTTATACCAATCTCTAATCAGCACTCAAGCGATTGTTAAAAAGAGGGCATTGGTAGAAGTTAAACTCATTTTATACTTCAGGGATTCTGGTGCAGATTCAACCATTGCACGTCCCTCAAAAGGGGGTGGGCGACAATGGCACTGTAACGGGAACTTGGAAGTTCCCTTTGTAATTGATGTTATTTTTAAATTACCAAGCAACCTCTCCGGGGCCCCTCTTGACGTACCGGAAGTGACCCTGGAGAGAGCATATTAGTATAAAAACAATTCAAAACATGTTACATTATGTTCCCATTACAGCATCTTTGTTAAGTAATTGCTTTCATGTTAAATCAATCACTAGCCAGAAACAATCTAAATACACTAGTCTACAGATGCTACTAATATGCTTCAATTATTTTTTTTTCAAAAATTATCGCTGGTTAAAATTCGATCGAAGCTGCAGGCACAGTGAAAAGGAGATATGATCCATCAGGATGCCCTGGAACATGCGCTGATATTATATATATATATATATATATATATATATATATATATATATATATATATATATATATATATATATATATATATATATATATATATATATATATTAGAGAGAGAGAGAGAGAGAGAGAGATGCCCCATAGGCTATCAATTTGCTTACATATTTCAATTTTCTCGGGGAAGCCCCCAGAACTCCTACCACAATCGACCCTTTCGACCTTGCAGACTTTTCCACTCGAGAGATGTGTACACCCCCCTCCTCCTAGCTGTTGAGGTTCTGGATCTTCCCCTGAGTTTCTATATAATTCCAAATATCCAAATCCGCAAATCAAGTCATTTACTCCCAATGATAGTACCGTATATAAATTAAGTCTATTAATTTAACGTTAATTTCGACACTACACACACACACTCTCCTTCTCTCACACACACACACACACACACACACACACACACACACACACTTACACATATATACATACGCATAAATTATCTAGTACTATCAACGAGAGTTCTCGTTCCTTTGCAGAGAACATTGATTTCGAAACTACACACACACCCTCACACCAGGGACGTACGTCCCCGCACACACACACACAAACGCCCTCACACATACACAAATCATCTAGTACTATCGACGAGAGTCCTACTCGTTCCTATGCAGAGAACTCTGCTCTAGCTGTTCTTCTTTCTCCAACATAATTGAAATACGCCAAAATTATCATGTGTAGATATGAGTTGTATTATGATTTTAAAAATTTATTAAAGATGAAGTAATTGCTTTAATCTTATTTATTTATGTTGATATTTATCTTTTGCCATATCCCATCCAAACCTCATTTTAGAAATCTTTAATTATCTCAAAAATAGTTCAGATCCCTATCCATAAATACATATATTTTCACAATCCTCATGAAAAGAGAAGTTGTATAGTATAATCCGGGGGTTCCCATGGTCATTTCGTCTCCCCTTTCACACATTTTTATGTACTAACAGTTATCAATAGTCGGGCATATAGCTTTACCCCGTTCCATCCTTCCGTCATCATTTCGTTTCCAAGCTCTATTTCTGCATATTGAACATATTGAAATGAAATTTTATACACTGAGTCTGATACATCACGAGATAATCTGATTTACTTACGATCAAATGATTTAAAAGTTATCACTAATATGTCCCTTGGACGTAGAATATTTGCATTTATTTAAAGTTTCTGTGCTCTCTCTCTCTCTCTGCAATAAAAACATATTTTGACTTGAAACTTGGTATAAAGATACATCATGGTATATCTCGCAAAGTATCTGCTTATGAACAAATTACATAGGGATGTATTAATAATTTTTTTTCAAGAAGGGTCATTCACTTTTAGGAGCCATTTCTCTGTAACATCTAACCTACGATGGTATTTTCAACGAGGCCACTTTACTAATTAGGCAGCATTGATTACATGACAAAGAATCCACCTCAAGCAATAATTACTTATCGACGCATACCGTTTAGGCAAGGTTTTTCAAACTTGGTACACTTAATCTTTATGGCATGAGGACGAACCTTATTGATTTTCAATATCAAGGTTAAAGGTCAAGGTCATTTTGGGACAAAAATAGAATTTTTTTGAGAATGCAACTTGTAAACAAAGTACAGACCAAACTATTTATGCTAAAACCTTTAAACTTTGCACACTTATTTCTTATGACTAGAGATAAATCCTATTGATTTTTAAGGTCTTATCAGCAAGGTCAATTTCACAGTGTTTATGTCATTTAAGATTATTGTCCAAATCATAACTTTTTACACCATGCATGGATTTGAATATTTCCTAGAATTGTTCCCCTGAACCCAAGGGTGTGTCATGATCTTGACTCAACAGTCATATATGTATCTGCAAGGTCATAGTCACAATGAATATGATGTGTAAATCTTGGTCTAGGCAATAACTTTTTACCCCTTGCAAAGATTTGAGCAATATTTGACAGAGTTGTTGTTCATGACCCAAGGGTGTGTCTTGACCTTGAAACAAAATTATATATGCAAGATCAAGGTCACACTGCATATGATGGGTAAATCTTTGTCTGGTCCATAACTTTTTACCCACTGCACGGATTTGAATAATATTGCACAGAATAGTTGGCAATGGGGGATGTTTCTATTCTTTCAAAGTCATCCCTTTAAACTAAGCAACGGGCGTATTATGTCACGCTAGGCGTTGATATTGTTGACTATACAGTGTGCTTCATTAATCACCTTCTATTAGTACTCTCAGTACTTTGATTAAATAAATCTGGCGGTCCTTCAATTTCATGAGTGGTGGATAAATCTAGCGATCCTTCTCTTTCATGAGTGGTGGACTAATCTGGCGATCCGTCTGTTTCATGACTTGTGGACAAATCTGGCGGTCGTCTCTTTCATGAGTGGTGTGCAAATCTGGCAATTCTCTGGTTTTATGAGCGGTGGACAATGTTTATCTAATAATGATTATAAATATGCAAATGGCTCGTTTCTAATAAGTGAACGATACCGTCACATATGATTAGTAATGGACGGTACTGTCACATATCATTAGTAGTGGACGGTACTGTCACATATGATTAGTAATGGACGGTACTGTCAAATATCATTAGTAGTAGACGGTACCGTCAAGGATAATTACTAGTTGACGGTACTGTCAAGTATCATTAGTAGTGGACAGTACTGTCACATATCATTAGTACTTGACGGTACTGTCATATATGGCTGTTATATGACATGTTCAGATTGCAGATGACCAATAAAAGTGTTTATTTTGCAATCAATTTTAGTTGTCGTGATAGAGAATGTGTGTCATAATGATATTCAGCGACTTCAGTGAAATGTATCTCATACACATGTATACGCGAGCTGCCAAGAAAATCTTTCAATTCCATTCTTACATCTGGCATTTTATCATCCGTTTTCCCATGCTTATTCGAATGAATTATGTTTTATGTTAATGCCCATTGCCGGATGTTAATTAATTACGATCGCCGTTATCCACTGTCACAGTGTGCGACTGGTATTTGCTGGCTTCACACACTTCATTCGGCAGTTGTATGATAAACTCGATGTGAGTAATGAAAACTACAGCACCAGTTTTCAAAATGAACGTCTGTACGTGTCGAATTTCTCAAAATTCTATCACATTCAGAATGAAAAATAGCAAAATGTTGCGATTACGATGGGCAGCGCGAGCCCTGAACTTATAATATGCACAATAGTAAATAAGTATTTAGGCATATAAACCTGTCTTGGTAAATTATCAATCTATTGAAAGTTTTCAGAGGTTTTTGCAACCTTTGCTTATGACGTTGTATAAAATTATTTATGTTTATCTATGTTTGATTAACAGATTATAGCCTTGATGTTGATTGATTATCATTTTACGTCAGATTTATTTGAATGAATCAGATTAGTTAAGTTTATTCAGTCCAAAGCAAATACATTATAGACATTTTATTGCATTTCATAATACAACATAAATATTATGAAACATGGTTAGAAAGAAAGATAGAAAAAAATCCGCCTGCCGACCCTATTTCAAATTGTAAGGCGACCAGAATCGAACGGTACTGTCACACACCAATACTAGTGGACAGTACTGTCACATATTATTAGTACTCGACAGTACTGTCATATATCATTAGTAGTGGACGGTACTGCCATATATCATTAGTAGCGGACGTAGACTTGCTCAAGTCTTTATGTTAAGAGTATATTAATCCATAATGTCCCTTATATGAAATTCTGCCTGTTGTCATACTGCATTCTCTAGAATGTTTTCACAATATATAACTTATTATAGTAAGCACAAAATAGCAAATAATTATTGATGAAAACATAACATAGAGACTTGAGCAAGTCTATAGTAGTATAGACGGTACTGTCAAGTATCATTAGTAATGGGCAGTACTATCACATCATTTGCAGTGGACGGTACTGTCATATATTATTAGTAGTGGACAGTACTGTCACATATCATTAGTAGTGGACGGTACTGTCACAAATGAGTAGTAAACGC
This sequence comes from Pteria penguin, assembly GCA_035048485.1. Taxonomy (NCBI): domain Eukaryota; kingdom Metazoa; phylum Mollusca; class Bivalvia; order Pterioida; family Pteriidae; genus Pteria; species Pteria penguin. The sequence continues at coordinate 16,434,403 of CM068581.1, forward strand.
CACTGTTAAATATTTACGGATAATTAGTAGTGGACAGTACTGTCATATATTACCATTTAGATAATTAGAAAATTAGATTATTAAGAAATATTACTATATCCGGCCCTCAGTCTTTAAATTAATTCAGTTACTAACCACACAAAACACCAAAGAACTATGCGGTTTAGCTAAATATATTTTACATTCTACAAAATTAAGAACTGATACTTGTTAAAACGTAGACGATTTTGTGTTTCTTGTTTCATGTATGTACTTTGACTATGCATTTATGTTATTTATTTTGTAATATTCTGTATAAATGTGCATAATATTCTTCGATATTCCACTGATGTATTTTAATTTTCTATTTATTAACATCTGTATACATATGTGTTTAACAACGCGCATATATGTTCTTTCTTTTATACTTGACCTTATTATTATATATCTGTTGATTATATGTATTGAAATCTATAAGCTGTACAGCTTTTTATCAATAAACTATATATGATTAGCAGTGGACGGTATTCTCACATATCATTAGTAGCTGACGGTACTGTCACATATAATTAGCAGTGGACGATAATGCCACATTAAATTAGTAATAGACGTTACTGTCATAGATAGTTAGTAGTGGACGACACTGTCAAATATCATTAGATGTGGACGGTAGTGTTACATATCATTAGTAGTGGACGGTACTGTCACATATGATTAGTAGTGGACAGTACTGTCACATATCATTGGTAGTGGACGGTACTGTCACATATGATTCGTAGTGGACGGTACTGCCACAGATCATTAGTAGTGGACGGTACTGTCATATATCATGAATAGTACACGGTACTATCGATATGAGAATATCATTACCATTAAAAAAATTCAAAAACAATACAAGGGATTTTGTATTATAGAATTAACTTGGTTTAGATACTATAACCATAATACATGTACTGGCCATTCCGTCTTCCACATTAGACACTGACAACCGTCTTTATTACATACTTTTCCTTACTTAAGCAGTTTTTTTTTCTAGCGTGTAACTGTTAGTCCTTCACAAAGAAAAATGTACTTTGATGTATTGATTAACCTTATTCCTGAAACCGTAAATGCCTGCACCAACTGAATAGTCTTATTTTATACTAGTGTCCTATGGCTTATTTGTAATTTGTGAAATTAAAACAAGCATAAATGACTAGTATAACCATCTCTAACAGCGTACATTCCACGACATTCAATGAAAATAAACATAATTATGTAATTAAGATATTTATTTAAAGTGAATTTCTCTTTTCTTTAATCTGTTAAAACATGGTATCTTAACGATCATTACATTTATGGCCGATTGTGAAATTGACGAAAATATCAGAGAAAACTATTTTCTATAGTATTTGAAATATATTAAATTGCTTATACGTGTACCATATCCTCCTGTATTCATGATTAAATGTGAGGAAAGAATCAGCACTTTCCCTTATGTGACAGCCTATCTACACTCCATTCTTTATTACGATTTCATTGTGATATCAATGACTGCTTGGCCGTTTTCTCCATATCGAAAAAAGAAAATCCATAGGTATCAGAAATCGGATTAAGGCTAATGCAAATTCAGGATTAATCTCTCTTTAATAGCCAGTCACCTGAATAAAGTAATGCAGAAATCTAAACGTATTAACAAAAATACAACATAACAAAACAATTAGTTAAAGAATCCGGTACAAACCGTGACATAATACTGATCAGCATGTATCACTATAGCACAAGGTTAATTCAATCGAACACTTGGATTCGGATACCCGGTAGATTTCTGTCCTTCTTCCTTCTGTATCGCCTGGCAAGTTTCTTAACACACTGTAAATGTTTCTGAAAATGGTCTATTCCTAAATTATTACTCTCCATGAGATCTTTGACTGACACCGGTTCCCGCATGCTCACTGTTTTCGATGCTTTTGTGGAGGATTTCGTAGTACTAGATACTTCTGTGATGGACGACTGACCACGTCTACTAGAACTTGCTGTGGTAGAATTAGCAGTTATATGTCTCGAACCTTGAGCCGACTTCAGTTTGGGATCCAACAAAACACTTCTGAGGTCCTGGTATTCTTGTTCAATTTCTTCGTGCTCATAGGATGTCCTTTTATTGTCTAGTGAAAGCACTGTTGGATACACAGGTTTCGCCTTAATTCCTTTCTTTAGTCCTAATTGTTCTATGGAATCCATGAATTTGAACTCCTCTGGAGGTCTTTGGAGTTCTCGCGCTTTATCTCGAAGCTTTTTTCGTTCTTGGGGTGTAGGAATTATTTTGTCCGCCAGTTGTCGCTGTCTAGTCGGTGGTATTTCATAAAGCCAAGACGGCGAGTAAGATTTTGCTAATTCGTTCAACTCGCGCACCTTACTTGCATTGTTACGAAAGTTTTCAATCTCTGCAGACGTCATTCCAATAAAAGTCAATTCAGTGGAAGTTGGTATAGATTGTTAAGTTCACCCTGCAGTAAATCTACATGATACAATATTTAAAGTGTCACCTGATTGGGTTCTTGAATAAGCTGATCTGCACTAATTCATAGACTGCAATGACTTTGCTACCTTAATACGGCTTATTCCAGAATCCAATGATATATTAAAACTTTTGTAATCCTATTCGTCAAACGAGCTTAGAGTATCAGCTATAAATATAGAATGAAAGCGATCGATCCTGCGATGCAGTACGTACATACACTTTCAAATATCCTGTATTGTTGGCCAACTCACACTGCACTACATGTACATTGCTAGGTAGTTACGTACAAGTATCGCAAACACTTTCATTTCTCCTCTTTATGTTTGAATTTCAATCTTGATGTCAATAAACTTTAAATACAACGGAAAACTTGTATATTTACTTTCTGATACCAAGCCATTGAGCAGAAAGGAGGTTGGTTTACATTGGCTATTGAAGACGAATCCGCCCCATTCACTGCTTCGTATTTATTTACTTATTATTATATATTGATTATTGTTTATAGCATGGTCTCTTGAAGAATAGATTTTATGCTCTATAATAAAAAGCTATTGTTGATTGATAAATGTTTAAGTTCCGTATGAATTCGCCATCGATTCTTCTTTCTCGTTTTACAATGAGTGAGACAGTTATTATCCTTAGTATGATATGAAACAAAAGTAATTATTGATACAATCTTTTATATATTGTCAAACAAGAAATTAGCGTTTGCTAATGGTCATGTAATATGAAACATATTTCTTTATACCACTTAAAATGTCAATTTGTGTGTGTGTGTGTGTGTGTGTGTGTGTGTGTGTGTGTGTGTGTGTGTGTGTGTGTGTGTGTGTGTGTGTGTGTGTGTGTGTGTGTGTGTGTGTGTGTGTGTGTTGGATTGGTTTTTGGGTTTTGTTTTGTTTGGGGGTTTTTTTGTGGTCTGAAAGGGAGGAAAGGGAAAGACATCTGACTTAGCTGTAGGGCAGAAGTCACCAACGAGATGTACAATAAAAGTTGATAACAAGTAATGAAATATATGTAATGCCATTACAAAAAATATTGATTGTACGACAGATGCGATACCGACTTAGGACGGTCAGTTGAGTAACAAAAGATACTCAGTTGGTGTGATTAACCGGTTTACGGCCCACCTTCCCACTCATCGCAAATACAGTACAATCAAAATACACAATGAATGAATAATTTAGTCAAATTTTTCCCCGTGTACCACTTCTGTAATATTATTTGCTAATAATATAAGAGTTGTCGTTCTTTCCTAAAACATATTTTAGAGTTATCTATCTTGTGGAATAATTTTGAATTTTGTCTAAGTGACTTTTATACTTACTCATCATATTCATTAGCTGTATGTCAAGTCAATGACCATATGTGATTATGTGAAGTTACACGCCTATACTCCGACGGTCCGATAGTCGACAGTCGAATAGTCCGACGGTCCGTTACACCTATATTACGACTGTCCGATAGTCTGACGCTCCGTTAGTCCGACAGTCCAAATATCAAACAAATACTACTGTTAGTTAGACTTCCCATATCCTCTATACTAACATATCAATCAGATACTACTGTTAGGTAGACTTTCCATATCCTCTATTTTAACATATCAATCAGATACTACTGTTAGTGAGACATCCCATATCCTCTATACTAACATATCAATCAGATACTACTGTTAGTTAGACGTCCCAAATCCTCTATACTAACATATCAATCAGATACTACTGTTAGTTAGACATCCCATATCCTCTATACTAACATATGAATCAGATACTACTGTTAGTTAGACGTCTCATATCCTCTATAGTAACATATCAATCAGATACTACTGTTAGGTAGACTTCCCATATCCTCTATTTTAACATATCAATCAGATAGTACTGTTAGGTAGACTTCCCATATCCTCTATTTTAACATATCAATCAGATACTACTGTTAGGTAGACTTCCCATATCCTCTATTTTAACATATCAATCAGATACTACTGTTAGTGAGACATCCCATATCCTCTATACTAACATATCAATCAGATACTACTGTTAGTTAGACGTCCCATATCCTCTATAGTAACATATCAATCAGATAGTACTGTTAGTTAGACGTCCCATATCCTCTATACTAACATATCAATCAGATACTACTGTTAGGCAGACTTTCCATATCCTCTATTTTAACATATCAATCAGATACTACTGTTAGTGAGACATCCCATATCCTCTATACTAACAAATCAATCAGATACTACTGTTAGTTTGACGTCCCATATCCTCTATACTAACATATCAATCAGATACTACTGTTAGTTAGACGTCCCATATCCTCTATACTAACATATGAATCAGATACTACTGTTAGTTAGACGTCTCATATCCTCTATAGTAACATATCAATCAGATACTATTGTTAGGTAGACTTCCCATATCCTCTATTTTAACATATCAATCAGATAGTACTGTTAGTTAGACTTCCCATATCCTCTATTTTAACATATCAATCAGATACTACTGTTAGTTAGACTTCCCATATCCTCTATTTTAACATATCAATAAGATACTACTGTTAGTTAGACGTCCCATATCCTCTATACTAACATATCAATCAGATACTACTGTTAGTTAGACGTCCCATATCCTCTATACTAACATATCAATCAGATACTACTGTTAGTTAGACGTCCCATATCCTCTATACTAACATATCAATCAGATACTACTGTTAGTTAGACGTCCCATATCCTCTATAGTAACATATCAAACAGATGCTACTGTTAGTTAGACTTCCCATATCCTCTATTTTAACATATCAATCAGATACTACTGTTAGTTAGACTTCCCATATCCTCTATTTTAACATATCAATCAGATACTACTGTTAGTTAGACATCCATATCGTATATACTAACATATCAATCAGATACTACTGTTAGTTAGACGTCCCATATCTTCTATACTAACATATCAATCAGATACTACTGTTTGTTAGACTTCCCATATCCTTTATACTAACATATCAATCAGATACTACTGTTAAATAGACGTCCCATATCCTCTATACTAACATATCAATCAGATAATACTGTTAGTTAGACCTCCCATATCCTCTATACTAACATATGAATCAGATACTACTGTTAGTTAGACGTCTCATATCCTCTATAGTAACATATGAATCAGATACTACTGTTAGGTAGACTTCCCATATCCTCTATTTTAACATATCAATCAGATACTACTGTTAGTGAGACATCCCATATCCTCTATTTTAACATATCAATCAGATACTACTGTTTGTTAGACTTCCCATATCCTCTATACTAACATATCAATCAGATACTACTGTTAAATAGACGTCCCATATCCTCTATACTAACATATCAATCAGATAATACTGTTAGTTAGACCTCCCATATCCTCTATACTAACATATGAATCAGATACTACTGTTAGTTAGACGTCTCATATCCTCTATAGTAACATATGAATCAGATACTACTGTTAGGTAGACTTCCCATATCCTCTATTTTAACATATCAATCAGATACTACTGTTAGTGAGACATCCCATATCCTCTATTTTAACATATCAATCAGATACTACTGTTAGTTAGACATCCATATCGTATATACTAACATATCAATCAGATACTACTGTTAGTTAGATGTCCCATATCTTCTATACTAACATATCAATCCGATACTACTGTTAGTTAGACGTCCCATATCCTCTATAGTAACATACCAATCAGATACTACTGTTAAATAGACGTCCCATATCCTCTATACTAACATATCAATCAGATAGTACTGTTAGTTGGACGTCCCATATCCTCTATACTAACATATCAATCAGGTACTACTGTAAGTTAGACCTCCCATGTCCTCTATACTAACATATCAATCAGATACTACTGTTAGTTAGACCTCCCATATCCTCTATACTAACATATCAATCAGATACTACTGTTAGTTAGACGTCTCATATCCTCTATAGTAACATATCAATCAGATACTACTGTTAGTTAGACATCCCATATCCTCTATACTAACATATCAAACAGATGCTACTGTTAGTTAGACGTCCCATATTCTCTATAGTAACATATCAATCAGACTCTACTGATGGTTAGAAATCCCATATCCTCTATTTTAACATATCTGGGTTCGGGACCATAATGTGAGAAAACACTTAACTCAGTTATTTCATTTTGATTTATTCTATTGTCAGGCATTCAAATAAATGCTATACATGATAGCTTAATCTTATTTATGAATAGAATAAAATCAATAAAACCCAAATCTCAGTTATTAATTCATCGTTAATAGTAGGGTTTAAAAACATGACTTAAATACTTTCTGAGTTTATGATCTGAAACCCGATGATGTAACAATAGTAAGAATAATAATAATTAATTGATTGAGTATTGTTTTACGTCACTCCACGATTATTTCACGTAAATGCCTAATGCATTGCATACCATTTCATTCTGAGGAGTGGGGGTGGCAATATTTTCAAGTTAGATTGCTTATTTTTCTTTACACACAAGAGAATATTTATTTTCAATATGATCAAGGACAGATTATTTATTTTCGTTTTGTCTTTTGGTTGACAATTAATATGTTTTCAATATCTGACCGCATGCTGTAATTTTATTGTTTTTCGAGCAATTTTTAGAAGTGAAAAACGAAGAAGTACCGAAAGGTAAACCATATCTCACAGTCCATGGAATAAAAGGTACAATATCATGCTTAGTGTCATATTCAGATAAATGCAAACCCCAATAAAATCGAGGTGAGACCAGGTGCCCGAGAGAAGTAAGCGTCCCCTGGTTACATAAAACACAAAAATCCTGCAACAACCTTTCAAGTCGAGCAGGCAAATACATAAATATACACGCATGAACATACGAAGGAGACGGGAACACGAAGTCAAATTTCCCATTCAAGGCAAAAAAAAATTGCTGCCTGCCTGAAATCCCGGTGTCGGAAACGCAGGTTAACAAATATTTGTATATACATGTATATACGTATTAAGTCAAATCAAGTATAGTCAAAATGTTAAGATTGTTATTTGGTATGGTCAGGTCCCAAAATATCAGTTAACATTCTTGAAAGAGGAATCTAAAATTGCAATAGATCCCTATAACGGCCATAGAACTTCTTCAGTGACAATTTCAAACGTTCCTCAATATATCCTTGTGCGAGTAGTTTCGTGGCAAGAAGCCTCGCTCTCAGGACGAAATTTTCGTATTTAGAGCATGCCCTGGCATAGCGTATAAGTTGTGAAATGAAGACGCCATATGATTGCAGTATATCGTGGTATGAAGCAGAAAATGCGCTCTCTGTAGCATCTTTTATCTCGAGTTCCCTTGGATATATGATGTTGAGGTGATCCTCAAATACAGGGTTGTTAATCGACAAAACATAATCGATGTATCTGTATATAAAGTTGAACCGAGATGCTAATTGTTTATTGCCTTTAGAGAACATAGACTGTATGAATTCTGTTTCGTAAGAGTACAAATATATGTCAGCCAGAAGAGGCGCGCAATTAGTACCCATAGGAATGCCAACAATCTGTTGGAACACTTTCCCACCAAATATCACAAAATGTTATCTATAAGAAATTCTAATATTTGGATGATCTCTTTTTCTGTATACTTGCTGCTGGAATTAGACTGTTCCTTTACAAAATATGTATCGTTGTAGCCTAAAACGAGATATTTATATCTGCGAATTCCTTTTTTGCCAAAGGAGGCGTTTTGAATAATTGATGTTATTTTGTTCTTTAGTTTTTGATGAGGAATGGTTGTATAAAGAGTCGAAAAGTCAAAAGATTTTATGCTAGTGACATTATAGAAAATAGGAGATTTTTTAAAAGTGCTCTAGAAGTTCCTTGGAATTCTTTAGGATCCACATCTGATTGATTCCCCCCTCGAGTAAGCAGTAGAGCAGTATTTCTGAAGACCATAAGAAAACATTTACAAAACAAACATCAATGTTAGTCAATAAAGTAAAAAAAAAGGAAGAAATAAATAACAAAGTATATTAGAGCTGTCTTAACGGAACATTTACCACCAACAAAGTTGAAACATGGATGCACCACTTGTACATTTTGAGGTATAATCAATAAAAACAAACTGTGACATTGACCTTGTAGATATCACATTGGTTCAAGGTCATGACACACCCTTAGGCCATGGACAACAATTGTGTAAAATATTATTTCCTTTCAAATAAATAGGAAGAAGTTACGATCGGACAATAATTCACTGCACTGTGACCTTGACCTTGTAGACATGACCTTGGTTCAAGGTCATGGTACACCCTTGGGTCATGAACAACAACTGTTTAAAATATTAATTCCCTCCAAAGTAAAGGGAGGAAGTTATGGCCCGGGTCCAGCGCCATAAACTGAGAATATACTGAAGTCAAAATTTCATTTTGTTCTGTTCATCAATGAATTAACAACTGGGATTTTGATTTTATTTATTTCTTTTCTGTTGATAAATAAAATTAAATCACTCTGCATGAGAATTTATTTGAACCTTTGACAATGGAATAAATTAAAATGAAATATTTGACTTAAGTATGTTGTCCTTGACCTTGGAGATATGATCTTGAGTCAAGATCATGACACCCTTGGGTCATGGACAACACTTGTGTGATATATTATCCAAATCCATCTTGGCAGTAAGAAGCTATGGCCAGGACAAGGAGTTTGGCTATGTGTGCACTGTGACCTTGACCTTGAAGATATGACCTTGGGTGGAGGTCATGACACACTCTTGGGTCATGTAAAACGACTGCGTGAAATGTTATCCAGATCCAACATAGCAGTAAGGAGTTATGGCCCGGACAAGGATTTCGACCATATGTGCATTGTGATCTTCACCTTGGAGATATGATCTTGAGTCAAGTTCATAACAAAGCCTTGGGTCATGAACAACATTTGTGTGAAATATTATCTTGGCTAATAATCCAACCTCGCAGTAAGAAGTTGTGGCCTGGACAAGGATTTTGGCTATGAATGCACTGTGACCTTGACCTTGAATATATGACCATGGGTCAAGGTCATGACACACCCTTTGGTCATGTACAACAATTCTGTGAAATATTATCCAGATCCAACAAGGGGGTAAGAATTTATGGCCCGGACAAATGTGAACAGACAGACAGACAGACAGACGGACAGAGAGACAGACAGGGTGATTCCTATATACCCCCAAAATTTGGGGTTTATAAACATAATTATAATAATAGGAAAAGATAAACGCAACTACCTCAGGCATGTGACAGATGTCACCACGGAAATGCACAGTTAATAATGTAATAATTTGAAAAAATAAAACCACACACACACATACCTACACACACACACACATACACACAAACACACACACACAAGAACACCACAAAAACTCTCGATTGAAGTGCAGTTGCAATACCGACTTAGGACGGTCAACTGATATGACAGCAAGCAATCAGTTGGTTAGGCTAACCGGTTTACGGACCCACTCACCACAAAAGCAGCATATGAAAAAATTATTACCATGTCGCTAATTTGCATAACGGTCATATTGCCTCTAGAACGCGAAAACAAAGGCAAATAGCAAACTTACCCCTGTCTAAACACACGTTACCAGCATCACAATTATAATCTCTAGACTGATTTCTTTTCAATAAACCAGCTACCAATGTCATTAATATAATACTCGAAGTCCTTTTAACAGATAACTATTTGAAGCAAAGAACCCCATTTAACACATTTAAAACAAGATAAGAATGTTGAAAAATCACACAAAATGGTAAATGTACCTTCATTAGTCACAAGATAAAAGAAAATGATATAGGATAATAGCCCGGATTTTGAAAAATCTGTGTGAAATATCAAACTTTATTTCTCATATTCAAAAAGTTATAGCCAAGGTTGAAGTTATGATGCCTGACAAACATATGGATAGACAGACTGGTGCTATTAAACGTCCCCTTACTTCGTGAAAGCGAAGAATATTAATGTTACAGTTTATATAGTAGCGGTTTCTCTTAGAATCTCCTAATTAGGTGATAGTTACGTCTTATTTAGGTGATAGTATCTCCTAACTAGGTGATAATTAAGTCCTAATTAGGTGATAGTATCTCCTAATTAGGTGATAGTATCTCCGAATTTGGTGAAAGCATTGCCTAATTAGGAGATTTAAAAATTCAGACCGTGGCCCTAGGACGCTTCCGTCGGATGTACATCATCGTATTTCAACGTTTAAGAAAATGGTCACCGTCTCCATCTTACCTGTCTTCTCAAGTTCCGCCTCAGGGTCTCACACGCAACAATGATAACTTCCAGCAAATTCAAATTTGTATACCTTTATACATGTATCAAAACACTTTCCAAGAACAGCAAACGGTTGACTCCTACTATATTCTTATAGAAGCTGAATAGAAACTCAAGATAAACTCAAAACAAATGGTTCCTACCAAGCGCCTACAGTTCCTAAATATTATAAATCCGGAACCAGTAGTGGTCTGGACAAACACTCCCATCAACGCTACATTCGAATGAGTAATTGCCGCCTAAACTACGGCAGCCAAATAGTGCCATATAATATTTTATTGTATCTTGAAACTTACTAACTTGAAATTTCAGATAAACTATCTTGAAAATTCAAGATATTATCTATCTTGAAAATTCAACTTAACTATCTTGAAAATTCATCTTAACTATCTTGAAAATTCAAGATACTATATTGAAAATTCAAGATACTATCCTTAAAATTCAAGATAGTCTCTTGAAAATTTGAGATAGTCTCTTGAAAATTCAACTTACTATCTTGAAAATTCAACTTAACTATCTTTAAAATTCAAAATACTATACATGTACTTAAAATTCAAGATAGTATCTTGAAAATTCATCTTAACTATCTTGAAAATTCAAGGTACTATATTGAAAATTCAAGATACTATATTGAAAATTCAAGATACTATCCTTAAAATTCAAGATAGTCTCTTGAAAGTTCGACTTACTATCTTGAAAATTCAGTTTAACTATCTTGAAAATTCTAGATACTTTACTTAAAATTCAAGATAGTATCTTGAAAATTCAACTTACTATCTTGAAAGTTCAAATTAACTAACTTTTAAATTCAAGATATTATCTTGATAATTAAGATACTACCTTGAAAATTTAACTTACTATCTTGAAAATTCAATATTCGATCTTGAAATTTTAAATAACTATTTTGAACATTCAACTCGATATTTCCTAGTTCAAAGTTAATCCATATTAAGTTTTCTCTGTTTATACGATGTTCATCCATATGAACATCTACGCACTAAACTACCCAGAAAACCGTTTTGTAAAGTAGCATGTGGACAAGAATTGTCAGCAGACAGCATAGCTCTCCAGCGGGGTATTGTCAAAGAGAAAGATGTGTTTTCAATGTTTTCTTAATTCAAGCTCAATGTCGTGGAGTCATATCTTTTGGTACAGACAGAAAAGTCTGCCTATAATGAATATAAATGTTAAATATGAAAGCTCTACCCCCAACAGTTGACGAGTTATAGGCAAGGTCAAAGTTTTTGAAAAGTGTGTCAAACTTCACAGGTCAGTGTCCCAAAGTGAAAAAAATATGGTGTGGACATAAAGGACTAGCCATAATAAACACACGTGAAATATGAAAGACCTACACCAGTAGTTGACGAGTTATGGGCAAGGTTACAGTTTTTGGAAAGTAGATCAAACTTCAAGGTCAAGGTACAGGGTCAAAAATGATGGTACCAATAGCAAGATCTTCAATCATGGAATGCACATGTGAAATGTGAAGGCCCTGTGTTTAATACTTTTGAAGGTATGGCCAAGGTTAAAGTTTTTGGTCTACGCCGACAACGCCAACACTGACGCCGACACGAACGCAAACGCCAACACTATGGCTATGGCACTAGGTCTCCGGACATTCGCAAGCTGAAAAGGGTATCTTGAACTTTCAAGAAAGTTTTTTGAACATTCAAGAAAATTTTTTGAACATTCAAGAAAGTATCTTGAATTTTCAAGATAGTATCTTGAATTTTCAAATTAGTACGTTACATTTTCAAGAAAGTATCTTGAATTTTCAAGTTAGTAAGTTGATTTTTCATGATAGTTTCTTGAATGTTCAAGATAGGTAAGTTGAAATTGCACGTTAGTAAGCTGAATTTTCAAGATAAAATAAAAGATACGTGGCCCTAAATGGCTTCCGTACCAAACGATTACCTGTTTACGCGAAATTTAGTTCCTTTCCCTTTCTGTCCGCGTGGCAGGGGTAGATACAGAAGTTTATATGCCGGGGAGGGCAAACCAAAATGAAACGGAAAGTTCAGGTGAGGCTTGTAGCGCCACTAGTAGGTCATCCCTTCCCGCAGGTGAGGGCCTCCCAAGGATACTTTTGGAAAGTCAATATAAAAATTACGCAACCTGAAATCATTCTTTTCTTTAACCTTTTAGGGGGAGAGGGATGGGTACAAATTTGTTTAGGCACATTCCATATTGCCAATCTGAACGCTTCGCCACTCCACAAGCACAGATTCCACTAGTATATAATTTCTGACATGCACTGGTGTTGGATATGCAAGTTTAACTATCTTTGGGAGAAAAAAATGCTAGCACCAACTGCATTGAATATGAAAGTCTTTATTACAGAAAAAAGCATAAGTGAAATATAACAGATATGCCTTTGAAATGTGTTGTCTTGCAGCATATCCGTTGTGTGTGGTGTTGCTGTACGGCGCATTTCTTATATATATATATATATATATATATATATATATATATATATATATATATATATATATATATATATATATATATATATATATATATATATATATATATATATATATATATATATATATGTATATATATATATAAGAATTTACATAAGCTTTTTATTGTAGAGGTTTTTTCCCTGTCCCTTGTATGTGAAGTATTTAGTTGTAACACCATGTCACCTCTCTAAATAATCATTAATATTATTATTATTATTATTAAAATTTAGAACGCTGCTTACATATGTATCGAAACTATCCTTTTGCGATAAGTTAAGTTGGGATTTTATATTTGTTAGATTATCTATACTTTTTTTCACAACTGTTCGGAGAACTATTGTCATACCCCGGCGTCGGCGTCAGTGTCTTCTTGCAGAAAAAAATGATCTTGGACTATATCTTTTGAACCGTTATTGATAGAGCTTTGATATTTCATATGTAGATCTCATGATCAAAGTTCCCATTTGGTACCATGACTTTTGACTAGTGATTTTGACTTTGGACTTTTACCTACTTTTCCAAAAGTTTGACCTGAGCTGTATCTTTTGAACCGTTAGTGCTAGGGCTAGCATATTTCACACGTAAAATTCTTTTATTTGGTACCATGATTTTTTTACCTGGTAACCTTGAACTTAAACTTTCACCTATTTTTCTAAAACCTTAACCTGGGCTATATCTTTTGAGCCAATATGGATACGGCTTTGATATGCTTCAAACATACGTCCCTCATGACAAGTGCTTTCATGTGATACCATGTCTTTTGAACTTGGCCTTGGACTTGATTTAAAAAAAATCTGGGGTTTTCTTTTTAAATACCAGATACAAATGCAGGGATTTCACATGTAGATTTATTGTGACCAGAGCTTTCTGATCAGGTTTTGACCAAATTGCTTGACCAATAACCTATTTAATAGAAACATATATATAATAGAAACATATATATATTTTCCTGGAAGAGATATTTTTATCTCTGCCTAGGCATGAGACAGCTAAAATCGGAAGTTTCGGTATTATTACATATTATTACAAAATCGTGCCCATGCAAGCCGGCAAGCCTCGTCATGGATATCACTCGACAAGGGCACTCGGATTGAGATTTCTTTGTCTCTTCCGTAGCATGGAGCAAGATCCTATTAGTCTCCGATAGAAATGTTCCCATACGGCGAGTTCTGTTGAACGTTGTCTTCAGACAACTGTTGTTCCTTTCTACAGGAACAGAAACCGGTGTGGCCTAGTGGATAAGGTGCTCGGCTCGTGACCGAGAGGTCCCAGGTTCGACTCCTGCCCTGGGCACACCGGTGTTCTGTCTTTCGGATGAGACAGTAAAATCCGAGGTCCCGTGTCATGGTAGGCGTGCTTCGGGTGGGTCCGTTGCAAATGTGTATGCAATACATCAGACAGATGCCGTCACCATATACGTGAAATAATCGTGGAGTGACGTAAAACAATAATCAATCAATCAATTCATTTCTATATGTACTGGCAATATCTGTCTGGATCTTTTTAAAATAGCGACCAAGAGCAGGTAACTCCAGTTTACTTTCTATAATCGGGATCGAACTGTGGAGTATTTTTTAAAATGTCGAGCACGAATCGGTTGATCATTCAGTCAGACTGGGATATCGCTCTAAGGTTCGCTTATTTTTTTTACAGTGACAATTCCGACTTGTATTATAATATATCAGAAAGGAAAGGTTACTTGCAAATCTCTTCTGTTTGATTAAACAAATTTAGGAATATCATCGAGAAGAGGACATACTCGCTTCTCCTCATTTTTGGCCGAAATTATTTTTAGCTCACCTGTTGCCCCGCCGATGATCCGGGTTCGATTCCGCGTTACGCCACTATGTTTAGGAGGTTGGTTACCTCCTGCTTCCATGTCGTGATATAACAGAAAACTGTTGAAAGCGACGTAAAACACCAATCAACCAACCAAATATAATCAATTCCTCTTTCGAATTTTAAATCATATTTTGAAAATTTCATTTTTAGTGCTTTAGATTGATTACTGAAAACAGAGATTGTTAAACATTTGAGTGATATTATCACTGAAATGATGTTAATAGATGACTATTAAAATTTCTCTTACCCAAGTGAAAATATCACTTTCCAAGATGGTATATTCATAACAAAAACATGAAAATTTATTGATAAGTCACATTTCTAATAATTGTCCTGGAGGTAAAATTCTGAAAATGTAACCTTACTCTTCAAGGCAGCACCAACTTTGGACTGTGTATTTTGGAGTTATTTCTCACATTACTCTCAGAACATTTTCCCATCTTGTGCAAAAGCCATGGAAATGTCATCCTTGAACATGTTGGGACAACCTCTCATTTGAGAGATAATCACTCAAATGAGTAACTATCACTGTTTTTAGTAATCAATTTCAAGGAATGAACAGAAGTAAACAAGTACTAAAAAATTAAAGTTTCAAAATTTTGACTTAAACTTAAAAGGGAACATCTTCATAATATACTGCACATAAAATACAAAAGAAGTTGACCTTTTCAACTTACCACAAAACAGTAAGTTAAAAATGTCAACTTGTTTTGTAAACTATATTCAGTATGTTGTAAACATGTGCCCTTTTGAATTTCAAATCATAATTCAAAAATTTCATTTTTCCCTTTTCTGCCATCTTGAAGATAAAGCTTAATTTTTTACTTCAAATTCATACCAATTTTGTCATTTAGTGTACCTGCACAGCAACAGTTGGTTTTACAACATACTGAATATAGTTTACAAAACAAGTTGACATTTTTAACTTACTGTTTTGTGGTATGTTGAAAAGGTCAACTTCTTTTGTATTTTATGTGCAGTAGTGAAATGAATTTTTGTTTCCTCTTCATCTTTCTGAAAATGATATTTGAGAATTTCATGTCATCAAGGAATTTTAGTATATAATTGCCCATGGGTACAATGTAATGTAAGTAGGCTTCTATATTTGTAGTTCCTTGACTGCAATTGTCATTGTAGAACACCGTTAATGTATAAGGCAATGATGAGAAAGGATATAAGTGTGATAAGATTAGCAAAAAATCTGAATTATAGACAATAAAATATTCTGATTATCTGTATATATCATGTACTAAAAGTCAACTTGGTTTTTATTGGATTTTGTATATTTTATTTATTTATTTATTTTTATTGTTTCATTACAGAGAAGTTGAAGAAAAGGCATGGGTGTCATTCAAAACACCAAGTAAGTTACTTGAATCTAGGCCATACTGTTGCCCCATCATCATCAACAACATGACCTTTTGATTACCAGAAAGACAATAACTTGTTTATTGCACTATATCATATCCTTAAACAGACATTTTTAGCTTACATATACCTGAGCAAAAGACCTAAGTAAACTAATTGTGATGGCACATTGTCCATCGCTTGTCCATCATCCGTAAATTTAAACATTTTTGATTCCTCTTAAACAACCTGACAGATTTTGATAAAACTTGTTATATATCATATATATAACTAGTAAACCTCTAAAAAATCTGTGTTTTTGACATTATTGCAAAGCAAGTCCAGTCTATGAATTAAAGTCTGTCTGTCCAGCGTAAACAACTTGATCACTAGCATACTGTTCATGATGCCAACTTCAAACTTGGTCAGTTAGTTCTTCCCAACAGCCACAAAATTTGGTGATATTGACCTCAATTTTACACTTTCGTGGACACAGTCTGATTTTGCATTTAACTTGATTTCTTGCATACCATTAATAATACGAACTTCAAACTTGATCAGTTCGTAGACATTGACGAGTTCTTCTCAGTTGACAAAAAATTTGGTGACACAGACCTCAATTTTATACTTCAGTGAACACAGTCTGAGTATGCATTTAGCTTGAGTTTTTGCATACCTTTAACAATACCAACTTCAAACTTGGTCAGTTTGTAGACATTGATGAGTTCTCCCCCACCAACACAAAATTTGGTAACCTTGACCTCGATTTTATGCTTCAGTAAACACAGTCTGATTTTGTCCTTTCAGATGACATCAAGGTCAATATCTTTGTGACCTTGTCTGTGACTTTTATGCTTAATTTATCTTTTAGACTTTTTTGTCACCAGGGGCATTGTGTTTCACAAACATCTTGTTTACTTATTTATTTCTTTTATGATCTAGATCCTAAGACTGAAGGCACATTGATGTGTGTTGTTATGCTAAAAACTTTAATAACTCCCTCAGCTTTCTGGAAACATCTTCAAACTAGAATGCAACGATACAGCTCCTCATGATACAATGTATATCACGAAACTTGAACAGTGATACGATATGTATCGTGATACATTTTCTTATCATGAAATCAGGGTTAAAATGTTTCTGTTCGATTTCATGAAGATTCTACATGTATAAAAGAGCTTTGGGAGAAAAAGAAATACACATTACAATTCATACTAGAAATGAGTTACATATTGATACAATATAACAATATAAAGAATATACTGAAAACATATCCATTTGGTCTTCTTCTTACAATTTTTTAAATATGAAACATCTCTATTTATCATGGAAATTGCAACATAATTTTATAATGAGTAACATTGGCGTATAGTTGCGTATCGTTTGAGTTCCCTATCATATCGTGTATCGTATGGTGACCCATGTATCGCGATATATCATATTGCGGTATATCGTTGCATCTCTACTTCAAACTTAAAGAGACATGTTTCTGGATAGAATTCTAAAGGTAGGCTATAATGCTATGTTTTGCAATCCAGTCTTTGAAGGTTTCTTGTTTATTCAGATCTGTCAATAGGTGGCACCACACCATAGGCAAAGTATGCCAAAGAGGGTACCCTCATTTGAAAATCTACTTCAGAAGCGATGCATGAATTAAAAACTAATGGTATCAGAGTCTTCTAGAAAGATGTAAGATTCAAGTTCATCCTTTTCATTCAAATTAGAAAAAGAAGATTTTTTTTCTTGAATTTCTTGTATTTTTTTGCAGAATTTTTAAGATAAAAAAGGGGGCTTAAAATATTATTAGTTTATTAGATTGTAATAATAAGCTTTGATGGATTTCCTCTTCAGAATTAATGGACAGATATTGATGAAACTTCTTAGGGGTAATCTGCTTAAAATCTCCCACAAATGTTACTGTATTTTACCTGATTTGTCAAGGGATGGATCCAAGGCAGGACAAATTAAACCCCAGAACATACCCTCCTGAGAAATTTCTTATTCAGACAAGCTGCGTTAATCATCAAAGTGAATGCATCAGAGTGATCTAGAAGAGTGTCTTAAGAAGTGTTTGTAATTTTGGTTCCATTATGAAATCAAATGTTTGACAATTACAGGGAGGGGGGGGGAGTTGTTTGTTTGTTTGTTTGTTTTTTAACTGTTTCATTTTTTTTCAGGTAATTTCTTAGATTTTTTCCTTGTGGGTAACCTACATGTATAATATTAATGTATTGATTTCATGTATTTATGCAGAATGGATAGGATGGACAGAGAGAAACTGTTTGATGTAAGAAGAGGACATACAGGGTGCCACTTACAAAAATAGGGCACCGCTAACGAGTGCATGATACGCCTGCATCATATTTCAATGTGGTCTACAAGCCACGTCCTTTCATATGACACCATCAAAAGTTTTGTTCACTCTTTAGATAAGGAGTAGAAGCCCGGAAAACCTTTCCGACCCTGCCCATTTTCCCCCACCCCAGGGGCTTGACCCCAACTTTGAAACCGACATGCACAACTACAAGCCACATCCTTTCATATGAGACCATTTTCCATCTCAACTATTGTGTCCAAAAACTCGATTTGTTCACTATTCCATCTTAATGTTTTTTTTTTATCTTACTATGAATGTTGTTAGCATGGTCTGTAAATTGTTGAACTGAATCAAGATCCCCATCCCATATGCCGATACCGTCGTCTGTATTACGTTGTAAAAAAATGACTTATGTTCGAATTCTTACAGTTTTTTGTTCCATTTTAGCATTTAGGAACATGCAGAGTTCCTACCCAGTTTAGACCCTAAATTGCATTGCCATCCGTTTGTAATGTTTGCGTAAGGAACAGTTATTTGTGAATGGCAAGTAATAGGGCTTTAGTATTTCGTATGTACAGTACAGTCTGGGTGGAACTTAATTTGCCCAGTGGGCATTTTTAGAGTGGGCATTAAAAATGTCCACTGGACACAGTGGACATTCTTGTAAGAGCCAGTTAGAATTAACATACAGGATAGCTCAGGTAAATGTCCACTCCTAATGCCTACTGAAATTTCAGGTGGACTGCCCACTGTGGACAGTGGGCATTCAAAGTTCCACCTGGACTGTACTGTATATTCCTTATGACAAGGACTTGTGACCTTGACCTATGACATTGTCCTCAAAAATTGATCTACTTTTAGAATTGTCCAGTAGTCACACTTTTTTTTACATTAACAGATTACATTAGTTATTGTGAAGGTATTTTTGTCAAGCATTTAGTTTATATCTCTATGCTTGTGATGTTAGAAAAATGAAGCAATTTCAGATGAAACCAATGTCGATGACCTTGTGATCTTGACCATGACCTCTTTGCTAAGAATAGCTATTTTGCACTGTTGTGGCAGCACAAAAAGCCCCACAGGCGACACATGTGTTCACTTGAACACCCATTGGAGTTTTTTTCATTACTTTTGTGATATGGAAATTACATGAAAATTAAGTTTTTGCAAATAAAACAGTGTAAGATGTGTTTTATGTCAGTATTGCATGAGTTTCGCTGGGAGAGATTTCATCCATAATTTTTTTATTAAAACATGTTATTTTTGCTACTTTCATTGGAGTTGTAGTTTAAATACTTTGGATAACAATTTATGCTTGAACAGCAAACTGTAATTTTATCCTGTTTTAGCACGCTTGCACCTAAGTGCAAAAGAACTATTGCTGTACCGTCCACGTCGGCATCAGTGTTCACATACAAGCTGATAGGGCAGATGATAAAGTCTTAGAATTTCATTCTTATTGATTTCATTTTGTATTTTAACTTAATGTATTATGCTAATATATTTCTGTTAACTATTCTGAATGAGTTTCTGAATCTTTTTGTAATGGGGAGGGGGGGGGGGGGGTGCGCCTCATGTGATACAATGAAATGAAAGGGCAAGTGTAATGGTCTTCAAATTTCAATGTTTTTGCTTTTCTTTTTATATTTTTGTTAACCACATTGCAAAGCAAATTCGGTCTATGAATTTGCGAAGTCTGTCTGTCCATCCGTACGGTGTCAACAATTTGCGTTTAGCTTGGTTTCTGTAATACTATTAATGATACTTTTGTCAAACTTGGTGGGTTTGTAGACATTGATTAGTTCTTTCTGACTGTCCCGAATTTTTGTACTATCAATGATTCTTTAGTTTTCAGCTCACCAGAGCCGAAGGCTCAAGTGAGCAATAGTCATAGTGTGCCATCTGTCATCTGTTGTCATCTGTCTGTCTGTCGTTAACTTTTTCACATTTTCGACTCCTTCTCTGGAACCACATTGCAGAATTGGATCAAACTTTTTATAAATGATGCACTCAAGGTCCCCTATTAAAATTGTGTTCGGGATCTAGATTTCCTCAGTGGTGTATCCAAAACGGTACCCTTCTTCAAAAATCTTCTACTCCAGAACCAGTGCATAAATGGGGAAACTAATTGCATTTCAACATTGTGTTCGGGGTTAAGATCCGTCAATGCAGAAAAGCGTCATGTTCTTCAGTTAATTGATATTGATAATTTATTAATGACTGTTTTGATCATAATTATGGTAAGGAATATTATTGCGAAAGAATTTTGTCAGTATCTTAATTTTTGGATTTTTATGAATTTTTTAAGACTTCAAAAAAAAGGGGGGGGGGGGGGGGATTGGCCATTTTTCACATTTTCAACTTTTTCTGCAAACTCTTCTTAGGATTTTAATCAATCTTGGTAGAAATAAATCACTTATGATCCCCTGCAAATTCTGTTGTTTTCGTCCAGACCTCTTTACAGGTGGCGCCACCATAATCAAAAGTAGATCACAAAAGTATACCCTCCTTTAACAATATTCTTCTTCATACAGAGACAAACAGAATGCATAGAAATGATCTAGAAGGATGAGTGAAGAAGTATTGTCATTTTGGTTCCCTTCCAAAATCAAATTTTAGAATTTTTTTTTTTTTGACATTTGTTTGCATTTGGTGATTTCAATGCAGAAAAGTGTCATATTTCCTAGTTAATTGATAATGATGATTTCTTATGGACTAATGTGATCATAATTATGGTAAGGAATGTTATTTTGAAAGAATTTTGACAATATCTCAATTTTTGGATTTTCTATGAATTTTTTAAGACTTCCAAATGAGGGTGTATAGGTACAATTCTTCACATTTTTAACTTCTGCTGTTATACCACATGAAAGATTTTAATAAAACATGGTAAACATGAAATACTATAGGTCCTCTATCAATTTTGTGCATTTCATCCAGATTGGTCAACAGATAATTCCAACATGTCTAAAAAATATGTTTCACAATGGTACAGATACCACTTGGAAATTAAAATATGAAGAGTAGCGGTTCAAATCCAGCTGTGGTCAAATTATTTTTTCATTTCTTTACACATCTAAATAAGTTTTTAGATGTTTCTCAACACTCAACATATGAAATTAGGCCATATTAAGTTGGATCAGGACAATATTTGAAACAATTATTGTTCATGACCCAGACTTGAAATCAGTCAACAAAAGGCCCCACCTAAAGAAATTGACTAACTTGTTGCCCTGAATCACATCTTGCAGAGACAAAGCAAATGCTTAATATCAAAATCACCTGAATGGATGTGCAAAAAAGTGTTGTTTTTTATTCTGGTCTGAAATAAAATTTGACATATTTTCAAACTTTGTGTTGACTTAGTCACAGTAATGCAAAAATAAATGAATTCTTCTTTCATGCATGACTGATCATCTAGGTACTCAGGTGAGCGATATAGGTTCACTGGGGCCTCTTGTTATAATTTTATTATCTCTCAACTTGAGTTGCCTGTTTGGTTATTGTTCTATAAATGGAGAGTTATTCATAGACTTTCAAAATATTATTTGCCCCTTTGATTGCATTGCTATTACTTTTTGTAAATCAGTTGGGTTACAGTTGTCACCCTGTTTGACAGCCATATGTTGAAAGTGTGTATTTGTGTGCAATCTTTGTGTTTACCTATTCATTTGTTTTTGTGGAGGTTTTTCTTATACAGCTGAGTGAAATATTCACTCACCCAGATGACATTCAAAACCAATTAAGAAATGGCCAGTAGAGTTATAGATTGGTTCATCAGAGTTTCTGACATTTAATTCAAATGGCATTTTCTCTTTTGTCCTCCTTGATAGTTTGTATGTAATCTTTTAATTTTATTTATAGATCCACCAAGTGTTCATAGTGAGCTGCGATGTCAAGGACTTTCTTCAGATAACATTCCATATGTTTTGGGATCAGACTGCTTTACAGTTCAAAACGTGACCAAGGTAACCTTAGTATAAGTTGATTTTATTGGTTTTCCTACACAGTCTGGTAGTGGTAAAGAAGCTATAATGATTGTAATGCCGTCATTATTTATATAATCATGAAGTGTGAAGACCTCAGTATAAACCAGCCATTTTGGATTTTGTTCACAAAATATTGTTCCTTTTTTAGCTCACCTGAGCCAAAGGCTTGTTCAGTTAAGTTATTTGTGGTAACTCACTTGTTGACATAGTACAAGCGTTACAGTCACCAGTGGTTCATGTTGAGATGTTGACCTCAGTTCATGCTTCTGAGGCTTCATCTGACCTACTTGTTCCACTTGAGTAACTCAGTCATGTTATTTGGTGTAAGTCAGTTCTGGACAAAGTACAAGTGTACTTGTTACCGAACTGACATCGGTGGTTCATCTTGAGATGCTGACTCCAGCGAATGCTTTGAATGTTGCATCTGACCTACATGTTTTGCTGCAGTGACATTGATGATTTATTAACAAAGTACAAATGCTACACTGACTAATCTTACTTAAGTGCTTCATGTTGATCTATTTGGTTGAATATATATATATATCAGTTATTTCTAGTGAAGCAGCATCATAGTTAATGGGTTATTTCATTAGTTGAAGTCTAAATATGTGCAAATGTATTAAAGCTTACTTCCTAGGAAGAGGGTATTCATATACCCAATAAATAGTGTTTTCATTTGAAACCTAAAGCAACACTTACTTTCTTTCTGAGTGACAATTACAGGTAGTATTTGAATGACAAACATCCTAAGTGACTGTGACAAAAAAAATTAGCATAACATAACCATGAGTGTCTGTTTTATGTTAACATGAATGTATGATCCTTATTGTTGATTTTATTAGAAGTTTTCATGGTATAATATGCTCTGTAATCTTGTTACATTTCGACCCTATCAGACATGGTACATTTCAAATATACTCCTTCATTATATTCATTCATCACGTTCATTACTGTAAAATGGTTTTATTTTCAACAGTTGATGATAGTTGATATATTTCGCAAGGAGTATGAATGTTAGATAGAGCATACATTGATTGTGTTTTGTAGAAATCGATTACCATCACATACAGTAATGACTCTTATTCCCTGACACAAGAGTTCCTGGCTTCTCAGCAGACGTTTAAAACAATTCATGAAACCAGAAAGAGTGTAAGTAAATGAAGTTTGCAAGATCATTATCATCAGGCTTTATACATAACATTTTAGCTTACTTTGTTGTTGCATTTAATATCAAGTAACATTGGTTTTACATGAATAGACGTTCATAACACACACAGGTCTTTGATAACTCTGTGACAACACATTGTCATATTTTAGTTTTATTTTTGGCATTTCCCTTTAGCTCGCCAGGACGAATGTCTGGAGAGCTATTGTCATACCCCGACATCGTTGCTGTTGTTTTTATCGTCCTCCTCCTCCCTCTCTTTGGCATGTTTGTCCCTTATTGCAATACCTTTTCGTTGGTACCAAAATTTTTATCATGTGACCTTAACTGTGACTTTTGACCTACTTCAATTTAACTTTTTAACTGCAAGATGTAGGGCCTTCATATATGGCATGTGTGTCCCTAATTGCAATACATTTTCGTTAGTACCAGAATTTTTTTCAAGTGACCTTGACTGTGACCTTTGGCCTACTTCAATCTAACTTTTTTACCATAAGACGTAGGGCCTTCATATTTGGCATGTGTCTGTAGATATGCACAACCATGACAATATGTCACAGATTAGTGCACCCTTACTGATAGAACCCCGAATGCGGGGTATCACAATTCTCTGAATTTGCTTATTTGTTGCAAATATGATGAGAGAAGAAATAAATGATCTACCTTTGAAATCTGACAAAATTCTGTATAAGAATTGGTGTTACGTAATTCAAATATTGCTGTTGTGACTTGCATCTTAAAAATTTAAGAATACAATTTTCTTTCTCATTTTTACATTTATTTTGATGAAATTTTGCAGAACAATCTACTAATGATATAGTACTTAAAATTATGTAAATCTGATGGTTATTTAGATTTTTTGATAATAAATCATAGAGTATTCAACTAGATTTTATGAAATTTGATTCAAGGATAGCTGTATCCTTTACACAAATGGACATATGATTTTTTTGTTGTTAAGAATCGCATTTCATTTATGCTATACCGATGTTGTCCATCTGTCCCACCTATATTGTCTTTGCAACTCCTCCTAAACCCTTAAAGGAATTTTTATAAAACTTGGTACAATGAAAGAACACAGTATGAAGATGTGTATATTGCAAGAGGAATGCTGTCCAATAGTCATTTACAGGAGTTATGGCCATTTTTAAAGTACCAAGTCTTCACAACTCCTCCTAATACTTTGCTTGCTTCAATCATCACTTATGTTAATATACATAAAATATGAACTCTAGAAATATACAAATATGCTTCCTATGTATGCCTCAAATTTGCCGCAAATGCTATTTTTAGAAGGAGAAACATATCAACTGACGAATGTCGTTTTGACATACAAGGCGACTAAAGGTAAAATCTGGATGATTAATAAAATCAGCTCCCATACTGCATTAAATTAATGAAATGTGACCAAGATTTACAAAAGTCATATTCAAACATCTGTCTAGACTGTTAGGTAACCAAAATGTGCAATAAGGATTATTTAGACCTTATCTAGCAAGTTTTACCCAGGTAGTGCTTGTAAAATTTAATCACTTTCACTTTGCTGTCTTGTCACATGATTTGTGATTATTAAGGCCCCCGATGAGAACTTGAAAATAAAAATTGAGTTATCTTCTCATTTATTTAATTTTCGTTTGTGATATTTGATTTAATTTATTTATTTTCTTTAATTGGTATTTAGTATTTATGTTTTTGTTTTTAGCGTTTTGGTTTTCTTTTACCTTTCCATGGATCCATTGAAAAATTACTCTTTGCTGGTACCTTTCAATTGCATTCCATCATTATCTCCCTTTACCAATCTCTGTTTGCTCTTACTCTTGTCAACTATTTTTAACAATTTGGTCATGAATCAGCAGACAACACCTTGACCTTAAATGTTAAATACCGGTAGTCAAAAGTTATGTTATTAGCTGCATTTTGAGTTTACCAGCTGTTGTTTTGATATTTATAAATGAAAATATATTTAAATAGCAATTGTCATATTATAAGTAAGTTATATGTGTATTGCTCTTTCACTTTGTACATTTGAAATTGCTGAAAATGATCTATGAATAACCATTCTGGCAAACTGTCCGGATTTACTGTGCATCTGGATTTACCTTTCGGACCAGTACAGTGTTACTGCAATGATGGCTATATTAGAAATATTAAAAATGAATTTCCTTTATCACTTTTCAGGTCTTTGATTTGATTAAGAGGTGAAAAGGAAACTCAATGTTAAATTGATGGAAGATCTGATCATCTTTAGTGATTAAACAAGTAAAGCTCTATACAGAATCTGTGAATAATGTGTAGATTCACTTTCAATGCATTCCTCCATATTATTAGCTTTCTTAATTTCATACATAGAGAAACCCTAAACATGAACAGAAATACAGTAGTATCTGCCCTTTACAGCAATAGAATAATTTGAATGTGGTACAGTGTGAATTGTCTTTTATTGGCTGAATTTGTTATGCTACTTGTCAGGTTGTCAGTTTGGATGTGAGTAATGGTGGATTAGCGGTATCTGCTGATTCTGCAGGCAAATTAAAGCTATGGCTCTCAGGTACAGGAGAAGTCAGAGTAAGTTTGATATACACTAACAAGATATTCACACTCTGTTAAGGGTACCAATTGTGTATGTCTTAAAGTTGTTTGATAAAATGGTATGTTGCAATACATGTATTTGTAATTTGCAATAGGAACTGAATGTGGAACAGAAAAACAGGTTATTATGCTCAGAGGTTTGTGTTCTCAAATAGAAATGGCATGTTTATGAATATATTTCAAAATAAAAGAACACAAACACTCTATACTGCAAATTTTCGGCCTCACCGCCTTGTTTGTGTTCTTTTACTTTAAAAGTACCAGACTTCCCTTTAGAGGACCACTTAGAATCTTTATTTTAAAATAATGAAGAGTAAGTAATTTTAAAAAAAACAAAACAATAAAGTTGTTGAGAATATCTCAGTTAAATGTACTTGCAACGATGAGGTGTAATGTCCCAGAGGAACGATAAACTTGTCATATCTACCAATACCACCCACTCCTAAATCACAAGTAACCTAGCCAATTTAAGTGAAACATAAATGTGATTGTATAAAATTAAGTGATAATAAAAATGTTTCAGCAAACAAACTTTGTCCCAAATTATTACATAATTTTGTTGTAATTTTGATGGCTTGTATTTTTTTCTATTGTTTTAGGCAACAAACAAATTGATTGATTATGATTTTATGTAACTCCATGATTATTTTACATACAATTATGGTGACCTCATCTGCCTAATTCATTGCATAGAAATTATATCTTTGCAATTAGCCCAAAGAAAGAAGTTAGGGATCTTCTATGTGCCATGCCTACGGTTCCATGACCTGGGACATCTTGATCGCAAGTTCTGAGCTAGAACATGTCAGCAGCAAACAGATAACATTTACATGAAGTATATTGTAATATATTGGGATATTGTTTGAACGCTATCTGTCCATCCACCCGTTATTCTATCCATCCCATTTGGTGTATTTAGCTTCACCAGATAACTCCTCCTACAGTTTTCATGATAGAAAGTTTTTAGTTTCCTAGATGCTTGTACATGGACTGAATAATATTATCAGGGTTATAATTTTTTTTTCAGTATTTGCCATTTTGGGGGAAAGTTGAACTTTGTCATTTTTGGCTCGTTAAGACGAATGTCTGCAGAGCTATTGTCATACCCCTGGTATTGGTCTGTGGACAAAAACTTTAACCTGGATCATAACTTTAGAACCATTAGAAACAGGGCTTTTATATTTTACATGTGTTTTCTTTGTGACAAGACCTTTCATTGGATACCAGAACTTTTGACTTTGTGACCTTGATCTTTAAGTTTGACTACTCTTAAAAAACTTTAATTTTGGTTTTGGTCAGAACTTATTAACAGCAAGACTTAGTGCTAAAACTTTTGCTATTAAAATTTGGTTGCACCAGCAAGCTCTATTGTCCTCTGATAACTTGTTGGAGTATACACTAGCATAAGTAATGAATCTTTTCCAGATAAATCTTCCTACAGTTTTAATGCTAGAACGTTTTTTATTTACTGGATGTATTTACATGTATTGAAGATGTGCATGCTATCAGAGTTTTGAGTTTTATCAGTATTTGCAGTTTTTGGCGAAAGTTAAGCATTGTCATTTTTATGCCCCCAGATTAATTGATCAGTGACATATTGTTTTTGTCCTGTCTGTTGTCAACTTTAGCCTTGGCTATAACTTTTGAACCATGAGGGATAGAGACTTCATATTTGACATGTGTTCTCAACTAATGAAGCCCTGTAAATGACACCAAGGTCGATGACCTTTTGACCTTGACAATGACTTTCACACTAACAGTAACTTTTTGGACTTTTGGTGCCGCTAGGGGTATTAGTGTTTCACAAACACAGATTGTTTGGGGTATATTTTCACAACAGGGGGTACATGCCTATTCCGGATAACTCTTTCTACAGTTTCAGTTCTAGGAAGTTATCACTGTACTGGCTGTTTGCACATTGATTGAAGATGTGCATATTATCAGGGTTTTGATTTTTCTACATATTTGCTGTTTTGGGTGATAGTTGAACTTAACCATTACTAGTGGTATTTCCTTGTAATAGGAGTACATAGCTTTTACAGACAATTCCTTGTAATAGGATAGCATAGAATATCTGAGTAATTTCTCCTACAGATTTTATGGTAGGAAGATTTCATGTTGCTGGTTGTTTGAACATAGATTGACAATGTGCATATCATCAAGGTTTTGATTTTTCTCAATATTTGCTGGGTTTTTTTGGGGGGGGGGGGGATTTGTGATGTTTGAGATATACCCTTGCAACTCCTCATACAAGTTTTTATTACTTTGTCAGTATGGAAGAGGTTAATATGTTAGTCGATGCGAGTTCTTTTGAAAAGTCAGAACTATTCTGTGAGAAGGCCAAAAATAATCTCCTTATCAGTATATGGGAAAATGAAGGTTTTTATACGCCCGTCTAAAGACGGGGTGTATTATGTTATGCCGCTGTGCGTCCGGCATCAAGCGCCCGGTATAAGCTTGTCCGGGTGTATTATGTTATGGCGTTGTCCGTCGAGCATCTGGCGTCCGGTATAAGCTAAAAGTAAAACCTTGTCCGGGCTATTACTTCTTCCCCGGTGCATGGATTTCAATAATATTTCACAGAATTGTTACTTAGGACCCAAGGGTGTGTCATGACCTTGACCCAAGGTCAAAGGTAAAAGATTTCTTGCCCAATTTTCTGTTACATATGTATTACTGTACTCCTTTGTATATTTATAACAATAGGTCACATTTGCGAAAGATGGTTTGTGTCTTACAGACACAATAACTATTCTAAAATTTCTATAGTGTCCGTAATCATTGATGTTATTATTGCATGTTTGCATCAGTGCAAATTGTGGGGCATCACTTTGTCTAGTTTTTATATACTAGTATATTACATGTGTACTGTTTTATTATTTGGTGATTTGCAGTTTGATCTTTCAGAGAGATTTAGAGGGACATTATGGAGATGTGTATACTTGTCAGTTTTTCCCATCAGGCGTTGTGGTGTTGAGTGGTGGTGCAGATATGCAGCTGAAGGTGTGGTCAGCTGAAACTGGCAAATGTGCTGCAAATATCATAGGGCATACTGCAGGTAAGACACATGTGATATCAAACAGCACTTGTCAATGATGAGACACTTTTAGCTCACCTGAGACTGATAAAACTGGATAGGGATGAAAAAGTCAAGGTCTCCTACATCTCTTATTGTATTTGGACAAATCGATGAATTGGTAGATCCAAGGCAGAGGGACATGGGCCCAAGAATGTACCCTCCTTTTACAAAATATTGCAGACTGACTGCATAGATCAACAAACCAAATGTATAAGAGTGACAAAATCATGTTGATTTTTGCCAGAGATTAATAAATGTCGAAGTTCAGTATAATTTGAAATGATACCAATGACTTACTAATTTTTGAAAAAAGGTTTCCAATTTTTAATATCAAAGCATTTTATGATTTTTGCATAGGTTATTTATTATGATTTGTGCACAGGTTATTTAAATAGTTGCCACTTGTTTTTTATCTTATTGATTATTGTTTTACGTCACTCCACGATTATTTCATGTATGTGGTGACAGCATCTGCCTGATGCATAGCATACAAATTAAGATCTTTGCAACAGACCCACCTGAAGCAGAAAGGGATCTTTTATGTGCCATGCCTACCATGTTTTTACTGTCTCATCCGAAAGACAGAACACCAGTGTGCCCAGGGTGGTAGTCGAACCCGGGACCTCTCGATCACGAGCTGAGCACCTTATCCACTAGGCCACACTGGCTTGTGTTTTTTATAGGAAGGTATACTACTGGTGAAATGACATACATGTTTTATACTGGTAAATGAAAAAATATCATGGGATTATATACTGTAGGATTTCATGTTATACTTAAAGATTCTAGAGATATCAATTCTATAACAAAAAGGGAAGTTTAACAAAATTTTGACATTTGTTTATTCTGTGATAAAACTTACTCAATTTTACGAGCAAAGCCATCAGATGCTACAGTGATGCAAATCAAAAACCCTAACACATTTGTTTGTATTTTATTTTCTAAGTATTGTATGTATTCAGAACACAAAATATTTTTTGTAGATATAAGTTATACAAAACTTGTTAATTTGTTTATTTTCATTATTTTTTCAGCAATTTTGGACACTGCTATTGTAGAACGTGGAAGAAATGTGGTTTCATGTAGCAAAGATGGTACTGCTAAGTTATGGGATGTTGGACAACAGCACTGCTTAGCAACCTTTACAGATATTGGTGGAAATGCCAACTGTTGCTGTCTGGGAATTGTAGAAAGTGCCATGTGTTTAGAACAACCACAAACAGAAC
The DNA here is from genome assembly GCA_035048485.1 of Pteria penguin. Lineage (NCBI taxonomy): Eukaryota > Metazoa > Mollusca > Bivalvia > Pterioida > Pteriidae > Pteria > Pteria penguin. Next base: position 16,465,222 of record CM068581.1, read on the forward strand.
AAAGTAAGAGAATAGAATAAGTCTGTCTTTATGGATTGCAATATGTTACCGGGAGGAAACTGAATCAAAAGTTACTGTACATTTTCATAATATCATACTTTATAAAGGGACAAAGTGAAATAAATGGAGTTACCAGGGATTTATCTTTAATAGTTAGTAACTCATCAGTATCTGTTTGTATCACGATTTCTGCCAAAAAAACTGCACATAAATTTTTAAAAATTCTTTACTTATTTTTACTCACTATGTAAGTCAAAAGAGCATTCAGAGTCTGTCTATTAAGGTAGAAAACTTATTAAGGTTTCCTAATGATAATTTATAGATGAATCATCCCTTTATTACCTAATTATTATTATTTCAAAAATTTACCAAAATAATTCTACTTGAAAGATGAACGAGAGGTAATGACAGATGGAAAGTTACTTCTAGTAGGATCAGAAAATGCCAGATTGCAGGGATTTGGATTAAGAAACAGACAAAAGGTTTGTTTCTGAATCAGTACTTTGCTATTCTTTGTGTAGGAGATATCAGTGAGTTGTCTGTCCTTGATACTTTCTTCTGTTCATGGTTTGTATGGTGACCGTCTGCTTACCCCACCAGTGTCTCAGTGTGGTTAATTGACCTACAAGTAAGACAATTACATTTCATTAATTAAAAGACATTGCACAACTTTTATACTAAGGTATTCTATTTGTCAAACTGCCTAAATAAATAAGGCAGATTATTTTTTGATATGGAACTTCCCATAGAAATGTTTGAAAATTGTTGAATTTAGATGCAGTTTTAGTTTTTTATATGCCCACATTACATTAAAATGTGGACATATTATACTGCACTGCTGGTGTCCTTCAGTCCCGAAAATCTAGTCCACACTCCTCCTTAACCATGACTGGTACAAATATTTTTGTGTTGGAATAGGAAAGGGTCAGACTTGAAGTTTTGCACCTGGGTTTTATAACCCCTGGGATAGGAAAAAATGGGCGGGAAAACTTTTATCCTTAAATGAGATGCATACAGATGATATATTAAAGGGTCTAACTTGAAGTTGTGCACCTGGGTTTTTAACTATGATTTGACCCCTGGGGTAGGGAAAATGGGCAGGTTAAAAAATTGTCTACGATTCTTCTTAACCAAGACAGATACAGAGGAATTTGGTGGTGGTATATGAATAGGTGCAACCTGAAATTGTGCTCATGGGTATTAAACTGGGATCTGGTCCCAAGAGTAGGGGAAAATGGGCAGGGTAATAAAAATCTTGTCAGCATTTCCTCTCCGGAACTGTGACAGAAGTGGTTAATTTCATGGTAGCATATGGCGGCATATGAAAGATCTAACATGAAGATGTACACCTGGGTTTTACACAACTTTGGGTAGAGAAAAATGAGTCAGAAAAACTTGTCTGCACTTCTTCATAATCAAGACAGATGCAGATGATTTGGTGGTGGTTTATGAAAGGGTCTTGAAGTTTTGCACCTGGATTTTAAACTATGGTCTGGCCCCTGAGGTACTGGTAGGGGAAAATGAGCAGGGTAAAAAAAATGTATGATACATTTTTTAAAAATGATTCATTTTTATCTCTAAGATTTTAGGTGAATTATGGTAATGCACAATGTAGTATTAAAGCTTGCATCTCAAGTGACCTTTTAACTAAAACTTTTTTATGTTAATTTCCCTCACAGATTTTTGAGCTTGAATGCCATGATGCAGTTAATTGCTGTTGTTTCCTCTCTGAAAATACAGCTGTTTGTGGAACCCAGAGTGGACATCTTACCATCATAGATCTCAGAAACTATAGGTAAGTTTAATATTGTATGTTGTATGTCTTGTACTATTAAGTGGTGTGTTTAAATACCGATGTTATATAGTACATGTAGTCCCCCCCCCCTCCCGGAAAAATGGCTATATAGTACCCACGGGGGAAATGAAAATGTCCTCAATTTTAATCTCTTTTCAAAATACAAATGTATATATTTAGAAAAGAGATATATTTACTAGAATTTCATTTGAGATCTCTTTCGAACAAAAAATAGAAGTTCGATTATATGCCCCTGGAATGAAATTCGAGGGCATCTGGCTTTTCATCTGTCTGTGACTCTGACTCTGTGGCAGAAGCATTGACTACATCGTTTATACCAAAATGTGTAAGGCTTTGAAACTTCACATATATATTTCTTGTGATAAGACCTTTCATTTGGGACCATGACTTTTGACTTAATGACCTTGACCTTCGAGCTTGACCTACTCCTCAAAAACTTTAACCTTTTTAACTTTTGCTATGTCTTTTATACAAAATGGTGTAAGGCTTTGAAACTTCACATATATATTTCTTGTGATGAGACCTATCATTTGTGACCTTGACCTTGGAGTTTGACCTACTTTGTAAAAACCTTAACATTGGCTATATCCTTCCAACCGTTACAGGTAGGGGTTTCGTATATATATATATATATGCTTTCCGTTTGGCCCATGGGAGACGTGTTGTTCACTGACAAGTCTCCCTTCCTGCTAGATCAGATGGACGACAACGTGTCTGTCGACGTTGTGGTGAGCGATATTCTGACGCTTGCATAGTGGAAACAACATATTCGGGGAAGGGGGGGTCTGTTATGGTTGGGCGAGGATATATCATGGTGTAGAAAATCTTTCTCATAAGATATTGGGATCAGGTATTGGGACCACACATCCTTCATCTTATGCATCAATGTAACTTAACGTTGTAGCAGGACAACGTGAGACCACATTTTGCTTGGATTTATGGTGACTTTCTGACTCACAACAACGCCCCAGCTCTTGATTGGCCACCATGAAGTCCAGACTTTTTGCCAATCACTCCATGCAGCAGATTCAAAGGAGAAGTCAAAATGTCCTTGTCCTTGGCGGTCATATTTGTTGAGGGATCGTATCAAAAAATACAAATCTTGTCGAATGAATGACATGTCATGAATGACATGTATATGCAAATAAACGACTATTTTTTACAATGAAATAATAGAAGAAAATACCACACAATGGTAAACTTATTAAAAGAAAGAATGTACATATTTACAACAAAACACTTAACAGTAAATAGAAACCCCTTAACCATAAAACCATCAAGTTGATCCACATGCTATTACAGTACTACATTTGTATTTCAAATAATATCTGATTTGTACAAACTACTCTACAGCCATTTTCCAGGGGAAAAACTACTATGGGGGAATAACTAATATATAACACCGGTATTTTAAATAACTAGTATTTAAATTGTTTTATACAGTGCCTCAGAGATGTATGAAACTAAATACAACCTACACTTCTAACTGGAATAAGAACTTTTTCTGCTAGTCTATGTTATACGAGTTTTAGATAATGCCATATGAGAATGATTGTCATTAACATGGTAGCATTTGTTCTGGTATGTAATGACTTTGTTGGTTCCATGACACCTTATTCTTCGTTATCTGTTTAGGAGACTTTCTACAGTATTGCATTCTCATTATGATAACTGTATTTTTATATTCGGTCCTCAGACAAGGCATGTCATAGTGTACCCAGATAAAATTGGGTATCAGCTTGATCTTGGAAGTAAACCTATGATGGAGTGATGTTCTTTCCAGGAGTCTGGCATACAGTAATCACTGTGTCACTTTAATCTTTAGTGCTTTATGTATTATATATCATTATCAAATGCACCTCATTGTATGTGATTTATAGAGTACCATTGAAAGAGTGGAGAGAAAACAGATCCAGTATTTTATCATTCACACCCTACAAAATGGGCTTCTTTGCAAGCACAGGTGAGATCTTTATAAGATTATTCATACCAGCTGAAAGTATCATCAAAATTATTATAATTATACTGTAAATCCATAACAATCTATAGATTTTACAAAAGAGAGGGAAATGGTACTTCAGAAGAAATCTTTTTAAGAAGAAGGTTTTGTACAAACTCCACTTTGTATTGTTTATGACATTACTTTAAATAAATCTAATTTCAGAGAAGGCTTTAAAAATTCACTGCTTATGTTCTTTTAGGTCTATTATAAATTCACTCACATTTCATATACCTAAAAATAATTTTTGTTATATATAAATCATTTTATTATACATGTAACACACATTTTGATTGGTTTAAAAATTAGTGGTATATCTCATCCAAGAATTTTTTTTTCTCTGACGATGTAATTTCCCACATTTTTGTAACTGTGAAGCCAATATTTACACCACAACAGAAATTTAAAGATGTTGAGAAGTAGTGCAGATAAAACGTACCAATTTATAAAACAAGTTTGAAAGGAATTAAATAACTGGGAATGAATCTAATTGTCCTCTGCTTTTCACCAAAGTGTGGGAACATTAAATCTCATTCATCGGTCTGTCTGTCACAAAAACTTTAAGATGCAGAGCCTTCATATTAGGCATGTGTGTCCCTAATGGCAATACCTTTCCATTGGTACCAGAGTTTTTTATCATCTGACCTTTGACCTACTTCAATGTAACTTTTTAATCGTAAGACATGGGGCCTTCATATTTGGCATGTGTGTCTGCACAACCAAGACAATATGTCTCAGATCACTGCACCCTTATTGATAGAACCCTGAAAGTGGAGGACCACAATTCTCTGAATTTGCTTGTTTGTTTTTCAATGGATGGAGGTACAGTTGGATATCACGAAAAAAAGGAGGGAAAACCTATGCATCATATGCTGCACGCTATGATGCAGTTTTCTGTTCTTTTTTCATGGTATACTTCCATCCAACGAAAAACAAATTAGATTCATTCCTTAAGTCTTGTATGGATAAAAGGATTTCAGAAACAAAAATAGATACAGGAATCAACTATCGTAAATTTGTGTAAACATCTTACTTACATCATCTAAATGACAGTTTCTTCCTGAGGCATTAAAAATCTTACTTACATCATCTGAATGACAGATTCTTCCTGAGACATTAAACATCTTACTTGCATCATCTGAGTGACATATTCTTCCTGAGACATTAAATATCTTACTTACATCATCTGAATGACATATTCTTTCAGAGACATTAAAAATCTTACTTGCATCATCTGAGTGACAGATTCTTCCCGAGACATTAAACATCTTACTTACATCATCTGAATGACAGATTCTTCCTGAGACATTAAACATCTTACTTACATCATCTGAATGACAGATTCTTCCTGAGACATTAAACATCTTACTTACATCATCTGAATGACAGATTCTTCCCGAGACATTAAACATCTTACTTACATCATCTGAATGACAGATTCTTCCTGAGACATTAAACATCTTACTTACATCATCTGAATGACAGATTCTTCCTGAGACATTAAACATCTTACTTACATCATCTGAATGACAGATTCTTCCTGAGACATTAAACATCTTACTTACATCATCTGAATGACAGATTCTTCCTGAGACATTAAAAATCTTACTTACATCATCTGAATGACAGATTCTTCCTGAGACATTAAACATCTTACTTGCATCATCTGAATGACAGATTCTTCCTGAGACATTAAACATCTTACTTGCATCATCTGAGTGACAGATTCTTCCTGAGACATTAAACATCTTACTTGCATCATCTGAATGACAGATTCTTCCTGAGACATTAAACATCTTACTTGCATCATCTGAATGACAGATTCTTCCTGAGACATTAAACATCTTACTTGCATCATCTGAATGACAGATTCTTCCTGAGACATTAAACATCTTACTTGCATCATCTGAATGACAGATTCTTCCTGAGACATTAAACATCTTACTTACATCATCTGAATGACAGATTCTTCCTGAGACATTAAACATCTTACTTACATCATCTGAATGACAGATTCTTCCCAAGACATTAAGCATCTTACTTACATCATCTGAATGACAGATTCTTCCTGAGACATTAAACATCTTACTTACATCATCTGAATGACAGATTCTTCCCGAGACATTAAACATCTTACTTACATCATCTGAATGACAGATTCTTCCAGAGACATTAAACATCTTACTTACATCATCTGAATGACAGATTCTTCCTGAGACAGTAAACATCTTACTTACATCATCTGAGTGACAGATTCTTCCTGAGACATTAAACATCTTACTTACATCATCTGAATGACAGATTCTTCCTGAGACATTAAACATCTTACTTGCATCATCTGAGTGACAGATTCTTCCTGAGACATTAAACATCTTACTTGCATCATCTGAATGACAGATTCTTCCTGAGACATTAAACATCTTACTTGCATCATCTGAATGACAGATTCTTCCTGAGACATTAAACATCTTACTTGCATCATCTGAATGACAGATTCTTCCTGAGACATTAAACATCTTACTTGCATCATCTGAATGACAGATTCTTCCCTAGACATTAAACATCTTACTTACATCATCTGAATGACAGATTCTTCCTGAGACATTAAACATCTTACTTGCATCATCTGAGTGACAGATTCTTCCTGAGACATTAAACATCTTACTTACATCATCTGAGTGACAGATTCTTCCTGAGACATTAAACATCTTATTTACATCATCTGAGTGACAGATTCTTCCCGAGACATTAAACATCTTACTTACATCATCTGAATGACATATTCTTCCTGAGACATTAAACATTTTACTTACATCATCTGAATGACAGATTCTTCCTGAGACATTAGACATCTTACTTACATCATCTGAGTGACAGATTCTTCCTGAGACATTAGACAGGAATTAATCCATCAAAAAATAGAATCATATCAAATTATACACGGTCTGTTGTATATCATATTGCACTCTACTGATATGATACATATGTACATACATTGATTATATTTAACATGTACAGGGCAATAAATCAGATTGCTGTACTAAACATAGCAGTTTTCAAAGTGTTCTTACATGCTTTTGTAGGAGATGGATCATGTTGCTATATAGATGAGCATTATAATTGTGTGTTGGAGCTGACAGGCCCAGATTGTGACCCAGTGTACAGTGTAGCATGTGATGACACTTGTGTATATACAGCATGCAGAGATGGCATAGTTAGGAAGTATGATATGTCTATGGCAGAAGCATAAACAAGACACAAGACATCACTCAAACTACTGAAGCCATTAGATACACTAGTGGGAGAGCATGGATACCCTGGACACTCTTAGTACACAGTCAAAACACCCTGAAGTGTCAAAGATATCTGAAAATCATTTTTTTTTCTTCAGAATTATTATTTAGATTTGATTGCGGAGGTTGTAAAGCTGTGAAAACTAAGTGGTAAAAATGTTTGGGAGTACGAAGGTAAGAAAGATAACTCTTGCGGCTCTATAAATACATGTTATCCAACTCCCACTTGAGTGACTATTTAAGATATTAGGATTTGTTTAATATTCTGTATTTAGGAATCACCTTGTTCTTCTGACTTTCCATCTATCTGTCAAGTTAAGAAGATTAACAAAGCAAGTTTCTAAAAATGTACAAGTGGGACATCCATTACACTTATACCAGTGATGTATTTTGGGATGAATTATTGCATGTTTCAAATTTTTTGCCACTGGCGTATTTGTGCTGTTAGGATAACTCTTGTTTAGTTTAACCTTTAAAACCTGCACCATTGTCGCATCTTTGGACATCACTTTGGTATATGCTTTGTATGCTGCTGAATGTAGCGATATCTGTGGTTTTGATTTGAAGAAGTACACTCTGAAGGAAGTACAAATACTACAAATGAGCTAATTATACTCTCCCTTGTCTGTCTGTCCAGAAAACTTTAACCTTGGCCATAACTTTTGAACCAAAAGAGATGGGGCATTCATACTATTCATGTTTATTCCTTCTGGCATGACCTTCAAGTCAGTACCAAACTTTTGACCTCATGGCCTTGACCTTGATATTTGAGCTGTTTTTGAAAAACTTTAACCTTGCCATAACTTTTGAACCAAAAGAGTTGGGGTCTTCATAATAAATATGTGTATTCCTTCTGGCAAGACCTTTCTGTCAGTACCAAAAGTTTTGACCTTGTGACCTTGACGTTTGAGTTGTTTTTGAAAAATTTGTATTCCTTGTAGGAAGACCTTTTTGTTGATTTCAAATTTTTTGACCTTGTGACCTTGACGTCTCACCTTCTTTTGAAAAACTTTAAACTTAGCCATAACTTTTGGAACCAAAAGATATGGGGTCTTCATACTACACATGTGTATTCCTTGTAACAAGACCTGTCTGTTGGTAATAAAATTTCTGATCCCATGACCTTGACCTTGATGTTTGACTTACTATTAAAAAACTTTAACCTTTGCCACATCTTTTAAACCAAAACAGATGGGACCTTCATATAACACATGCGTATTCCTTGTTGCAAGACCCATCTGTCGGTACCAAAATCTTTGACCTTGTGACCTTTACCTTGGTCTTTGCCCTACTTCAGAATTTCTGCGGGGGTATTTGTCCCATTAGGACAGTTCTAGTTGTTGATTGCTCTTAATTTGTTGAGATCACCTTGGTGCATGGATGAAGTCATTTAGGATATCTAAAACCCTTTATAGTTGTTTTTTTTAGCTCACCTGAGCCGAAGGCTCAAGTGAGCTATTGTGATCAATCGTCGTCCGTCGTTAACTTTTCACATTTTCGACTTCTTCTCCAGAACCACTGAACAGAATTTGATGAAACTTGATAAGCATGTAGTACTCATGGTCCCCTACAAGTGTTGTTGTTTTTCGTCCGGATTCATCAACAGGTGGCGCCACCACAGGCAAAAGTAGGTCAAAGAGGGTACCCTCCTTTGACAAACTTCTTCTTCAGACCGGGGGCATACAGAGACAAACCGAATGCATAGGAATGATCTAGAGGGATGTGTGAAGAAGTGTTGTTATTTTTGGTTCCGTTCCGAAATCAAATTTTTGATGTTTTTTTGTACTTGGTAGTTTTAATGCAGAAAAGAGGTATTTTTTTCTTTTAGTAAACATTGATGCATTAATTTGGTTTAATTTGATCATTTTGATGGTAAGAAATACTACTGCGAAGAAAATTTTTCAATATTTTATGTTTTGGATTTTTTATGAATTTTTTAAGACTTTCAAGAAAAAGGGGGGTGGGATAATTGGTGTAAACATTTCACAGTTTGAACTTTTTCTTCGGAACCACTTGCTGGAATTCAATGAAACTTGGCATGCATCAAATACTCAAGGTCCCCGACAAATGTGGTCATCTTTGTCAGGATCCATGAACAGGTGGCACCACCACAGACAAAAGTAGGTCACAGAGGGTACCCTCCTTTGACAAACTTCTTATTCAGATCGGGTGCATACAGCGACAAACCGACTGCATAGGAATGATTTAGAGGCATATGGGAAGAAGTGTTGATATTTTTGGTTCCATTCCGAAATCAAATTTTTTGACGTTTTTTCATTTTTATTTTGGACTTTGTTATTTTAATGCATTAAAGAGTTATTATTTTCTTTTAGTAAACATTGATGCATTCATTTGGATTCATTTAATCATTTGTATGGTAAGGAATGCTGGTGCGAAGGAATTTTTTCAATATCTCGATTTTTGAATTTTTTATGAATTTTTTAAGACTTCCAAGAAAAGGGGGGGGGGGGGACAATTTTTCATATCTTCAACTTGATCTACAGAACAACTTGAAGGATTGTGATAAAACTGGGTAGGATGCAAGTACTCATAGTCCTTTTCAAAGGTTTTGTTTTTTGTGCGGATCAGTCAGCAGATGGCGCCACTACAGGCAAAAGTAGGTCACAGAGGGTACCCTCCTTTGACAAACTTCTTTTTCAGACTGGAGGCATACAGAGATAAACTGAATGCATAGGAATGACCTAGAGGCATGGGTGAAGAAGTGCTGTTGTTTTTGGTTCCATTCTGAGATCAAATTTTTGACCTTTTTTCAAGTTTTTTTTTTTTACTTTGTTATTTCAATACAGAAAAGAGGTATTTTTAGCTCACCTGAGCTGAAGGCTCAAGTGGGCTATTGTAATCAATCAGTATCGTGTTATTCACAATAAATTCACATTTGTTCTATTCTTCAACCTGTTCTCTTGCTTTCACAAAACAGAACTAATTATTGTTTTTATCAAAAAGCAAAAGTTTGTCATGAAAGTGTTCCCTTATTTTTATTATACAGCGGTCACTTGACAAGACAGAGTATTGTATGGCCAAGTCTGTCTGTCTGTCCATCTGTCTGTCCAATTTGGAAAGCAATAACTTGAAATTGCATCAAAGATCTTAAGAAATTTCATCATATTTTTACATCATGGTGAGAATTTTCACTTTTCGGGTTCATCCGATTTATTGTTTCAGAGTTGTGGGTCTTAAATTTCCTTTAAATGTGTAATGCTATGGAACCCAATAGCTTTACTTGACGTCTAAAGATTTCTACCATATTTAAACATCATGATAAAATTATGGAGAGGAAGCTGCTTTTCGCTTTTCAGATTTATCCGTTTTGTCGTTACAGAGTTATGGGACTTTGATTTTTAGCTCAAGTGACCTATTGTCATACTAGATTGCCCGTCGTTTGTTCATTAACTTTTTGACATATTCAACTCCTCTGAAACTACTGGGCAGAATTCATTGAAAATTTACATGCTTGTTCCTCAACATGCATACAAATTTTGCCCTTCGTTTCATCTAGCTGTTCAGGTGAGCGATATAGGCCCATTTGGGCCTCTTGTTTTGAAACCTTCCTACATGTACAGGTTGGTTCTTATTGATTATTCACTTTTTGACTAAGAAAAGAAACCTGTATTTATGTTTTATAGATACATATGATATCACACTTACCTTTCCTACTTTCTATAGAGACCGCTTAGTTAATCAAACCTGTATTTTTTGTTTTAAGATTAAAAATAGAGGACCAGTAGAGGTCCAGACATCATAGCATTTTTACCAGGGTTTCACCTGGTTATTTTTGCAGACATCAGTCTTGTATATTATGAAAAAATGGAAATAATTCAAAGCCGGCGTAGCCTAGTGGTATCGTGTCGGACTCCTGATCGGGAGGCCGGGGTTCGAGTCCCGCTCTGGTCATGCTGGTGTCATGTCTTTCAGATGAGACAGTAAAAACCGAGGCCCGTGTCATGGTATGCATGGCACGTTAAAGATCCCTCACTGCTTCGGGTGGGTCCGTTGCAAAGGACAAAATTTGTATGCCCCACATCAGGCAGATGCCGTCACCATTTACGTGAAATATTTGTGGTGTGACGTAAAACAAAAATCAATCAAAGAAATAATTCATGATCAATATTGTTCAAAATGATTCACCGAAGTCAAAACTGTATTTAAAGAACAGAGACGTGTCTGTAATACCCTAATGTCTGTCTGTCCGTAATTTCAACTTACTTTAGAAAATGAATGTATAGAATAGAAATGGAAAATTCATATTTGGCACTCTATCTTTTCATTTCAATTACAACTCTAAACAATGACTTTGACAATCAACATCAGAAAGGAGATAATAACAACTGAGAACTTTGCCGTCCTTATTATTAGGTACTTGTGTATTGGTAAACATCATTTGACATACATAGATTGCATTAATGTATGCAAGGGTGTGTCATAATAATCTATTCTTTTGTTACATGTACCACAATTTAACAGCAAAATAATAAAGAAATTAAATCAAATTACATTTTGTTGTTTTTATACACCTGTCTTATGTGGACATTTCATGGTATACAAATGTGCATCCTTCTCTCTGTCATCCTCATGTCACACCAAAGCTTGAGTATGCTTGCTGTGAATTACTTCAAACTTGACACATTTGTTCGTTGTCACTACCTGATAATCTGTGTACTTTTTGGTAAAATTTCATTTTGGCATTTTGAAATTTAATTTGTCAGATTCTGGCATTTTGTTTACATATGGCACTATATCGTAGGACTGCTTGTTGTGATAACCACATGGTCTGTATATTTCTTGGTAAAATTTTGATTACTGCGTTACAGAGTTATGGAATTTATGCACAAAGTTTTTGCTTTATTTTAACATATCTCGTAAAAACAGAACATCTTGACCAATTTTAACCTGCAAAAATTCATACTTAACAGGACGCAGAATACAAATGAATATTCTGAGTTATAATTAAGATCACAGATTTGTTCTCTTCTTTTTAGGGCACTTGTGCCAATTTATGAAATCTGTTTTTGCTAAGATGTTAATCCCGGAAAATCAAACTGATTTTATGCATGGAAATAAGTGACAATCATACGATTTTAATACTTGGGTGAAATATACAGTAAAGTCAATGATTATAAACCCCCTCAAAGTGGGTATATTACCTTAGAAATCCTACATTAATTTTTAAAAAGTACCCCAAAATTGTACCTAAAGAAGTTTAAAATGCTGCCCATGTTTTCTGCATGCTTCATTTGAATAAGTTCATCCATGGTAGGAATATTCCTTATTTGAAAACAGTATATATGTATTATTAAGTTCATAATTTCTAAATGCCTCACTGGAATATATTCATCCATGGTATCCATAACAGCGTCCATGGTAGGAATATTCCTTATTTGAAAACGGTATACATTTATTATTTATGTCAAGTTCATAATTTCTAAATGCCTCCCTGGAATAAATTCATGTAGTGGGTATATACCTCATGAAAAGGTTCCCAGTCACGACTGTTCATACCTGCAAGGTCGCTTGAATTAGGATAAAAGATTTTGTGCCTTGTCCACATGCATATTTCATTGGAATCGGTTAACACTTGGTATGAGCACTCCCTATGAGACGACAGCGTGACCGAATTTGAGTAATGCCTCGAAAATCAAAATTATTATGGACTTGGACTTTACTTCGTTTTTAGTCCCCTACCGGCATTGCCGAAGGGGACTATAGGTTTGCATTCCGTCTGTCAGTCACACACACGTTTTCCGGACTTTTTTTCTAAACGCTTGTTGATCTTCATCCAATTTTTGGTGTTTTATTCTACCACCATGAGTTACAGATCAACTTCGAGTTCCGTTTCGGTCCACTGATTTTTGACGGAATTAAGGCCCTTGGAATTGGAAAATTTCTTTAAAATGGCAGTTTTCCGGACGTTTTTTTCTAAACGTTTGTAGATATTACATCAATTTTTGGTGTGTGAGTCTCCTACCATGAGTTACAGACCAAGTTCGAGTTTCGTTTCGGTCCACTGATTTTTGACGGAATTACGGCCCTTGGAATTAGAAAATTTCTTTAAAGGTTGTGATCAAATACTTAACTTGATGAAAGACAGTATGTTTTGTGTGTGTGTGTGTGTGTGTGTGTGTGTGTGTGTGTGTGTGTGTGTTTTGGGGGTCTTATTTTTCCATTTGCCGGTAAAGGACTTAGTACTGCCTAAGCAATACTTTCAGAATGCTTGTTACAGATGTAAAATTTTGATAAAGTGGGGACGTGAACTAGGAATAAAAGGACGTGTTCCTGGGATAGAAGAGAAGGTGGGAGTGTATTGGTCTCCAGCTGACCGTACGTTCTCTTCTTCCTAGAGCATATTGTTTGCAATGTTTGATACCATCCCATGGATCTAAACATTTTCATCAAATCGTAGAAGGAAACACTGAGAATATCTCGATATTTTATAACAACAAACATTATACATAAAGGGCAACGCAGTAGGAAAATCGTGAAATAAAATGATGATTTTATCGCCTAGATACATAGAAGAAGACAGGTATCTTGGTATTAAATCTATTGTAAAAGGTTTATAATGTTTCACTGGTCACCATTATAACAGAACATAGAGTTTGACATGTGTTACTGGGCAATAGAGCTTCTGATGTCTTCGTTGATAGGGATGGGAGAATTCACTTACCGTGGTCATCATAAAGGGATGGTGCGAGTAAGTACACTGCTACAAATAATAAATATAACCTTATCATGACCTCATGGGCATGGAGAAGTTTTAATCTTTGAATGTCCAGTATCAAGTAACCTTGGTATTCTAGTCCCGGAAACAGTCTGGTACAAGGGCACTTGACGGCAGATCAGATCCTTGCACTGTCACGATATGCGTGAAAATCCTATACAGGTGACGTAATTTTAAGTATCGTGGCTGTTCCAGGATTTAATAAAAATGAGGGAGCGACAAGACAATCTAATTTAAATCAGATCTTTTCATATCGCTACGATATTCTCCGCTAGAGAAAAACGTGACCCCAAACGCAGTGCATTCAGATCCTTTTCTAGCGGAGAACATCGTAGCGATATGAAAGATCTGATTTTAATAAGATTGGACAACAAGAATACGTGGTAAAAAAGCTTAATTTATGACAGTTCTGATATTGTGTTTTGATAAACTGTGTGAGAAGGGAAACGGGACACTTTCTCTTGTAAATCCACTACTACAGTCTTTCACAAACATTCACACTGTAAACATTAGACTACACATCGTTGTACCTTTATATGTATATGGTACCGGTATTTGCATTGCTGTACTTGTAATCAAGAAATACACTTTTCCATTCAATGACCTTCAAAGTTCAAATGAGCTGAATTAATCTAAGTCTCCGATAGGTATAACTGTTTTGTGGTGGATCTGTCAAGTGGATCCTGGACTGTGCGAGAAATGCCCATAATGGATGACTCCGTTGACAAAACTTTCCGCAAGATGACCGCACAGAACGCAAAACAAAAACAGAATGCATTACAGTGATCTGGATGATGCGTTTTAATTTCCCACCACCACGAACCACCAACTTGGATCACTACTTTGATTTTAAAATAATGCATATGCACAATATGCTGGGAGTAGTAGGCGTACTATGCTAGGCATTTTTTCACGGGTAAAAGATTGCTTGGTAAGGTCTGCTGAGTGATATTCAAAAACGTCCCCATCAAAACACTCATTTGAACACATATATGCATAACTTTACTGCTTCCATAACCTCTGTGTTCATGCATATGTAGATATATTTCATTACAATGTTGTTAATAAATGGACAATCTCGGTACCAAAATTAAGTACAAAAATTAGCCTTTACTATTCGCGTAGTGTATACAAATCAACTAATTTGCATATTCATGAATAGTAATAAAACACAAATAAAAGGCCAACTTTCGTACAAAAACAAGACATATCACTGTAAAAAATTTTCTTTTGTATTACCAGACATATGTGTTGTGATTTAAGCAATTTATTATTGAAGTAAAACTTCCCTGGTGCAGAACAGATCCTCCTTCCGCACATCATTTCCAGCTCATCTGCATATTTCTTTTGATATACATTTATCACGCTAATGCAATTTGTACACATTGGCCCCCCCCCCTTTCCCCACCCTTTCGGCCAACCTTCGCCATTGTTTTCTCCAAAATGTCAGCGCTAGGTCATGGTTCGCTAGCAACTCATATCTAGGGTAAGACATAGATCCCTTAAGCCGCTCAAAGCCAGGGTGCTCGGCAGCAAGGCCATAGATCTCTTAAGCTGCCCATAGCTATGATACTCGGCAGCAAGGTCATAGATCTCTTAAGCTGCCCATAGCCAGGGTGCTCGGCAGCAAGGACATAGATCCCTTAACTTGCCAATAGCCATGATACTCGGCAGCAAGGACATAGATCTGTTAAGCTGTCCATAGCCAGGGTGCTCGACAGAAAGGACATAGATCCCTTAAGATGCCCATAGCCAGGGTACTCGGCAACAAGGACATAGATCTCTTAAGCTGTCCATAACCAGGGTGCTGGAGAGCAAGGACATAGATCTCTTAAGCTGCCCATAGCCAGGGTGCTCGGCAGCAAGGACATAGATCCATTTTGAAAGTTGCCCATAGCTAGGGTGCTCGACAGCAAGAACATAGATCCTTTAAGCTGCCCATAGCCAGGGTACTCGGCAACAAGGACATAGATATCTTAAGCTGCCCATAACCAGGATGCTCGGCAGCAAAGACATAGATCCATTAAATAGCCCATAGCCAGAATGCTCGACAGCAAGGGCATAAATCCCTTAAGCTGCCCATTACCAGGGTGCTCGGCAGCAAGGACATAGATCCCTTACATTGCCCACAGTCAGGATGCTCGACATCAAGGACATATACGCCTATAGCTGCCCATAATCATGATGTTGAACCAGCGATGGACAGCTTTGGGATCTTTCATTTGTTGCCAAACATCCTGGTTATGAGGACAAAAAGGAATGGGATTAGTGAGTCTTTATGAATCGAGGGCGAGTTGCCCCTAACAAGAATGGTTGACATTTTAGAGTAGATACTGGCAGGAAGGGATGTGGATGAGAAAATACTAGCAGGAGGGATGTGGATGAGGAAATACTGAGATACTGACAGGAGGGAATGTGGATGAGGAAATACTAGCAGGAGGGGTGTGGATGACGAAATACTGAGATACTGGTAGGAGGGAATGTGGATGAGGAGATACCGAGATATTGGCAGGAGGGTGTGTGGATGAGGACAATGATGAAGATTCCGATGAGATCTTGTATTAAATCCATGCGTTTGTCAGAAGAATTGTGCGAACATTATACGAGCATGATGTATCAAGAGAAATACACAGATGAATTGGAAATGTGCAATTAATAGATCTGTAGCAGAGACTTTTTTCCGGTAGTTGAATAACTGAATAAGAACATGTGTGCATGGTAGCAGGAAATGAATGTTTTGACACTATAAAATTTTGTACGATTTTACCCTTTTGTGATTTATTAATATTCATGCAATCTGATTAAAACCATATCTTTATTCCGATTTTCTATTTGTTCCATTGCTTTATCCGTAATAAGTCAAGTAAAGAAGCGGAATAAAGATATGGTTCTAATCAGATTGATATTCATGAATATACAAATGAATATACTAGATTACATTATTTGAAAATTCTAGGCTAATGTTTGTACTTAATTTTGATACTGAGTTGCTCCATTTAAGATCAAATTTACCAAGATGCATGTATAATGGAAAACGTATATTTACCCATTGGCGTTGCTTGAAAGCAACAGTTGCCATTGAAACAGTAAAATTATACATAGTCCAAATGAGTTTTTGATAGGGATTTTTAAACACGGATGTTTAGATAAAGACAGATATCAATGTCCGGTAGACATGTACATGTATGGATTTAGTCAGATGCATGGCAGATGTATGCATGGTTTTTCATTCCTGGGTGAACTGGTCCGTCTTCCGAGAGTTTCGCCTTATCGTCCCCATCGAATGAACAAAGGGACTTTGAAAGGGATTATACTCCTACTTCTCTCAATGTGTTGAGGCACGTGGGCCCGTAGCTCAAATACAAAATATCAACGACCATAGGCAGTATGCACTGTGCAGTGACATTCTGTTAGAAAACTAATTATTGGTGCTCTCTTATTGGGACGTCAGAAGAATATGTTTACTGTTAGTTACCATCGCATTAATGTTTACTGCTGGTAGCGATGAAATTAGATAATGTTGTGAGAGTCCATTATGCATGTTTTCAGAATTAAGAGTAAACCCAATCCCCCCTTTTCTTCCATGACCCCCTATGGATGTGTTGGGGCCGGTGTTATATAGTAGTCTTCCCCCTAGCCATTCCCCTCCCCCGGAAAAATGGCTATCTAACAGTTTTTCTCTCCGGATATATGGCTATATAGCCATTTTCCCCCCTCTTATAGCCATCCCCCCGGATTTCCTTTTCACACATATATGTAAGTAAATCCAGCTCGTTACTTTGTTAACAATAAATAAAAAGAGATTTCTATTTAAAATAGAGATATCTCGACTTTTGATAAGAAGATATATATCAACTGAATTTAGAGATATCTCTTAAATAGGAATGTGTTCAGTTTAAATCTCTTTTCCAAATACAGATGTATATATTTAGAATAGAAATATATCTACTAGAATTTCGAGATATCTTTATTTAATCCGAGAAACCTGTATATATGCTTACGGAAAAACACCAGCAGTTCGTTTCTATGTCCCCGGAATCTAACTCGGGGGCATATATAGTTCTTCACCTGTATATGACTCTGACTCAGTGGGAAATCATTGACTATATCGTTTGCACAAAATGTGTAAGAGTTTGAAACTTCACATATAAATCCTTTCATTTTGGACCATGACTTTTGATCTAGTGATCTTGACCTTCGAGCTTGATTACTCTTCAAAAAATTTAACCTTTGCATTATCTTTTGTACTAAACGGTTTAGGGCTTTGAAATTTTATATATAGATTCCTTGTGATGAGACCTATCACCTTTGCTATATCTTTTGTACTAAAAGGTGTAGGGCTTTGACACTATACCTTAACATTTGCCATATCTTTCCATCCGTTACAGGTAGGGCTTTCATATTTCACATAACTATATTCCTTAAGATGACTCCTTTCAGGCGATACCAAAATTTATGACGTGCAAATGTAATTATGTTCAACACGACGTTTGGCCAACATTTCCGGAAACTTTAACATTGGTCATAATTTTCAAACCGTTACCGGTTCATATTCCACATGCGTACTCCTTATGATGCGCCTACTCGGTTTTGTTTGACCCACTGGAGATGTGTTGTTCACTGACGAGTTTCGCTTCACGCACGCTCAGATGGACGACAACTTGTCTATCGACGTCGTGGTGAGTGATATTCTGACGCTTGCTTAGTGGACAGCGACATATTCGGGGGAGCGTGTCTGTTATGGTTTGGGCGGGGATACCTCACGGCGTGGAATCATCTCGTGGTTATCCATGGCAATCTTACAACAATAAGATATCGGGATCAGGTCTTGGGACCACACCTCCTTCCTCTTACCCATAAATGTAACAGGACAACTCGAGGCCCTATGTTGCTAGGATTTGTCGTGCATTTCTGATTCGCAACAACGCTCCACTTCTGGATTGGCCACCATACAGTCCAGACTTGTCGCCAATGATTCCATGCAGTAGAATCAAGAGAAGCTGAAAATGCATCAAGCAAGTCCTTGGCGGTCATATTCGTTTTAGAAATCGGATAGAAAATTACAATCTGGTAAAATGTATGACATGTACACGCAAATAAACGACAATGAAATATTCGGAGAGAATACCGTAATATGGTAAATATATAAAAAGAAAGACTTGTACACATTTACAAGTGAACACTTGACAATATATAGAAACCCCTTAACCGTAACACCATCGGTTTGATCCACAAACTATTACGGTGCTACATTTGTATTTCAAATGTTATATCTAATGTATACAAAAAGAACGAGCGCGTATAATTTCCAAACCGTTACGTAAAGGGGGAAAAACTACTTTGGGGGAAAACTACTGTATAGTATTTTTTCCGCCACGGGGGAAAGTCTACCATATAGCCATTTTTTCGGGGGGAAAACTATTATGGGGGAAAAACTACTACATAACACCGGTAAACCAATGTACCATGGAATGAGAAACCATGCGCCCCTTTAGATATTTTGCAGTCGAAGGTCAAGGTCAATTGTGGAGTTGTGAGGGGATGCTAAACGTTGTAATACCTTTGTTAAATTTATTTGCATTTTAGTACTCGGTTGTTGAAAGTGTGCATGTACATTTATGTGTCAATAAAATATCAACGCGAGATTAGTTTAATTCTAATCACCTTTAATTTAACTTGTATCAACTTTTTCAGAACTATGTACAGAATGTTATCGGGAAAAATTAAACCAATATTCACCCTGGAAACCAGTTAATCTGCTCTCGCTGGTTAATTAATTTTTCATATATTTCTGCTATTAAGTTTTGTAAAAAATCAATTTCTTGACCAATTATAAAGACACAATTTCAACATGTGGAGAAACAAAGCCCAGAACGAACTTATTATTCTTTTCCTGCCTCAGCAAACAAAGTTTTATTCAGTTACTCACTGCTCCGAAATCTTCTTTCAACCAGGTATCTGATTCCATCCTTGTTTGGGAAATGAATGATTTGCTATGGACCCTTTACTGATTACTGCGGTATTGACGTTTTGGTTGGCATATTCATCACCGTTCAAATTTGAGGAAATACTCAACTGAGATTTTTATACAATTGGGGCCAGACAATCATTTTTATGACTTCAAAAATTTTAGGAAAAACGTTACTAAATGTCAACCAACCTGCAGTCCCGCATTTGTCGTAAAAGGGTCTATAACAAATTATTTATATGTATTTGTAATAACAAAAACTACTATTAGAAATTATTTATATCTATTTGTAATAACAAAGTATGAAAAGAAATAGCGCAGCCCTAATAAGCTTCCGTAAGTTTTTCGAGAACAAACCTTGAACAGATATATATGGAAGTCAATTAGGGCCACTTAATTTTTTATTTTATCTTGAAAATTCAACATACTGTCTTGAAAATTCAAGATACTATATTGAAAACTCAAGATACTATCTTGAAAATTCAACTTACTATCTTGAAAATTTAAGATACGTATCTTGAAAATTCAACATACTACGTGTATCTTGAAAAATCAAGATACTATCTTGAAAACTCTGTTAACTTGGCATAACTTTTAGTTAATAACTAAGCCGGCGTGGCCTAGTGGTATCGCGCTCGCCTCCTGATCTGGAGGCCGGGGTTCGAGTCCCGCTCTGGTCATGCCGGTGTCATGTCTTTCGGATGAGACAGTAAAAACCGAGGCCCGTGTCGTGGTATGCATGGCACGTTAAAGATCCCTCACTGCTTCGGGTGGGTCCGTTGCAAAGGTCAAAATTTGTATGCTCCGCATCAGGCAGATGCCGTCACCATATACGTGAAATATTCGTGGTGTGACGTAAAACAAAAATCAATCAATCAATCAAGTTAATAACTTGAAAATTCAAGAAACTATCTTGAAAATTCAAGAAACTATCTTGTAAATTCAGCTTACGATCTTGAAAATTCAAGATACTATCTTGAAAATTTAACTTACTATCTTGAAAATTCAAGATAATATCTTGAAAATTCAAATTACTATCTTAAAAATTCAGGATACTATCTTGAAAATTCAGCTTAACTATCTTGAAAATTCAACATATTATCTTGAAAATTCAAGATACCGTTTTTAGCTTCCCGGTGTTATATAGTAGTTTTTCCCCCATAGCCCCCACCCCCGGAAAATGGCTATATACATGTAGTAGTTTTCCCCATAGTAGTTTTCCCCGTTTACGCAACGGTTTGGAAACAATACACATTCGTTCTTATTGTATCAATCAGATAACGGATAGCGGATTTAGAGGGGGCCCGCCCTTTTGGTCACATATTTATTAGTTAAAATCCAGATTTTGCACCAAAATGGCTAAGTAGTTTGGCTAATACACATGTGCTCCCCCTCCCCTTTTTCGGAAATCCTGGATCCGCCACTGATTTGTAATACAAATGTATTACCGTAATAGCCTGTGGATCAAATCGATGGTTTTATGGTTAAGGGGTTTCTATATACTGTTAAGTGTTTTGTTGTAAATGTTTACACGTCTGTCTTCTTATATATTTACCATAGTGTGGTATTTTCTCCTATTATTTCATTGTAAAAATGTCGTTTATTTAGGGGTTACCATGCGAGTGTTTTACAAAAACTGACAGGGTATCGGCGAATACCCTGTCAGAAACTGAGTTTCACTGCGAGGCGTTGACAAAAATAATTACATCTAGAAGCACAGAGTTATGGTTTTCTGTGCCAATAGACCACTTGCCGATCTTGATAATGGTAGTCTTTTTGTCCGATCTAACATCTTTTGGCGTTGTTTTTAGTTGTGACGTTACAATGAATTTATGTCACGTATTATGACGTCACTGTGAAAAACAACGCCAAAAGGTGTTAGCTCGGACAAAAAGACAGCCATTAACAAGATCGGCAAGTGGTCTATTCGCTAATCGCAGTCATATCAAAAACTGCAGGGTATCGTGACGTCACAAATCAGAAACTGCAGGGTATCGTGACGTCATATCAAAAACTGCAAGGGTATCGTGAATACCCTTGCAGTTTTTAAATCGGACAGCCAATGAAATCGCGTGTTACAAACAAAGTGTATTAGAATTGCGTATAGATGTCATTCATGACGTCATGTCATGACTAGATTTGATCCCAGGCAATTTTCCGTAGTACATCATACGTAAATTAGGAATTTATTAATCCAAATGTTCAAATGATAAATACAAGAACTGAACGTCATAGAATTCCTTATACGTTTAATTCTTAAGTAAATCGAGAATATGCACATTTGAAAGGTCTCATCACAAGTAATCTATATGTAAAGTTTCAAAGCCTTGCACATTTTGGTACAAACGTTATAGTCAATATTTTTGCCATAGAGTCAGAACCACAGACAGGAAAAAAACTAGATGCCCCCGAATTTCATTCCGGGACATAAAGTCGAACTTGTATCCCCCCCCCTCCCCGCTAGTATATATAAAGATTTCTCGGATTAAATAAAGATATCTCAAATGAAATTCTAGTAGATATATCTCTATTCTAAATATATACATCTGTATTTGGAAAAGAGATTAAAATTGAAGACATTTCTATTGAAGAAAATGAGATATCTACCTGTCAAAATTTGAAATATTTCTATTTCAAACAGAAATTTCTCTATTCATTGTTAACAAAGTAATAAGCTGGATTTACTTATGTGGGAAAAGAAAATCCGGAATTTCACATGGGGGGATTCACTATACAGTAGTTTTTCCTCGGGAGAAAATGGGGAGAA
The DNA here is from genome assembly GCA_035048485.1 of Pteria penguin. Classification (NCBI taxonomy): domain Eukaryota; kingdom Metazoa; phylum Mollusca; class Bivalvia; order Pterioida; family Pteriidae; genus Pteria; species Pteria penguin. Next base: position 16,487,801 of record CM068581.1, read on the forward strand.
TGGCTTTATATAGCCAAATTTTCCCTGGGGGAAAGACTGCTGTATGGCCATTTTTTCCGTGGAGGACTACTATTATCCTTATTGTCCGGGGGATGGCTAGGGGGAAAACTACTATTAACACCGGAACGAATGTCCGGAGATATAATGTCATAGCTATAGTGTCCGCATTTATATCCGTGTCGCCGTCCGCGTTGGCGTTGGCGGCGTAGACAAAACCTTTAACCTTGGCCATACGTTCAAAAGTATTAAACATAGGGCTTTCATATTTCATATATACATTTCTTGAGACAAGAATTGGCACCATCATTTTCGACCCGCGACATTGACCTTGACGTTTGACCTACTTTCCAAAAACTGTAACCTTGCCAATAATTCATATATTTCACACGTGTGTTTATTATGGCTAAACCTTTATGTCCATACCAAAATTGTTTACCTTGGGACCTTAACCTATGAAGTTTGACCCACTTTTTAAAAACTTTTACCTTGCCGGTAACTCTTCAACGACTGGGAGTAGAGCTTTCATGTTTCACATTTTAGCTCTAGACTTTTCTGTCTGTACCAAAAGTTTTGACTCTATGATCGTGAGCTTGAATTATGAAAACATTAAACATACATTTTTCTCTGTGAGGGAGAGCGATATTATCTGCTGACAACTCTTGTCCAGATACTAGTTAACAAAGCGGTTTTCTGGGTAGTTTAGCGCATAGATGTTGATGAACATCGCATAAACAGAAAAAACTTAATACGAATTTACTTTGAACTGAAGTAACAAGAAATATTAAGTAGACTTTTCAAGATAGTATGTTGAATTTTCAAAATAGTTAAGGTGAATTTTCAAAATAGTTAAGGTGAATTTTCAAGAAAGTTAAGTTGAATTTTCAAGATAGTTGAATTTTCAAGATAGTATATTGAATTTTCAGGAATATATCTTGAATTTTCAAGATATTATCTTGAATTTTCAAGATAGTAATTTGAATTTTCAAGATAGTATCTTGAATTTTCAAGATAGTAAGTTGAATTTTCAAGATAGTGTCTTGAATTTTCAAGATAATTTCTTGAATTTTCAAAACACATGTAGTATCTTGAATTTTCAAGGTAGTTAAATTGATTTTTCAAGATAGTAAGTTTAATTTTCAAGATATTAAGTTGAATATTCAAGATAGTATCTTGAATTTTCGAGATAAATTTAAAAAATATGTGGCCCTAACTGGCTTCCGTAGATATATACCGTGATCATCATTATCATATAGACAGCAGACATATTTATATCTTCTGACACAAACTGGTCTCTACAGTGCAGCACGGAGGAAAGGGATTGCTTGGTCGCTGTCGGTGATGTAATACGAAGCATAAAACACTATGCAGAGGTGCTTAATAATTGATCTTGAATGCAGCAATGTAATGGAAACTAATTCATATTGATTATGATGGTCTGGCACTAGATGAAGAAAATATAATGTCACTTGGAACATGAACGGCAGCATTGTATATGTATCATGTACAAGTTTGCCATTTGATACGGTGATAAGTTCCTAGTTGTTTACACTTGTTCATTTTGGAGAAGCCTAATTTATAAAAGCCACATCAAGGTTTCCTTGGAATGTATTGGCTATTTAGAATGTTTGTAATGGCAAGCATACTTACAGTTGACAAAATCATTTACATGATAATATGTACTCGTTCTTGTACACTTCATGACAACCGTACTGGGAACAGTGTCGAGAGCCCTGCCTGTACAAGATATTGCCTCAGAATTTTCTTTTTTAATCTCGAAAAAGATAAAGTTTGATCGAATTATGGTGGTTGAGGGGAAGGACCATGGTCATTTGATTTGGGGGGAGGTGGGTATTACGTGTACCACCCCAAAGTTTATGTGTTGTCAGCTGCCATGCGGATCTTCAATGTTAGAGTCTTTTGGATTAAGAACTGAAAGAAATACCAGAATCTGGCATTCGGGCATTCATAACGAATACCAACGATTATACTACATTACATTTATATTGGAGGGGATAAGATACTGTTTCAAATCATACTAAGAAACATATATCCAAGTCTTATGTACAAATGTAAGTACGTAAATTTGTGATTTTACAGCAGAATCAATCTTGATTTATAGATTCATTCAATAATTTTATCTAATAAGATGCCCTGAATGGGACTGATGCCTTGAAATAGTGGTTCCGCTCTTCCTACAGAAGGTCAGCTCAGCCAATCAGATGTTCCGTTTATTAACATTCTTTAACCTTATATGATTCTGCTGTAAAATCATGAATTGTAAAACCATTACGCTAAGCAAATGACGTGTTTTATTACCTGAAAAGTACCGTTGTTGGCATTATTGTGGGCCGGCCCTAGCTGGGACATCTATTGTTATAAATTTGGGGAAGTTGTATGTGTTTCTGCGGTACAGTAAAGCTACACCCCCAGGATTTTACACCAATGATAAAATTGGGATTATATTCACTGCGAACAGAGCATGTGTCACCTCGCTGACCCAGTTTGATAGATTTATGTAAGCGTGGGATCTTCGAGACTCGCTGATTTACGTTACAGCAGAGGAGGAGTATTTTAAAAATTTGTTGGAATATTTTCGGGGGGGGGGGGGGGGTTACCTGACAATTATAGAATATTTGACGAGCTATATGCCACAATTCCTTCTTTTGGCAAGACGAAAAACTTTGATTATTGTTTATTAATTAAAACGTGAGAATAAAAAGATTGCCAATCAACACGGCTACACCACTACCAAAAGTTTAACCAGTAAAGGGTAGGTTACCCCAGCAAACAGCCAGTTGCTTATAGATTGGCTATGTTTTGTTGTTAAAGATAAATAGTAGATTGACTGATTAATTATTGTTTCATGCCACTCCACGATTATTTCACATAAATGATGACGGTATCTGCCTAATGCATTGCATAGAAATTTATACCTTTGCAGCGGACCCTCCCGAAGAAGTGGGAAATCTTTTACCTGCCACGCCGACTGTGACACGGGACCTCGGTTTCTACTGTCTCATCTGAAAGACGGAACGCCAGATGTTCCCACCGCGGGAGTCGAACCCAGGGCCTTTCGGTCACCTCATCCATTGAGCCCACTGATTTAAAACAAATAGTAAATGATATGGCTAGTAATTTTAAAAGTAAATGGCCATATCATATGCAGCCTAATCTGCAAGACTATAAACTCGCTATTGCTTTTAGTACTGAATGGGTCTACATGTAAATGATCCCAAATATATACTATTTGCTGAATTATCAACGAAAGTGATATAAGTGTATTAATATATTGTATCCGACTAGGTTTGAAAATGTTTTGTGTGCCAAAATATGTGTACTCATACGCCCTTGAATCAGTTTTGTAAGAATTTATATATTTTGTAAATATATATTAGATTTGCTTTTGACTTAAAGAAATAAATGAATTGAATATATTAGAAATTTGCATGTTTTATTTTTATTTGGGGGGATGTCAACCCCCCCCCCCCCCCCCCCCCCCCCCCCCCCGTTCAGCAACATTTTCTCAAAATTGAGGTGGATTACTTATAATAAACTGTTATAATTTTGATAGAAGAGAAGCTGACAAACATTTAGATATATGGGATGTAGGACTCTAAGATAAAGTAAGTTGTGTAAATCTTGCTGGGAGTTTGGGGGCAGGCGTGGTGTAGTGGTTAAACGCTTGGCTTACGGTGCCGACGATCCGGATTCGATTCCTGAGTTTCGCCACTATGTTTAAGAGGTTGGTAACCTCCTGCTTCCATGTCGCGATATAACTGAAACATTGTTGAAAGCGACGTAAAACACCAATCAACCAACCAACTGGGAGTTTGGTAATTTAACCTGAAACCCTTTGGGAGAAGGATTGACTATACTTTGACCTATCAAAAGTGGAATGTCAATTAATTGTGTGAGATTAATGAACGTATACAATCTGAATAACTCATTTTTTGGTAAGACTTTCGATCATGGAAATGAAGAATATATACATTTGCTAAAGTTTGTAGATTAAGCAATAAGTTTCATATGCATTTCCAGTGTAATTTTGGTTATTGAACCGAGTACTGAGATGTTTAAGAATGATACAGTAGTTTAAGAACTCTTTTCGTCATAATTCATCTCATCTGAATTTTAATATTTATGTTTTTAGACATCTTCAAAGAGTGACGCATGAGTTAAGACTAAATGGTTCTAGAATTCCAATTATCGACATGGGAGCAACTGGAAAATGAGGTCGGATCACGACTGAATTTGGAGAACCGATGAAATAATTCATATCTTACATTAAGTTACAATACCCAAAAATTGTGGATATCCAAAATACACGTACAGCACACTCACTACCAAAATGACGAGAGAATTTAATGGCAGATTTTGTCATGCTGTGAGACACTCTTTCATCTTCAAATATTATCCAAACTCTTCTCGCAGTAAGGCTTGAAGTATTTTCATCACAACTGAATCCCTGCAAAGCGGACTGGTTATACCCTCAGGAGATGACATTCTATCAAGTCTATTGGTCTTATATTCATCATATCAGACACACGGTATTTTGACATAAAATGCGTTATTTTATTGTGAGTAAACAACGCAAAGTCGCATGTAACATAAGACCCCTATGTTCGCATGTGACAAAAGTCCCCTATGTTCGCATGTGGCAAAAGGCCTCTTTGTTCGCATGTGGCATAAGACCCTATGTTCAATTGAACAAAATTTATATTAAGATTGATTGATACGTTTTTTCATACCTTCCTGAATAGGCGAAAATCTTAGAAAATTATGTGTCAACGTGCAGTGTGATACAGGACATCGATTTCCACTGGCTAATCATCTGAACACCGATGAACCGCCGATGGGATGAAGTCTCTCTCTCTTTCTCTCTCTCGTTACGTATTTCTTGTGTATACCAGACTAGCGCATGTTGAATAAGATATTCAAGGTATTATGTTAAGAACATTAATCTTTTCTTATACATGTAGATATATATATGGGTTTAATTGGACTCAATCAACACACCTCAAAGTAATGGAGAAAGTCATACGTGTTTAGAATAAGTGAACTAGACATATTAATAAGAGCAATACATTTACATACTCAATACTGATGGGATTTATTTGACGCATATTATGTTTACCTGCTTAAGGTGTCCCGAGTGTACCAAGGTAATACCTGTAATTACTGCCTTCTAACACAGGACCGAACTTATATCGACTAAAATCATATCTACGATGATCACTGACACAACACTAAATTTTAACGTGTGCATTTTTCCATCTTGGATTTCTCCCTAGTGAATGTTTTCTGATCTCGAATATATTTTATGTACCTACGCGAACATATATAGCTGAGATCAAGCAAACTTTGTGAATCAATAAATGCGTAAACGTGAATGCATTACACTGCATTTACTTCTGTTACCGAGATATGTCGGTCAGGGACATTATTATGTTGCGTTTTCGATTGAACTAGACTTTAAATCGTGAAGGGAACATGTATACCGGTATATTACCGTATTAAGTTTGAAATCTCGGCGATGATGAATCAACTGAACTGTTATGGCGGACAACGGGAGTTTTCTGTATGATATCAATGTAGGAGGGAATAGAGTGAAAAATACAGACGAACATTTGGAATATGAAAGAAATCTTGAGGTTTCTAATGCCCCAGATACTTTTCCATGTGGACATACATTGTGTCACAATTGTATACGTAAGTATGTGATTCCCAATCGCGAACGGAAAACATGGTGCTGTCCCGTCTGCGGAAGAGACTATTCCAATATAAACGTCTGTGATGTGTCTGGATCGGTATCGTTTGGAGAGGGCGAAGTTGAACATGTCGCCCTCCAATCCAACTACGACCAAATGGTCGACAGATTTAAAAACATGGATTATTATACGTTACGAAGATTAAAGGAGGAGAAAATTCAGTCAAAAAGTATTGGTATGACATATACAAAATGTTCATGTAGTCTATGTGAAGAGGACCATGGTACTCTGTCTGTAGTGCAAGAGTTCAGTCAGTTTGGGGTACGCCACGAGCGTCCCTCCTCTGTAGACAGATATTTCTACCGTTTGTCTTCTGGTCATATTGTGACGTCATTTTATAGTACCGTGAACTCATCCTGTGTTTGCGTGCCGTGCACATATAAGGAAATCCATGAGCATCCCGAAAACTTTCCCGCCATTACGAACAACAACGTGAAGGGGCAACCGGTAAACATCCTCGGCGAAGTTGGTAGAGTGATAACCAGTGGTAACACTTCAGTCAATGTCCTTCAAGGCAAAAATGTCATAGAGATTGATCATAGTATTAGTGTTAAACAGAGGGCTGACCAATTTAATTTTGAAGACACCACCGATCTTATTAAACGAATGGTTCGACAACAAGAAGAGAGTCTAGTTCGAATCGCGAAGAAGCGAATACAGGACACGGGTAAACTTTACCACATCAAGGAAAGTAATAGCGTGGACTATGAACTAGGGGAAACAGTGGTGTGATATCACCGTAATTGTAAGAAGTTATAAGAGTTCATTGTAGTCAGACCGACTCTGCATTTCTTTCTTTGCACCCAGCCGTTGAGTTTGTTATGATTGAATCAAAATATTTAAGTTTGCGTTTATTCACTTCTTGTCTCTGAAAATTGAAAATAAGTTATCAATTGATGAGATATACATATCAAAACACACATGAATGAATCAGATTTGTTTCGTCGTAACTAAATAGTGAGATAGGGAATTGCAAATTGTTTAATCAAGGACTTAAAGAGCTTAAAGGACTTCTCTTGGTTCAATTGTTTGCCATCATTTTGGCACTAAATTAAGATTGTACTATTTCTTGTGAGTCGATAGCATTTATGCTCCAATTAAAGGCAGAATTCCTGACAACATTTAGATGTAACAAACCACAAACCAAAGACTAATGACTCACAATTTGGGGTAGTATTTTCGACCTTTTAACCTGTATTCTACATACAACTTCAAATCTGAATCCATTGCTGTGACGCCAACCATGCTTTGGATCCGTCACTGATGGCGTAATATTTCATACAGATTTTACAACGACATTGTCGTTGTTTTACTCGGTATAAGAAGTCTCCAACATAACATTCATTATTTTTTGTGATCAAGGGAAATTTCTTTGTTAAATTCGAATACTGTTCCTACGACAAAACGAAAGAATATGGAAGTCACATTCATTCTATTATAGTTTTTCTTAGATCAGTTGATTAAATCGAAATGTTGTGTGTCAAGAACTGAGGTCGTGTTATTGTGTATCCAGAAGCTATTTTCAATTTTCATTTACAAGAACACTAAGTGGAAACTTTAGTCGCTATGAACGGGTATTTGGATGGAGCCATACATTTTGGTGCTAGAATTGCATTGTATTGGTGCTTTTATATTGGCCAATGAAGATTTTGATTGTACTTTTATTTCTGTTTATATTTGCATGCTATGTGAATTATGCAATCCCTTTGTTAATTCTTATAGTTGTGATGAAAGAAATATATAAATAAAACAAAAACAAAACACGAATTATGTATCAGAATATTTTTTCCATCAAAATTTCAGTTTACCACATATCTTTCAAAAGTTATGGTTGAGTATTGCACTCTGTTGAGTAAAGAAAGATATTTTCAGTGAAAGACAATATTTATGAATGTAGAATTTCGCCTTAAGTGTAAATATATAAGTAGTAGGATGTATAATATGCATACTTATTTTTTGTGTATCGTTTGCAATCCGAATGTTATACAATGTCTCAATGAAAGATCTCTTGTGGTATGTTGTACAATCCATGCACAATTAAAGGTTCAATTTTACTTCTCGCCATCTTGGAGTTTTTTATTTTCACTTATGTAATTGTCATTGGTCTGTAATGATATTCCGGTATACTAGTACACTGTAATGCATGTTTATGAAGGCTCTATTCAGGGTTTATTTCTTGTTTCATTTTCTTACATACTACATGATATAGTAATATTGGGTAGCAAGAGATCCTGGACCTAGCGAGCGTCCTCGATATTGGGAACTCGTCTTCTGCGTTATTGGCCTATTGGCAGGTAGAAAATGTTAGGGTTATAGTTAAAGATTGTATGCTTTCTTTGAAATACTTTCAATATGAACAACTAGCTACATTGTACTTGTTAGTTGCTACCCTCTCCTTAGAAAGATGCTACTGAAGAGAGACCGTATGTTCTGGCGAATGCGGGATTAACAGTTGACTCGTATCTTTCCTATGGTTAATGGAAGACGGTAAACGTCACCTTCCGAGGTTAATATACCCTTAGCTCGTAATAATCCCTGGTTAATATACCCTTAGCTCGTAATAATCCCTGGTTAATATACCCTCAGCTCGTAATAATCCCTGGTTAATATACCCTCAGCTCGTAATAATCCCTGGTTAATATACCTATAGCTCGTAATAATCCCTGGTTAATATACCCTTAGTTCGTAATAATCCTTGGTTAATATACCCTTAGCTTGTAATAATCCCCGGTTAATATACCCTGTAATAGCCAGTAATAATCCCTGGTTAATATACCCTGTAATAGCTAGTAATAATCCCTGGTTAATATACCCTTAGCTTGTAATAATCCCTGGTTAATATACCCTTAGCTTGTAATAATCCCTGGTTAATATACCCTTAGCTTGTAATAATCCCTGGTTAATATACCCTGTAATAGCTAGTAATAATCCCTGGTTAATATACCCTTAGCTTGTAATAATCCCTGGTTAATATACCCTTAGCTTGTAATAATCCCTGGTTAATATACCCTGTAATAGGTAGTAATAATCCCTGGTTAATATACCCTTAGCTTGTAATAATCCCTGGTTAATATACCCTGTAATAGCTAGTAATAATCCCTGGTTAATATACCCTTAGCTTGTAATAATCCCTGGTTAATATACCCTTAGCTCGTAATAATCTCTGGTTAATATACCCTTTAATAGCTCGTAATAATTCATGTGACTCATTTGTGAACACATTTTAACACCACTGTATCCCAAACTTCTGGATGTTTGATCATATCATCAATAGTTACACTGGTGTTTACCTCATTTATATCACAACGATAGGTTGCCTAACTTGTCAGTTGATATTTACAACATCTAAATGGCTGTGTCTATTCCCTTATGTAATAAAGGGCGGTCCATAGAGAATTCTTGAGTAAAATTAACAAAATTTTGAATGTAGAAACTGTATCGTCTAAATTCTGCAGCAAAATTGAAAAAGATTTATAACATGCCAAGTTTACCTTTGAAGAAAATGTTGACACACAGGCAATGTAATTATACCAGACATTTGCATAAAGCTGTTTTGCATTGATATGCATGAAGGAGATTTAATAAATGACGCACTGCTGTTTTATATTGAGAAGTTGTAAAACAAGTTTACCACCATGACTGTAGTGGTTCATAACATTTAAATGAAACCGTTCGTTTCGCATGATAGCCTCTCTAATATAAATTTCGAGTTGTCTTAAGTAAATATTTATTCGCTAAATTAATACTGCTATTTTCTAAATAATAGTTGAAAAAGATTCGTTTATCGGCCGATGCTTTGCACCGTCCATTCCCCTTTTTATCTGAAAGATTTGATCAAGGATGTCTTATTGTCTGTCCGTCTAAGGGAGTAGCCATTTGATTTGCATGGAGTGAGCCAGGAAGACTTTTGTAAGCCGGAAATTTTCATTTGCGTATTTTCATCGCTGCTGCATTATTATTATTCTCTCTCTCTCTCTCTCTCTCTCTCTCTCTCTCTCTCTCTCTCTCTTTGGCTTTTTGTTTTGTTTTGCTTTTTCTTGTTTTATTTTGTTTTGTTTTGTTTGTTTTTGGGTTGTTTTTTTTTCCCAATATTCAGAGTCGGATTATTAATTTTACCACTTACCCATGAAATTAAGCGTACGGAAGGGGAGGGGGGAGGAGTAGTACGAAAAACACTTAGCATATATATATATATATGTATATGTGGCCGCTACAAATTACAAATAATTTTCACTGGCCCTCTTTCCCGATTTTTCCAACATTGCGTGCAGGAGATTTTTTTTATGATTAGGATAACTAGATTATGATCTACATTATGATCATGATATCTAGATTATGATCATAATATCTAGATTATGATCTGCATTATGGTTATGATATCTAGATTATGATCTACATTATGGTTATGATATCTAAATTATGATCTACATTATGATCATGATATCTAGATTATGATCTACATTATGGTCATGATATCTAGATTATGATCTACATTATGGTTATGATATCTAAATTATGATCTACATTATGATCATGATATCTAGATTATGATCTACATTATGGTCATGCTATCTAGATTATGATCTACATTATGGTCATGATATCTAAATTATGATCTACATTATGGTTATGATATCTAGATTATGATCTACATTATGATTATGATATCTAGATTATGATCTACATTAAGGTTATGATATCTAAATTATGATCTACATTATGATCATGATATCTAAATTATGATTTACATTATGGTTATGATATCCAAATTATGATCTACATTATGATTATGATATCTAGATTATGATCTACATTATGGTTATGATATCTAAATTATGATCTACATTATGATCATGATATCTAAATTATGATCTGCATTATGGTTATAATATCCACATTATGATCTACATTATGATTATGATATCTAGATTATGATCTACATTATGGTTATGATATCTAGATTATGATCTACATTGTGATTATGATATCTAGATTATGATCTACATTATGGTCATGATATCTAAATTATGATCTACATTATGATAATGATATCTAGATTATGATCTACATTATGATCATGATATCTAGATTATGATCTACATTATGATCATGATATCTAGATTATGATCTACATTATGATCATGATATCTAGATTATGATCTACATTATGATTATGATATCTAGATTATGATCTACATTATGATCTTGATATCTAAATTTTGATCTACATTATGATAATTGTATCTAGATTATGGTGGTATATTTTTACACCTACACAGTTAATGTGTTATTTAAACACGTGTAAATCAATACTTAGGTTTATATGCTGGAAAAATTTTCAGTTTTATAAGTTGACAAATTTACGACCACAAAAACGGGAAAAAACTATCTACAAAACACAAAACTAGAAGCTCGACAAGGCCTATATATCATTCACCTGAGCACAATTTTCTCATTCACAAACAACAGACTGCTTGAAGAAATTCATACATATGTTCTTTTGCTTATAATTACTGTGTTTGTGACAAAGGACTGTAAACTTGCCTCTCTGCATCAAGACAATGCTAAAAAAGAAGAGTGAAAGATTAAGTCAAGTTTTTCTTTGTTTTTCTTTCTTTCTTTCTTTATCTGAAACGGTTTTTTTTTTCCTTTTTTTGTAAAAGGAATTTTCTTTTAGTGGGGTTGGAACGTCTCCCTTCAGTATCCCAGAACTGGTCTGTTTCAATAGAATGAAAGTCATGAAAAATAGACACTTTGATCAAAACTTTTCCAATTATTCTTCAAGTGGATATTTCTTAATAAAAGTTGGCAAATAAATGCTTTATGGCTTCTTTATATATCTTGAATGCGTAAAGAAAATGACATAAAATGTGAAAACTAAGTGATATTTTTCATAATACGAATAATGGAATGCTGTAAAACTTGTAAAATGAAATGAAAAGATAAGTTGCATCTAGTGGAGTTTGAATAGTTAACCTTCAGCATGCCAGAACTATAAAACAAATCATAATAGACAATACGTCTATACATTTTCTTGCTTATGGTTTTCTTGGACCTACGGGTGCATCCTATGCTTACTCACTCTCATGTTGGGTGAATCCTATGCTTACTCACTCTCATGTTGGGTGCATCCTATGCTTACTCTCATGTTGGGTGCATCCTACGCTTACTCACTCTCATGTTGGGTGCATCGTATGCTTACTCACTCTCATGTCTGGTGCATCCTATGCTTACTCACTCTCATGTCGGGTGCATCCTATGCTTACTCACTCTCATGTCGGGTGCATCCTACGCTTACTCACTCTCATGTTGGGTGAATCCTATGCTTACTCACTCTCATGTCGGGTGCATCCTATGCTTACTCACTCTCATGTCGGGTGCATCCTATGCTTACTCACTCTCATGTTGGGTGCATCCTATGCTTACTCTCATGTTGGGTGCATCCTACGCTTACTCACTCTCATGTTGGGTGCATCGTATGCTTACTCACTCTCATGTCTGGTGCATCCTATGCTTACTCACTCTCATGTCGGGTGCATCCTATGCTTACTCACTCTCATGTTGGGTGCATCCTATACTTACTCACTCTCATGTTGGGTGCATCCTACGCTTACTCACTCTCATGTTGGGTGCATCCTATACTTACTCACTCTCATGTTGGGTGCATCCTACGCTTACTCACTCTCATGTTGGGTGCATCCTATGCTTACTCACTCTCATGTTGGGTGCATCCTATGCTTACTCTCATGTTGGGTGCATCCTACGCTTACTCACTCTCATGTTGGGTGCATCGTATGCTTACTCACTCTCATGTCTGGTGCATCCTACGCTTACTCACTCTCATGTCGGGTGCATCCTACGCTTACTCACTCTCATGTTGGGTGCATCCTATGCTTACTCTCATGTTGGGTGCATCCTACGCTTACTCACTCTCATGTTGGGTGCATCGTATGCTTACTCACTCTCATGTCTGGTGCATCCTACGCTTACTCACTCTCATGTTGGGTGCATCCTACGCTTACTCACTCTCATGTTGGGTGCATCGTATGCTTACTCACTCTCATGTTGGGTGCATCCTACGCTTACTCACTCTCATGTTGGGTGCATCCTATGCTTACTCACTCTCATGTTGGGTGCATCCTACGCTTACTCACTCTCATGTTGGGTGCATCCTATACTTACTCACTCTCATGTCGGGTGCATCCTACGCTTACTCACTCTCATGTCGAGTGCATCCTATGCTTACTCACTCTCATGTTGGGTGCATCCTACGCTTACTCACTCTCATGTTGGGTGCATCCTATGCTTACTCACTCTCATGTTGGGTGCATCCTATGCTTACTCTCATGTTGGGTGCATCCTACGCTTACTCACTCTCATGTTGGGTGCATCGTATGCTTACTCACTCTCATGTCTGGTGCATCCTACGCTTACTCACTCTCATGTCGGGTGCATCCTACGCTTACTCACTCTCATGTTGGGTGCATCCTATGCTTACTCACTCTCATGTTGGGTGCATCCTACGCTTACTCACTCTCATGTTGGGTGCATCCTATGCTTACTCACTCTCATGTTGGGTGCATCGTATGCTTACTCACTCTCATGTCTGGTGCATCCTATGCTTACTCACTCTCATGTCGGGTGTATGCTTACTCACTATCATGTCGGGTGCATCCTACGCTTACTCACTCTCATGTCGTGTGTATGCTTACTCACTCTCATGTTGGGTGCATCCTATGCTTACTCACTCTTAAGTTGGGTGTATCGTATGTTTCTCCATCTATTGTTTCTTAAACGCTCTGCATGTGATTAAGAACACGACATTTTTGGATTTACAAGAGTGGTTATTCAAAATATGGTACTCAAATACCCCATTTTGCCGGACATTTTGAAAACAGAAGTGGTATGGGATCGGAGATAAGATATGCATCGTTTCTCGCAAATAATGAATGAAGCAACAAATGGGTGGCCGTCAAACCTCGATCTGACTCAATCTGATCAAAATGTTTCTGAAAGGGAGTGTATCAGAAACATCGATATTTAAACCGAAATTTATGTGATATTTATGCTCTTAGCCTTTCTGTAGGCAATCATGGAGAGGGGGACGATAAAATGTCTTTCTCATACATCTGGATTTGTAAATAGTAGTGTCTTAATTATTTTAAATATATGTATATATGTCCTAGGACAGTAGAAAGGTGTTTGGGTAGAATGATGCTCCTAATAAATATGGATGGAATGTGGTGACTACAGGCTTTGGTGACTACAGGCTTAGTAAGTGGTGACTATAGACTTTTTCAGTGGTCTTGTATTTTTGCAAATTTGTATTATTGACCGATCTAGAATTAGAGATTGCTTTTCCGTGGAGTATTTTTGTAACCTCTAATGTGTATATTCAGAACTGTTTGTCTGATATCATCGCGATCAGTCGAGTAGATTCGCTGTATTCTTGTGGTAAGATTTTCTGAACATCAAGTTTGTCTCTCTTTTCCATCCATTTTATAGAATGAACGAATCCAGCTCGGAGATTTGACTTGAGAAGGCGTACCGTAAACTTGTATGTGGTGTTCCCAATTGAACATAAAGTTGTCTAGCGTGAGTGTATTTTCAAGCAGTTTGACAAGGAATTCAGTGGATGAATTGTTGGTTTGTCTCCAGGTCCATGCTGTTGTGCAGGCCTCAGTCCCTTCACCACTGGAGATGCGTGTACATGTAAACTAAATTTCAAAAACAAAACTGACATTGTTATTTCGTATGTCATGAATACACAATTTACTGAATGTTGTAACCATAGAGAAGTCTAGACGGTGACTCTAGTGACCACCAGCTTTTAAGTGTGGATACTTTATATATACTTTGCGTAAACATTATGAAACTTTTTATAATTTTGAAATGGATATTTTCAATAGATTTGATTTTTGCAATCTACTTCGGAAATCTTCCGATTTAGCTGCCATAGAGGTCTATAGTTACCATTAACCAGAGACATAGATTATTTTGAAAGTAGTCATGTCTCTGCCATTAACATATTTGAAATTGTATCAGAGATGGTTTTATGCCCCGCCATGAAATGGCCGGGGGCATATATTGTTATTCATGCGGAACACACGGGTTGGTTTCTTGTAGAAGAAACACAAACTGTTACATAGTATCAGAGACATATATGCCTCTGATAGTATAAAGAACCGACTCGTGTGTTCCGGATGATAGTGTTACCCTGTTCCGTTATCATTCAGTTTACGCTCATTTTCTCTTTAAAGCTTAAGGTTTGATGGATTAAATCATTTGGTATACAAATTCATCAAAGGAAGATGCAGGTCATGTTCGAGTATGGGTGTGGTCCGGTTATCTTTGACAGAGTTATTGCCATTGAACATGGAAAAATTTCTTTAAAATGACAATTTCTGCTCATTTTCTCTTTGAAGGTGTGATGGATTTAATTGATATTGGGTATACAGATGTATCAAGGGAAGATGCAGGTCAAGTTTGAATATGGGTGTGTTCCGGTAATTTTTGACAGTATTTGCCCTTGGACATCAGACACCGTCACATTAAAATTCTTGTTCTTCTAGAATTTGTAACCTTTGTCTCCAAAATCCTTTAACCTACCCATCAAGCTAATGTGTAAACCCTCGATCTAGACCGACCTGGTAGGAGGCTTTCTCATAAAGTCTGGTGTTATTTCATTTAACAATCTATTCTTTCTCGTTAAAAACTGCTGTAGTTGCCAAATGATTTAAGTCCATGCCTTGTTGTTTGTGTACTTTGTGGATTTATTTATCATGTAACCGAGTAAGAGTTTTTACCTATTCCACCTCAAGTAGATAGATAAGAACTCTCTCTCTCCAGAATCCGCAACTATTTAATACCATCATATAGATATTTCTATTTTGTCATTGAGCAGGGAATTAAAAACCTCAGAAGAAATGGTCAAATACGCTTGAAAAATATATTTTGAAATTCCTGAAAAGTATTCCATCTTGGTATACTTCAGTTGTGCTTTCCGAAAGGGGTGGGGTCTGTACTCACTCTTCCTATCATCTCCTGCTGATCCACTTAATTAATACAAAAGATTGTTAGATATATGAACAGAAAATGTAAAGAGATTCACATCATGTAATATACTACTAAGTATTGACGATTTAATTATTGTATAGATTATTTTAGTCCGAAATGTCAGACCCAATCAAGTTTCATGCTTGGGTCTGACAGTTCGCACTAAAATTATTTGTAATGAATAGATAAATTTAAAAAAGTGACAGTTCAAATATTGGTATGAATCAGAGACACATATACTTTCATGTCTCTGGTATGAATTGACACATTCGAACCTACGAAATCTCTAGTTGGTATAAATAAAGTTTTGCGCGAGTTGTCTCTCTTACAACCGGAAGCTATGTATCCAAGGAAAACAATAATCATGGCGGATCATTGCAAAAACAAGTTGGAAATTTGTGGTTTATTAAATGATATTAATTTTCAAAGAGCAAAATTTTGTGCAGAGGTAATAATTGTTTGGAATTCTATATAGCAATATCAAAATTACCTGTGATTATTCATTAGTTTGTTGGACAAATTGTATCTTGGAAGAAAACAGCCCTGTAGGCTGTACTGTAGCTTGTAACAGAAGTCGGTTAAATATAAGTCATATCAAATTAGTTACATTAGTTATATTATATTCAGAGAAAACTTGTACTGAATTTTTCATGTTATTTGATACAAATATTATATCATATTTATTGATAGATTAAGTAAACAAATTATGAAGTATATTCATTAAAAGTAATAGTAGCTAATACATGTAGAAAAATAAGTAGATCTAATTTAATCAGAGTTATCATTCTTTAAAAATGGTGATCAGTAAAAAAGAAACACGATAACATAGAAGGACTTTTCATAGTTATTATCTGCTGAATCTGTTTAGAAATTTTTATAGACACATATTATAAGTCAACCTATCGATATATATCAACAACTATACATATAGAATATCCACTAGGAAGACAGTGGGCTTACAGTGGATTTACTGTGGGCTTAAAGTCGGGAACACAAAAATAGGTCGTCTCCGTACAAGGTACAAAAAGTTTCGGTACATGATTTTGGTCGTTTCGGTACATGTACCTAAATATCAGTACAGAAACAAATTAAAATGGATATTATGACAATCTATCAAAAAGAAAGTAAAAAAAATCAGTTATAGCAAACTGTTATGGAAACGTGCCATGCTGACTTTTTGACTTTTGTATGGACGTTAAATGCATTTTTCTTGAAGTGCCTAAAGTTAAAACTCAGTTGTAAACGATGCATAGGGTGTAAATTTCTTAAGGAGCTTTAAGTGAGGATACTAATATTACTTGACGAGGTTTACGTATACATATACGTTTGGGCCCACGTCCTTTAATAGTAAGCCGGCGTGGCCTAGTGGTATCGCGCTGGACTCCTAATCGGGAGGCCGGGTTTCAATTCCTGCTCTGGTCATGTTGGTGTCCTGTCTTTCAGATGACACAGTAAAAACCGAGGCCCCATGTCATGGCATAGCAAGTTAAAGATCCCTCACTGCCCTTCAGTCAGGGTCCATTGCAAAGGTCCAAATTTGTATGCCCCACATCAGGCAGATGCCGTCACCATGCATATACGTGAAATATTCGTGGTGTGATGTTAAGCAAAAATCAATCAATCAATCCTTTAATAGTAAAGTTAACCGATGTGTCTATAGGAGAATTTTTTAAAGCGTCACCTGTTTGGCTAGTCACACTTGCTGTCTCACTGTCACACACAGACTAAAATATAGTGAATAAATCACCGAAAAATATGTACCGAAACATCCTTTTCATTGTACCCAAACATCTTTACTTGTACTGAAATGTCTTTCGTATGTACCAAAACATCCTTGTACAGAAACGTCTTTGTACCGAAACGTCTAGCATTCTTAAAATCTCCCATGGGCCTAAAGAAGTCATTTTGGGCAGAAGTTTAGGGGACTGGGGTTATATAGGCTAAAAGTAAAGATTTAAAGATTTTAGAGTGGGGGTTTTATGGTAAAATTTGTTTCAAGAAGTGTGTTCTGTAGATTCTGATATTTATTTTCATTGCATTTAGGGAAATGACCACTTTTCTAAAAATTTGTTGGCCCCAAAGGAGTTACATGTAATAACAATCTGCAGTCATTACAGTGCTTGCCTAATTTAAATTCTTCACAAGCCCCTTTCTCCTTACAACAACCTATAATCATGTCTTTAAACATGTTCACACGTTTCTATGTCACAAAAAAACCTTGTTACTACCTCAAAAGTCAATTTGTGACGTCAAGCAACCCAGTGTGTGTTCCTTAGATACGCTAACTTTAACTCACAAATGCTTATGTGTATTAAAACAAACCAAAAAGGATGGACGATTTATATATCAATACTGCGTTTAACCCCTGAATTTTCCCTATTTCTTCAAACAAAAATCTTGGACATCCTAGAAACAAATAAGGTACAGTAAAATTTCTTAAATACTTGCAATATATTTTAACCATATCATATAACACCAGTTCCTTAAACTTAACTAAGGCCCAATTATCAATTTATAATGATTATTATAGTTTTAATAGTCAGTACTATTACCAACATTGTACTCACAGTCTATATAACAGCCAAAGTTGACAAAGTAAATAATGAGTAATAAAACGTTTTGATATTTTTTTCTATTTTCCATCAATTCTCTCTATGGGAGGAATTCAGACCCAAGTCTTATGCTTGGGTCTGACATTTCAGAGTAGCGATTTTTATCAGATTTTGAACAGAAGTATAACGCTCATCTAATGAGTACACATGGTAATCATTGACAGAAGTATAATACTCAACTAATGAGTACACATGGTAATCAATGACAGAAGTAAAACGCTCAACTAATGAGTACACATGGTAATCATTGACAGAAGTATAATGCTCAACTAATGAGTACACATGGTAATCTATGACAGAAGTATAATGCTCAACTAATGAGTACACATGGTAATCATTGACAGAAGTATAATGCTCAACTAATAAGTACACATGGTAATCATTGACAGAAGTATAATGCTCAACTAATGAGTACACATGGTAATCTATGACAGAAATAAAACGCTCAACTAATGAGTACACATGGTAATCATTGACAGAAGTATAATGCTCAACTAATGAGTACACATGGTAATCTATGACAGAAGTATAATGCTCAACTAATGAGTGCACATAGTAATCAATGACAGAAGTAAAACGCTCAACTAATGAGTACACATGGTAATCATTGACAGAAGTATAACGCTCATCTAATGAGTACACATGGTAATCATTGACCGAAGTATAATGCTCAACTAATGAGTACACATGGTAATATATGACAGAAGTATAATGCTCAACTAATGAGTACACATGGTAATCATTGACAGAAGTATAACGCTCATCTAATGAGTACACATGGTAATCATTGACCGAAGTATAATGCTCAACTAATGAGTACACATGGTAATATATGACAGAAGTATAATGCTCAACTAATGAGTACACATGGTAATCATTGACAGAAGTATACCGCTCAACTAGTGAGTACACATGGTAATCATTGACAGAAGTATAATGCTTAACTAATGAGTACACATGGTAATATATGACAGAAGTATAATGCTCAACTAATGAGTACACATGGTAATCATTGACAAAGTATAATGCTTAACTAATGAGTACACATGGTAATCTATGACAGAAGTATAATGCATATGCTCAACTAATGAGTACACATGGTAATCTATGACAGAAGTATAACGCTCAACTAATGAGTACACATGGTAATCATTGACAGCTAGAAGTATAATGCTCAACTAACGAGTACACATGGTAATCAATGACAGAAGTAAAACGCTCAACTCATGAGTACACATGGTAATCATGCAATGACAGAAGTATAATGCTCAACTAATGAGTACACATGGTAATCATTGACAGAAGCATAATGCTTAACTAATGAGTACACATGGTAATCAATGACAGAAGTATAATGCTCAACTAATGAGTACACATGGTAATCATTGACAGAAGTATAATGCTCAACTAATGAGTACACATGGTAATCAATGACAGAAGTATAATGCTCAACTAATGAGTACACATGGTAATCATTGACAGAAGTATAATGCTTAACTAATGAGTACACATGGTAATCAATGACAGAAGAAGAGATTGAAATTTAAGGTAGACAGTATCCCTGTAGTAAGTTGTATGCAGCGGTCCACTGCATGTACAACATTGATTTTTCACCACTTCTTCAGATCTTAATTAATCTTCATGAAATTAAGAAAGGGAATTTAATTATATCACTAAAATACACATTCCCTAGGGTAATTTATGTTTTCTGTCTTTATTGGTAATTTCAGTCATTCATAAGGTGATTTAAGTGGCACTTTCTGTCTTTATATATGCAGCTGTTGTTAAATGACTTATAGTGTATCTGTAAGTATGACATAGTCCCCAGATTTGGTATATGTTAAGGACAAGAGAGAGAGAGGCCCAAAGTGGTGCTGGTCTTTTTGTAAATGTTTTTAATATGGGTGGACGGGCATATAAAATCTTTAGATATCATGTCTTAATTAGCCAACAACACATTTTTTGTTACTGATAGTACATGTAATACATTGAACAATTATATAAGTTTGCCTGAAATTAATGAAGATTAATAATATGATGTCAAATATTTATTTTTTCTGTTGTCATATGTTGTAATGATTTATTTTTTCCTTAAGGACTTATCAAAGAAACATTCAGACGCATTTGAGGTGCCAGTCATCAATGGAATGTTGGAGTTTGAATGGGATTTATATATTGAAGCTAAATGCAAAGTAAAGAATTTACCAAAATATTAAAATCTTTTAAATGGCCTGGGTCCTGCACCATAAACTGAAAATATACTTAAGTCAAAAATTCATATTCTTCTGTTCATCAATGAATTAATAACTGGGATTTGGATTTTATTTAGTTTTATTCTACTGATAAATAGAATTAAACCATTCTGCATTAAAATTTATTTGAACGTTTGATAATGGAATAAATTAAAATGAAATTTTTGACTTAAGTGTATTCTCAGTTTATGGCTCTGGACCCTGAGCTGATGGCTCAAGTGAATTAGTAAAGTGCACTGTTCATGCTCAGTCATCTGTCTGCTAATTTTTTACATTATCAACTTGCATGCCAAAATTTAGTTTTCTTTACTTTTTAGCTCACCTGAGCCAAAGGCTCAAGTGAGCTATTGTGATCAATCACCGTCCGTCGTCCGTCGTCCGTCTGTCGTCCGTCGTCCGTCGTTAACTTTTCACATTTTCGACTTCTTCTCCAGAACCACTGAACAGAATTTGATGAAACTTGATAAGCATGTAGTACTCATGGTCCCCTACAAGTGTTGTTGTTTTTCGTCCAGATTCATCAACAGGTGGCGCCACCACAGGCAAAAGTAGGTCAAAGAGGGTACCCTCCTTTGACAAACTTCTTCTTCAGACCGGGGGCATACAGAGACAAACCAAATGCATAGGAATGATCTAGAGGGATGTGTGAAGAAGTGTTGTTATTTTTGGTTCCATTCCGAAATCAAATTTTTGACGTTTTTTTGATGTTTTTTTGTACTTGGTAATTTTAATGCAGAAAAGAGGTATTTTTTTCTTTTAGTAAACATTGATGCATTAATTTGGTTTAATTTGATCATTTTGATGGTAAGAAATACTACTGCGAAGAAAATTTTTCAATATTTTATGTTTTGGATTTTTTATGAATTTTTTAAGACTTTCAAGAAAAAGCGGGGGTGGGATAATTGGTGTAAACATTTCACAGTTTGAACTTTTTCTTCGGAACCACTTGCTGGAATTCAATGAAACTTGGCATGCATCAAATACTCAAGGTCCCCGACAAATGTGGTCATCTTTGTCAGGATCCATGAACAGGTGGCACCACCACAGACAAAAGTAGGTCACAGAGGGTACCCTCCTTTGACAAACTTCTTATTCAGATCGGGTGCATACAGCGACAAACCGACTGCATAGGAATGAGATAGAGGCATATGGGAAGAAGTGTTGATATTTTTGGTTCCATTCCGAAATCAAATTTTTGACGTTTTTTTCATTTTTATTTTGGACTTTGTTATTTTAATGCATTAAAGAGTTATTATTTTCTTTTAGTAAACATTGATGCATTCATTTGGTTTCATTTAATCATTTCTATGGTAAGGAATGCTGGTGTGAAGGAATTTTTTCAATATCTCGATTTTTGAATTTTTTATGAATTTTTTAAGACTTCCAAGAAAAGGGGGGGGGGGGGACAATTTTTCATATCTTCAACTTGATCTACAGAACAACTTGAAGGATTGTGATAAAACTGGGTAGGATGCAAGTACTCATAGTCCTTTTCAAAGGTTTTGTTTTTTGTGCGGATCATCCAAATTGGTTAACAGATAATGCCACCATGTCTAAAAGTAGGTCTCACAATGGTACATATACCACTTGGTAATTGAAATATGGAGAGTAGCGGTTCAAATCCAGCTGTGGTCAAAAAAATTTTTTTTTTTTTTTACACATCTAAATAAGTTTTTAGATGTTTCTCAACACTCAAAATATGAAATTAGGAATTTTACGTTTAAGACTTCCAAAAAAAAAAGGGGGGGGGGGGAGGGGGGGGGTTGGCCATTTTTCACATTTTCAACTTTTTCTACAAAACTGTTTGAAGGATTTTAATAAATCTTGGTAGAAATAAGTCACTTATGATCCTCTTCAAATTCTGTTGTTTTCGTCCAGACCTCTTTACAGGTGGCGCCACCATAGTCAAGAGTAGGTCACAAAAGAGTTCCCTCGTTTAACAATATTCTTTTTCATACGGGCTGTATAGAGACAAACAGAATGCATAGAAATGATCTAGAGGGATGAGTGAAGATGTATTGTCATTTTGGTTCCCTTCCAAAATCAAATTTTAGAATTTTTTTCGACATTTCTTTGGACTTGGTGATTCAATGCAGAAAAAAGTGTCATATTTCCTAGTAAATTGATAATGATGATTTCTTATGGACTATTGTGATCATAATTATGGTAAGGATTGTTACTTTGAAAGAATTTTGTCAATATCTCAATTTTTGGATTTTCTATGAATTTTTTAAGACTTCCAAATGAGGGTGTATAGGAACAATTCATTCACATTTTTCACTTCTGCTGTTATACCACATGAAAGATTTTAATGAAACATGGAATACATGAAGTACTAAAAGTCCTCTATCAATTTGGTAAATTTCATCCAAATTGGTTAACAGATAATGCCACCATGTCTAAAAAGCAGTTCTCACAATAGTACATATACCACTTGGTAATTGAAATATGGAGAGTAGCGGTTCAAATCCAGCTGTGGTCAAAATTTTTTTTTCATTTCTTTACACATCTAAATAAGTTTTTAGATGTTTCTCAACACTCAACATATGAAATTAGGCAATTTTAAGTTAGATCTGGACAATATTTGAAACAATTGTTGTTCATGACCCAGACTTGAAATCAGTCAACAAAAGGCCCCACCTAAAGAAAATGACTAACTTGTTGCCCTGAATGACTTCTTGCAGAGACAAAGGAAATGCTTAATATCAAAATCACCTGAATGGATGTGCAAAAAAGTGTTGTTTTTTTATTCTAGCCTGAAATAAAATTTGACATATTTTCAACATCTGTGTTGACTTAGTCACATTAATGCAAAAATAAATGAATTCTTCCTTCATGCATGACTGATAATATAGGTACTCAGGTGAGCGATATAGGCCCACTTGGGCCTCTTGTTATGTAGGCCAGTTATGCAATACAGAAAGGTAGTGGTTCAAACTGGGCGATAAAAGGAAAAAGACTTTTATCTGCATAATTAAATTGCATACTTTGTGTATTGATGTAGTCAGAGGACTATACAATTGTTATTCATTTTGAATTTCATTACCTGTTACAATGAATTTTTAATGACTAAATCAGATGTTCATATCCTGATGAGAAATATTTACTAGACCAATTATATTGAAATTCCAAGAACTTCTTTCATGCACATTGAAATAGATTAGCTTGAAAAATGGATAAATTCATAAAAATGATAATGGAGCAATTTTCTTGATTTTTTTTTTATCTCCATTTATGATACAATTTGTTAACATATGCTATGCAACATATATTCATTTATTTATATACTTTTATCTGTCTGTATCATCATGAGCATAAATATTAGTTCTGTTCTGGTGTAATTCTGTTATACTGACTGCTTAGGAATTAAGAGGAGAGAGTTGGGCATTCAAGGAAAAAGCTATATGCTTTCACAATGGACAACTTATAGGAGGACCGGATGACTTTGTGATCTGGGCTGAGGACAACTTCAATTTTGAAGAATTTAGACCATTGCCATTGTATGAAACTCTCACAGAAAAAGCCTATTTGAACCATTTGAATTCCAAAAATGTAAGTACATTGTGTATTATTTATGTAAGTGCATGTTCAAAGACATTATTTATCATGATTAAAACTTTATACAAAACCTGTTCTTTACTACTCCAAACTATCTATCAAAAGATTTGTACACCCAATGTTTAAGGATAAGAACCCTGATGTAAATCCTGTATCTGTCACCGTTGTAGTTCAAAGTGATGATGTGTTTTGGGCATACTTTTAAAACAATGAATAAAGATGATGTTCAGACTTACTACAGAAGGTGTTTGTAGCCTGAAACTTTATTCATGGTCAAGTTCATTATTTGTCATTATTTCACTCTTATTAAGGTACATGTCATAATAATGTTTAACATACATTAGTAAATAGTAATATACCATACACTTTCCAATTATGTCTTGGTCCAAAATTGTTTATTTTATAGTAAATTTTCTATGTGGTCTTCTATGTGATAGCACGGCATTGCTTGGTATTTCAGCATGATTATGTGTACATGGATGTATCAGTGGGAGATGAACCAGCAGGGAGATTGGTAATAGAGGTACTTCCTTTACTATATACATGAACAATATTTAAAACGATATTTGTACTGTTGAATGCTTTCTCAAAATCTATAGTATATTATTCAATAAAATTCAATAGGACTCTTTTGAGATAGGCCTTGTTTGAATCAACAGATTGTGATACATTACTGTGATTATATTTATTTCAATTTAACTGAATAACAATTAAAGTGCTTAATAAAAACTGTGATAATTTAGTTATTTCATCTAATGTTGTATTATTTCAGCTATTTACAGATGTTGTTCCAAAGACCTGTGAGAATTTTAAAGCATTATGTACTGGAGAGAAAGGCAATACAGACAAAGACTATAAACTACACTATATGAACACATTATTTCACAGAATAGTTCGAAATGGCTGGATTCAAGGAGGAGGTAATTAAAGGATACTATACATCATGGATTAAACAAAAATGTACAACATACTTGACTCTATGAATTTAAAACATATATCTTACCAAAATGACCATTGTGTTAAGAAAGATTGATACAAACCAATTTTTTTTAGCATTTTGATTATTCACGTTAAATATTACCTGTAAAGATATAATCTATGTTGCTTATTGCAAATCTAGTATAAACACACTTTTGCATGAAATCATTATTTTAAAGTTGAATGCATGCATTATCTAATATTTTTAGGTCACCTGAGTAAACTCAGGTGACCTATTGCTATCTGTTTTCGTCCGTCATCGTTCGTCGTTCGTTGTGCGTCGTGCGTCGTGTGTTAACATTTGAACATTTTCTCTGCAACCACTGAACCAATTTTAACCAAATTTGGCATAAAGCATCTATGGCTGAAGGGGAACAAAAATTGTGAATTTCATGGTGCCTGCTCCCCCAGGGGCTGAGGGGTAGGGCCAAAACCACTAAAATTAATGCAATCTTTCAAAATCTTCTTCTTGACTCCTGGACACATAGCAGCCAAACTGTTGACATGACTGTATTCAGCATTGAGCCCTCTACCAAAATTGTGAAATTCATGGCCTCAGGGACAGGGATTCTAGTGCTAGGGCGGGGCTAAAAATGTATATAGTGAAAATGCCTTATTTCTTTGAAAATCTTCTTCTCTGCTCCTGGGTATTAAATAAACTAACTAAGTACATAGTTATGATGAGCAAGAGTGCCTCTACCAAAATTGTGAATTGTATGGCCACAGGGTCAGGGGTTCTGGTGTTAGGGTGGGGCTCTCTATTGATTATATAGTGAAAATGCATTATTTCTTTGAAAATCTTCTTCTATGCTCTTAGGTATTAAATAAACAAATAAAGTTCATAGTTATGATAAGCAAGAGTGCCTCTACCAAAATTGTGAATTTTATGGCCCCAGGGTCAGGGGTTCTGGTGTTAGAGCGGGGCCCTATATGGATTATATAGTGAAAATGCATTATTTCTTTGAAAATCCTCTTCTCTGCTCCTGGGTATTAAATAAACCAACTAAGTACATAGTTATGATAAGCAAGAGTGCCTCTACCAAAGTTGTGAATTTTATGGCCCCAGGGTTAAGGGTTCTGATGTTAGGGTGGGGCCCTATTGATTATATAGTGAAAATGCATACATTCTTTGAAAATCTTCTTCTCTGCTTCTATCGAAGCACATAGTTATGATGAGCAAGGGTGCCTCTACCAAAATTGTGAATTTTATGGCCCCAGGGTCAGTATTATGGTGTTAGGGTGGGGCTTTATTGATTATATAGTGAAAATACATTAATTCTTTGAATATATTTTCCTTTGCTCCTGGGTTCCAAGTATATATATTTCTGATGAAAAAAGGTGCATCTAGCAAAATGGTTATTTTTAAACCAACCCCCCCCCCCCAAATAAATGGCCCCAGGGTCAGTGGTTCTTTTGGGGTGAGGTACAAAACTGGTTATAAAGTGGAAATGCATTTTCTCTTTGTTTATACTCCAATCAATCTCTGGGTATTAAGTAAATAGAGTAAGCATGCTAAGTTTATAAATAAATAATGATAAGCAAAAGTGCCTCTTTCAAAATTGTGCATTGTGAATTTCATGACCTCTGGTTTAAGACACGAACCAAAGTTATTTGAAAGTTGTTACACAATACTCAGGTGACCTATAAGGCCCGTGGGCCTCTTGTTGACATTAATTTTTATCACAGAAAGAAAAATCTAACAACCACAGAAATGTTTAATGGATTTTATTAAACAAAATCAAAGTTTTACATATCATTATACATTATACATATTTCTTTAAACTGATGTACTACATAATTTTATTAATTTACTGTATAAATTTCAAAGTCCTCATCTGTTAAAAATATTACAAAGGAATACATCTTGACTAATGTTAAGTTTTAAGAAAATATAATTTTCTTTTTTTCATTTTATATTTTTTTAAAGAAAAGAAATAAATTATCTCTCAGCAATACATATAAATTTTGTAATGATTCTTTCTCAAGTTTGAATACTATTGTTTGAAAATGCATGTAACATTGAAAACAAGTTTAAATTACTAAAATGAAATATTGTAGATATTTATAGTGGAAGAGGGAATGGAGGTGAATCAATACATGGCTATGTTTTTGAAGGTAAGTTGATATTCCTTTTGATTAAGCCATACCTATTTAATATAAACAGTAACTAATTGAGTAAATCAGTGATCATAAAGATCTTAAATGCAGAAGAATAAATGAATAGAGTATATTATTAAGGATAGCTAGATGTTATATGTGTACTAAGGATGGATGATAATGTGTACTTAGAAAGATGGTTAGTGTGTATACTGAGAATAGATGGTAAATGTGTACTGAGGATTGTACTGAAGATAGATGTAATTCTGAGTGTATACTGAGGATAGATGGTACTTACTAGGGATAAATGATGTGTACCTAGGATAGAAGGTAAGAGTGCATTTATAATATAGATAGTAAGTACTTAAGGTAGAATTAGGTATATAACTGGCCGGGATAGATGGCAAATGTGTACTGAGGATAGATGTAAGTACTTGGTATAGATAGTAAATGTGTACCTGCGTGGTTTAGATTGCACATGTGTACTTAGGATAGATAAGATAGATGGTGAGTGTGTATAACTAGGATAGGTATAGTTAAAGTGTGTAATTGTGATAGATGGTAAGTGTGTGATGAAGATAGATGGTAAATACCTATGGTAAATGGTAAGTGTATACCTTAAGGATAGATGGTAAATATGTACATAGGATATATGGTATGTGTTTACCTAGGACACAATTGTGTGTGTACTGAGGATGAATGGAAGTATGTACTTAGGATAGTTGGTATAAATGTATACTTGGGATACTAAGGTGGTACATGTATGTGTGTACTAGGGAAAGGAAGTATTCTATAGTGTATACTTAGGATAAATGGTAATTTTGTACTGAAGATAAATTGTGTACTGAGGATACATGCACTAGTGTGTACTTGTGATAGATGGTATTTAAGTGTGTACTAAGGATAGATTGGTAAGTGCATGTGTACTTGAGATAGGTGGTATTAGTGTATACTTAGGATAAATGGTAATTTTGTACTAAATTAAGATAAATGGACTAACTGTGTACTGAGGATACATGCACTAGTGTGTACTTGTGATAGATGGTATTTAAGTGTGTACTAAGGATAGATGGTAAGTGTGTACTTGAGATAGGTGGTATTAGTGTATATATACTTAAAATAAATGGTAAATGTGTACTGAATACATGTACATGTGGTAAGTGTGTACTTGTGATACATAGATGGTAAATGTGACATTGTGGATAGATGGTAAATGTGTACTCAGGATAGATGGTAAGTGTGTACTGGGGATAAGTGGTAAGTATACATAGGATAAATGGTAAGTGTGTACTGAAGATAAATATAGTAAGTGTGTTGAAGATAAGATTGTAAGTGTGTACTGAGAATAGATTGTAAGTTAATATTTTGATACATGTACAGTAGCTTAACTTAATTGATGCATTAGGAAATTATATTTTTATAATGTAAATATAGTAAACAAATAATATTGAATTAATATGCATTAAGAATCTGAAAATGAATGTAAATCATACAGCATGATAAAAGTATATACCTTGGCTAATATTGATTCTTTCTTTTAACGATATAGATGATCTTTCTTTTAATGATATAGATGAAAATTTTGCTGTGAAACATTCAAAGCGTGGTATAGTGGGGATGGCAAACAAAGGACGACATACAAATGGCTCACAGTTTTATATCACACTACAACCAGCAAATTGGATGGATACAAAATATGTCGCTTTTGGGTAGGAAGATTCATAAGAATATATTATCTTAACCTTTATACTGAATATATAGCTCAGTAGATACACATAGTTATTTTTTCAGTATTAAAATGTGTTTTTGGTTATTTTACTTATGTCAGAAAAACTTACATCAGTGATGTGTTATTAGGAAATAAAAGTTAGAGAAATATTGTATGTGTATATATTGCTTCAAAAATGATGAAACAGTACATTGTAACACATACAACAATTCATTTTGCACATACAAAAATATGAAAGCTGCTGATTGCACGGGTCATCAAGAATTTTATCATCTTTGTCCTTCCATCCTTATGTATTCTGTCATTCTAGTCTTCCATCATCAAATCCGTGTCGTCTTGTTTCAGGGATGGATAGATTCTGACCAAATCTTGCATAAAAGGTACCAATGGTAACAACTTGTTCATTTCCATACACAAATATGACTCGTACGTACTACGTAGTCAGCCATTGGGACTATACCTCCAGTTGTTATGTTAACACACATGGCCATGATCAGCATGTCTGTCTTGTTTGCACAAAAATAGGCAATTATGCTCATTGCCTGCTTTTGTCTATATTTGTTTCTCTCAGAATGGGTGAACTAGTAATGATTTTTTCATGGCGGAGTCTACGCACGTGCAGTCTGGTTAAATGTCACTTCAAGCATCGATTCTCTGATTTGTTTCCAGTATTCTAACATTTAAAAAAAAATGTGAAATTTGCTACGATTACTGAATTCCCATTACGATTGTATAATATTCATCAAAACAGGTATTACATTTCATACTGAACTTCTCATATCATAAATTACCAAAACAATGATCTATGCACTTTTTTCGCCTCATTTCGCATAATTTGTGCTCCTACGAGGAATTTAGCCGAAGAATTAAAGCGATTTGATATATATCGCTGGGCCGTGGGGCTTCCGAGTCTATTTTTGGTAAAAAATGGCGATGGCGTTTCGATTGAAAAGATACTACAGTTAGATCCCTATTACTAGCTTTATATAAAGAGGGATAACTTTGACTAATGGCTGTTCCAGCAGCTGTCAGCTGTATAATTTTTATTGAAATCATAGCATTTTTAAAAATGATAGTAGTAATCACTCTAAATCATGGTCCTGCTTTAATAATGAAATATGGGAAACAACATTTTCTAGTTTTTGCCATTCCTCATGTATAGCATATATATGCATAGCTAGACCAGATTCATATACATGTACTTGATTATCATGTCATTTTTCCTGCATAATGGCAGATTATATGACTTCTATATCATTGAAAGTTCTGCTGTAATACCATTTGTGTATTTTATAATGTATTAAATCAAATATCAAAATATCTAAAATAGGTATTCCATTATTGTCTTCTTTATATTCTATAGGCAAGTGATTGAAGGAACTCAAACTTTGAAGAAAATGGAGGAGCAGGAAACAATGAATGATAGACCAACTAAAGACATTAAAATTACAGATTGTGGATTATGCACATACGAATTCTAATCCATACAGATATGAAAGGAGTAAACAACATCAGATATATGACTTCATATGTCAGTTACATGACCTTATTGTTGGTTAATATTTTTCACTTAAAATCTAAATTTTTTTTTTTGATTCTCCAATTTAAGAGACACATGATATTGACTTTGTTGCCCTAGTATACTTCAGAAACAAGTTCTATATACCTGTATATTTGTGTTACATAATGGTACATATATAGACTGTTTATATTGCAGATGAAACACAAAATATTCTTAACCAAATTTCCATTGCTTGTGAAACTTTTTCATGCATGATTAATAATGTGATCAACATAATTAAGGTAATTACATTGTAGTTTGACACCAGCTTTGTACTGTCGCTTTGAATAATAGAGTACGTACATGAAGAACTTTTCAATTATAAGTCAGTACATTGCTATACACAATAGAACATAAGGCCCAAATGAGCATTTATCACCCTTCTATGTACCATGAGCTCAAATTTTACTTTTATGCCCCCGCCGTGAAATGGCTGGAGGCGTATAGTGTTACCATATTCCATCATTCCTTTCTTCTGTCATTCTGTCCTTCCATCATCATTGAGTTTCTTTTTGAAGGTTTGATGGATTAAATTGATATTAGGTATATATACAGATGTATCAATGGAAGATGCAAGTCAGGTTTGAATAAGGGTAAATTTTGACAGAGTTATTTCCCTAAACATAGAAAATTTCTTAAAAATGACAGTTTCCACTCATTTTCTCAGTGAAGGTTTGATGGATAAAATTGATATTTGGTATACAGACATATCATGCCAAATTCAAATATGGGTGTGGTCTGGTAATTTTTGACAGAATAATTGACCTTGAACATTAAAAACTTCTTGAAAATATTAGATCTCTGGCAATTATATTTCACTAGCTTAGCTGTCAATGGGGGTATTTGTGTCACACTGACACATTAAAAGTCAAGTCAAATAATATAATTTATATATTATGCACTATAATGAATTTTGCCACTGTCGGGGAGGGCGGTGTTGACAGAAACACTCTTCTAGTTTGATTTTCATTTTTGTCAAGAGGAATTGAACATTAACTAAAACTAAATAAGACTAGACAAACACTGAATAATGACATTAATTAACTTTCATAGTTTTCTTTAACCTACATAAGCGAAGTTTGGCAAGACATGGAATTTTCAGATTAAGTATGGCAATATATTATATTATTACATGTATATTAATGTTCTAATATTAGTTATACATGTATTTTACAAATCGTGAATTTCAAAAATAAAAAAACTCAGAGCAAGAGTTAAAATCATAGGGGAATCTTGTGGACAAGAATTTAGGATTTTTTTATTTTGGCCTTATATAACACAACCACTAAAAAGTTGAAAAAAGTATCCTTTAATATTTTGGATTCAATTTCTTTAATGTAACATTTATTTCCCCAACAGTAGGTAAAATACACAAAAACTAATGCACTAAAAGAGATCTTCCTGAAAATGACAGCCTGCAAATACATAAACATGATGCCCAGATGGGTCATTGTAATTCACTCAGTTAAGTATTCTGAGTGCGTGTTAAATAAGGAAGTATAAAAAATTTTTTCAAGTAAAAAGTTCACATCAGATTTTACTTATAAACAATAATCCACCTTTCTTGAATACTATGAAACATTTAGTTTTTTATTCTAATGCA
Source organism: Pteria penguin (assembly GCA_035048485.1). Taxonomy (NCBI): domain Eukaryota; kingdom Metazoa; phylum Mollusca; class Bivalvia; order Pterioida; family Pteriidae; genus Pteria; species Pteria penguin. The sequence goes on from CM068581.1 coordinate 16,520,015, forward strand.
GCTTTTCTGCAATGTTTCTTCACAAAGTAATGTCCAAGATCTTATGTGTCCTGCTCTGGAGTCACTTCAGAACAGATCTAAGCAAATTACATTAATACTTATAAGAAACTTTGAATATTTCATTAATGCCAGGTTTCATTAAGATTATTCCAATACTTCTTAATAAGGAGTCTGTGAGATCTTTATATTATATACAAACAATGCTATCCTCTCCCAGAAAGTCAGGAATATGTGGCTTATGGATGTGGTAAAATCTCTGATTTGCATCTCTACCTTACTCATTAGACTGGAAGAAAATGTGATAGACACTCAATTGATAAATCATATGGCTTGAAGCTGTGCAACTGGGTTCCAAAATGGAGGTTTGGCCCTGGGGATAGGATCCCAAAATCTTGCCTCACTTCTCCTCAATCATGAGGCTTAGAAAGAATTTGATGGTGGCATATGATAGGATATGATTTGAATTTGTTAGGAATACTCCCTCTAAGCCATTATAGATACAGGTGATCTATTTCTGTGTAGTAAAAAGTTTGATTTGTAGTTTTGCACCCGAGTTCTAGCTCCTGGGGTCTAGGTATGGATGTATAATGCCCTTTTTATTGGACCTATTTTTTAATCATAAAAGAAATAAAAAATTCTTAAGATATTTCTGAATTTCATTTCTTCACAAGAACATTTATTTCATTTATATCAGCTTAAATACACAACAAATACATGTTTTAATTGTATGTGTAACAAGTAATCTTGAATGAGAAAATATAAGAAATTTACTGAAATGTGCAAAAATGAAAAAGCAAAAATGCATCAAAATTTTCATTTTAGAATTGCCAAAACAACAGCACTTCTTAAATTTGCTTCTTACCGCTCTGGTGCATTCAGTTTTATGCAACTGGTTTGAGGAAGTGTGTCATTAAGGACAACACCTATTTGCCACACCCTAAACATTCATTCCCCTTAATGAATCTGACCAAAATACATTACTACTTATACACTAAGGATCTATATTACTTCATTCATGCCAAGTTTCATCAAAATCTGTCAATTCGTTCTGAAAAACAAGTCCATTACTATAGCTTAATGTGATATACAAATAATACACCCTCTTCCTTTTTTCTTCTTAAAAATTGAAGAAAAACTCCTTTGATTTAATTTTGCTGTCCTACTTTTTACATTCATTTTTTAATCCACCAAAATACACAAAATAAATGCATAACAAGCTATCTACAAAGAGGTAATCTAACTGGTCTCACTCAGAGGTTGTAACTTGTCAAATGAGAGTACATTCTGTTACCTATGTTATCCTGTTCTGGATCCACCTCTTGATGAATCTGATAAAAAAAATTACAACAAAGGAAGTTGACTTTGAGTACTTAATCCCTACCGAGGTCATCCAAAACTCATTCTGTGATTCTGAAGAAATTGAAAATGTTAAAAGTTGACCGACATACTGATTGCTTGTACTAAAGCTCACTTGAGCCTTCAGCACCGGTACATGTAAGCTAAAAGCATGAACATTTTGATTTCGAGATATATGCTAGAATTAATTAACAATTCTTCTAGGCACCCATTTAGATCAGTAAAAGAATTCTTTTTATTTACGATTTTTTAAAGGAAAACATATCGAGTACTGCAAATGAATGGAACGAGAAACAGCAACACTTCTCGAGATACTTTTACAGATTAGTTAATCGATGCAGCTGGTCTGAAGAAGCTTGTCAATGGAGGGTACGTACCCTGGATCCACCCTTCGACAGAACTAGATGTTTTCAAATCTTTCGATTAGTTCTAAAGAAGAGGCCCAAAGCTTATTATTATATACTAATAATATATTCCCCTCCCTTTTAAATCCATAAAAAATGCAAAAATTCCGAAAGATGTTTTTTATCTATTTCCTTTACAATAATTTAATTTCGAATGAAACAAGAAATTTGATAGGCCGTTGAAAGCATATTATTGCTTCATAAATTGGTTTGGTCGGTGCCTAGGAGCAAAACGTATTATAGAAAAGTGTGCACCGCCTCAAACCATATTATATCTCAATGAATTGCGAAATTGTTATAGCTAATCCTTATAATTCAATTAAAGACTAAAATAATTTACATTATCAACATTAGATTTTTTTCGACTGCAAATGAAAATGTAACAACAAGAGCGGAGGAAAATATCCGCAAAGCTGGTTGCTCCTAGCAACCAACCAAACCAATTTATGAAGCTATATAATATACTTTCAACGGCCAATCAAATTTCTTCTTATATAGAAAATTTACAATTTTGCAATTTATTGAGATATTATATGGTCTGAGACGATGCACACTTTATAATCCGCGAAGTTAAAATGCACAATCAATGCATTATAAGCAACCAACAAAGAGAAAATCTAAGAAAATATAATAGGGAAAAATGACAAAGGCCAAAAAGATGCCCCAAAAAGTCAAAATTTTGATTTCGGATTGGCACCCAAAACAATAAAAGGTTTATAATATCCTTTCTGAATCACTTAAATGCATTCTGCTTGATGATCTATGTAACCTGTTTGACAAAGAAGTTCGTCAAAGGGGGATATCTTCTTGGGCTTATGTCGCCCTTCCTGGGTCCATCCTTTGACAGATTTCGCCGAAAACAATAACGCTTGCAGAGGACCTTGCGTACTTCTTATCAAAATCTCCTCGGTGATTCTGGAGAATAAGTCGAAATGTGAAAAGCTTATGACGGTTGATAGATGATGGGCCGTGACAATAGCTCCATTGAGTCTTTGTTCAGGTGAGCTAAGCAAAACCCCCAAAATCATCAAATTTTGTAATGGATAGATGCTTTTAATACACAATAATGTGAATAACAATAATTTTACGAAAAAATTGTGAATCGTGATTACAGATTTGGGTCCGGCAACATAAAATGAAAAACACTTATGTCATAATTTCAAATTTTTCTGTTCAACAATGAATTAATAACTAGAATTTGGATTTTATTGAGTTTGCATAACAGTTTATTTGAACGTTTGATAATGGAATAAAATAAAATTAGATAACTGACATAAGTATTTTCTCAGTTTATGTCACCGTACCATGCAAGCATGAAGACCAACTACTATATCTATAAACCGATCTTGAGGAAAGGAACTGAGGTTACATTCCCTTAAGTTGGGGTTTGTTGATTCTCGTGATACATTATAACCGATGTTTCAACATCATTTTATAAAATGTCATTTATACATGTACTTGGGATTTTTTATTGTTTTTTTTTTGGGGGGGGGGTTGTTTGTTTTTTCTTTTTGTTTTTTTTTCTTTTTCTTTTTCTTTGTTTGGGGTTTTGTTTGTTTGTTTGTTTGTTTTGTTTTGTTTTGTTTTGTTTTGTTTTTTTTTGGGGGGGGGGGGGGCGGTTATGTCCATAACTCAGTTTTAATAAAATGAAAATTTGTTTTAGAATGTCTTATAAAAAGTATAACATATTTATGAAAATTAAAACGGAATTCTTACGTTAAAACTTCATTTTGAGAATTGTATTTGATAAAATAAACATTGAAATTGCTGTGCTGTGATTACTCATCGAGGTGTGTGTCCGTTGCACCCTTTTCGATAAGTTATCTTGTATCATCGATGTCTCCAATCTGTATCGGACCTTAAAGGAGATCACATGACGACGTACTCACGTAGACTATAAAGCCCTTGTCATAGTCCGTCGTTACATTGCCAGCGTTGTGAGCCGTGTTACAATGGATATCAGACTACTTGTGCTCGTTGTCCTCTGCCAATCGGCGGTGTCCATTCCAAGTGAGTACGAATCTGTAGTTTTATTCTCTCTGTTCCTACTAATGTCATATCACTTTCTCCATTACATAAATCCATGTTCCTGTAGTGCGTAGCTTCTCTACTATACCCTGGTCGACACTTGAAGGATATAGTATTATTAGTCATCACACCTCATTAATACCTCATTATTGACGCAATAAAACCATCTCAAACATTTACTGATACTCGTATCATATCCAGTGTACATATAACTATATAAGTCAATATATGTAAGGATACAGAGTAGTACATGGTTGGCTTACTACCTTTATACCTTTGACCTTTGCACAAACATTGCATATCACAGATACAATAAGGATTGTAGCACGTGACTTTTGTTCTAATAGTCTCAAGACACCTATCCCGTCTCATCTTACAGTAAAGATTTTTCAGCCTGCTATTTCTTCCTCACTGATAGAATGATGATTCTTATTGGTACATGTACCTAGGACTCCTTGAAGATATACATTCAACATCCCTGATCCAATGACAATTCTACTATTTACCTACTGCTCCTTAAAACACTCATTTTGATTTCCCTGAAGCAAAGAGGATTGTCCCACGCGCCTATTATTCATTAAGCATACTCGTCCAATATATCTGTTAGAATAAAGATTCTGGCACGTGCTTACTAATTAAGTTATACATGTACGTAAAAGATCTTTGATGTAATGAAAATTGGAGCAAAAACAAAACCTGCTAAAGCACGTCACCACTACTCTTTAAGACATGCATGTACATCAAATATATAACCGATAAAATGAAGATTGTGGCACATACCTACTACCCCTTAACGTACACTTGCATATCCCATAGCACTGATAAAATGAAGATTCTGGCACATACCTACTACCCCTTAACGTACACTTGTATATCCCATAGCACTGATACAATGAAGATTCTGACACGTGTCTACTACCCCTTAACGTACACTTGTATATCCCATAGCACTGATATAATGAAGATTCTGACACGTGTCTACTACCCCTTAACGTACACTTGTATATCCCATAGCACCGACAGTCGATACAATGAAGATTCTGACACGTGTCTACTACCCCTTAACGTACACTTGTATATCCCATAGCACTGATATAATGAAGATTCTGACACGTGTCTACTACCCCTTAACGTACACTTGTATATCCCATAGCACTGATATAATGAAGATTCTGACACATACATACTACCCCTTAACGTACACTTGTATATCCCATAGCACTGATATAATGAAGATTCTGACACATACATACTACCCCTTAACGTACACTTGTATGTCCCATAGCACTGATACAATGAAGATTCTGACACATACCTACTACATCTTAACGTACACTTGTATATCCCATAGCACTGATATAATGAAGATTCTGACACGTGCCTACTACCCCTTAACGTGCACTTGTATATCCCACAGCACTGATATAATGAAGGTTCTGACACATGTCTACTACCCCCTAACGTACACTTGTATATCCCATAGCACTGATATAATGAAGATTCTGACACATGTCTACTACCCCTTAACGTACACTTGTATATCCCATAGCACTGATACAATGAAGATTCTGACACATGTCTACTACCCCTTAACGAACACTTGTATATCCCATAGCACTGATACAATGAAGATTCTGACACGTGTAAACTACCCCCTTAACGTACACTTGTATATCCCATATCACTGATACAATGAAGATTCTGACACATGTCTACTACCCCGTAACGTATACTTGTATATCCGATAGCACTGATGCAATGAAGATTCTGACACATGCCTACTGCCCCTTAACGTACACTTGTATATCCCATATCACTGATACAATGAAGATTCTGACACGTGTCTACTACCCCTTAACGTACACTTGTATATCCCATAGCACTGATACAATGAAGATTCTGACACGTGTCTACTACCCCTTAACGTACACTTGTATATCCCACAGCACTGATACAATGAAGATTCTGACACATTCCTACTACCCCTTAACGTACACTTGTATATCCCATATCACTGATACAATGAAGATTCTGACACATGCCTACTGCCCCTTAACGTACACTTGTATATCCCATATCACTGATACAATGAAGATTCTGACACGTGTCTACTACCCCTTAACGTACACTTGTATATCCCATAGCACTGATACAATGAAGATTCTGGTACGTGTCTACTACCCCTTAACGTACACTTGTATATCCAATAGCACTGATATAATGAAGATTCTGACACATGTCTACTACCCCGTATCGTATACTTGTATATCCGATAGCACTGATTCAATGAAGATTTTGACACATGCCTACTGCCCCTTAACGTATACTTGTATATCCAATAGCACTGATATAATGAAGATTCTGGTACGTGTCTACTACCCCTTAACGTACACTGCACTTGTATATCCCATTGCACTGATACAGTGAAGATTGTAGCACTTGCCTACCAACCCATTAACGCACACTTGCATATTCATATCACTAATACAATTAATATTCTGGCACGTGCCTCCTACTTCTTAAAGATATTCATCCCATATAACTGCTACAGTATTTCAACACGTCCTTTTTGTACCCAAACACATTTATCCCATGTCACAGATAAAATGGTTGATTCTACCTCGTGCTTATCTATCATTTAAACTTATCAAACTCTGCTGTATCAAAAATATAACAATAACGTGTGTAAAACATGTGTATTGGATAAGAGTTCATACATTCACTTTATTCAGGAAACAATCATATATATAATTGTAAATCTGAAAAAGGGACGATTATTATTGTTTATGTTTTATCACTTTTTGTTTTTGTTTCAGTTGACAATACTCAAATCACAACTATGCAGTCGAACACAACTGTGCAATCTCAAACTATGACAACCATACCTTCGACAATAACCACTGTGTCAGAGAAAACTTTGACAACTATGCAGATAAACATGACCACTATGACAGCTATGTCAATAAACATGACTACTATGTCACAACAAAACATAACTAGTATGCCACTGAACATGTCAACTATGTCACTAACAGATATGACCACTATGCCATTGAACATGACAACTATGCCGACGAATATTACCACTATGCCATTGAACATGTCTACTGTGTCACTACCAGATATGACCACTATGCCGTTGAACATGACTACTACATCAGAAACAAATATGACAACTATGCCGACGAATATGACCACTACTTCAGAAACAAATATGACAACTATGCCGACGAATATGACCACTTTCCCAGGTGATGTAACTTCTACGCAACATACGCCAAAACCTACACCGAAACCAACGCATAGTCCAACTTCCCCTTCAAAAAAGAAATTCAGTGGAGGGACATTTGTTGGAGGAATTGCCGTCGGTATTGTCGTAACTCTGTGTTGTTTAGGACTCGTTTATTTCGTACAAAGACGGAAGAGTTCGTCGGATGCGACCGTAAAGTACGGAAAAGTGAATGAATGATATTCCAAAATATATCTAATGTTGTTAATTTCATCTGAAGTTATTCTTTTATGTACGTATAAGTATAATTTTCTTTTAAACATTATCATCTCGACAATATGTCGATCTATACTGTCAAATACCTTGACTTTGGTGTGCGCTATATTGATTTAGATGTATTTATCATGTTTATTGTAAGGTATGGATCTGTTATTTTGTATATGAAGTATAGAAAACAAGCACTATAAATAAATAAAGAGGGAGTTGCCGTTCTGTTCGAATGTTACTATATAGTAGCTCAATCGATAAGGTACATGGTTTGTGACTGAGAGGCACTGGTTTCGAATCTCATTGGTAGTAAACCTAAAACAAATCCGAGATCCCATGTCAGTGAGCAACCGACATTCCAAAGCCCCTAGTGCAATAGTCCGATGGTTCGACGATGCGAAGGACTAATTGTCAAACAAAACAATAGTCCGAAGGGATTTTAAGGCCTAATGGTTCAAAAAGCCAATACAGTTCAAATTAAAAGGTTAGATAGTCCGAAAACCGATTACCGATAGTTCTAAAGCATCGGAAAATATTACAAGCAGATTCAGAGAGAAGTGTCGTCAGCGGCAGAAGCATTTATTTATTAGTGCCCTGTCAGTGAAACTGGAGGGGACCATAGTGTTCGTCTTTGTCCACCTGTCTGTCCGGACAGACAGGTGAGACAGGTGGACAAAGTGCAGTCACGATACCGACTTTAAATATAATACTGTAATACTCTTGAAGAAGTGATCCAACAAAATGTTCCGTTCCTAGCTCTCACAAAAAGAGTTAGGATTGGGGTTCAGCCTTTATTCACACGGACAATTTGATTAGACCAATGGCATATTCTTTAATTCCTCTATGTTTAAGAAGGGATGATGATGGCGCTAAGAGAGGGCTTCTATTAAATGTCTTACTTTCTGTTTGAACATTTCAATCTACATCTTATAGTCAAGCTTACACTAGGTGCAGGTTGGTACAGTTGTATTGAACTGCATTTCAAATCCGTGATACCAGGTCCGGATCGCATTTTGAAGCTGATGTATCATCTTTTGCACCCCTCCCTTACGCTATACTTAGCACGTTAAAGATCCCTCTGCTTCGGATGTATCTGTAGCCTATCACAAAATCATGACGTAATGCGCCAAGCAGATGCCACCATGCCGCAACCTTATAAATGCAATAACCCTAGAATAGAATTAATTAATAGAGAGTAACAGCGTTAGTTGATAATACAATTTTAAAATTCGACTGGAATAGTTATTCCCTCTAAACCAGGCCTTACGAGCCGGGGAGACTACCAGGACCAGTCATGAACATGCTTTATCGTATTGAGAAAAGAAAATAAATTCAAGGTTTGTCTAACATCCCCCCTTCCACATTTGAAATGCTTCCTACGACCCAGTATGCCACATAGCAGCCTACAATTTTTGGTCATGAAATGCTAATTTGATTGGTGCTTGTAAACAACCGGTGGTAACGTCAAGCGTCACTCTCTTCGCATTATTCCCGAGCAGGCATCAATATTGTTCTTTGTTCCTGCTACGTATTCGCAATCCTTATCATTTACTACTTTACTACTTATTTCTGTAACTAGTTTGGAAAAGTTATTCCTTATCTATCATGGGAAAATCACCTACCCGTTCCCGTACACCCGCACGTGTGGTTGGTCAGTGTATGAAACGCCAGCATGCTCATTTATCTGAGTTTACTAGTGGACCTTAGACCCGCCGACTTCGTTCATCAGTTCTACCTTGCGTGCCTCGAACAGCATTATCTGATCGTACCATCGTTCCTCTGGCCTGAACTTTATGAAACTGGCCAGCCATATCCTAGCATCTACTTCGACCAACCAATCAATACTATCACAATTATCCGGACCCGTCCTGTCTATGAACTTCAAAGAAATGCATTACCAAAATAATAATAATAATAATAATAATAATAATAATAATAATAATAATAATAATAATAATAATAATAAATAAAATAAAATAATAATAATAATTAGTTGTGATCTGTGCATTTTTCCCTCCGTGTGCCGGAAGTATTTAGTCCCTCATCGGTAAAACCGGAGGGGACTATAGGTTTCCACCCCGTTTGTACATCTGTCTGTCAGTCCGTCTATCTGAGACACTTTGTTTTTCGGACTTTTTTGCAACCATTGAAGTTATTGACTTATTTGATAATTAGCTATCATTGAGTTACCTATCAAGTTCGAGCTTGGTCATGATTGCCCTATTCTTGGAAGAGTAACGGACTAGGATTTAGTAAACCGGTGGAGAATACTCGATATGATTGTTATACTTGGGGTCAGTTTTTAGATATCCTATTTTTATTAGCTATAGCCTTTTACTTCCAAACTAGGCTAATGTATATATTATAGATACGTCTGGCCACCTATATATAACATAACAAACTCATTTAAGAATTATGTTCCTCTTTTCTATCTTGCATTGAACAATACCAAAACAAGAACAAATTAAGTAATTAAAATCTATTTTTGAACTTTTAAAACGTAAAAATTCTGTGTCTATATTACACATGGTCTGACATATACTAGTAACTAAAATAATAACACTTATAATTAGAAATTAAGATCATAAAATAAATGTGAGATCAAAAAGACAACACAAAATGGATAAAAACATATCCGCGGTTTCCCGTACAATGTACATGTATATATTCAACTTTCATGACTCTCTCCAATACTCGTAGATTCAATGCGACTTTGACCTTGAAAGTATAACCTAGGGGTTTAAGATCACGACTTTGAGTCATGGGCAGCAATTATATGATACATGAAAAAATAACTTTTTCTTCCTAGGTGGACTTGAAAATAATTTCGTTGATAAGGTTCAATGTAACGTTAACCTTGAAGTTTCCGGCTTTTGATCTAGGTCATGACATACGCCTGAGTCATTAGTACCGGTAACAATTGTATCAAGTAAATCAGTATTACCGCTAAGGAGTTTTGAATAATATTTTGACGTCAAATTCATTATCTGCAAAATGATACGCTTGTACTTCGATTTTTACATAGTTTTTATGAAATGTTCAGCAACAAATTTATGGTTTGATATAAATAAGGTCATAACATAGTAATTCCTGTTCACGTAGGGTCCCATGTTAATTTACCAAACTTCCAGCAAGATTTACACAACTTTCTTTCACTTAGTTTTATTTAACTCGTATGTTAATACATTTGACAACCCCCACCTCTATCAAAATTTTAAGTTTACTATACGTAATCCACATTAATTTTGAGAAAATCTTACTGGGAGGGGGTCACCACCAAAATCTTGCCAAATTTCTAATGTAAACAACAACATATTTTTAAAGTCATAAAAAGTTAACGTTAGCGAAATGATATTAAAATTCATGATTTAACAACAGAATTGTTTTTACTTATAGACAAATCAAGTAATTTAATCAAATCAGATTCCCCTGAATGTCCCTGATATATTGATATAGTATCATCTCTCTCCCTACAGAAAATAGCCAATCCTTGATCACCCACTCAGACGTCTCGTTAATTACCATTCTTTGACTATAAGGTACAACCGTAATGAAAACTTTTGTAAATGTTGAAGGCTGCAGATAATTACATGCCAAGCATTCTGACCGACATTTTCAGATCTGGTATTCCGAAGAAATACCACCACTCTGGAAAGGACTTACAGTGAAGCTCCCAAAGAAGGGGAATCTCTCGAATTGCAACAAATTGAGAGACAAAACGTCTATCAGTCACAAGTAAAATCCTTAGCAGAATTATCATGAATAGAATCCATGACAAAACAGACCGACTTCTGCTAGATGAACAAGCAGGGTTTAGAGCGGCAGATCCTATAGATATTCCCATCACCAACACTAGAGCAGCGTAATGAGTGGAATTCGTCTCTCTATGTGAATTTCATTGACTTCACAAAGGCATTCGACAGTGTTCACCGTCCATCCCTTTGGAAGAATCCAAGTCATTACGGCATACCAGATAAAGTAATTTCCATCCTCAGGATGCTGTATGTAGGCTTTACAGCAAGAGTCTTCTGCGTATCCACTTTGACAGAAGAAATAACACTGAAAGCAGGAGTGACACAAAGGTGCTTATTTTCTTGTCTCCTCTTCACTCTCTTTAAGGATTGGGTAATGACGGAAACTACCCGGAATAGGAAGAAAAGGATTACAATGTACTTGGACCATGACAAAATGTCGGAGAATTTGTATTTAGCAAACGACATACCGTTGTTGTCGCAACGACATTGCGATATCCAGGACAAAACAAATGACCTGGACATAACATAGTACTCGGTTTATTTAACAAAAGACAGAGGAGGCATTGAAGTCATGGTACACGCAAATACAGCAAACCTGAAATACATAGTATTTCCTTTGATGCTCTTTTGCAATATATAAATAAACATTTGGACCTTCATCACATTCGTACAAGACTTTACTCCATTTCACTCAGAAAATTACACGAGTTGCACGTATCGTCCAGACAACGTATATTTACTGATATAAGCTCTGCAGAGTATAGACGAGATGGCATTATTATGGACATATCGACCACTAAACTTTTTCGTCCCGTCAAGTCAGATATATCTATGGAAAAATCTAATCGCACTTTCATCAAAATTAAATGTACAAATAAAGGTATTGATTATTTAAATTTTGGCCAAATTTTAAATCATAAGTCTGTATTAGAGAAAATACCTCCATATTTCAAAAACAAAGATCTGCCATGTTTTTCCTATAGCTATACACCATCAGTTGCATCCAAAATTTATAATTACAAAGGGTTTCTACAGTGTCTTGATCTTAGCAACCCCGCATGCCATCCTCAACCGTGTGCATGTTCCTCATCTAATTTTGTATATTCTCCTTGTGGCCATGTCATTACTAGTGATCTTGATATTGTTAAAAACACCAAATTAAGAGAACTTTTACTTTAAGGTCCAAATTACAGAGAACCCAGATTATTCAAATAGAGCCTAAATTTTGAGAATATTATGAACTGCTGCGAGGAATATGCCACACGATGGACAAAAAGAGAGGAAGTAAAGGTCGACACTCTTTCGGAATGGACAAAATCTTTTGCAGTACTGCTGAGATCAAAAATTAAAAAAATTACAAAGCTCTGTAAACACCAGATTCGAATCAATATCGAAGAAGTACCAAACCGTTAATCATTCTCAAAGTCCAAGGACAGATACAAAATCGTGTAAGTTTAAAAAAGGAACTGTTGTGAACCCAGAAATACTGAAAAATTCCGAGGTGAGACCATGTGACCGGGGAGAGTAAGCGTCTCCTGTCTGCATGCATCGCCCGTCACAGCAGTTCTCAAGAAACATGTCAAAATCTAGAGTTTGGCTTTCCTAATTGTACATACGAAAATACAAAACTGGTATACAAAGTCATATTTGGTGTTCATTGAGCAGGTCATTTAGTCGCATTCCAGAATATTATCAATCATTCTAGAAAGAATTTTCGTACAAGACCCCCATAACGATCATAGAACTTCCTCAGTGACGATTTCAGACGTTCTTTAACATATACCTGCGTGAGCAACTTAGTGGCCAGTCGTTTGGCCCTTGGAATAAAACCGTCGTATAGAGAACAGGCTCTTGCGTACCTTATAAGTTGAGATATAAAAACTCCATAGGCAGGTGAGGACGGGATATTGCTGCAAAGAAACGGGAAGTTAGTTATTTGGAAGTTAAAATTGTCACGTTTGTCATACAGAGAAGTGTTCAAATGACTATCATTGTCGAAAGTTAAAAATATATCCAGATACGAAGCGGAATTATTGCTCTTGGTTGTCTCTTTTATCTCAAATTTATGGTGATAGATTTCATGTATGTAATCCTTAAAGTTAGGATTATTGATTGACAATACGTCGTGTATATATCTATACGTAAAATTAAACTGAGATGCAAGGCTTTTTCTGCCTGTGGAGAGCATGTTTTAAATAAATTCTGCCTCATACGAATATAAGAAAATGTCAGCAAGACATTCCCATGGGAATGCCAATGATTTTCTGAAAAATGTTCCCTCCAAACACCACGAAAATATTGTCTATTAAAAATTCCAGCATTTTGATGATTTGATCTTCGGTATACTTGTGTTTTGCAAAATATGTATCTTCCCGCCTAATGACAAGATATTTATATCTACGATTTCTATTTTTATGGAAAAAAGAATTTCGAATAAAAGCAAGTCTGTTTTTGAGCTTTTGATGCGGAATTGTAGTGTAGAGCGTGAAGTCAAAAGATTTGATGCTTAAAATATAATTAACTTTCGGAGATTTTAGATTCTCTAAAAGTTCTTTAGAATTCTTGAGGATCCACATCTGATTTATTCCGCTTCCGGAGTATGTGGTATCACAGTAAATTTGAGGACCATGCTTGATGTGTGTCAATATCTTCGTTAGCAATATGAATAGAGGTTTGGTGGTACACTTGGAAGAACCAGTAATGAAACGATGTTTGTAAGGGGTTTTGTGCATTTTTGGAGTCCAATAAATATAAGGTTACTGAAGGTCAGAGTTTGTCGTGGTAATTCCAAAAGACTCGAGGACAGATTTGTGGTTTTGAAGTATTTCAGAAATAGACAAATTTGTTTGTGTGTATGTTGGTGCAGAGTGTAATCCAAGTTTCTCTAACAGACAATTAATGTAAATCTTTTGCAAACGAAGGTATAATTGTTTGCTGCTTTGTCAGCTGGGACAATAATAAATTGTTCGTAGAGTTCAATGAGTTCTCTGGCTACATCAGGATCATTAAATATAGACTCGTGTCTGGTTCTTACTGAATACCTGAGACGCCCTATTCTTCTTTTGAGTAGTTCTCCGATGGATTACATCCACTCGGAGAGAGTGTCAGGCTCCACTTCTTCCCTTTTTGACCATCTTCTGGCATATTCCTCGCATGCATCCATAATAATTTTGAAATTTTCACGCCATGTGAACGAATGGGACTCTCTATATCTAGGACCTTTCTTCAGGAGGTTTCGTAATTTCCTGTTATGGACTATATTGAGGTCACCAGTTACCACATGGCCGCTTGGAGGGTAAAGATACTTTGATGTGGAGCATGTACAGGGTGGAAGGTCTTTTGGAATGTTATGTGAATCAAGACACGGTAAAACACTTTTATAATTAAATATTTTAGAGGCGAGAAGATGTATAATACAAGGCGACTCCTCATGTTTGAAATATGGAGGGAATTTATCCTTGACTAACCTATTGTTCAAAATGTTACTCAAATCTATTTTTAAAGATCCTGATGTTTTCAGAGAATTACCTTCCTCCAAGAACATTATATCATTACACCAGCAGATAAGGTGTCTAAAAATTATACATTTATTTGTAAGAAATATTACTTTGACAGCCTAGTGAAAGAATTAGGATTAAATTTAGCCCCAGGAAATCTTCTTATACTCTCACGTACTTTTCGGTTTCGGAAGTACTCGAGAATCATGAATCTGTCCTCAATACGTTTGGTGTTGACACATGTAAATTAAATTTAGAACTTCCATATTTGTACTGCATTCCAAAAATGCGCAAAATTCCTTACAAACAACGCTTTATCGCTGGTTCCTCGAAGTGTTCCACAAAATCTGTATCGATGCTACTCACAAAAATATTTTCAGAAATTAAATCTGGTCTTCATAGGTATTGCGAAACAGTATATTCCAGAAGTGGAATTAATCAAATGTGGATCCTTAAAAATTCAAAAGAGTTGTTAGAACATCTAAAATCAAAAAAGTTTTACTTAAATTCCCTCCATCAAGACTTTTGACTTTTCGACTCTTAACACAACAATCCCTCATCAGAAATTAAAAGACAGATCAGCGGAAATTATTCAAAATGCATTTACTAGTAAAACAGAAGCCGCAAATTCAAATATATCGTTATAGGCCATGATAAAACTTACTTTGTTAGGGAAAATTCTGATTCTAAAAATAAATACACTGAAACAGATGTCATCCAAATGTTGAACTTTCTTATCGATAACATTTTTGTGGTGTTTGGAGGAAAGGTTTTTCAACAAATTGTCGGCATTCCAATGGGCACTAACTGTACCCCGCTTCTGGCTGACATATTCCTTTACTCATACGAAGCTGAATTCATTCAGTCTTTGCTTTCGCAAAGAAAGAAACAATTGGCTCTTGGCTTTCACTTACAGATATATAGATGACTTGCTTTCAATTAAAAATACTTCATACTACCTTAGCATAATCTATCCAAGTGAACTGGAGGTAAAAAAAACACAGAAAGTAGTTATTCTATTTTGTATTTAGATATTATGTTGTCTTTCGACATAATGACCAATTGAACACCTCACTCTATGACAAACGTGACGATTTCAATTTCGCTATCACAAATTTTCCTTTCGTAAGTAGCAACATTCCATTATCGCCCGCATACGGCGTATTTATATCTCAGTTAATACGTTATTCCAGAGCATGTTCAAATTACAATGACTTTGTTCTGAGGGCTAGGCGACTTTCAGATAAGCTACTCAACCAGGGTTATATATGTGCTAGACTAGCAACGTCACTCAGGAAGTTCTATGGTCGTTACGAGACTCTTATGACCCCATATGATATCTCGTTATCAAGACTTTTAAATGATATTCTGGACTGAGACCGATTCCGATCATTTTACAGATTTGACACCTTCTATACCAGTAGGTTACCTACTTTGACTTCTCCATATATAGATATATATGGAATTTACACGATTTGACTCTTTCTACTGGGTATATGTGACAGGTGTTGCTAGGAAGCAGGAAATGCTCACTCTCCCTGGGCACCTGATCTCACTCCATCATAGGGGTTCACATATGTTCTTCAAGTAGATATATTTTGTTATTTTCCACTTGATTTTAATTCTCACTGATTTTGTATGTCCTCTGGTTTCATGATATTCGGACTTATGGTCTGGATTTATCCATTATCTTTGCACATGAAAAACAGATTCGTCTAAATATCAATGCCAATAAAACCAAGTTTTGAAGGTGAACGCCAAGTCAATTGAGCCCATTCAACGTTTAATACAATCAGGATTGAGGAAGTTGAGCAAGAATCCTTTGTTTGCTCACGATACAAAAATACAGTAAAAAAGGTGCCACGATAAGTATTGAGAGAGGTATAGTCTACAATATATCAAGGTCAAGGTCATTACCAATCTTTCTAATGTGTAACAGCACTAAGGTTTGCTTTTCATTCCATACGAGATTAAAAGGAATATTTAGCGAACAATTGTTTAAGATATATTTTATTGTAAAATTGATCTTGGTCACATGACTTTGGTTTCTGGTAATAAAATTCCCCTCTACAGCCTTATGCAGACTTTTACTTGAACGTTGCACGCTGACTAACAGGGCGGTGGGGACTATATGACGGGCCTTGTCCAAACCTCTTTCAGAGGAGACATGGTCCTGAACCTCGTCCCCTCTGACTGTTAGTCGGGACTCCTACAGATCTAGGGTCTTAGCTCGCTTTCAGACTGGCAGAGCACGGTTTATCATGTTGATGTCGCATATATTTTTATACCATTATGTATTTTACAATACCTTACGTGTTTATATTTTTATGACCTCTCAATATGCGATACCTGTTGACCCTTGTTCTTTACATGGAGGATTATTTATAAATTTTTAAATGTAAGTCCTTTGATTGTTCTGCTGTTACGGTGAGTGGGAAGGTGGGCCCGTAAACCGGTTAACCACACCATTTGTTTGGCTTTTGTCAAATTAAATGACCGTCCTAAGTCGGTATCGTAATTGCACTACAATCAAATATTTTTGTAATGTGATATATGTTCTAGTATATTATTTATATTCATGTACTGTATAGCTCTATGGTGACTTCTGCCACATAACTGAGCCAGTAACTCCTCTTTTTTCTTTTGGGTCAGGAACAACAACCAACTTTACTTACGTCCCATGCAAGGTTAATATAGGTATTGAGCAGACAAAACTTCAAGAAATTTCCAGCAACTTGGCTTATGAGAGATATAGAAAATATATACCTTTGAATTTAGTGCACCATATGCGCATTTCGACAACTTATGTCTCTTCAGTGATGCTCGTGGTCAAATGATTGGAATTATCAAAATATGTAAATATTTGACCGAAAATTGAACCAAAGAATCTATCTAAGGACAGAGCTATACCTGAGGGGGATACTTCTTAGTTTTAGAGTGATTAAGTTAATTTGATGACTGAAAATTTGAAGTATATGTTTCATGTCAGTACAAAAGCACTGAAAACTCGACTTATGATGCCCTCGGGAACTATCAGTTCACCAGCAGTGACACCGGCCTAGTGGTTGTAATAGATATAGAAAATATATACCTATAAATTTAGTGCACCATATGTGACCTTGTTTAAGATTTATGATACATTGCCTTTCCATATGGAGTATTTGTAGCGAATAAACAATCAATACAGTACGACAAATATGGAACTTATCCAAGTAAGCTATCGGTTACTAGTGTGATATATCTTTGCGTATTATATTCGATAGTATTGCGAATATTATTGTGATAATGTACACTGTCAGGGTTATCTTTCTTGTGGTTATGTAAGCTTTCAGGGTTATATACCTTGGGTAGTAGATTTATGTACTTTGAGTTTGTCTTTCAAAAGTGTGCACCACATTTTTGTGTTTAATCTCCTATGAATTTGTAACAATACTTTTACCAACTTCACGACAACTGATATACCTTTCAACATCAAGATTAAAAGAGAAAACAGAAGACATCTGACAAAGCTGTATGACACAAATTACCAAGGACCTGCACATATGCCAGCACTCAATAAATTGGAAACTGACATAAACAAGGCTTATAGGGATTTTCCCCAATTCTCTGATGGATTTTAAAGTATCTGGTACAAAAGAGACAGATCTTCATGTATCAATAGGACTAAATGCATTGTGGAAAAAATTGTTTCAAATAAAAAATATCAAACTGGACATCGTAGAGAAGATGTCTTTAGCTTCGTCAATTTCATAAACTTTTTAATAGCTAGGAAAAAAGCAAAGGCTGATGCATAACACAATTTCAATACTTGCAGAAGGAAGCTGAACTATTAAAGAGAAAGGTCCAAATTGCAGAGCTTGAGCTTGAGATCAGTCTATTAAAACAACAAACAGAGGCAGCAGTTGCTTGCATGGAGGTCGAGACAGTTGAATTGCATGATCGAAGCACAAAGCTACACAAAGCAGGACACAGTCTAAATGAGTGTCGCAGTTTTAAAATGAAATCTTTGGAATCAGTTTTTGAAAGAAAAGTACATATGTTTGAAGTGCTGTATGTCTACTTGAAGAGCATATGTGAACCCCTGTGATGGAGTGAGATCAGGTGCCCGGGGAGAGTGAGCATCTCCTGCTTGCTAGCAACACCTGTCACATATACCCAGTAGAAAGAGTCAAATCGTGTAAATTCCATATGTATTTATCTATGGAGAAGTCGAAGTAGGTAACCTTCTAGTATAGAAGGTGTCAAATCTGTGTAAAGTGATCGGAGTCGGTCTCAGTCCAGAATATCATTTAAAAGTCTGGATAACGACCGTAGAACTTCCTCAGTGACGTTGCTAGTCTAGCACATATATAACCCTGGTTGAGCAGCTTAACTGAAAGTCGCCTAGCCCTCAGAACAAAGTCATTGTAATTTGAACATGCTCTGGAATAACGTATTAACTGAGATATGAATACGCCGTATGCGGGCGATGATGGAATGGTGCTACTTATGAAAGGAAAGTTTGTGATAGCGAACTTGAAATCGTCACGTTTGTCATAGAGTGAGGTGTTCAATTGACCATTAATGTCGAAAGACAACATAATATCTAAATACGAATTAAAATTACTACTTACTATGGTTTCTTTGACCTCCAGTTCACTTGGATAGATGATGCAAAGGTAATCCGCGAATGAAGGATTATTAATTGAAAGCAAGTCATCTATATATCTGTAAGTACAATTGAAGTCAAGAGCCAATTGGTTTTTTTTTTCTTTGCGAAAGGAAAGACTGAATGAATTCAGCTTCGTATGAGTAAAGGAATATGTCAGCCAGAAGCGGAGCACAGTTAGTGCCCATTGGAATGCCGACAATTTGTTGAAAAACCTTACCTCCAAACACCACAAAAATGTTATCGATAAGAAAGTTCAACATCTGGATGATAGCTGTTTCAGTGTATTTATTTTTGGAATCAGAATTTTCCCTAACAAAGTAAGTTTTATCGTGGCCTATTACTATATATTTGAATTTGCGGCTTCCGTTTTTACTAGTAAATGCATTTTGAATAATTTCCGCTAATCTGTCTTTTAATTTCTGATTAGAGATCGTTGTGTAAAGAGTCGAAAAGTCAAAAGACTTGATGGAGTGAATTTTAGTAAAACTTTTTGATTTTAGATGTTCTAACAACTCTTTTGAATTTTTAAGGATCCACATTTGATTAATTCCACTTCTGGTATATACTGTTTCGCAATATCTATGAAGGCAACGATTTAATTTCTGATGATATTTTTGTGAGTAGCATCGATACAGATTTTGTGGAACACTTCGAGGAACCAGCTATAAAGCGTTGTTTGTAAGGATTTTTGTGCATTTTTGGAATGCAGTACAAATATGGATTTCTAAATTTAATTTATTTGAGTCAATACCAAACGTATTGAGGACAGATTTATGATTCTCGAGTACTTCCGAAACTAGGCTGTCAAAGTAATATTTCTTACAAGTAAATGTATAATTATTAGATGCTTTATCTGCTGGTGTAATGATATAATGTTCTTGGAGGAAGGTAAGTTCTCTGACAACATCAGGATCTTTAAAAATAGATTCGAATCTGGTGTTTACAGAACCTTGTAATTTTTTAATTTTTGATCTCAGCAGTACTGCAACAGATTTTATCCATTCCGAAAGAGTGTCGACCTGTACTTCCTCTCTTTTTGCCCATCGTGTGGCATATTCCTCGCAGCAGTTCATAATATTCTTAAAATTTTGGCTCTATGTGAATGATATGGGTTCTCTGTATTTTTGGACCCTTAAGTAACAGTTCTCTTAATTTAGTGTTTTTAACAATATCGAGGGATCACCAGTAATGGACATGACCACAAGGAGAATATACAAAATTAGATGAGGAACATGCACACGGTTGAGGATGGCATGCAGAGTTGCTAAGATCAAGACATTGTAGAAACCCTTTGTAATTATAAATTTTGGATGCAACTGATGGCGTGCAGCTATAGAATAAAAAAGAGGAGTTACCGGCTCTGTTATGTGGCAGAAGTCACCATAGAGCTATACAGGAAATACATGGCGAATCTTTGTTTTTGAAATATGGAGGTATTTTCTCTAAAACAGACTTATGATTTAAAATTGGGCCAAAATTTAAATAATCAATGCCTTTATTTGTAAATTTAATTTTGATGAAAGGGCGATTAGATTACGAGGGTGTTAAATTATTCGTTACAAATGAATTTGATGTGGATGATACCCTGACTTCAGTTCCTACCAGCCAGGAAGCT
Organism: Pteria penguin; assembly: GCA_035048485.1. NCBI lineage: Eukaryota > Metazoa > Mollusca > Bivalvia > Pterioida > Pteriidae > Pteria > Pteria penguin. The sequence goes on from CM068581.1 coordinate 16,540,817, forward strand.
GTAAATCTTATTCTGAGGACACAGGCTACTCTGAATGAAATGGATGTATAATGCTGCACAAGATAGCATGGAACAGTGCCGAAGTAATGAGTGCATTTCATCATGTGTAAAGAGTCGAAAAGTCAAAAGACTTGATGGAGTGAATTTTAGTAAAACTTTTTGATTTTAGATGTTCTAACAACTCTTTTGAATTTTTAAGGATCCACATTTGATTAATTCCACTTCTGGTATATACTGTTTCGCAATATCTATGAAGGCAACGATTTAATTTCTGATGATATTTTTGTGAGTAGCATCGATACAGATTTTGTGGAACACTTCGAGGAACCAGCTATAAAGCGTTGTTTGTAAGGATTTTTGTGCATTTTTGGAATGCAGTACAAATATGGATTTCTAAATTTAATTTATTTGAGTCAATACCAAACGTATTGAGGACAGATTTATGATTCTCGAGTACTTCCGAAACTAGGCTGTCAAAGTAATATTTCTTACAAGTAAATGTATAATTATTAGATGCTTTATCTGCTGGTGTAATGATATAATGTTCTTGGAGGAAGGTAAGTTCTCTGACAACATCAGGATCTTTATTAATAGATTCGAATCTGGTGTTTACAGAACCTTGTAATTTTCTAATTTTTGTTCTCAGCAGTACTGCAACAGATTTTATATCCATTCCGAAAAGAGTGTCGACCTGTTACTTCCTCTCTTTTTTGCCCATCGTGTGGCATATTCCTCGCAGCAGTTCATAATATTCTCAAAATTTTGGCTCCATGTGAATGATCTGGGTTCTCTGTATTTTGGACCCTTAAGTAAAAGTTCTCTTAATTTAGTGTTTTTAACAATATCGAGATCACCAGTAATGACATGACCACAAGGAGAATATACAAAATTAGATGAGGAACATGCACACGGTTGAGGATGGCATGCAGAGTTGCTAAGATCAAGACATTGTAGAAACCCTTTGTAATTATAAATTTTGGATGCAACTGATGGCGTGCAGCTATAGAATAAAAAAGAGGAGTTACCGGCTCTGTTATGTGGCAGAAGTCACCATAGAGCTATACAGGAAATACATGGCGAATCTTTGTTTTTGAAATATGGAGGTATTTTCTCTAAAACAGACTTATGATTTAAAATTGGGCCAAAATTTAAATAATCAATGCCTTTATTTGTAAATTTAATTTTGATGAAAGGGCGATTAGATTACGAGGGTGTTAAATTATTCGTTACAAATGAATTTGATGTGGATGATACCCTGACTTCAGTTCCTACCAGCCAGGAAGCTGTAAATCTTATTCTGAGGACACAGGCTACTCTGAATGAAATGGATGTATAATGCTGCACAAGATAGCATGGAACAGTGCCGAAGTAATGAGTGCATTTCACACTGATGATCTGGAGAAAAATTAGAATGTTTCAATCTTGGTGAAGATCTCCTGCCTCTTCAACGCTGTCTTAGAATGTCGCGGGATTTGAACGAGGACAACTTTCTGTTCAATGTTGTAGCAGACGACAAACTATACACACATAGATGACTTTTACCAGAAGTAAATATCCTCTATGATCCTTTAGGAGTTATTGCTCCTATTACTATCAGTGGAAAGATTCTTCTAAGAGATGCTACTACTTATGGAACTGATTGGGATGAATCTCTAACAGAATCTCATAAGAAAAAATAGAAAGACAGCTTGACATCTCTGAATGCATTCAAAAATACCCCGCATGTTTGTTCCACTATCTATCAGTCTTGCTAAAACTCACAAGATCACGTGTTTTGTGACGCAATGGAAATGGTCATCGTGTCTTTTGTGGCATTCATCAAATGGTCATACAATTCCAAGGTTCGAGCTGTGTGGAGCCAGTAACTCCTCTTTTTTTTCTTGGCTACCAAAATCGCCGATAATCTGTCGCGTCACCTCAACATCGATCTAAGCAAAGTGTGCTACCACACAGACAGTAAGGTTGTGCTTGGATATAAAGGTAATCTAACTAGGTGCGTTTATACCTATGTGAGCTATTGGGTAGAGCGAATACATAGGATTTCTTCGCCGACTCAGTTGTTTTTCGTACCTACACATCTGAACCCTGCTAATTCCGGAACAGGGCGTAGTAAATCAGTTCTCGATTTGACATTTCATGGATCACTTGCTCAAAATGGATTCGAGAGGAACCGACTGACAAAGAATAAGGAAAAGAACCTGAAAGTGTGTTCAACGAAACGAGTGGCCGATGGGCATCATTTGCGAAACTTTCCCAAGTGAAGATGGAAAAGTACGAAAGATCGCTATTTGCATCTACAACGAAGGAAAGTCAACGAAGTAGTGTTGCTTTTAAAGTAATAGTTTGTTAAATTTATTTCAGTAGTGGTATCAAGCAGATACAAGACGGGAAGTGTAATGATGTACATTGTCAGAGTTTTCTCTCTTGTGGTTATGTATGCTTTCAGAGTTATCTATCTTGGGTAGTAGATTTATGTACTTTCAGTTTGTGTTTCAAAAGTGTGCACCACAGTTTTGTGTTTTACCTCCTATGCATTTGTATGCCTGCTCAGAATCCTATAACCAATTTCACAACGACTGCTACACCTTTCAACATCAAGATTAAACTTTGAACTTTTTGTGTAATCTTTATTGTCGTTATTGGTTACCTATCCGTATGCAAGACACAATAATTATTATGCAATATATTGCCAATATACGCAATAATATTGGGAATGCAACTTCAAAATTTGCGAATATACACAATTTCTTTCCGTAAGACTAATGGGCTTTCTATTTTCCGGTATATGAATTGATAACCTGGTTTGATTTCTATAGTTTAATTTTCTACTCCAACAAATGATTAATTGTCCAAAACAAGCATTATTAAAGCGCTTTATGTCTATTCTGTAAGTGCATGAAATTATCAGGTAGCGATCTTTCGACGTGATCACGCGTTTATCAAGGTTTGCCGCTTTTTGATGATGTCATATGCTAACCACAACAACAACAACAAATTATTTATTCTCATAACTGAACACAAAATTACAATGTAGACAAAATATTATATGACAATATTTATGGGTTACCATGTTAGTGTTTTACACAATTTGAAAGGGTATCCGTGAATACCCTGTCAGGAATGCAGTTCCACTGCGAGGCGTTAGTCGAGCGGTGAAACGGATATTCCTGACAAGGAATTTTTTTCAGAAGAGCCAGAGCAAGAATTTTTTCAGCAATAAAATATTGTTGTATAATAATACAAATTTGATAATAAACATTGTTTGACAAAATTCTGCTCAAACCGATCTCAGCTATATTATACACTTTTAGTCCATCATAATGATGTCATATTCTGAAATGAGGGTGAGACTAGAAGCAGGAGGGTGATGAAGGAGAAAACGGGGTAGGGTGTGAAGGAAAGAGCGTTACCGTGGGTACCGTGACAAAAATTCTAAAAATGTGAGAAATGTTCGTTCTGTCTCCGTTACGAAATCAATCATGAATTATATAAAGAAAAAAATTCTTGCATTTTCAAACTGTCTTAACTTTTGATAGGATAGAGGTATCAGCAAAAGAAAAACTGTTTTTGAATTTGTCTCACTGAGCTCTATCCAAATACATTGTACATTAAGCACATAAAGATATAAATACAATGCAAAATTTACCTGGGGTTGCTACTAACCCCCATGAACTGTTTTTGGCATATATCCAGTACACACATTACAGTACTCAAAGAAAAAGATAAACGCATCTGACTCAGCCATATGACAGAACTCAACACGGAAATGCACTGTTGATAATGTAATAATGTGAAGAAAAACCACACACACAGACTACTTGTCACAAGAATATCAGAAAAACTTCTATTAAGGTGCAGTTGCGATACCTACTTCGGACGGTCATTTGATATGAAGTAGTCAATGGAGTGGTTAACCGGTTTTCGGGTCCTCCTCCCCACTCTCTACAATAGCAGTAAAATGAAAGAACACATATATAAAAAAAATCTATGAATAATCCTTCATATAGAGAGCAAACAACTGTCTCAAATCGAGAAGTCATAAAAATATAAACATGTATAGTAATGCTGAGTAAGACCATCATAAGTGTGCTCTGCCGATCTGGAAGTGAGTTCAGACCCTTGATCTGTAAGAATAAGAGGGAATGAGGTTCAGGACCATTTGTCCTTTGAAAAAAAGTTTCAACAAATCCCACCATATAGTCCCCACTCGCCTGTCAGTCAGCGTACAGGTTCAAGTAAAATATCTATATAAGGGTGTAGAAAGGGTCAATACAGAACTTACTGTCCTTTTGATAATCTCCGGGTCATATTATTGTAGATCACCAATGCCTTTTACCCCACGAGATAAACTTATTGGAACCTTAGACCCTCTTAAGTTTGTACACAAGATCATCGTAGAAATTGGGATGGGAAATTTCATTGAATACAAAGCAATGTTATAAATTTTGATAGAAGTTTTGAATAGGACCTAAAACAATTTCCGAAGGCTTTTCTAAGTTTATGATACTTGTAACCTTGAGTTAAAAGATGCAACATTATTTGTAATTTTTTTTGTATGAAAGTCAAAAACGTTAGTGCAGGCGCTGGCAAATCGAAGCAAATGAATTTTATCAACACCATATGATGGCAGTCTCGTCTAGGAACATCTGTAACTATCCAACTAAGGGAAATTCACAACAGGAAATATAAAATCATCATGTTTATCATAAATATTTGTGTGAATTTCATTGTTATTTGTCTTACTGTATAAGTCCAAGAAAAGTGTTTCTGTATCACAAATATTGTCTTTGTTTAACTGAAGTTCAGGTAGGTATATGTTAGCTATATATTTCAAAATCAGGGTTATCAATAACTAAGGTGCCGTCAAGATACATATACATGTAACTAGAGGTATCATCCAACATCTCAATAAGGTCGAATTGTTTAGATTTTTGAATAGAATACAAGAAACACCCCCCCCCCCCAATGTCAAGTGGACGGTGCCTAAGAGCATACATGTTAGTAGATAGCTTATTACAGCATAACATCTTGGCCCAGAAAGTAATCACTCTAACTTTAATGTTAATAGATAAAGGGTATATGCCAAGTTCTCCATATACCGTGAAATTATGTGTACAGTTATTAATTTGTAAAATATGTATGCAAAATTTCATGTGCAGTCTTTCCACAAGCAATGTATTAGGAAAACCCCAAACTTCACAATTAGATAAAAGTATTGGTTTTACTATTTTATCAAAAGATCTAACTGGCAGCCAATTGATAAATTATGTTTTCTTGATTTTGCAATAACACTGTGCATTGCTTTAACAGATTTAACACATAAATGTTTAATATAAAAATAGAAATTACCAGTTTTGTTTTGTTAAAAATACACCGAGATGTTTGAAATTGTCAACAATTTCAACAATTTCAATTCCCTTGCATTAACATAAAATTTCAGGTTTTGGGGTTTTCTCCCTTTACCAAATATAATAGTATTGTATAGCTCCATGGTGACTTCTGCCACATAACTGAGCCAGTAACTCCTCTTTTTTCTCTCAACATTGACCTTTAAATGCCAATCAATACAGTATGAATGAAAAAAATTCAGCTGTTGTTGTAACTCATATGGTGACTGACATTAGAACAGTATCATCTGCATATAATAAATTCTTACTCATATTTTTGTGATATGGAATCCAGGCCAGAACTGCCATTGGATTTTAAAAATGACTCTAGGTCATTCAAGAGTAATGAGAATAAAAATGGTGACTAGTTTTCACATTGTCGTTCACCTCTTTTACAAGAAAAACTGTCAGAAAATGTATAATTTGCTTTGATTTTACCTTTGATTCCATTGTACATGTATGTAATAACTTTTAAACATTTGCCATTGATCTGACTTTTCAAAATTTTATTCCAGAGGTCTAAACGCCAAACAGAATCAAAAGCTTTCTCAAAATCGAAAAATGCGCAATAAAGCTTTCTATGCTTTTCCGTAAACCGGTTAACCACACCATTTGTTTGGCTTTTGTCAAATTAAATGACCGTCCTAAGTCGGTATCGTAATTGCACTACAATCAAATATTTTTGTAATGTGATATATGTTCTAGTATATTATTTATATTCATGTATTGTATAGCTCTATGGTGACTTCTGCCACATAACTGAGCCAGTAACTCCTCTTTTTTCTTAAATAATTCGATTAAGGCATGTATGGTAAAAACATGGCCAGCGCAAGAATAATATTTACGCAGTCCTGCTTGATTATTAAGTAAAAGTTCGGCTGAATCAGCGTATTTGGTGAGTCTATAATTTGGAATTGAAGTAAATAATTTTCCAATACAACTAAGTAGAGTGATAGGTAGCAGGATTCTTTGGGTCACCTTTGTTTTGTAAATTGATACTATATTACCAGTTAACCACGAGAAAAGCACGATGCCTGTATCAAATATAACATTAAATAATGATAAATACAATGGAAACATATCATCAATTGTAGATTTATTCATTCCATATAAAATCATCACCCATACATTTATTACGTTTTCTTCCATTGACTGTACATAGTTTGAGAGAGTCGGATCTTCCATTTCATCATTGAGGTCTTTGAAAAACTCATATACATTTGTAAATCATTACATCATGGGGTGCAGATGGCTTTGAGGTTTTAGAATTGTTATTAGAACCAGTTATGAACTTATAACCTACTCTGATTTAAAAAAAAAAAAAGACATTTACAAATGGAAATGAAATATCTTAGTTATATTGTAAAGGTTTTTATTTCAGGTATAAATGAGACATCCGTATTAATGAAATTGCAAAGGCATATTTAAACTATTTGAAGGATAGCCTACTAATAATGTTCTCTCTCTCTCTCTCTCTCTCTCTCTCTCTCTCTCTCTCTCTCTCTCTCTCTCTCTTAATGGGGCTATTAATTTGAAATGACTTTTATTGCGTAAGACTACCACAGTCTTTTGCACCCTACCCATTGATAACACATATCGATATACATTTTAAGTGAAAATAATATCCATTCATGCCCTAGATTACCTCAACGGCATACCCTATCCCAGTCTTATGTCTTTATATACCTTTATATAGGAAGTTAAATTTCTCATCACCACCACCCTCCCCCTCTTCCTTTTCCTTTTTATTGTATCATTATTATTTTTTTTAATTATTATTATTTGTGCGGATCCAGCTTTAACAAGAAAGTTTCTGTCTATATTTTCCCCTTTCGTCTAAAGTTACCAGAGCACAATATGAATTGTCAAATAAATTATTTTCCTTTCTATGTTTTTCTCACTTTGTTCTTTTTATCAGCCTACGTTTTTGTCACTGGGTCTTATGACAATGCCTAACCTTATTGTCACTCGGTTCTAATGAACAAACCTAATCTTTTCGTCACTTGGTTCTCATGTCCAAATCTGATCTTTTTGTCACTTGGTTCATGTGGCCTAGTCTTATCTTTTTGTCACTTGGTTCTTGTGGCCTAGTCTTATCTATTTGTCACTTGGTTCTTGTGGTATAGTCTTATCTTTCTGTCACTTGGTTCTTGTGACCTAGTCTGATCTTTTTGTCACTTGGTTCTTGTGACCTAGTCTGATCTTTTTGTAACTTGGTTCTTGTGGCCTAGTCTTATCTTTTTGTCACTTGGTTCTTGTGGCCTAGTATTATCTTTTTGTCACTTGGTTCTTGTGGCCTAGTCTTATCTTTTTGTCACTTGGTTTTTGGGGCCAAGTCTAATCATTTCGTCACTCGGTTCTTGTGGACAAGTCTGATCTTTTTGTCACTTGGTTCTTGTGGCCTAGTCTTATCTTTTTGTCACTTGGTACTTGTGACCTAGTCTGATCTTTTTGTCACTTGGTTCTTGTGACCTAGTCTGATATTTTTGTCACTTGGTTCTTGTGACCTAGTCTGATCTTTTTGTCACTTGGTTCTTGTGGCCTAGTCTTATCTTTTTGTCACTTGGTTCTTGTGGCCTAGTATTATCTTTTTGTCACTTGGTTCTTGTGGCCTAGTATTATCTTTTTGTCACTTGGTTCTTGTGACCTAGTCTGATCTTTTTGTCACTTGGTTCTTGTGGCCTAGTCTTATCTTTTTGTCACTTGGTTCTTGTGGCCTAGTCTTATCTTTTTGTCACTTGGTTCTTGTGACCTAGTCTTATCTTTTTGTCACTTGGTACTTGTGACCTAGTCTTATCTTTTTGTCACTTGGTTCTTGTGGCCTAGTCTTATCTTTTTATCACTTGGTTCTTGTGACCTAGTCTGATCTTTTTGTCACTTGGTACTTGTGGCCTAGTCTTATCTTTTTATCACTTGGTTCTTGTGGACTAGTCTTATCTTTTTGTCATTTGGTTCTTGTGGCCTAGTCTTATCTTTTTGTCACTTGGTTCTTGTGGCCTAGTCTTATCTTTTTGTCACTTGGTTCTTGTGGCCTAGTATTATCCTTTCGTCACTCGGTTCTTGTGGACAAGTCTGATCTTTTTGTCACTTGGTTCTTGTGGCCTAGTCTTATCTTTTTGTCACTTGGTTCTTGTGACCTAGTTTTTCTTTTTGTCACTTGGTTCTTGTGGCCTAGTCTTATCTTTTTATCACTTGGTTCTTGTGGCCTAGTCTTATCTTTTTGTCACTTGGTTCTTGTGACCTAGTCTTATCTTTTTGTCACTTGGTTCTTGTGGCCTAGTCTTATTTTTTTTTATCACTTGGTTCATGTGGCCTAGTCTTATCTTTTTGTCACTTGGTTCATATATGGCCTAATCTTATCTTTTTGTCACTTGGTTCTTGTGGCCTAGTCTGATCTTTTGTCACTCGGTTCTTGCGGCCTAGTCTTATCTTTTTGTCACTCGGTTCTTGTGAACAAGTCTTATCTTTTTGTCACTTGGTTTTTGTGGCCAAGTCTGATCTTTTTGTCACTTGGTTCTTGTGGCCTAGTCTTATCTTTTTGTCACTTGGTTCTTGTGGCCTAGTCTTATCTTTTTGTCACTTGGTTCTTGTGACCTAGTTTTTCTTTTTGTCACTTGGTTCTTGTGGCCTAGTCTTATCTTTTTGTCACTTGGTTCTCGTGGCCTAGTCTTATCTTTTTGTCACTTGGTTCTTGTGACCTAGTCTTATCTTTTTATCACTTGGTTCTTGTGGCCTAGTCTTATTTTTTTTTATCACTTGGTTCATGTGGCCTAGTCTTATCTTTTTGTCACTTGGTTCATATATGGCCTAATCTTATCTTTTTGTCACTTGGTTCTTGTGGCCTAGTCTGATCTTTTGTCACTCGGTTCTTGCGGCCTAGTCTTATCTTTTTGTCACTCGGTTCTTGTGAACAAGTCTTATCTTTTTGTCACTTGGTTTTTGTGGCCAAGTCTGATCTTTTTGTCACTTGGTTCTTGTGGCCTAGTCTTATCTTTTTGTCACTTGGTTCTTGTGGCCTAGTCTTATCTTTTTGTCACTTGGTTCTTGTGACCTAGTTTTTCTTTTTGTCACTTGGTTCTTGTGGCCTAGTCTTATCTTTTTGTCACTTGGTTCTTGTGGCCTAGTCTTATCTTTTTGTCACTTGGTTCTTGTGACCTAGTCTTATCTTTTTATCACTTGGTTCTTGTGGCCTAGTCTTATTTTTTTTTATCACTTGGTTCATGTGGCCTAGTCTTATCTTTTTGTCACTTGGTTCATATATGGCCTAATCTTATCTTTTTGTCACTTGGTTCTTGTGGCCTAGTCTGATCTTTTGTCACTCGGTTCTTGCGGCCTAGTCTTATCTTTTTGTCACTCGGTTCTTGTGAACAAGTCTTATCTTTTTGTCACTTGGTTTTTGTGGCCAAGTCAATTCTTTTTGTCACTTGGTTCTTGTGGCCAAGTTTAATATTTTGTATCCTGGATTGATAATTTTTTTCTGATAAAACAAAATATAGAATTTGTCGAATTCTTATAGCGGTCCTTCCCGTTCTAAAATCGCTAATCCGTCACTGTGTCTACATTCATATTTTTGAGATGGATCCTGATCTACCATTGCTATCTCACCAACTGGCAAAAACGTCCTTCTAAGCCATGCATTATTTCTATTTTGTTAACATATCCTGTGATTATTCACTATAACGAATTTGGCAATAGTATTTAGAGATATATGTGATAATCGCCTATACATCACACCTTTGAGGTCACTAATCTACGATAGATATCAAGCAAACATAATCGAACTTTCAACCTTGCACGCACTATTGTGAAACAGACGTTGTATCTTTACAAATCCCGTCGTTGTCAGTGAGACCATCCTCATTTTGTTGAGAATTTCGCCATGGATTTTTCTCTAAAATGTTTCATTGTGATTTTCGCCAGCGTTTCACTCTTAGGAGTTGTGTGTTCTAGAACTACCGGTAAGTTATGGATGATATAGAGATGTAAGATATGTATCATCGTGTGAAACCCGCGGGATAGATCGTACCCCGTGCGTATCACACGATAGATATGTGTCACATATTTACCACTCGATGTCAAAATTTTGATTATACTATGCACTGAAACCTTCTTGAAAACGGTTGATTTTTCAGCTATATGCTGACGGTAGGGATACTTCATCTATAGTCAGCAGCAATATCCTCTGTATGGGTGAGGAGTGTATATATCCTCCAATTTTGATAAGAATTGTACATGGTGTATGTCGATAGTTGAGGAGTGTATAATGTCCTCCAAGTTTGATAAGAATTGTAGGTGGTGTATGTCGATGATTGAGGTATATATATATATATATATATATATATATATATATATATATATATATATATATATATATATATATATATATATATATATATATATATATATATATATATATATATGTGTATATATATTTATATATATATATATGTATATATATATATTTATATATATATATATATAGATGGTGTATTTGTTGATGTTTGAGGAGTGCATATAATATTTTCAAGATTTGATAAGAATTGTAGATGGTGTATGTTGATAGGTGAGGAGTATATATAATGTTCTCCAAGTTTTGTAAGAATAGTAGATGGTGTATGTTGATGGTTGAAGGCTGTATATAATATCATCAAAGTTTGATGGGAATTGTAGTTGGTTAGGAGTGTTTACCTCATATCACGACATGAAAGCAGGAGGTAATTAAGCTCTTAAATATAGCGGTGCAATTCGTTTGGTGTATGTAGAGCTTAGTTTAATCGCACCATACATACTCATAAATTACAAAACTATGATAACTGGAATACTGAACCATACCATTCTATGTAATTATTCGATGTAGTATAATTCCCATTTTATATTGTAGGAGCCATCTCGGAAGCGACAACTGCAAACACCAGTATGACCACAGATATGCTTAGCACGGGAACCAGTATCTCTAATACATCTCAACAAAGTACTGATTCTACAATTCCTTACACAACTGCGCCAATAAACTCAAGCTCAATGTCAGTTCCTTACACAACCACGCCAACAAACTCAAGCTCAATGTCACCAATGACAACAAGCAATTCATCAGAACCCATGCCAACAGGACCGTCCAATATAACAACGGAACCATCTGTAGTGACAACAAATGGCAAGAACACTCATTCAACGTCAAAAGCGTCCAGTCAACCTGTACCACAAACGACAAAATCGCCATCTACTGGATTCGATGGGGCTTCTTTCGGTGGAGGGATTGCTTTAGGCCTTGGTCTGACATTGATAATCATTGGACTGATCTATTGTTTAAAATTTAGGAATCGCAATTCGTATTCGCAATACTAAATACTTACAAATAAAAAAATTATTTTCGTATACTGTATGTTTAGTACCTTTATATGAGTAAAATATTTACGCATTAAATTTATTTTTTGATTACTTTCCATTGTTTGTGTCTTTTGTCTGAAATTATGAAATTTTCCAGAGTAAACCCAGTTATATCGCATGAAACTAGTGTTTTTCACTTATCATCGGTCAAATCCGACAAACAAATACAAATGTTGTTACTATGTTAAACCTGCTCTCTCTCCTTCTCTCTCTCTCTCTCTCTCTCTCTCTCTCTCTCTCTCTCATTTTCTATTGACACAATCTATATTTACTAGTACTTTGCTAGTGCGTATTTGTTTCTGTGGGGAAATTAGCTATTGTACAGGACTTGTACAGTTTGCCTCTATCTACAGCACTTAAGAGTGTTTTGTAGCTTCCTGAAAATAAAGATTACACTTTAGAAAGTTTTCAATCTTTATTTCTCTACGACACAACTGCAAGTGACAATAATAAGAATGATTATACAATATGATAATAAAATTATATAATATAATAATAATAGTAAAGCAAAATATCTACAAAGTTGTATTAAAAAAGAAAATGAGCGCCAATGACACCTTATCAAACCGGTCGCCTAGCAACATCGGCAACTATAAAAATATAATACTTTAACGTTCTCAAGATCAACTTCAAAACAAAATGATCAACAAAAGTGCAAGAGAAAAGTTTAAAATACTTAGAATTCATACCTGAAAATAAAGATTACACTTTAGAAAGTTTTCAATCTTTATTTCTCTACGACACAACTGCAAGTGACCGATGCTTTGACCAACACACGGTCCTTCCAATGTGCCACACCAATTTCAGGCATTGACCAATGGTTTACAAAAAATGCTATATTGACACGATTTTGCAATTTGCAATCGACCAATTATTTTTAAGATTCAACTAAGAAGTTAAAAGAATATACCGCAACCATAAAATTGACTTCTGACACTTTAACACGTTGACACCTCTGGCCAAATTAACTTAAGGCGCATGAATTACATGTTTACTTGCCTTTTAGCGAACGATTTATATGATTTAACACCCTATCCTACACCTAGTCCGTTTTAACGGAAACTCATAATTACAAAATTAACAATATATATTTGACCATATTGCCACAGACACTTTTATATATACACGGCAATGATGCAGTAAAACATTGCAACTTCTATTTTAGATAAAATACCCATTCTAACTAATTTCGGCAAAAATAATGAATTGGATTCGGCCTTTGTATTCTCCATAAAATGCTGAATATTTTGATACTAAACACGACACACTTATTGTTAAATTTGATAAAATTTTTAATATGCGCAAAGGCATAAGGTTAGGAATTTTCTCATAAAGTTTTTGAAAAAAAAAGGAAAAGAAAAACGATGAAAGTCGTAACCTTAAAATGAAAAATCAAAGTTACGATTATGAATATAATGACTGAACCTTTTAATAAGTATAACATTTCAATTGTATTGAAATTATTAAATGTGTGTGTCCTATGACTTATTTGTAATTTGTGAAATTAAAACAAGCATAAATGACTATAATTCTCCCTCACTACAATTGCTTTCGACCTCGAAAGTACAATTTAAGGAAAAATGGATATGTTTTCCATGGTGACTTCTGCCACATAACTGAGCCGGTAACTCCTCTTTTTTCTTCCATAACAAGTATGAACAATTAATAATATATACTTTTCATCCATGCATACTAGAAATATATGAGAGATTTGAAGGATGTATAAGCAATTATGAAAATAACAATACTATAAATACATTTAGAATCATACGGTATATACATCATGTATATTACATATTGACACGGTCAGTACATTCGTTATTCACTGGTATATGTCCACGGTATTTGATGAACACACGGTTTCTTTGTTAACACATGGCATTTTCACGAACATACGATATTGGATGAACCCTTGGCATAGAACACACACACGTAGTATGGAATGATATAATATACATAAACACACAATATCTAGATGTAGGTCTGTGGTCACCACACCCTAATAAGCCTAACTAAAAAAAGATATTATTGTTCTTAAATCACTTATCATTTAATGAATAAGCATATCCATCATGAATGATTAACGCATAGGCAAAATACGGTTGTTTGATGTTTCTTTTGACTCTAAAATATGTACAAAGATTCAAAGTAATGGTACCTGATACTGAGATAGTAGAATCAGTGCGTTTATCAGTTACTGTAAATGGTGCCCAAAGAATGTTTAATTCGAAGGAAGGAAAATCGGCCAAAAATACATCTCTAATATGCGGTTTGGAAATTTTGTAGTTGGATGGGCACAGCGATAGAGGTAGAATAGGCACAATTGCGCAATCATCCCCTGTTGTTAATTCGAGAGCAAGGAATGTACACTTCTTATTTTTAGATTTGCACATCAGTATCAGTACAATGAGTATCATAACGAAAACCATGACGCCTACAATAACAGATGCGTGCATCCAAGAGAATTCGGATAAAATTGAGTCAATAAATGGGGTAGGAGTAGTTGGTGATTCAACCTTGAATACGAAAGACGGTACCGTGGAAGAAACGGAACTTTTAACTTCTTGCAATACTAACATTGCGGTTGCCAGCTTTCTCATCTTGCAAAACATTAACAATGAAATAATAATGGATACAACAGCAATTCCTAAAGATGAAAACGCTAAAACTGAATTAGAGTCTGGCCACGTTTGAGGAATTTCTATCAAACCATCTGCCAAAGGTTCGGCTAAATTATGAAAGACTTTTTGATCTTTCTTTACTACATTGGCAATTTTGTCAAATTGAGATGGTCTTTGCGATCATTTGCCAAAACACTAGAGAATGTATGATTGTAAAACTGAAATTGTGGTAAGGTGAAATTGATTGGGGTAGGAAACCTTGTGTCTCCAAATATAGAGTTTAATTGACTATCATCAAAGAATTGCTGAAGTAATGCTAAATTTACAGGATGTACCACCGTTATGGTACTAGAGCTATTATAACATGACACTAATCTAGGTGAAAAATACAACGAATCCGTAGATAATGAACATCTACATGGAATATTCACTATACAAAATACACATCCTGGTACTATTTCCTTTTCATCGATACAATCTAGCACTAAGTTTTTGCTATTGTATACCAAAGCTGTAGTTGGCGACAATTCAATAATATTAGGCTTAAGCAAATTCTGTGTGAATCTAAAATTGCACAAATCTTGAATCTGGCGACCATTATTAGAGAACAAAGCCATAGTGCAATCAGGGACTGTGATAGGTGCTAGTGCAAGGTTAATGTCACAATGCATGATAGAGTCATGTTGACAATTTAGTAAGTCTCTAGAAGACAAAGGGAGGAACAGATCATGGTGCGGGGTGATAGCAAAATAGTCAGGCAAAGATAGCAGCTGGGTTGCATGCTGTGAAGTAGTTGAATTTTGGTGAACAGGCACAGGGAGGGAAATGACCTTATACAAGTGCAAAGGATGTTGCAGGGAGGATAAGGGAAATTTAAGTGTAACATACAAGGATGAGTGATTACGTGCATAAACAAATTTACCATGAGAGTAGTAATAAGTGGGATCTGGATGAGTAAGGTAGAATTGTGAGTAGTTTTTCCGCATGCGCATCTTTATAGTGCGCAACACATGAGAAAGTGTTTGTTTGTTAATAAGCTGTGTTTTTTTATGCTTGTTTTAATTTCACAAATTACAAACAAGTCATAGGACACTACTTTGAATTGAACTGATTTAATTGCTTATCAGATATATCCTGTTGTAATCTCTCATACAGATACGATGCCCATACATCAGATACATTGATCTGCTAACACTGGTAATATCGAATGCAGTTCCGTATTATTGCAGTTCACCGTGTCGTCTTATTCGTAGACCATACCCCAACCGGAAAAGTTTTTTTAAGTGTCTATACCTTGATTGGACCTTATAGTTTAAGTCAAAAGCTCAAATTTATTCCTAGACACATATAGGAGTGCTTAGCATCGTGGGGTTTTGAACTTAATCATAAAACATACAAATATGCATAAGATATATTTGTCACTTACTTTTTTATTGTGATCTCATATATACTCAGTATACACTATATTGTTGTCAGTAAGTTTGATGTTCATATCAAAGGGAGGCGTTTTCTCAGAAATGAATTGACCTTTACTAAAGGTCAAGTGGATAAATATCATGAAAGTATCATTCAAAATTAAAGGTTATCTGATGCTCAAATGTTATCTGGATATTTTCAGGTGACACTGAACGTGTTTATAGGGTAGAAACATTTAGATTTTAAGTGAATGCATGAAATCTCACTGTACCAAAAACTGACCTGCTAATAGGGGAAAGCAATTTATGCATATTGCAATACCAACATTAATTTGTACAAAAATATTGTCTACCAGACAACAGGAGCAGTAATTCTCCCATCCCTAGCGATTGGTACAGTTTATTTCCCAAGGAAGTGATACATTATCGGATCTAAAAATGCAGGAATGTACCCTAATATCTAGTTCCGATTTCTCCAAATTTTTTTTCGCCACAGACATACTGCTGTCTTGGGCGTTGGTGTTTTAAAACATATCTGGTTTAATTGATGGGCTTTGGGGTTTTTTCATGCTTTTAAATAGCAACCCTGTCCATTTCGTCAAAGAAAAAAATAATAGAAAGAAAACCACATCTTATAATTCTTAAAGTTTTTCTCCAAACTAGGTACATGTCACATAATCTGCCTCAGTCACATGATAAGTTTAATCATAGAAATGATATAGGATGTGAGATAGTATGCATTTAGTCGTGACGTATCACGACATACATTACACACGATAAAGGACATTGTGGATGAAAAGTCGTAAGAACACTGAATGTTCAACTTTTAATTTTCATCCATCGCTATATGACTACAGAATGGTTGGTCTTCTACTGTTTGCTATAATTACAACATCTGCTGTTAGTGCACGTAAGTTGTTATCTTTGTACATCTTTTAAACTCGGTAGTAAGTCAGTTCTGCGTTTTATGATATTGAAATTTGTATACACCAGAGACATTTATACACACTGTATATATGTTTCTGGTATACATGGAGTGTTGTAAATGAATACTTTGTAATAACTGTCTTTCAGTATTACTATATTTCGTTTACAGAGAACAGTTCGACAGAAATATCAACAGCTCCTTGGTCAAACTTTTCAACTTTTTTACCTAGCAATGAATCCTCGACTGTAACACAGGACTGGACATCAGTTACAGACCAAAACGTGTCTTCGCAGACAACGCAAACTAAGCCGTGGACATCGCAGTATAGTGAATCCTCGACTGTAACACAGGACTGGACATCAGTTACAGACCAAAACGTGTCTTCGCAGACAACGCAAACTAAGCCGTGGACATCGCAGTCATCTATACAACCGTCAAATAAGTCCACTACAACGCCTACTCCCGCACCTCCCCGCACCACAAAACCAGGACGGTCATTCGACAGCGCTTCCTTTGGCGGGGGCATCGGTCTTGGCGTAGGCATTGTAGTCATCGTCTTGGTAGTAGTTGTTTGTGTGAAAGCGCGAAAAAGCAACGTGTCTTATGAAGAATTATAGATCTAGAACACGAGTCTCCTTATAAAAAGATTTCTAAATAATGTGTCCGCGTGTACAGTCATATAACAGATAAGATAGCGTTTATTGACCGAATTCATCGGGTATTCAGATAGTAACTTGTATGACATTTACTGATATTCATATTTATACCCACATAAACAACGGGAAAGTAATATGTGACCAAAAATAACCTTTACATACCAGGTGTACTGTCTGAATGCATTGCTGTACAGTCTCGGTGCATGATGTTTGATATACATGTATTAAGGATGGAGCTGTTAGTGACGGTTTTTTTGTAACTTATGTATATATTTTCTATATCTATTACATAATGTAGAGTGTCTTTTGTATACAATCAGCAAGATAGCATATTGTAATGCATATTCAATTTTCAAATCAATCTTTTAGAAAAAGGTTTGATGTAATATTAAAGATCAAAAAGTTCAAGGTAGAAGATGATCTAAGGACATAATTGATTGACTTTACAAGGTATGTTACTTTAAGTATCTCGGTGTACTTCGTAAGTCTGTAACACACAACATGTCATTTTATTTCCTGAGGAACTTCAAATAAACTTTGTATTTCCTGTATTGTGTAAAAATTACTCAAACTAAATAGTTTTAAACATCCTGAACGTTTGATTTGTACTTGAATGTACATATCTTATTTTTCCCGGGAAATCCGGAATTTCAGTTCTAAAGTCTGGAAAATCCATTCCCAAAATATCATATACCGGAGTCTTGTTAAAAACATAAACTTCTCTTGTAAATAGTTATATATCAGTTTTACTTAATTTCGTTTGAAAAAAAACAACAACTGGACGATGCCATTGGACATAGAATGACAGTTCACTAGCAGCAGATTGGACGATGCCATTGGACATAGAATGACAGTTTATTAACAGCAGATTGGACGATATCATTGGACATAGAATGACAGTTCACTAGCAGCAGATTGGACGATGCCATTGGACATAGAATGACAGTTCATTAACAGCAGATTGGACGATATCATTGGACATAGAATGACAGTTCACTAGCAGCAGATTGGACGATGCCATTGGACATAGAATGACAGTTCATTAACAGCAGATTGGACGATATCATTGGACATAGAATGACAGTTCACTAGCAGCAGATTGGACGATGCCATTGGACATAGAATGACAGTTCATTTATGATTAACAGCAGACTGGACGATATCATTGGACATAGAATGACAGTTCACTAGCAGCAGATTGGACGATGCCATTGGACATAGAATGACAGTTCATTAACAGCAGATTGGACGATATCATTGGACATAGAATGACAGTTCACTAGCAGCAGATTGGACGATGCCATCGGACATAGAATGACAGTTCATTAACAGCAGATTGGACGATGCAGTTGGACATAGAATGACAGTTCATTACCAGCAGATTGGACGATGCCATTGGACATAGAATGACAGTTCATTAACAGCAGATTGGACATTACCATTTGACATATATCGAAACAAACAACTACCATTTGACATATATCGACACAAACAACAGATTCTAGAACCAGAATGTCTATGCATACATGTTAACTGACATTTTAGAAAATGTGCGAGTAGTATTTTCTCCATTGCAGTAATGTTCTTTTATATGAATTCAACAGACTTTAACCGTTGTTCCTGCGTATATCCTACAAGATTCTAAAACTGCAATGCATCAGAATAGAAACTGCCATTTCTAATGAAGTGTATACCTGAGTCACCATATGAAAACGAAGATATGTTTTATAATGAAAGACCATAAGAAAAACACCAATGGGATAATTCAGTTCACAGCATTTGCTATATTTGCAATTCTTTCAAGACTATTGAATAGCTATATTCCTTTTTCCATTCTGGGTCCGCGAGGCTCCCAGTAACTGAAAGTCCTCGGAAACCAGTAGCTGGTGTTTCGTCCGTATTTCAGCTTCCCGAGGTCTCGTGCCACCAGTAACTGAAAGTCCTCGCTTTTCCAGAGTCTGATGGCTCGACCGTGTCCCGACTTCCCAAAGTCTCGTGCCACCAGCAACTGAATGTCCACGGAATTCATAGTCTGGTGGCTCGTCCGTGCCCCGACTTCCCGAGGTGATTGAAATATCCCGGCCAGGGTGGTTTCAGAGGTTTGGTGGTTCTTCTGTGTCCCGACAGTCCGTGGTCTCGTACCATCAGTGACTGAAAGACCCGAGGATCTAGAGACATGACTCGTCCGTTATTTTCGACGTCTAGTCTATAGGCTGATGACTTGTCCGTGCCCCGACTTCCCAAAGTCTCGTACCAGCAGTGACTAAAAGACCTCGGGATCTAAAGGTCGGTGACTCGTCAGTGTCTCGACTTCCTGCGATCTAGTACCACAACAGACGGGATTTGTAAATGATTCTTCGCTACTTTGAAAACCTCCTTATATACCGGATTATTTCAGTGCAGTACTCAGATGTATGTATGTACACTAAGCATAAGTAATATTTGTAAGATATGCAAATGGTTTCATGTTAACAAAAAATCGAACAGATTAAGTAAAGAAAGCCAGAGACACACATTTGTATATATGTCTCTGAGAAAACTTATCAGTGAAATGTTTTCAGACTTTATAAAGTTGACAGCAAGGTAGAGCATACATGTACTGTACACTGTACAGGTCTTGTCATTCCAATGGTTGATATTCGTTACACCCACTCCTCCTTTGAAAATAGTATCAATCTCAATAATCACCTTCGTAAGTACCTTTTCGTACTTTGATCGTATTTCCGCCCCTTTAGCCCAAGTAAAGTAAATGATAACAGTAATTTTGAAAACTTCGGGCTCAATATGAATTAATATGCAGTTTCAGTAGGTCATATGACGTACAGAGCAGCAAGGAAATCGAAAGCAATCGACAGAGGAGGTGTTTCGTGGCTATTATTCCCGATAACAACGATGTTTAGTGAAAATATATTTGTTCCAACTGTAGTTTTTACAGTTGCTTTTCTTTTACTGTTTGTTCCAGGAGGGCACAGCGATACCGAAGCCGAAGGTTTGTTTTTCGCTAAATCTTCACCCCGTTCACTTGAATTCGGAAAAAAACCCTAAGATAAGAAAAATATGTTAAACTTATGTGAGATTTGCGTAATTTCTATAAAATGTAGGTTAAAACCCCCATCACCCTGGATAAAAACCTCCCCAGATGAGCTTCTGGATCCGCCACTGAAATGGGTAGCTTTTTACAACGTATCTACATTTCACTCGATTAGTGAATACCGCAAAGGAGAACTCGTGCTTTGCTATAAAAATCGGCATGGCTCAATTGGTAGACCGCTCATCTAGCGACTGAGAGGGTTCGAGCCCCGCTGCAGTCATTCAGGTGTCGGTCTTCGGATGAGACAGTAAAAACCGATGCCCCAGACTGCGGTAGATGTGGCAAGTTTAAGAACTTTCACTGCTTCGGGTGGGTCCGTTGCAAAGGTAAAAAATTTGTGTAACTTGCATCCGTCATCAAATACATGCAATAATCATGGTGTGACGTAAACAGGAAAGCAATAATCAATCAATCAACAATCATGATATTGTTGCAATCATTGGGTAGATTTCACTTAAGGAATGTACATTTTCCATATTTTACACGTGAAAAAAAATAATGTGACCACACATTTGATAAAACGTGTAAAGAGTAATTTGTACATGTAATTTATTGTATTTAACATGTGTAATTATACTTATATAATGATTAAATCACGTTATCATACGATTTAATAAATTGAAAATGCATTCCTTGCAATCTGATTAAAACCATATCTTTATTCCGCTTCTCTATTTGTCCCATTGCGGATAAATGGGACAAATAGTGAAGCGGAATAAAGATATGGTTTTAATCAGATTGCATTCCTTGTATTAAGGCTTCACGTGCATATACATATGTTCTTGTCAATTAACTCTATATACATCTGTAAGTTTTATAACATTTCTGTTACTAGTGTTGTCTTGCCATGACCACGACCATGACCTCGTTGCTTGTTGGTTTCCTTGGTTTTGGCGAGGGCCTTTTCTGCTCGCTTTCTTTCTCTTATAATTCTCTTTTCCTCTTTTATTTTGGTTTGTTTCATTTTTAGTTCCGATGCAATTTTTTTCTGATTAAAAATCTCATCTGCAGTAATGACAAAATACTCTATTTCTCATTTTTTCTTGGATGGTTTTGGAAGAGGAAATATATCATTTGCTATGGATGTTGCTGGAATAGGTGTAGAGGTACATGTAGAAGCTGATGAGGTGGCAGATTGATGTAATGGAACATTTGCAGAGAAATCTAAGAGATCTGTTTCAGAGACAGGGGGAGTTATGTGATTGAGTGAAGGGATGACTGTTACGTTGTTATTGTTGATTAAGTTTTGTGTATAATACTTCCAACTTTGGAAAACTGGATCTTTGTTTAATTTAGTGTTACATCCAGAAATAAGGGTGGCGTGATACTGCAACTTTTGCTCTGAGGTTAGAGTGTTATCTATAACTTTGATTGCTTCTTTTGTGGTACATTTTGCATTATCCACTGATGTGACTTCAGGAAAGCTGGAATCGAATAACAATCCATCATACGGGTCATATGTAACTGGAAGAGTAAACTCGCCTTCTAGATTTAATGGAATTGATAGTGTCACTGATGATACATGATTAGAATAAGGATTCAAGGAAATCTCATTGACAGATTCGTCTGCGACGCTATCAGTTCCTTGACATCTAGAAAGCAAGTTCACTCCTTCGACGATGATGGGTGAACTCGACACAAGTGACTCGTTAACTGATGCATCAGATGGAGACTCGGTCTGTGATGGTTGAGCCGAGGAAGCGTGGACGGCATTACTAATGGTGTTTGTCTGTGTTGTTGACCCAACAACGTCAATCCCCGTTTCTACATTATCACAAGGTCTGGAATCATTTAATTCGTTAGGTGCGTACGCCTCATCGGGAATAGCATCGGGATTGAATGGATAGATACCAGTAGAAACGAATCCATTTCTAATTGTTGTAGGTGTGAGGGCTAATTTCCAAGCAATGCTAAACAGTTTAAGAAATTGTTTGTGACCCACTGCAACCCCAGTTCCCTTTATGAAGTTATCCAATGTTGTATTCCAGTGACTTTTAAGTGATTTAAAAACGGTCCTATCAAACGGTTGAATCCAGTTACTTGTATGGCTTGGCAGCTCAACAATTATGATATCGTTCTTCTTTGCTAGTTGTACAAATTCAACGTTATTGTGGGACCCATGTCCATCGCATATGAGTAATTGCGGTCTAGTTGACCCCAAATTTTTTTCAGGAATGTCTCCGTAAACCATAGTTTCGCAATCCCATCCTTCGTCCAGCCTGACTTGGACACGGAGAAGTTTGCCCCCTTAATTGATTAACCTTCCTCCATTGTTGATTCAAGGTCTTAACCTTCCAGCTTCCTTTGCGATTTTCCTGGGATAATGAAATGTGGAGGAAGGTAGTTTCCAAGGGCATTTCCGCATGCTATTATGGTGATAAGTTCGCATGAGGTTGAAGTTTTACCATGAATTGCTTTTGCACCCTTTTTTGCCAACACTTTACTGGGCTTGTGTGTGACACTTATGCCGGTTTCGTCCATGTTCCATATTCTTGATGGTTCGTCTTTAAAATTTGGTGACATGGCAACCTTTCCCAGCTCTTCAAAAAAGCGGGCTATGCGCTGACGGGACATAGCATCGTGTCGGACGGTTCCAGTGGGTTCCGGAGAGCGTAAAGAAAATTGATTATTTCTTTCTTTAAATCTATGCCACCACATGTCCGAGGGTTTGCCTTTCTTGAATTTTAATCCTTTTGATTCCCCCATGGCTCCGGCAAACCTCATAAAATTAGATTTGCTGAATCCGATACCCATTTCAGATCTTTTGATGGCGCATTCAACCATTTCCTTTTCATCATCATTATTAAATGCTGAATGCCTTCCCCATTTACTTCCTTCTTGTACTTTACCGATCACACGATCATTCAAAGAAGACTTGGGTACCAAGTACTTGTTGGCAGCTCGTCTTATAGAAATATTATTATTTCTAACGTCGGCAACTGCCGCTGACATGGCGTCCTTGGTGTATGACTTAGGCATCAGTCTAAAAAACAAATGACAAGAAACATTTATTAAAACTAAGATACTAACTTTAATTAAAATTCAATTACCCAGATCGCAGAGAGAGAGGGTCGGTACTGAATAGTAGATATATTTCAATCTTAATTTAATAAATGATTCTTTCAGTGTTCTGTTATATTCTGAATAGATTGAATATGACTGTCATTGCATTTAAATCCAATAGAGATATTCTGCATAGGCCCTTTCTTTTTTTAGAATTTTGACACAGGTTGCTTGGCTCTTATGTAGCATGGCCCTACAATTAACCCCTCACGGAACAGTTTGTGCAGTATCAAGCTATCCTCCCATCTCAGATATGCTACCCGTCTAGTAAGTTCTTTATCTGCAAACACTCCAATATCGCTTTTATCTTTTGGGTTTTCTTCTTCCCATTTACAGTAGTGAACTACATCCACTGGCATTTCATGGGGGCCCCAGTGATGCATTCCAACGGCATAGATATTTCTGAGGATTACGTTTTTCATGATACTGCAAAGGATAAAAAACAAATTTTGCAATTCTACCTATTTGGTTTCAAAGTTTAGTTCTTTACATATAGAACCATCATATAGGAGGGGAGGACAGGGGGTACCCCTGCCGTCCCTTGCCTCCCCATCACACCATATTGCGGTGCAATTATTTTTGTCGTTTTTTTTCTAAGGAAGTATAAGGCCCTTCCCCACAAAATATTTGCCCCTCCCACCCATCGCCTCAGCTATTTTTTTTATTTACATAATGTATTTGACCTGCACCCTATCCCTACAAGTTACACTTGAATAGAATTATTTGTTGACAAAACAAAGTAATTTAGAAAAATTTGGTTAAAAAATCAAAATAAGTGATAAGAGAAAAAAATAAAACATTATTCTCTCAACGATCTGGATGAATTATTGTTTTTCGAAATCATTGATATTGAGTCGGACAGTGTCCGACTTAAAATCAAATTGACGATTTTTACTGTCCGACTTTATATCAAATTAACCATATGCATTTGATCTTGAAATATTTAGATCAACAACACATTTATACTCAATTTTGCATATTTTTTTAATTAAATACATTTAAAATTTTCTTTCAGCCATTTTTTACCATTGAAACAATCAGTGTTACAAAGCTGCAGCAATGTCAACACGTTATGATTTGTAAAAACTTACCTAATCGTTGTTCAAAATTTCCCTGGTTTTTTACTTCGCAAGGTCAAAGGTCTAAGAGACTGGAAACTCGCAAGTTGGAAAAGAAAGACAACTCTTATAAAACAAGGATATTCTTTATTATTTTGTACGAAGACAACAAAGCTGTCATGAAAATAAATTGCATTAAAATGGGTTTGAAATGTCCGACATTAGATCGTGTCCAACTTTCAATCAGTTTACCCTATCACCAAAAATAATAGAGCTCTAATACAGTATATTCTTGAAGTCGGACTGGTCTCATGACCTAATTTGCATCATATTTGTTGGGGGATAAATCTTGGGATTTATCATCGCTGTCTACGAATAATCCGATATTTTGAAACTGAGGTTGGGTATATGTTCATATCGGGGTATATACCCAGATCGAGGTAAAATACCCTAATCGGGATATCAAAATTCTTATCAAAAAATTGATTACTTCTAAATTTCAAAGATGTAATTACAGGTCGCATTATATCGCTAAAGTGGAAGAACTTTTATATAAACACTTCTGTTCTAATCTTTTCCAGATCTGAGAAACAGAATGTGATACCACTAGAGATTTTTGACATTCATTCTCTCAGATCTGGTAAGGATTACAGCAGGAGGCCTTATATAAAAGTTCTCCAATTTTAGTGATGTGATGCGACCTGTAATTTACTAATTATTTATTTGAAATTTTGAAGTAATATTACTTTTGATTAGAATTTTGATATCCCTATTAGGGTATTTTACCTCGATCAGGGTATATACCCCAATTTGAACCTATACCCAACCTGATAAACTTCTAAGAAGAACAGAGAGTCAATCGTCGTGAGATTCCTCAATGACTTTCAAAAGTTTTAAGACTCATTTAGCACTTGTGCTCAAAATATAGTTAAGCAAAGTTGCATTACAGTCTATGATAAACACCGAGTATATCACCCAGGTCATCCTCGGAATGTTTCGGGGTTTATCTTCATTTAGATCTTAGTGTGATGTCACGCTGACTTTGAGAATAGGCAAAATTTTGGAGTATCCCTGTATGAAAGTTACAGCCAGCCTTGCAGTTGCATTGGAAAAAGTAAAAAGAGAAAAGAGTGTAGTTTACTGTTAACAGTTTATCACTTTCTATTGATTGATCATCGCCTTGGGATTTCTTTTGAGACTTCTACTGTATATTATTCTAATTCTTGTTGATGGCCTTCAACAGGTCGGACTAGTTAAGGACAACCTCTTATTTTGAGAGATAATCACTCAAATGGGGAGAGACATAGACTACTTTCAGAGACTGGAAACTCCTTCTTGGCTCTTGGTAAAATACTGGAGTGTGCAACCTGTCTGAGTAGCCCGGATGTAAACAACGGCTGTCCGCCATATGGTAACATCTCGATAGTCCGACGGTTCGATAGTCCGACGGTCGGATAGTCCGACGGATTGATAGTCCAACGGTCTAATAGTCTAAAGAGGTTTTCATGTAACCCACAATCGCGCCATCGTATCCTCTAATTGAAGGGTGGTTGGACGATTACGATGACGCGAATGCAAAATGATAATGACGATGGCGGGATTATCTACCGTGTCATTCTTCCATCGCACGATTAGTACTTTCACCTGAATTCTTGTTACAAGGGACAAATGTACAGGTGCCTTAAAATACATGTAGAAGGCAGGTAATGGCGATGATATGATAGATCATAACGCTATGGTCATTGTGCCATCACAGTATTGCCCTGTCCTCATTGCTCTTCAAGTCCATGATGCGATGGCACAATTTTGAGAGCTACTTGCCTATAGAATCATGAAGAAGTGTTGTTGATTTTGGTTCCATTAATGAAGTCAAACTTGACGTTTGTTTGATGTATTCATGAGGGGCCAGGGCTGAGGTCACAGGAAGTTAATCTCGGCCTTTGTCTCAGCCCAAGGGGACGGTATCGGTCTGAGCTCATACAGCGAGGGCTGATACTGGACTGAGGGCTGAAACCAGGGCTGAGATTAATAGGATCTAACACCATGTTTCGGGAGGGACAAAGAAATAACAATCTGAGTGCCCATGCCTATTGATATCCATGACGAGGCTTGCCGTAATAGTTAGCTTATTAAACAAGAATTCATAGTTAATATTTATAATTATGGTCATGGTGCACACACGACGATTTTAGACTAATCCGCTGACAGAAGTACACAACATGCACTTATTTGAACATGTAGATGCACACCGCATGTTAATACTTGTTACACAGTGATCTTGTACGCTAGTGTTGATTGTAATAATTTATGACGATATTGAAGTTGTATCCGTGAATTGATGTGTTACAGATGATATTGTGTATTGAATTTCTAGTATTAATGCTTTGGAAAAATTCATATTGATATGTACAATACTCTCTGAGACTGCCGACGAGGACATGAAGCTGATGAGGTAAGAACATTTGAAGAACTTTTTGCATTCAATGGCAATGACCTAGATAATAGAGATGACATAGTGTATTGCTAATGATTGCTGAGGGCCCTGTAGTTGTTTAATGAAGCAGGATTTTTGTGCCCAGTGGCATGTTCTGCCTGTGTGTCTGATATATTATTGTCTAGAAGTTTTTGGCATAGATGCTCCCTAGTGGAAGTTGACGAACTACTTCTAAAATCTCTGTGTGTGCGACATGACTAGATCAATATTTATAAAAATATACACTTTGAATACCTGAATGAGCTAACTAAGACCGAAGTGTGTAACTGACTTTCTAAAGAGTAGTTTGTCAACTTTTGGTTTAAGCCACGCCCACAAGGATGAAATAACAGAGGATGAGATAGAAATCTTTTCCTTGGAAAAAATGATGATTCTCCTGTCCGAAATGTGAGAACACATTTACCATGTAATGTTGTTTATGTATCATATACCTAGTACTGTATTTGCCCGAAAACACTGTTTTACTACTGTGTGGAACAATCACTGGCAGTGTTGCCTGTCCCACAAAGCAGGGCTGAGATCACACAAGACCAGGGCTGAGATCACAGGAAGTTGATCTCAGCCCTTGTCTCAGCCCTGGTCTCAGGCCCTTTTAACGTCATAGATGTACACAATAAAATGACGTCAGTTTGGAGCGCTGACGTCAAAGTAGTGCAGTCTAGTTTACGCTGTAGACTAGGTTGTTTTATATATGTTTATGCTGTGGACTGAGTTGTCCACCAGTATAGAAAGCATCGTCAATAAAAGCGTTGTTTAGATATATGATACGAACAACATTACATTGTAAATGTGATCTCAGCGTGTATTTGCGACAGTATAATGATACAATTTATACCAGCAAATCGTTCAAGCAGAAATATTGACTGATTGATTGATTTTTGTTTTACGTCACACCACGAATATTTCACGTATATGGTGACGGCATCTGCCTGATGGGAGGCATACAAATTTTGGCCTTTGCCACGGACCCACCCAAAGCAGTGAGGGATCTTTAACGTGCCATGCATACCACGACACGGGGCCTTGGTTTTTACTGTCTCATCCGAAAGATAGGACACCGGCATGACCAGAGCGGGACTCTAACCCCAGCCTCCCGATCAGGAATCTGGCGCGATACCACTAGGCCATGCCGGCTGTCAAGTAGAAATATGTTATCCCTAATCTAATTCACTCTCCTGAAACGCATTTTGAAATAAATTTCATTACGATAAGTTTCATTATGCGCCTGGGGGGGTAGGGGCACAAATTTCATTACGCGCCTGGGGGGGTAGGGGCACAAATTCCCTTGGACTTCAATAGATGGACCATGTACAACACGCATGCTCTTATCGACGATTGGAGGTTTGAGATCATAAAAACACATTAGTTTCACAAACTGGCTTCCGTAGTAAATCATACAGTTTCATGTTAAACAAACTGATACACGATATTAAAACATTTTGACAAAGTCTTCCAAAATCATACACGTAATCTCATGACTTGCAAGTAGAGTAAAACACAATCCTGTCTAGGGGGAGGCCATTAATTAACGAGGGAAATCACTTTTTAACGTTGAAAATCGACCCTCAATCCGTTGAAAAATGACCCGGGAGTCATTTTTCAACAGGGGTCACTTTTTAATGTATGTTACATTGGCAGACCATGAGCAGGTGTGCCTCTGATGGTAAAAAGGTTAAAGATGTCTTTAGGTATCAAGATCCTTGTCGTGGATAGACTTTGCATGATTGGATAACAAATGAAGTCAGGATCCTGCTCACAAGAGAGCCCTAAACATGTGCTAATGTCACTATCCATGCATCAAAATGTCCCAAAACCTGTTATATATATAAAAGTACATGCATTGTTCTTATACATTTACCATAATAAATTAGAAAACGTTTGTGCAAGGAATACATTTCTCATGATTTTTTTTTTTTGTTTTTTTTTTTAGCTCTACTGGTCTCGACCAGTCGAGCTCATGCGATGGTCCTTCGTCCGTCCGTAAACAATTTATTTGTTCCCTCTTCTTCTCTGAAGGTATATGTCCCAGAGACTTAATTATGGTTTCATCTTGTTCGATTGGTGGTCTAGTTGTGCATGTGCAATTTTGGTCCAGTTCGGACCCCCTGATGGTCTTGTTCCATCTTCTTCTCTAAAGGTATTTGCCTCAGAGACTTAATTATTGTCTCCTCTTGTAAAGTAGATGGTCTAGTTATGCATGTGCCATTTTGGTCCGGTCCGGACCACTTGGGGTCCTAACAAAGGGGCGTGGTCCCAAAATTTTGTTCCCTCTTGTTCTCTGAAGGTATATGTTTCAGAGAGCTAATTAGGGTCTGATCTTGCTGGGTAGACGGTCTAGTTGTGCATGTGCAATTTTGGTCCAGTTCAGACCCCTTGGGGTCCCACAAAGGGTGTGGTCCCAAAATTGTGTTATGTCTTTTACTATAAAAGTATATGTTCCCGGGACCCAATAACATTCTCATCTTGTTTGGCATGTGGTTTAGTGGTACATGTGCAACTTTGCTCCAGGGGTGTGGTCCCAAGATGTTGTTCCCTCTTCTTCTCTAACAATATATGTCCCACAGACTAAATTATAGTCTAATCCTGTTTGGTAGGATGTCTAGTTGTACATGTGCAATTTTGGTCCAGTCTGGACCACTTTGGACCCCCACAAAGGGGTGTGGTCCCAAGATTCTGTGCCTTCTTTTTCCCTGAGGATATAAATCCCAGAGACCTCTTTGTGGTTTCTTCTTGTTTGGGTGGTCTAGTTGTGCATGTGCAATTTTTGGTCTAGTCTGGACCCCTGGGGCCCCTCAAAGGGCGTGAGTTACCCATACAGAAATGACCCCAATTGTTATTCTCACTACAGTGTACTGTAATTTGAAAGGGGGGTTATAGCTTTGTAGACATATGTGCAACACCTCAACATTTGTATTTCATGTATGTATTTTTATCTTTCAACTATCTTCAATTTCCTCTCTTAATTATTTCCTGTATGGTTGACTTAAGATCGCAGTGTTTGTATGCTAGTCAGAATTGATTTTGGGCAAGTTGTCTTCTAATGTTTATATAACAGTGGCCATTTTGAATAAATTATTGAGAAAAGATCATAGTCCTAGAAAAGAAATAAAAGGAGAAAAACATTGAAGTGTAAAGTATGCATTCATATTTTGTTTGTGTAACTAGCAGCAGATATCTTCTCTTCTCTTGTAAGAAACGGATGAAACTACGGTCGTTGACCTCTGCATTTATTAGTGTAAAGCGGACGTCAAAGGAAGCACCCCACGCTCTTGTCCACAAAGGCTAGGCGGGGCGGTGTTGACCGCTGGCGTTGTGCTTTTGGCCACTACGAAAAAGCGAATATCCAAAGTAAAAAATAAATGCATGCAATATCTTAAAGTTTTTATCAATGATGGTTGACCGAAATTATTTAATGCCCAGTAGTAGGCCGTGAATATATCATTTATAAAATAATTGTAGTAAGGAAACGGCAATGTATGAAGGAAAAAAAGTCACAACCAGTGATTTCCTCCAACATTTACAGTTTCATTTAACTAGGAATAACCAAAATATTGCAAGTAAACGATGTTCACAGTATCCAAAAGTACGAAGGGAATCTGTTTTTTTTTTAATAAACCATGTTCTTCGTGGTTATAGATATGCTTAACCAAGGAGCACGTAACTCTTCTATCTGCACCACGGTTCAGCGCTTACACTTTGCTATGAATTAATCATTGTCACTAGATAAGAATGGAACAGTGTGAATAAAACCACCAAAAAGATAAATTGTGTATATTTGTAAATGAAATAAACACATTAGCCTACAGTGTGTTTATTATACCATGTCAAGTAATCTCCAGAATTTCCTCTGACTCATGAACTTTATGATGGCCATATATATATATATATAACACCATGTGATAAAAATTTTTATGACACTTTTACAACCAGATATTGGCAAAAAAGAAAACAGACAAAAGACATTATTAAACATATAACAGTGCCGTAAACTCCTCTTGAAATAGTATGAAGTCATTTCTCTAAAGCATTGACGGGCAATGAAAAAAAAAATGGGATAATGATTTATATATAAATGTATATATGGCTAGCAAAAAAAATTAAGCTAGTCGGAAGAAAAACTAGTGTTTGCATACTTTGTTTCTACACTTGAACCGACATTGGAAAATATCGAAAAGGGGGAGGGGGGGGGGGGGTGTTACAAAAATACTTCATCCCATCCCCTGTTTTGAAAAAAGAGGGGATGGGGCACATGCCCCTTTTGCTACCAGAAGAAAAACTAGCGTTTTACTGCTTTGTTTCCACACTTTAACTGATATTCTAACTACTTGATGATAAAAAATCTTAAAGATTAAAGGGGGCGGAACATACCCCCGCCCCCCTTGATTTGAAAGAGGGGCACATTCCCCCACTGCTGCCCCACCCTTTTAAAAGATAATAAGAGGAAACCAGTAGAGCTTCAGTCTCGACAGAGACTTCTGGTTTTCTAAAAAATTTGCTATTTTCAACCCCAAAATCACTGATGCATGACGGATCATGCCAGTTATCATTAAAAACCGAGAACTTTATGCAAGTAAACATTCCTGAAAGGTTCATTGAAATCAGGTAAGAAATGAAGTCAGGATCATGCTCTAAAGGAACCAATCTTATTCAAACGTGACTTGTATTTCGCTCCTCTACGATACTCTCCATGTACAAGATCTTACAACTGCCGATTCGGGGTCATCTCAGGATGACCTTTCAGAACAGCCAATCAGAATTGGAGTTAGAGATCTTTTGGTGTTATATAACATACAAACAATACCGAAAGGTCTCGAACTCAAATTCTGACTGGCAGTACTGAAAGGTCATCCTGAGATGACCTCAAATCAGCAGTTGTAAGATCTTGTACATGGAGAGTAGCGTAGAGGAACGAAGTACAAGTCGCGTTTCAATAAGATTGACAAGGAACTTGAACCAATGAATGAACGAACCAACCAACAAACGGGCAAGATGCTATATGCCCGCCGTAACTCTGTTGCCAGGGGATAATAATTTTTAAAAATTTAAAGAAACGTTATTCATGCACCAAGTTTTGATCTTTCCTAAAATAAAAGCAGCTACTAAGATATACTTTTCTCTCATTCTGAAAGTCTTTCTAGTGTTGATTGACTGCTTCCGTGGTTTAGTGGATACGACCGCTGGTTGCGTTCTAGGTTTAAGAATTAAGGAAATGATCCTAAGGTCGTAGGTTCAAACCCCATGCCCAGCTGAATGGTCCGGTCTCTCGGAAGGTCCATAAAAAGGGCAGTCCCGTGTCAAGGTACACCTATGGTTCGTAAAAGTACCCTTTCTGTCAATGACGTTGGTATCCAACAAGAGGTTTCATCTTAAGAACAGTACCTGCACATCTATGTGCCGTCAAATATATGACTGAAATATCATCGACTGTGACGTTAAGCAACAAAACAATCAAAACATCAAGTGCTGATTTTGCTATAAAACTGATTTTGTGATAATAATATTGCTTCATAATTCATGAAGGGTCGCAAATATAAGTGTGGCTTCCAATGTTCAAGCATACACATTTTATTTAGTCTAGCTATGCAACTAAATATCAAGCAAGAGCATGCTGTGTTAAATACCTTGTTTACCAATGGCTTCTATATTAAATATTAAAGTTACAACTGATACTATCTTTTAATTAGGTGATAGTATCTCCTAATTAGGACTTACTATCTCCGAATTAGGTGATGACTAAGTCCTAATTTAAACTTACTGTCTCCTAAATAGAAGCTGGTATCTCATAATTAGATGATAGTTATCTCCTTATTAAGTGATAACTTAGTTCTAATTAAGACTTACTATCTCCTAAAGGGCAGGCTTGGTGTAGTGGTTAAGCGCTTGGCTTGCGGCGCCGACGATCCGGGTTCGATTCCCGGGTTGCGCCACTATGTTTAAGAGGTTGGTAACCTCCTGCTTCCATGTCGCGATATAACTGAAATATTGTTGGAAGCGACGTAAAACACCAATCAACCAACCAACCAACTATCTCCTAATTAGGACTTACTATCTCTTAATTAGGACTTACTATCTCTTAATTAGGTGATAGGTAGCTAAGTCCTAATTAGGAGATACTAACTCCTATGTGCAGGAGTTAGTATCTCCTAATTAGGTGATAAAAAACCTAAGTCCTAATTAAGACTATGTCCGAATAAGGACTTAAACATATTTCCTAATTAGGAGATAGTTAAGTTCTAATTAGGACTTACTATCTCCTAATTAGATGATAGCTTAATCCTAATTAGGACTTACTATCTACTAATTAGGTGTTAGTATCTCCTCATTTGGAGAAAAAAAATTCAGATATTGGCACGAGGACGCTTCCGTACATTGGTGCCTCTTTCCGGAATGTAGGCTCAGTCTGGCCTCTTGTTTATTCTTTAAACGTCAGATAATATCACCATTCAAGTTTTGACCGTCGGACTATCGAACCTTCGAACTTTTGGACTGTTGGACTAACGGACCGTCGGACTATCAGACTGTCGGAATGTAGGTGTGTATAGGCGTGTAACCCTGCCTTATTGTTCTACATGAATCTCTGCTTGGAGACAATATAGCCATAATATCGAAATGTTTTAAAGAATCGACTAAAGAATAAGTCTCAGATAAAACAATTAAGTTAAGAAAATATGATGTGACGCTTGAAATCCTTGGTCCACTGTAATTTTAATAGCATACGACTTCCCATAATAAGACGTCATTTCCACGGCTTGGGGTATAGAAACTGACACTCTACAGGGTCATTGTCACAACATTTTCTACTGACTTATTGTAATTCACTCGACAATATTTTGTTTGCAGGGTTATAGGTATTCATTAAAATGTTATGTGTATTTTTTATTGATCAGCTTGTTGTAAATATTGCACTGCACACTTAGTAAAACGGGTATATCAGTGACATTTTATTTTTCTGAACGGAGTCGCTGACATTGACCTTGTACAAATAGGTGTTAAAACAACACTGAATAATTCAATAACTTAGTACAGTCTCAAGCTTATATGGTATGTAGGTTATTGATATTTGTTTTTTTGTCATTATAAGTATGATATGCGGTATATAAATGAATGTTTATAATCTTTAATTTCATATGAGTTGCCATTTCCAGTTTTGAGAAGAAAAGTAATATCCTTATATTTCCCATCTTTTTTTTATATTTTTCTGAAGAGAAATTTTAGTTTTCACCATTTGAAATAGTTTCAGTAATTAATGAGTTAACGCAACATGTGGTCTCACAAAACTCTACTAAGAAAAAAAATGAAAAAAAAGTTCTGACTTTATATTTGTCAGGTATTTTTGTATAATTGTCTTGATTTATGCAATGTGCAGAAGCAAGTTTACAGTCAAAAACACAATAAGCAAAAGATGATGTGTACAATGTATCTGCGAATTTTTTTCAAGCTGTTAGTTATTTGTGAATGAGAAACTTGTGCTTAAATGAGCAATGTAAGCCCATTTGAGGCTCCCTCCCCCCCCCCCCCCCACACACACACTTTTCTTTTTGGTTTTTTGTTTTTAGTTTCATACTATCAATTATATATGCTCAGAGTTAGAATCATATGCATTTGGGTTTTTTTTTTTTTTTGTCAAAGTCATTACTATTATTATCATTATTTTTCATTGTGCATTAAAATGTGGGCATATTATACTATTCTCTTGTTGTCTGTGCATCGATCTCTACAATCTTAGCTACACTTCAAATGTTTGTGTGGTGGTATATGAAAGGGTGCATCTACGACTTGAAGTTTTACCCTTGGGTTTTATACTGGGGTATAGCACCTTGGGTTGGAAAAATGTGCAGGGTAAAAAAACTGGGGTGTGCTTTTTCTCTTTATCCAAGACAAATACAAATGATTTGATGGTGGTATAATAAAGGGTATGACTTGAAGTTGTTCACCTGGGTTTTTTTACTTTGATTTTGTCCCAAAGGTAGAGAAAAATGGGCAGGGACTTTACAGATTTAATTACAATTAAGAAAGAATTATAAGGAAAATCTCAGTAAACAATGTGCAATTTGATAAATTTTCTAAATATTTTACAGCCCCAGAAATGTGCATAAATCTGAATGAAACTATGTGTTGTAAAACACTTGGATGTTCCTTCATCAGTTGTGTATACAATACGACAGCCAATCATACAGGTATGTACATGCTATAGATACATTGCTCAATCATTAGGTATGTACATGTTATATATACATTGCTCAGTCATTAGGTATGTACATGTTATATATACAGTGCTCAATCATCAGGTATGTACATGTTATATATACAGTGCTCAATCATCAGGTATGTACATGTTATATATACAGTGCTCAATCATCAGGTATGTACATGTTCTTTAGCTAGCACAATATTTCAGTAGTTAATTTTCCAATGCAACCTCTACCTTAAAGCAATTAGAAAGAAAACATCTTGTATAGCTATGTCCTTAGCTGTCACATCTTGTCCATCAGCTGGTGACGAATCAATATTCTGGAATCACTAATAACATTTCTGAAGTTTCAATACTATCTTAAAAAATTCAGTAGGATGGAAACATATGCAGTCAGATTACATGGCAATGGGATTCTATTTCTTAAAATAATTCATAGTTCAAAATCAGCATCTAAGCTCTGCCGATGTAGATACTGTTAATATGCACTACAAGCTTTCAACATCAGTTTCAATATGGCAGCACCTTTGTGTGTATATTTTGATTCGCTTACAATTATTCCAGATAATGTATCAGTCAGATTTCTTCCAAATGCATCATCTTTGTCAGAAAAAGTGTTACGAAAAGGATTGAATTCATTTTACACAAGGATACATTAATAAAGAAAAAAGATGAAATGTTCTATATTCAAATAAATCTGTACTTGTACAGCCAAATGTCTCGAATATGATATACCAATGCTTAGTGGTGGATTTCTCAAGTAATATAAGCAGCATCTTGGTGGAATTTGAAATGAGTATTTCGGCAGTATTAATAATATAAACTGTATAATTTTTGTATGTTTTGTGGCTTTTCAATATGAGTTTGATATATGACACATTTGTAATTGTTATCAGTGGTCCTACCTCATCAGGGATCCAAACATATAACATTATTTACATAATTCATTTGATGGACGATAATGTTTAAATGTAGCCCAGATTTTTATGCCTTCAGGATTAGACATTAAGGCACATCCGACGGATATTGTCAAGTAGAGATTGGCAGTAGATGGATGAAAATTTCTGTAGATTGCCTGACTGGACGGGTTTGCTGTTGAGCCTGTACAATTGTTTTTTATAAATGAATCATATCACTGTGAATGTTATCGGACTGCTATTTATGGACTGACAGATTCCCAGTTGACAAACATGAGATCAGTATTTAGTATTCAGCAATAACAATAAGTATTACAGGTCTTTGTGAACGAAATAATGGTGCAACAAAATGCCAAAACAGTTCAAAGGGAAACTGTCGAAAGCTACTTTCATATGTACAAGTTATATACAAGTCCTATGATAAGTAGATGATATTCTTTTGATTTACATCAAAATCAACAAATGTCATAATGCTCTCAATCATATCATTATATTCCCCACAAAGTTTGGGGGGGAGGGGGGTATCTAGGAATCACCCTGTCTGTCTGTCTTTGTTATACCCCCCCCCCACCCTAAACAAAGTTTGGGGGGTATATGGGAATCGCCCTGTCTGTCCGTCTGTCTGTCTATACGTCTATCCATTAACCTTTGTCTGGGGCGTAACTTTTTTATTCTTTATCATATGATAATTGTACTTGGTACATTTGTTCCTTTGGAGATGCCGGTGTGTCATGACCCTGAACGAAGGTCGTGGGTCAAAGGTCAAGGTCACTATGCCCTATTTTGAATTTTGGTGCTGCGGGGGGTATTTGTCCTGTTAGGACAGTTCTAGTTCACATTTATCCAGGCCATAACTTCTTACTCCTTGTCAGATCTGGATAATATTTCACACAATTGTTGTCCATGACCCAAGGGTGTGTCATGACTTTGACTCAAGGTCGTATCTTCAAGGTCAAGGTCACACAGCACACATAGCAAAAATCTTTGCCCGAGCCATAACTTCTTACTGCCAAGTTGGATCTGGATACTATTTCCCACAATTCTTCAGGACCAAGGGTGTGTCAAGACCTCCATCGTAGGTCATATCTTCAAGGTCAAGGTCACAGTGCACACATAGCCGAATATGTTGTACATGCCATAACTGGATCTGGATAATGTTAAATCATATCTCCAAGGTCAAGATCACAGTACACGCATGGTCAAAATCCTTGTATGGGTTATGGCTCCTTACTGCTATATAGGATCTGAATAATATTTCACACCATTGTTTTCCATGATCCAAAGATGTGTATCATATTGTACAGAGTGTGTTGTCTGTCTGTATGTCTGTCCGTCTGTCTCTCTGTCAGTCTATGAAAATTGTCCAGGCCATAACTTTTTCTTTTACTTTGGAGGGAGATAATATTTGACATAATTGTTGTTCATGACCTAAGGGTGTGTCATGACTTTGAACCAGGGTCATATCTGCAAGGTCAAGGTCACAGTGCACATTTAGCCAGAATTCTTATCCGAGCCACAACTTCTTCCTGTTATGTTGCAGGAAGATCATATTTTACACAATTGTTGTCCATGACCCAAAGATGTGTAATGACCTTGAACCAAGATCATATCTACAAGGTCAAGGTCAGAGTGTACACAAACCAGATTGTTCTCATTGGTTATACCTCAAAATATAGAAGTGGAACAATCATTACACTTATACCAGTGATGTATCTTGGGATGAATTATTGCATGTTTCAACTTTATTACCAGGGGCAGTATTTAGCTCTAGTTTTATGTTGGTAAATTTAATGAAATCAGATTAGCAATGCTTTTCAGTGTTTTCTGATCTTTGCGATGTTTAGATATAGATGTTATTATGATTATTTCTAGTTCTAGTCTAATTTGTTATACCATGCATGGATTTGAATGATATTTTTGACCCAAGGGTGTGTCATGACCTGACTCAAATGTCATATCTGCAATGTCAAGATCACAATGCGTATGATGGGTAAAGCTTTGTCCACGCCATAACTTTTACCCCTTGCATAGATTTCAGTAATATTTTACAAAATCCAAGGGTGTGTCTTGACTCTGAATCAAGACTATATCTCTGAGGTCAAGGCCACACTGCATATGATGGGTAAATCTTTGTCAGGTCTATAACGTTTTACCCATTGCAAGGATTTGAATAATATTTCACAGAATTGTTGGCAAAGGAGAAATGTTTCCATACTTTCAAATTTCATCCCTTCAAACTAAATGTCATGTGTATAATGCCATGCTAGGCATTGCTTTTGTAAACTAATGTGTAAATATTGAAAACATTTCTACTTGCATGGAAATATGTAATTTTAAATAAAACAGAGAGGATATTTATATCATATATATTTAATGAAACAGCATAAACACACTACATAAAATCATATATTTGAAAGGTTTCCAGGACTTTTAATCAGACTACTAATTTTAGTCAATGACCTTTTGACCTTGACAATGACCTTCATGCTAAAAATACCTTTCTGGACTTTCTTGCCGCCGGGGGCATTAGTATTTCACAAACACAGCTTGGTTTTTATGCTCCCTGAAAACATTCAGGGTAGCATATAGTCGCTGTCATGTCCGTGTGTCTGTCCCTCCGTCCGAGCTCATATCTCCTATACCTTTCATCAGAATTTGATCATACTTCACCAAAATGTTATTTAGGTTAAGGGCTTTTGGACAAAGGTCATTCAGTGTCATTTCTGAAAGGTCAAGGTCACTTATTAACTATAACTTAAAGTAACATGAAGTACTTATATCTCCTATACCTTTCATCAGAATTTGATCATACTTCACCCAAATGTTCTTTAGGTTAAAGACGCTTGGACAAAGATCAATCAAGGTCATTTCTGAAAGGTCCAGAGTTATGTCCTCTGTTAATTTTTTTTTCTTTTCTCTATTTTCTATTGCATACATGGAGTTGGATATTATTTTGTTGTATGCATATATTTGGATATTATCTCACAGGATTGATGCCTATGACCTTGAACTAAGGTCATGATATATGTCAAAAGTCAAGATAACAAAACACTATATGTGTAAAACATTGTCTGGGCCATTTTTCCTTACCTTCTTTATGGATTTCAGTAATATTTCATAGAATTAACACAAATTACCAAAATAATGTTTCCATTCATTCAAATTGATCCCCTTCAAGCTAAGCGATGAGTGTATTATACCACGCTAGGCATTGCTCCTGTGTGTTGTTTGACTGGAACTGCCCAGGGCACATGGTGAAGCAGAGTTAGTTCAGGAAAGTATCTTATTTGCAAAGAGAGTTTAGATATGTTACATTTGAAAACTTCTAGATTCATGACCGTGTTTTAAAATGATGTGGCCTTGTTTTGGTACATTTATGAATTAATCAGTTTTTTTTTATGTTTGTATTTTTAGCTCACCTGAGCCAAAGGCTCAAGTGAGTTATTGTGATCAACCGCCGTCTGTCGTCCGTCTGTCGTTAGCTTTTTTACATTTTCGACTTCTTCTCCAGAACCGCTGCACAGGATTTCACCAAACTTCATAGGTAAGTAAGTACTCAAAGTCCTCTACCAAGTTTGTGTTTTTCGTGCCCATCTGTAATCCAAGATGGCTGCAATTGGCTCTGATTGGTTGACACATTTTCAAATTCTTCTCCAGAATGGCTGCACAGAATTTCACCAAACCTCATAGGAAGTAAGTACTCAAGGTCCTCTACCAAGTTCGTATTTTTCGTGCCCATCCGTAATCCAAGATGGCCCCCATTGGCTCTGATAGGTTGACACATTTTGACTTCTTCTCTAGAACGGCAGCACAGAATTTCACCAAATTTCATAGGAAGTAAGTACTCAAGGTCCTCTACCAAGTTTGTGTTTTTCGTGCCCATCCGTAATCCAAGATGGCTGCCATTGGCTTTCGTTGGTTGACACATTTTCGATTCTTCTACAGAAGCGCTGCACAGAATTTCACCAAACCTCATAAGAAGTAAGTACTCAAGGTCCTCTACCAAGTTTGTGTTTTTCGTGCCTATCCATAATCCAAGATGGCTGCCATTGGCTCTCATTGGTTGACACATTTTGACTTCTTCTCTAGAACGGCAGCACAGAATTTCACCAAATTTCATAGGAAGTAAGTACTCAAGGTCCTCTACCAAGTTTGTGTTTTTCGTGCCCATCCGTAATCCAAGATGGCTGCCATTGGCTTTCGTTGGTTGACACATTTTCGATTCTTCTCCAGAAGCGCTGCACAGAATTTCACCACACCTGATAGGAAGTAAGTACTCGAGGTCCTCTACAAAGTTTGTGTTTTTCGTGCTGATCCGTAATCCAAGATGGCTGCTATTGGCTCTGATTGGTTGACACATTTTGGACTTCTTCAAATCGACTGCACAAAATATCACCAAACATTATAGAAAGTCTTGTGGAAAAAAAGCAAAATTTTCTACTGAAATGAGCTGTCATTTTATTGTAAATAAGCAATTTGTGCTCAGGTGAGCGATATAGGCCCATTTGGGCCTCATGTTTTTTTTTAATAATAATACTCTCATTTATGAACATTTGGAAACCTTTTAAGTTTCTCATGTGCTCATGATACTCAGGTGAGCAATATAGGATCATTTGGTACTCTTGTTATTAAATGTTTCAAAATATTTCATGTAAATCATCAAATATTCACAGATTCTGCCCTTCTCTATACAGGTTGCCACAATCTAACAGATACAACTGATGCTAAGTCAGCCATTGCAGATTGTAAAGTACAGAATATCACTGAACTGGCCAATAAGACTAAATGTACTGGTAAGTAGTAAAGTTACACTGCTGACTAAGAATAATACACTGGTAAGAAGTAATCCTTCTCAGCTGGTAAATAATGCTAAATGTAGTGGTAAGTAGTAAACTTATATAGGGGACCAATACTACTAAATGTAGTGGTAAGTAGTAAACTTATATAGGGGACCAATACTACTAAATGTAGTGGTAAGTAGTAAACTTATATAGGGGACCAATACTACTAAATGTAGTGGTAAGTAGTAAACTTATATAGGGGACCAATACTACTAAATGTAGTGGTAAGTAGTAAACTTATATAGGGGACCAATACTACTAAATGTAGTGGTAAGTAGTAAACTTGTATAGGGGACCTGTAACCAATACTACTAAATGTAGAATTAGAAAATTAATCTTGCACAACTGGCCAATAATACTTAATGAACAGGTAGATAGTAAACTTGTGCAGCTAACCAATAATACTACATGTCTGGTAAGTAGTTAGTCGATATAGCGGAGAAAAAATATAAATGTACTAGTTAGTAGTAACCTACATATCTGTTCAATAATACTAATATACTTGTATGTGAAATTATTACTGATAGTTTTATTTTTGTTTATTGTTTTTATCCTGTCTGTCTTGATACAGGATCTTCTGAACCACTTTAATGATCTTTAAGAAACTTGGTAAGAATGAAGTGTTCATGTTCCCCAACAAGTGTTATTGTTTTTCATCCAGATCTGTCAACAGGTGGCACAGACAAAAGTAGGTCACAAATAGTACCCTCCTTTGACAAACTTCTTCTTCAGACCAACTGTATACAGAGACAAATCGAATGCAAAGGAATGATGTAGAGGGATGTGTGAAGAAGTGTTGTTGTTTTTGTCTCCATTCTGAAATAAGAATTTTTATGTTTTGTCAACTTTTTTTTTGTTGGTAAAGTGTAATTTTATTCCATATTTGACAATGTTGCTTTAATTTGGTTTCTTTTAATCATAATTATGGTAAGGAATGAAACTATGAAAGAACTTCGTCAATATCTTAATTTTTAAGTTTTTTTTCATGATTTTTATAAGACAACCAAAAGAAAGGGTGGGGGGGAGAGTTTATCCACTTCTGCTGCAGAACCAATGGAGGGATTTTGATCAAACTTGATAGGAATGAAGTATTCATGGTCTCTTGCATGTGTGTTAATGTTTTTCATCTAAATCTGTCTACAAGTTTTTGAGCATTCATTTGCTGTAAATTATTATAGATCTGAGGGGTTATGAATTTTAATTTTGCCTGCATAAACAGATAAATAACAATTGCTTATTGTTGATGATGATTCAGATTTCACACTTGGGATTCAGTACAAAATGTAATCACATCACAATAAACATCAGGAAATATATTTATCTGCAAATTTTTCAAGCTGTCAGTTGAATAAGCAAATTGTGTTCAAGTGAGCTATATAAGCCCACTTTCGCCTCTTGTTTAAGGTGTCATGTTTTCTGGTTGGTTGAATGATTTTTCTGAGGGTTAATGGTTCCAACCCCTCTGAAATAATTTTTGTCTAGTTTTTAAGTGTTTCTCAGCACTCAGTAAGTCATATAAAATACCACGACTAATCTTTTATTTACATTTTTGTGTTTTTAGCTCACCTGAGCCAAAGGCTCAAGTGAGCTATTGTGATCAATCACCGTCCTCTGTCGTCCGTCGTCCGTCGTTAACTTTTCACATTTTCGACTTCTTCTCCAGATCCACTGAACAGAATTTGATGAAACTTGATAAGCATGTAGTACTCATGGTCCCCTACAAGTGTTGTTGTTTTTCGGATTCATCAACAGGTGGCGCCACCACAGGCAAAAGTAGGTCAAAGAGGGTACCCTCCTTTGACAAACTTCTTCTTCAGACCGGGGGCATACAGAGACAAACCGAATGCATAGGAATGATCTAGAGGGATGTGTGAAGAAGTGTTGTTATTTTTGGTTCCGTTCCGAAATCAAATTTTTGACGTTTTTTTGACGTTTTTTTGTACTTGGTAGTTTTAATGCAGAAAAGAGGTATTTTTTTCTTTTAGTAAACATTGATGCATTAATTTGGTTTAATTTGATCATTTTGATCAAATACTACTGCGAAGAAAATTTTTCAATATTTTATGTTTTGGATTTTTTATGAATTTTTTAAGACTTTCAAGAAAAAGGGGGGTGGGATAATTGGTGTAAACATTTCACAGTTTGAACTTTTTCTTCGGAACCACTTGCTGGAATTCAATGAAACTTGGCATGCATCAAATACTCAAGGTCCCCCGACAAATGTGGTCATCTTTGTCAGGATCCATGAACAGGTGGCACCACCACAGACAAAAGTAGGTCACAGAGGGTACCCTCCTTTGACAAACTTCTTATTCAGATCGGGTGCATACAGCGACAAACCGACTGCATAGGAATGATTTAGAGGCATATGGGAAGAAGTGTTGATATTTTTGGTTCCATTCCGAATTCAAATAATCATTTCTATGGTAAGGAATGCTGGTGCGAAGGAATTTTTTCAATATCTCGATTTTTGAATTTTTTATGAATTTTTTAAGACTTCCAAGAAAAGGGGGGGGGGGGGGGACAATTTTTCATATCTTCAACTTGATCTACAGAACAACTTGAAGGATTGTGATAAAACTGGGTAGGATGCAAGTACTCATAGTCCTTTTCAAAGGTTTTGTTTTTTGTGCGGATCATCCAAATTGGTTAACAGATAATGCCACCATGTCTAAAAGTAGGTCTCACAATGGTACATATACCACTTGGTAATTGAAATATGGAGAGTAGCGGTTCAAATCCAGCTGTGGTCAAAAAAATTTTTTTTTTTTTATTTACACATCTAAATAAGTTTTTAGATGTTTCTCAACACTCAACATATGAAATTAGGAATTTTACGTTTAAGACTTCCAAAAAAAAGGGGGGGGGGGGAGGGTGTTTTGGCCATTTTTCACATTTTCAACTTTTTCTACAAAACTGTTTGAAGGATTTTAATAAATCTTGGTAGAAATAAGTCACTTATGATCCTCTTCAAATTCTGTTGTTTTCGTCACCATAGTCAAGAGTAGGTCACAAAAGAGTTCCCTCGTTTAACAATATTCTTTTTCATACGGGCTGTATACAGAGACAAACAGAATGCATAGAAATGATCTAGAGGGATGAGTGAAGATGTATTGTCATTTTGGTTACCTTCCAAAATCAAATTTTAGAATTTTTTTCGACAT
This sequence comes from Pteria penguin, assembly GCA_035048485.1. Classification (NCBI taxonomy): domain Eukaryota; kingdom Metazoa; phylum Mollusca; class Bivalvia; order Pterioida; family Pteriidae; genus Pteria; species Pteria penguin. The sequence goes on from CM068581.1 coordinate 16,585,030, forward strand.
TTCTTTGGACTTGGTGATTCAATGCAGAAAAAAGTGTCATATTTCCTAGTTAATTGATAATGATGATTTCTTATGGATTATTGTGATCATAATTATGGTAAGGATTGTTACTTTGAAAGAATTTTGTCAATATCTCAATTTTTGGATTTTCTATGAATTTTTTAAGACTTCCAAATGAGGGTGTATAGGAACGATTCAATCACATTTTTCACTTCTGCTGTTATACCACATGAAAGATTTTAATGAAACATGGAATACATGAAGTACTAAAAGTCCTCTATCAATTTGGTAAATTTCATCCAAATTGGTTAACAGATAATGCCACCATGTCTAAAAAGCAGTTCTCACAATAGTACATATACCACTTGGTAATTGAAATATGGAGATTAGCAGTTCAAATCCAGCTGTGGTCAAAATTTTTTTTTCATTTCTTTACACATCTAAATAAGTTTTTAGATGTTTCTCAACACTCAACATATGAAATTAGGCAATTTTAAGTTAGATCTGGACAATATTTGAAACAATTGTTGTTCATGACCCAGACTTGAAATCAGTCAACAAAAGGCCCCACCTAAAGAAAATGACTAACTTGTTGCCCTGAATGACTTCATGCAGAGACAAAGGAAATGCTTAATATCAAAATCACTTGAATGGATGTGCAAAAAAGTGTTGTTTTTTATTCTAGCCTGAAATAAAATTTGACATATTTTCAACATCTGTGTTGACTTAGTCACATTAATGCAAAAATAAATGAATTCTTCCTTCATGCATGACTGATAATCTAGGTACTCAGGTGAGCGATATAGGCCCACTTGGGCCTCTTGTTTCTGTGATTTATTTAATAAATATATAAGCAATAAAGCATTTATTTGCCAGCATTTAGTAGATAATATGTATTTGAAGTTTCATGTCATAATTTAGTTTTTTATGACTTTTTAGTGAGCCGGGACGAATGTCTGGGGAGCTAATGTCATAGCTTTCATTTGATACCATGTTTTTTTTACCTTGTGACCTTGATCTCTGAGTTTGACATTCTTTCCAAAAACTTTTACCTTGTCTTTTTCTTTTGAAATATTAGAGATAGGGATTTCTCTTGCAGACTCATTGTGACCAGAGCTCTCATCTGTTTAACTTTTTACCTTTACCATGGATTTTACAATGAATTAATAGAACATTAAAAACATGCTTTCCCTCTGGCAATGCCCCACCAGCAAGCTATGTTGTCTTCTCACAGCTCTTGTAACTGATTTTGATAAAGGCCACTTGTGGAATGTTGACAGAAGCTGTACATACTCCCCCATAAACTAAAGGCAAATTTTTATGACCCCATTCTTATTGGCCAAGGGGACATATAGTTTTTGGGTTGTCCGTCTGTCTGTCATTCTGTCCGTTCAATCCTGCTTTCAATAAAAGAGGCATAACACTGTAACTGTAGGTGATAGGACTTTCATATTTCACATGTGCTTATATTGCGGGAAAACCTTTCTACTAGGACAAACTTTGAATTTATGACCTTGCCCTTGGAGTTTGGCCTAAATTTAGGAAAAATAAGTTCATGCTACGACTATTGAATGGCACATGATAGGACTTTGATATTTCACATGAGTATTCCTTGTGACAAGGTACGAAACTGTTTTACCTCTTGACCTTTACCATTACATTTGAACCTCGTTTCAAAAACTTTAACATTGGTTTTTTCTGACAAGAATTAAAAAAACTTTAAAATTGGTTATAACTTTTGATTTGTAAGAGATAAGGCTTTCATATTTCACATGCATGTTCCTTGTGACAGGACTTTTCTGTCAGAACAGTAATTTTTTACCTCATGACCTTGACCATGACCTTTGACCTACATTTCAAAAGCTCAAACTTTGGTTATAACTTTTTAGTCTCATATGTGTATTTCATGTGACAAGACCTTTCCACTGGAATAATTTTTAACTTTGATGCCTTGACCATGACCTTTGACCTACATTTTAAAAAACTTTAACATCGGTTATAACTTATGAAACGTAAAAAGTAGGGCTTCTATATTTCATGTGTATTCTCATGGAATGGGGAGTAATCAAGACATAGGCCATTGCAAAATTTGTCTTATTTGGACTTTGTTGCCACCAGGGGGCATTCATGTTTCACAAACACTCCAAAATTACTTTTTAAATGTTTTGCAGCACTCAAGTCATTTAAGCACAATAAGCAAGGGAATATAAGTATCTAAATTACTATTAAGCAGTCATTTGTTTCTGAATGAGCAAATTGTGCTTAAGTTTGAGATATAGGCCCATTTGGGCCTCTATTTTTATTTCTTTGAAAAATATCTATGGGACAGTATTTTCAAAGGCCAAGAAATTCAAAGTAGATGAATATGATATACAAAATGTAGTAGCACCAATGTTGAAAGGAAAAATGGTCATAAACTTATCCAATTGACCAGTAATACTAAATGTACCAGTATGTAGCAGACTTACACAGTAAATCAGTAATACTAAATGTAACAGTAGATGGTAAACTTACACAGCAAGCCAGTAATACTAAGAGTAACAGTTGGTGATAAACTTACACAGCAAGCCAGTAATACTAAGTGTAACAATAGGTGATAAACTTACACAGCAAGCCAGTAATACTAAGTGTAACAGTAGGTGATAAACTTACACAGCAAGCCAGTAATACTAAGTGTAACAGTAGATGGTAAACTTACACAGCAACCCAGTAATGCTAAATTATAAATGTACTAGTAAGAAGTAAACCTTCACTGATGATCAGTAATACTAAATGTACTGTTGCGTAGTAAACCCAAACTGCTGACCAATAATACTAGATGTAGTAGTGAGTAGTAGACATTTAATTCTGACCAATAATACTAAATGTAGTAGTTAGTAGTAAACCTACACTTCTGATCAATGATACTTAATGCACTTGTTAGTAGTAGACCTACACTGGCGACAAGTAATATATATGTACTCTTTAGTAGTAAACATACATTTCTGACCAATAATACTAAATTTACTAGTTATTAGTAAACTTACACAAATGATCAAATATACTGGTAATTTATAGTAAACATGCACTACTGACCAGTAATATCAAAAGTACTAGTTATTATTAAACTAAATATATGCTAATTGCGATAAAAGTGAACTTACACAGATGAAAAGATGACCAATTATACTAAAAGTACTGGTAAATACTATATAAAGTATTAAACCTTTTCTGCTGTCCAGGGGCCAGTTGTTCAAAAATTTAACCACTGGTTAAGCTAACCAATGGTTAAATTTCATCTGACTATATATTTGAAATGAGAAGACTATAAGTTATAGGCTGTGTAATGATTTGTAGCATATGAAACAAGCTTTGTAGAGTAATTTAGATATTAATACAGAAATCTTAGAAATTAAATGAACTGTCTCTCACAGTTTAACCACTGGTTAGCTTAACCTGTGGTTAAAATTTCAAACAACTGGCCCCAGTAACACTTTTTGTACAGGTAAATAGTAATTTCTTGTTTGGTAAGCAATGATACAAAATGTACCAGTAAGTGGTAAACATGCTTAGCTTGCAAACTAAATGTACCTAATAGTAAATATACTCAGGTGATGTAGAATACTTCTTGTAATGATAGATTGTATAGTAATACCAAATGTGTTAGTAAGCAGTACACCTACACAGCTGATCAAAATACCTTTTTTATGTACAGGGAAAATCTATTATAAAAATCTATTATTTCTTTCTTATGTTTTAGCTTGATGCACAATAATACGAAATTAATTTATATGTATACACAGAAACTTCAGTATATGATGTATTTAATAATTACATATATCTGTAATTTTTAGGAGTTGCTCCAGCTCGTAAGTAAATCTTATATTCTCTATGATACGTTTGAAATGTGACATTTTTGTCCCCAAGCCATTAGCATTTTGTGAAGAATCATGTTACAAAATAGACTTCATAAATTTAGGCATAAGGTTAGATGGTTGTATTAAACTGTGTGAATATCTGTATATCTATCTGTGTAGATGTCCACATGTCTCTGCCATGTGGATGTCTGTCTGTCCATGTAGATGGCAGTCAGACCATGTGGATGTTTGTTCAATGGGATGTCTGTTTCACCACTTATTTAATTGTATTTGTATGTACACTTTAGTACACTGTTTCTAGAAGAGATAAAGGAGGAATTCAAAAAAAAGGAAAGTCCCTGATGCAAATGTTACGTAATATTCCAGAGCATTGTGCCTAAAACTGAAAAAAATACAAATTCGTACTATTTTTAGTCCCCTACCGGCATCTCCGAAGGGAACTATAGGTTTGCACTCCGTCCGTCTGTTCGTCAGTCCGTCAGTCACACTCACGTTTTCCGGACTTTTTTTCTAAACGCTTGTAGATATTCATCCAAGTTTTGGTGTGTGAGTATACCACCATGAGTTACAGATCAAGTTCGAGTTTCGTTACGGTCCACTGATTTTTGACGGAATTATGGCCCTAGGAATTAGAAAATTTCTTTAAAATGGCAGTTTTCCGGACTTTTTTTCTAAACGCTTGTAGATATTCATCCAATTTTTACTGTATGAGTCTACCACCATGAGTTACAGATAAAGTTCGAGTTCCGTTTCAGTCCACTGATTTTTGACGGAATTACGGCCCTTGGAATTAGAAAATTTCTTTTTAAAAAATGACAGTTTTCCGGACTTTTTCTCTTAACGCTTTTAGATATTCATCCAATTTTTGGTGTGTGAGTATACTACCATGAGTTACAGATCAAGTTCAAGTTCCAGTGTGGTCCACTGATTTTTGACGGAATTACGGCCCTTGGAATAAGAAAATTTCTTGAAAATGGCAGTTTTCCAGACGTTTTTTCTAAACGCTTGTAGATATTCTTCCAATTTTTGGTGTGTGAGTACACCACCATGAGTTACAGATCAAGTTCGAGTTTTGTTACGGTCCAATGGATTTTTGACGGAATTACGGCCCTCGGAATTAGAAAATTTCTTTAAAGGTTGTGATCAAATGCTTAACTTGCTGGCAGCCAGAAAGACAGTATGCTGTGTGTGTGTATGTGTGTGTAGGTGTGTGTGTGTGTTTTGGGGGTCTTAGTTTTCCATTTGCCGGTAGGGGACTTAGTATTGCCTAAGCAATACTTTTAAGATTGCTTGTTGTATTTGATTTGCATGGAAAAGAAATACTTAATTGTGGCATACTTAGACATCTGTATACAAGTCATTGTTAGCCATATGGGTCAACACTCCTATCAGATTTGAACCTAAAATGGGTAGTTTGAGGGTTTATCAAACATTCCGTATGTTTCTTTGGAAGATGGCCCAAATATCATTATTTAGACTCAAACCCAAAATCTTTTGATATTGCTAAATTTTTATTTATGCTTCCTTTGCTTTGCCCAGGAAATTGTCTTATTTTGATAAATGAATTCTAAATTCTCACATACGGTCATGTAATTCTATTATACCTCCTTTTTATAGGAACATCTCAAACAGAGATAAAGATATCAGTATAAACCAGCAGTAGAGTGCCAAAGTTGGAACTGTTTGAATTTATACTATACTCGTTTTCAATATTCCCTTGTACATTAATATTCCAGCATCCTGTGTAAACTTGACTGCAGAACAATGCTGCAACACCACAGATGATCTAAACTGCAGCTATATAGTCAATTGTACCAAGACTCCCGTTAAGACGCCATGTAAGTGTTATTTTCTAAATTTGTGAAACATTTAGAATCATAGGAAATCTAATTTCTTCAGATGTGATGGATATAGCTAGGAATTGGGGAATTTTTGTATGACTTTGATTTCCATTTTTCAGACTGTACAGCAGCTAATATAACAGCTCTTGAAGAAAAATGTGGCAGTGAACCTCACAATTACAATGATACATGTAAGTACATCTAGCCATCTTATTATCAAATAGTCAGGTTTCATTTCTGTTGTGGATTAAGTATAAAATATAAATCACTGACTGGTAATTATGATATGTTATTGACTTGTAATTAAGATTGGTTTAAAAAAGATATGATAACATTTTACAAGATTTGCCATAGTGTTTAATGTTTTGAGATTTTTTTGTTGCTTTTAGTAGTTCTTCAGTATATTATGTTACATGAGTGTATTATAGTTCTATAGGTATAGTGTATTTTGTATTTATGGTGACTTCAGTGTATCATGGATTTGTAGGTGACTTCAGATTATTATGTATTTTTCTTGTGACTTTAGTGTATTATGTATCTATTATGTATCTATATGTATCTATATATCTATTTGACTCTTTCTACTGGGTATATGTGATGGTGTTGCTAGCAAGCAGGAGATGCTCACTCTCCCCAGGCACCTGATCTCACTCCATCACAGGGGTTCACATATGCTCTTCAAGTAGACATATTTTGTTATTTTCCACTTGTTTTTCATTTTCAGTGATTTTGTATGTCCTCTGGTTTCATGACTTTTAGACTTTTAGTTTGGATTTATCCATCATCTTTACTTTAAACAACAAACAATTAACTCAGTATTCACAATATTTCGGTCTCCTGACCTTCTTCTAGTGAATTTTATTGGTGTTGGTGGCTTAAGCCATGTGATATTTCATAACTGATATATCGGTTACTTTAGTGTATTTTGTATTTGAAGGTTATATTGCCCCACTTACTTTATTCATTGATTTTGTAGTTTTAGGTTTTGTTACTCTAATTATAGCATTGTGGTTTGTATTTGTATGGATTAAGTTTTGTAGATTATGTTGCTCTTTTGACTACTTCTATTTTGTATTTTCAGGCTTCATTGCTCCTTTTACTACTACAGTACAGCCTAATACCTCCCCATCTCCCAGTAAGTAACAACTTATACATAGTGGACACAAATCAGCACAGTGAATGGTTCTTACATATATTTTCCAAAAATCCACTTTTGATTCTTTGATCATGAAGGAACAATTTTCTTCACATCTGTAGTTGTCATAAACTTTTATAAGTCCGTCTTTGAGGAACATACAATCATATACTAATGTCCATCTGTTATCATAATGTCACACCATATCTTGAGAATGCTTTTGAATTACTTCACACAGTTGTTTATTGTGATGGTCTCACAATCCGTATATTTTTTGGTTGAATTTGCATATTTCATTCTGGAGTTGTGGGACTTTTTTCTCAAAAACAGTTTTACCAACAACCTTTTTCTCTCAGTTACTTATTTGATAAGTCAGGGGAAATTGATTTATACCAAAAAATAGAAAAATTATGCTTTTAAAGAAAATCACATAACAGCACTTTTTTAATTTTCTCAAATACAAGTTTATTATTCAAGATAGACTCCTCAACTCTTCATTCTCATATTTGACAGGTGTGTTCTTGACAATGAAATCAAAGCCGATTATCTAGCTTTTATGGTATAGCCGCTACTTAAGTTTAAATTATTACGTAATTTTTAAACTTTATTATTTTAAGTCTTAGCATTTCAGAAATGTTACAGAACGATTTAGAATATCAATTTCAGCATGGAAAACCATGTTTCATTATTTAAAAAACTATTAATACCATTTTTAAGTGAAAATTAAAATGTTTTAAAAATCATGTAATTAAAGTAATTTCATTGTAACTCGCTTATTTTTCGTCGGATGACTACCAAAATAAATCCCATGCTTGAGAAGGGTTCACTGTTTTTAATTCATCTTTTAATATGTTCCTATGATTAGCCGTTTTCCCTAGAAAATGCGCAAAAGCCATCGAGAGTGGCCCTCAGAAAGCGAGAAATATGCACCGTAGTTAGCAGCATTTTTCACTTTCATTTTCTGAAAAACTGCTTGATCTTCAAACTTTATCTCTCTATTACTAACTTTCACAGACACATACTGCAGTTTTATGAAAAGAATTTTGAAATATAAGGCTTTTTAAGAACATTATTTAACAGTACTTTTTAAATTTTCTTGTATGCAGCTTTTACTTTTAACCCTAGGTCTCTCAAACCTTCGCTGTCATGTTCTACAGGTGAAGCTCTTGAATAATTGATTAACAGCGATTTTTTACCTCTTATAGTTAAGACGCTGTGTTAATTTAAAATTTTTGAATTAATAAGTAATGTGCAAAAGTTTTTACTTTTAGTGTTATTGTTTCCAGAATATTACGAAACGATTTTACATGACAATTATAGTACGAAACACGTTTCTCAATTGGTAAAAGTGAGAAATTTAAAGATTTTTGAAAAATATTTTACTTGCGTAACTTTCATGTATTTTCTTATTCCTCATATGAACAAAGTATAAGAAAGAGAGTTTGAGAAAGTATTTTGAATTTGAAATCTTAAAAAAAAACATCACATTTTTTGCACTCTACTAGCTTCTGATGAACAACGCAACAAAGAAATTTTCTCCGAGCATCAGGATAACACATTAGAGAAGCACGTTGAATTTGTACCGCTCTTATACAGGGGCCAGTTGTTTGAAACTTTAACCACTGGTTAAGCTAACCAGTGATTAAAGTTTGAGAAACTATTAATTTGATTTGTAATTTGTTTGTATAAATACCTGAATTACATTACAATGTGGATTTCATAAGCTACAAATCAGTACACAAACTTTTAGACTTCTCATTTCAAAGATATAGTCTAATGAAATTTAACCATTAGTTAGCTTAACCAGTGGTTAAAGTTTTGAACAACTGACCCCAGGACTTAAAACGTGTGGGAATTAATTACAAGTTACTGCGCTTTGCACGTGCAGTCTCATATAATTTCACATTCGACAATTATAAAGGAAACTCGCAGTTTGTTTGAGTTTCTTTGTCTCCTTACTATAGTAGTCATCTCAGTGGTATATACATGTATACAGCTATCTTGACCGTTGAAACGCACTCTATCCAGCTATGTCACATTACGTCACTGCGCTTCTGAATGGGAATTCTGTAATACACAGACTTTCTATAGCCGTATTCATGCCGCTTTACTTACATGAGTGTGTTTACATAGTATCTCGGTGAGATATGTACATGTATCTTTGTATAAATTTGTCGTTTGTCCTAAGTGGCATATGAACAAATGAATAGTTCCGAGCATTAAATGTGTTTAAATCACTTATGGCTGTCTACGGATGGGACCCATTGATATCTTTACAGAATGTCAAAAAATTACACATCATTGAACTGAATTTCATCTTTACTGAAACAGAGTACATGCTTTATTAAATTAAGAACACATTTAAAACCGAGAACAACTTCACAAATACACATCATAGCATCCACAACTTAAATTTAAAATAGCAATTATTTTGCTCTAACTGTGTTATTCCTACTCCGAGGTGCATCTGAAGCTCATTTTCAGAGGTAGCCATCATTAGATTTCGATATCTTTTATAAAATAAAAGACTAAAAAACAGGTATTATTTAAAAACTTGTAATAAAAGGGGATTAAATATCTCAATAATCAATTGTGGGACACATTTTGAAAACAACCCAACTCCTGTCAGTACAAAGAATGTATAGTCTTTATTATAGTTATACTTAAGAAATGACTACGCAGCATACTTCTATTAGAAGCAATTGTATCAAAACATCATATTGTTGCATGAATATTTAGAATGTATGGTTACACATACTGTATTTTACTGAGATGAATTACCCGTTGTATAAGTTGAAGCAGTTAAAAAAAATTTATTTTTGAAAAAAAACTATATACAAAGAACGATAATTTTGCACGCATTCTGATCAATTTTTTTTTTTGCTTTAGATTTTTAATCAATATGTGCATTCCTGTACATACTTCAAATTAAATATAAACTTTTCTACAAGCAATTGAAGTAGATTGCCATTCAAATCTCAGACAGCTTCCAACACCTCTTTTTTTCCATAGAGGTAGAAAAGTATACTTTTTCAACACCCCCCCCCCAAAACGAGCAAGTCCGATTATTATCTTTTTAACATTTTGTAATCATTGTCATGTCAAATTGACATTCATATACACATGTACAACTATTATCATCATTGATTCTTGCAGATGACACCTTACATCCCAGTTTTTCTTATATGAGTTAATATTTACATGTGAACATGATTGGGATATTATGATCAAATGTGTCTTCTGCATGACTTTTCTATTGTCAAATATCACAAGTACCGGTGAATGGAGTTATTGGTCTTTGACATTCCCTTCCGGCTATTGTGAATGCTACATATACATGTGTAGACTTTACTAACTTTCTCTCACATGTGGTCACATAACACAATTAACACAAACTAATATATATGTTTCACTTCCTGTGAATGAACAAATGCTAATGATAATTAATTCAACAGAGAAACAAATTCAACAGTAAACCCAAATGACAAGAAATGTTAGTAAATTCAATGATTGTCTCTTTTTGTCTACGGATGGGACAAATGTCATAAGTTTTCAAATTCAAAGCACAGTCTGTTGTTTGTGCTAGCGGATGCTCTTGTAGGTTTCATTGTGATTCACTGTTCACAAGATACAGTAAAGTCCACATACAGCGAACACATTTATTAAGAATTCATGCTTATTACAAACCGAGATGAATTCTCCAACCTTATTGTCCTTTAAAATTATGGGAAATTTTCTGTTTTTAGCGAATTTTAATAGTACGAATTAATGCATATTGCGAACCAAAACCATTGACCCCATGGTTAAATTTCTTCATAAATACACATTGTTATTATGAACTGATTACCTGTGATTACTACAATTACATGATTTGTAATAACAACTTGTTTGTCACCATAGTTCAGATCTGAGGCGATAATTGTTTGACAAGCAAAAGCACGTCTGTCTTACCCGTGTTTGTCTTACTTTGGAGTGGATATTTTAAGCTTGGTAATGGATTCCCCATCTAGGAAACAAATAGCTTTATCATTAGAAACTAAATACCAAATCATTGTTAAAGTTGATGAAGGATAACGGGCAAAGAAGGCGAACTTTGGTATTCACATAAATACATGGAGTACAATACTTAAAAACCGTGATATAATGTTGACCTTTTCAACTGTGTTGTGTCAGATAAAACATCAGATACAATGACAAAGAAAACAATTAACTGACTTCTTCTGAAGATTGGATGCATCTCTGAATCTTGGATGCATCGCACAATCTTTGAGTGCATACCACAAACACTTGTATGATATATTCATTGTTTATAAATAAATTCAGTATGTAATCGGTCTACCATGTTGTTCCTTAATAAAATAAACAGGATTTGCTACATATTTTGGTTATAGCGAACTTTATTTCTTCCCTTGGTAAATTTCGTATTATGCATATGGCGAACTATGCATAGTACGAACTAGCTTTATTGGTCCCTAGTGATTCGCTATAAACGTGTTTTACTGTAATTGAAAAATACTGTGAATTAGTAATTATATGTAGACTTTGAAAAAATTGTCCCATCCCTAGACACTTAAAAATATATGGATAAGTATTGCATTTTCACATATATCTTTCATTTTCACTTACAGAATTTTTGTAGTCCTACATAAATGCTCTTGATAGTTATAAAAATTGTAATCTATTTGATGTTGAAACTTTCAAAACATTAAAAAAGTACTGAAATCTAAGTGTATGTAAAAAAGACAGTTCTGGTAATAACAAGTACATTGTAATCAAATGATATTATAACCAGACAGAACAAATATTCCTATGTCAAAATGTTACAATATGTGGAATAATGGCTAATTAAATGAATTAGTATCATTATTTTACGTGTTTACGGGTCGGACATTTTGTCTACGGATGAGACATTTGACTTCTGCACCTGTAAAAAACAATAGTCAAGGATGAAAAAAAAAATTAATGTTACATGTAAACACCTACTAATTGTCTTCCAGCTCAGGAATTTTTGTATCAATACTGAAGCATACATAGAAAATGCAGCACCTTGAAACTATGGATGGGACAAAATTTGGGTGGACCTGATCAAACTGGCATAATTACTCTAATAATCAAAATATCAATACCAGGTTTTTATGCGCCAGTCTTCAGACAGGGCGTATTATGTTATGGCATTGTCCGTCCAGCGTTGTCCGCCCAGTGTCTGCGTCCGGGATAAGCTTGTTTGGGCTATTACTTCTTTCCCTGTGCACAGATTTTAATAATATTTCACAGAATTGTTGCTTAGGATCCAAGGGTGTATCATGACCTTGACCCAAGGTCATAGGTCAAAGGTCAAGGTCAGAACATGCAAAGTGAGTAAAACCTTCTCCGGGCCATAACTTCTTCCCCTGTGCATGGATTTCAATAATCTTGTTTGCTTTGAATTGTTAAATAGTTTAAGTACCATTATATAGAAAAATGGATCTTCTTTCTATTAGTTGAAATATAAAACAATTGGGCACTTCTGTCAAAAATGACAAAAACAAAAAACGTGTAACGAAGAAGAGGGTTTGGTCTTAAAATGATTATCCTCTCAATTCTTGTCAGATTTTGACAGAACAACCTGCATTGGAAAGCAAACAAGTTGTTTAATATAGTATACAAGCACAGAAAAGTGTAAGGATTGTCTGTAAATAGAAATCTACTGTGAAAAAAGGGCAAATTTTTAAATACTGTAACAACAATTTGGGGCAAAATTTGGCTGTATTATGCAATGTATTTTGAAAAAAATCAAAATGCCTCCTTCAAAAAACTTTTTTCTCTTTAAAGAATCATGTATACCCTTCATCATGGATGAAAAAATAAGGCATTACATAAAACTATAAGAAAAATTATAAGCTTGTAATGAAAAAAACAAATTTAAATGTCCATCTGATCTTGACCAAGGCGTATATAGACAAGGGACATAAGTGTTTGGTTTGTCTGTTCTACTGTTCTTTTGTCACACATTTAAATTCTGGATGATAACTCAAGTACCTTTCATCAAATTCAAGCCAAATTTGTATATATGCTTACATATGAAGAGAGGAAGGACCCTATTGATTTGGGGTCAAAAGGTCAAAGGTCAGCTGATGACAATAGACTAATTACATGTATTGGTTTCCAGATGATAACTCAAGTACTTTTCATTATATTTAAATCATCTGGATTCATATATACTTACTTATATTGATTTTGAGGTCAAAAGGTTAAAGGTCAAGGTCACAGTTGATAGAAATGACTGAAATTATTGGTTTCCTGGTGATTTTCATGTATTATCATACATCATTTACTGCTTATCAGAATTTGATCATATATCACACATTTTACAAGTAATTTAAAAATCTTATCAAAAGGGAAGGATGCCTAAAAATTTGAGGTCATTATGTCAAAAGGCAAGGTCATTACTGGTAATATTTTTAGGAGTTAAGACCCATAAACTTATGATTTAGGAAAGTTTTTTTGTTACTATGAATTAAGCCCACAGCGGGGGCATATACTAAGTTTTTCAAAAATGATTTATTCTTGATACCAGAAATTTTTCAAGTCAGGACATTTTTTGTTTCCAAATCAGTTATGACTAGTGTTATAATTAAAGTACTGAAAGAAAATATAGATTGGACCATTTTACCGAAATTTGCTTATTGCAGGAGAATATAAAGTTGTTGCCATTACAGTTGGATTTCCCTGCTGTTAATCACATGAATAAACAGCTTATTGTGCATACATGAATAATGCAAATGAATATTTCATTGCAAAATTTCCATGCAGTGTATTGTACTGTATATTAAGTATACATTTTCATTTAATGGCCTGACAATAGACAGAAATCATTGCATAAGCAATGACCACGTCTAAAATTTAAAATGTTTAAAAGTTATAAGAAATACAATAAGATAAGGTGAGTGGTATAACAAAAGAGGCAGGAAGAGTGTGACAGCAATGAGGGACTGAACACTAATAAAGAATTATTTACTGTGCATTGATGTCAAGAGTTGATAATTAAACAACAAGAGTCAATTTCAATGCTGAAACATGAGTGGTTTGTATTACAGATTCTCAAAACAAAAATTTCTCTGTAAATAGTGTGTCATTTGAAATATTTTCTTCACACATTACAGCTACAGGAGTGTGCACAAATCTGAATGAAACTATGTGTTGTAAAACACTTGGATGTTCCTTCATCAGTTGTGTATACAATACGACAGCCAATCATACAGGTATGTACATGTAATATATATATTGCTTAATCATTAGGTATGTACATGTTATATATACAGTGCTCAATCATCAGGTATGGACATGTTATATATACATTGCTCAGTCATCAGGTATGCACATGTTATATATACAGTGCTCAGTCATCAGGTATGTATATGTTATATATACAGTGCTCAATCATCAGGTATGTACATGTTATACATACAGTGCTCAATCATCAGGTATGTACATGTTATATATACAGTGCTCAATCATCAGCTATGTACATGTTATATATACAGTGCTCAATCATCAGGTATGTATATGTTATATATACAATGCTCAATCATCAGGTATGGACATGTTATATACACAGTGCTCAGTCATCAGGTATGTATATATTATATATACAGTGCTCAATCATCAGGTATGTACATGTTATATATACAGTGCTCAATCATCAGGTATGTACATGTTATATATACAGTGCTCAGTCATCAGGTATATACATGTTATATATACAATGCTCAATCATCAGGTATGTACACGTTATATATACAGTGCTCAATCATCAGCTATGTACATGTTATATATACAGTGCTCAATCATCAGGTATGTACATATTATAAATACAGTGCTCAATCATCAGCTATGTACATATTATATATATACAGTGCTCAATTATCAGGTATGTACATGTTATATATACAGTGCTCAATCATCAGGTATAGTGCTCAATCATAGGTATGTACATGTTATATATACAGTGCTCAATCATCAGGTATAGTGCTCAGTCATCAGGTATGTACATGTTATATTTACAGTGCTCAATCATAGGTATGTATATGTTATATATACAGTGCTCAATCATCAGGTATGTACATGTTATATATACAGTGCTCAGTCATCAGGTATATACATGTTATATATACAGTGCTCAATCATCAGGTATGTACATGTTATATACACAGTGCTCAGTCATCAGGTATGTATATATTATATATACAGTGCTCAATCATCAGGTATGTACATGTTATATATACAGTGCTCAATCATCAGGTATGTACATGTTATATATACAGTGCTCAGTCATCAGGTATATACATGTTATATATACAGTGCTCAATCATCAGGTATGTACATGTTATATATACAGTGCTCAATCATCAGCTATGTACATGTTATATATACAGTGCTCAATCATCAGGTATGTACATATTATAAATACAGTGCTCAATCATCAGCTATGTACATATTATATATATACAGTGCTCAATTAACAGGTATGTACATGTTATATATACAGTGCTCAATCATCAGGTATAGTGCTCAATCATAGGTATGTACATGTTATATATACAGTGCTCAATCATCAGGTATAGTGCTCAGTCATCAGGTATGTACATGTTATATTTACAGTGCTCAATCATAGGTATGTATATGTTATATATACAGTGCTCAATCATCAGGTATGTACATGTTATATATACAGTGCTCAGTCATCAGGTATATACATGTTATATATACAGTGCTCAATCATCAGGTATGTACATGTTATATATACAGTGCTCAATCATCAGCTATGTACATGTTATATATACAGTGCTCAATCATCAGGTATGTACATATTATATATACAGTGCTCAATCATCAGGTATGTACATATTATATATATACAGTGCTCAATTATCAGGTATGTACATGTTATATATACAGTGCTCAATCATCAGGTATAGTGCTCAATCATAGGTATGTACATGTTATATATACAGTGCTCAATCATCAGGTATAGTGCTCAGTCATCAGGTATGTACATGTTATATTTACAGTGCTCAATCATAGGTATGTATATGTTATATATACAGTGTTCAATTATCAGGTATAGACATGTTATATACACAGTGTTCAATCATCAGGTATGTATATATTATATATACAGTGCTCAGTCATCAGGTATGTACATGTTATATACACAGTGCTCAATCATCAGGTATGTATATATTATATATACAGTGCTCAATCATCAGGTATGTACATGTTATATATACAGTGCTCAATCATCAGCTATGGACATGTTATATATATAGTGCTCAGTCATCAGGTATGTACATGTTATATATACAGTGCTCAATCATCAAGTATGGACATGTTATATACACAGTGCTCAATCATCAGGTTTTAACATGTCATGTACGAAATACCTATTCATAATCACACTGGTATTTACATTGTGTATATATATATATATATATGCACAAACACTGTAATTGCCTGAGATAAAGCTTTCAAGACATGTGTATTTATACCCCCTGCAAATGTAGTTAGGGGGGGGGTATATAAGAATCACCTTGTCCGTCTGTCTGTCTGTTTGTCTGTCCGTCTGTCTGTCCATAACACTTTAACCTTGACCATAACTTTTGAACCAAAAAAGACTGGGTATTCATACTTTACATGTATTATATTCCTTGTGGCAAGACCTTTCTTTTGGTACCTTGGCCTTGACATTTGTTCTACTTTTTAAAAACATTAACCTTAGCTATAACTTTTAAACCTAAAGAGACTGGGTATTCATACTACACATGTATATTCCTTGTGGCAAGACGTTTCTTTTGGTACCAAAATTTTTGACGTTGTGAGCTTGGCCTCGACATTTGTTCTACTTTTTAAAAACTTTAACCTTAGCTATAACTTTTGAACCAAAAGAGACTGGGTATTCACACTACACATGTATATTCTTTGTGGCAAGATCTTTCTTTTGGTACCAAAATTTTTGACGTTATGATCTTGGCCTTGACATTTGACCTACTTTTTAAAAACTTGAACCTTACTCATAACTTTTGAAACAAAAAAGACTGGGTATTCATACTATACATGTTATTCCTTGTGGCAAGACCTTGGCCTTGACATTTGACTTACCTTTTAAATACTTTAACCTTAGCCATAACTAGTGAAAGAAAAGAGATAGGACCTTCATAGTACACATATATATTCCTGTGGCAAGACTTTTCTGTCGATACCAACATTTTTTACCTTGTGACCTTGGTCTCGATGTTTGACCTACTTTTTAAAAACTTTAACCTTAGCCATAACTTTTGAAAGAAAAGAGATGGGACCTTCATACTATATATGTGTATTCCTTGTGGCAAGACCTTTCAGTCAGTACCAGCATTTTTTTATTTTTGATTTTGATCTTGTGACCTTGGCCTTGACATTTGACGGGTTTTTTTTTGGAAAAACTTTAACTTTGATGGTAAAGTATAGTCATAGAGAGATAGGGAGTCCATTTTACATATGTATATTCTGTATGACAAGTCCTGTACACTGATACAAGAAGAATTTACACAACCTCCTTGACCTTCACCTTCTTCTCCAAAACATAAATATTGGTCATATATATAGTTCTATGCCCTATTTTGAATTTTGGTGCCGCGGGGGGTATTTGTCCTGTTAGAACAGTTCTAGGTTATTTCTATATAAAGTACATTGATCCGTGACATCATAATGCCCCATATTTGACCCACCTTTCAACACAGAAAGCGATGTTTGGCAGACTTTTGATTGTTAAGCTTAGGATGTCAATGAAAGGTTCAACATTTCCAACCTTGCGTGATGTCATTGAAGTCGTATTTTGCGCTAAAGTGATTGACATTCGATGAAAGTATGTCATTCTGGATAGATCTTACGTTGTCATGGGGAACCGGCTGTTTCTTTCAATTTATAACTTCCCTCGGGAACGATTTAATAATGCAGTTTATAAATAGCTATTTAATAGAAATTGAAGTTTCCAGTATGATATTTTGGCGTTAAAAGCGCATATATATAGAATAAGTGTCTTATTTTGTGTTTTCATGCAGGAATAAAGTACAATGGCTGATGCATTATATCTAATAAATGCATCAGCCATTGTACTTTATTCCTGCATGAAAACACAAAATAAGACACTTATTCTATATATCAAGTACAATGTATTCACCTCTCCACTAAATGTAATTACCGGTATATGCCTGTCATAAACTGAAGTCTCATATGATCTATTGTGATCACACTGCATCGAGCCAGTCTCTCTGGTTGTAAAAATACAATAAGAAAGGGAGTTTATGTGTTTGCAATTTTTTAGAATGAACAAATTGTGCTCAGATGAGCAATATAGGCTCATTCTGGTCTCTTGTTTATTGAATGTTTTCAAAATTTTTCATGTTAATTATCAAATATTCCCAGATTCTGCCCTTCTTTAAACAGGTTGCCATAATCTAACAGATACAACTGATGCTAAGTCAGCCATTGCAGATTGTAAAGTACAGAATATTACTGAACTGGCCAATAAGACTAAATGTACTGGTAAGTAGTAAAGTTACACTGCTGACTAAGAATAATACACTGGTAAGAAGTAATCCTTCTCAGCTGGTAAATAATGCTAAATGTAGTGGTAAGTAGTAAACTTATATAGGGGATCAATACTACTAAATGTAGTGGTAAGTAGTAAACTTATATAGGGGACCAATACTACTAAATGTAGTGGTAAGTAAGAACATTATACAGCCAATCAATACTAAATGTTCCAGGAAGTAGAAAATTACAGTGCTAGCCAAAATTACTACATTTACTAATATGTTGTCACCTTGCACAGCTGGATGGTAATAATAAATGAACAGTTTTAATTAGTAAAATTTTGCAAGTAACCAATAATACTAGATGTCTGATATAGTAGTTAGCCTACATAGGTGAGAAAGAGTATAAAATGTACTAGTTAGTAGTAAACCTACCCATCTGTCCAATAATACTAATGTATTTGTACTGTATAATGTGAGACTCAAGTGAGTTATATTTATACAGTGCGTCAGTCAGATGTGTGAAGAAGTGTTGTTATTTTTGGTTCCATTCCGAAATCAAATTTTTGACATTTTTTCGACATTTTATTTGACTTAGTAATTTTAATGCAGAGAAGTGTCATGTTTTTCAGTTAATTGATAATGATGATTTCTTATGGACTATTTTGATCATAATTATGGTAAGGAATATTATTGTGAAAGAATTTTGTCAATATCTCAATTTTTGGATTTTTTATCAATTTTTTAAGACTTCCAAAAAGGAAGGAGGGGGGGGGGGGCAAGGGGTTGGCCATTTTTCACATTTTCAACTTTTTCTGCAAAACAGTTCGAATGATTTTAATAAATCATATAGAAATAAATCACTTATGATCCCCTTTAGATTCTGTCGTTTTCGTCCAGACCTCTTTATAGGTGGCACCACCACAGTCAAAAGTAGGTCACAAAAGAGTACCCTCCTTTGACAATCTTCTTCTTCATACTGGCTGTATACAGAGACAAACAGAATGCATAGAAATGATCTAGAGGGATAATTGAAGAAGTCTTGTCATGTTTGTTCCTTTCCAAAATCAAATTTTTAGAAATTTTTTCAACATTTTTTTGGACTTGGTAATTTCAATGCAGAAAAGTGTCATATTTCCTAGTTAATTGATAATGATGATTTCATATGGACTATATTTTGATCATAATTATGGTAAGGAATTTTATTTTGAAAGAATTTTGTTATAATCTCAATTTTTGGATTTTCTATGAATTTTTTAAGACTTCCAAATGAGGATGTATAGGGACAATTTTTCACATTTTTCACTTCTGCTGTTATACCACATGAAAGATTTTAATGAAGTATGGTATATATGAAGTACTATAGTCCTCTATCAATTTTGTACATTTCATCCAAATTGGTCAACAGATGGTGCCACAATGTCTAAAAAATAGGTCTCACAACGGTACATATACCACTTGGTAATTAAAATATGGAGAGTAGCGGTTCAAATCCATTTGTGGTCAAAATTTTTTTTTCATTCGTGTACACATCTACATAAGTTTTTAGATGTTTCTCAACAATCAATATATGAAATTATACCATTTTCAGTTGGATCTTGACAATATTTGAAACAATTGTTGTTCATGACCCAGAATTGAAATCGGTCAACAAAAGGCCCCACCTAAAGAAAATGACTAACTTGTTGCCCTGAATCTTGCAGAGACAAGCAAATGCTTAATACATGTATCAAATCACCTGAATGGATGTGCAAAAAAGTGTTGTTGTTTTTTACTCGGGTCTGAAATAAAATATGACATATTTTCAACATTTGTTTTGACTTAGTCACAGTAATGCAAAAATAAATAACTTCTTCCTTCCTGCATGACTGATAATCTAGGTACTTAGGTGAGCAATATAGGCCTACTTGGGCCTCTTGTTATAGGATCTGTCATATCCTTAGGGTTTGGTCTATGACATGGCAAAGTGCATCCCTTATATAAATAATAGCCCAGTTTAATGCATTAATAATAGACAATTAATTCACATTTATACACACATACATGTATCTTAGCCTTTTATTTATTTATTTATTAGATTTATCTGTAATTTACAGGTGTTGTGCCCGCACGTAAGTAAATCATATATCATGTAATACAATGTAAGTGTGCATGTTTATTTCATTTCGTACAAACATTTTTGTAATAAACCATAAGCATCTTGTGACAAATCATATCATACATATAAGAATGAAGTTTGATAGGCTGAACAGGCTTTCTGTGGGTGTCTGTCCCAGTGAATTAGTCTATCATCTATCTGTCCATCCTTCCATGTGGATTTTTGTCTGTGTGGATGTCTGTCTATCCATGTGGAATTGTATGTCTATGTGGATGTCACTTCATATGGATCTCTGTCCATGTGGATGTTTGTCTATCTGTCACATTTCTAGTTTAACAGTATTTGCAGGAGACCAAATACTACATTCTAGTACGTTTACTTCAAGAGATGTTGTTCCCATTATACCCCCTGCAAACGAAGTCTGGGGGGTGTATTGGGATCATCTTGTCCGTCTGTGTGTCTGTCAGTCTGTTGGTTTGTCTATCTGTCCTTCCCTCTGTCTGTCTGTCCAGAAAACTTTAACCTTGGCTATACCTTTTGAACCAAAAGAGATGGGGCCTTCATACTACACATATGCATTCCTTGTGGCAAGACATTTTTGACCTCATGACGTTTGAGCTATTTTTATAAAAGTTTAACTTAGTCATAACTTTTGAAACAAAAGAGATGTGGCCGTCAGTCTACACATGTGCATTCCTTGTGGTGAGACCTTTCTGACCAAACCAAAATTTTTGACATTATGACCTCGTTTTTGACGTTTGAGCTATTTTTGAAAAACTTTAATCTTGGCCATAACATTTGAACCAAAAAAGATGGGGTCTTTGTACTACACGTGTATTTCTTGTAGCAAGACCTGTCTGTTGGTACCAAAATATTTGACCTTGTGACCTTTACCTTGGTCTTTGCCCTACTTCAAATTTTGTTGTCACAGGAGTTATTTTTCCCGTTCGGACAGTTCTAGTTTCTATTTCTTCTGGAAGTTATTGAAGAGGAATCAAAATAGATAAATGCAAAATTTGTCACCTAATATTCTATGCAGTATGCTTAAAACTAAAAGACTATAAATCATACTGTTTTCATATTTGATTTTCTGATGGCAGGAAATATTGTAAAAATTATTTGTAACATGCCTTAATCATCAGTATACAAGTTATCCTGTAATCAGCACCTGAGCCCATTCTATAGTCATTGGTCTCCATCTGTCATCGTCTTTCATGTGTTAACATTTGATTGTTTGTAGCACAATAAAGCTGGAAAAATTGAGTGGTTCCGTGTGATATTAAGCTAAGACCTCTTTAACGGCTTTGTTGATCTCCTGGACTTGTTGGTATATAATTTTGTCTTCTTCAAGGAGTTGTGGGCAATATTCCAGGCCTTAATGGACACAGGCTGCAGGTCAATAAACATGATTTGTACCTTATCGCTATGTCGACTGACTATGTCAAAAGCCCTGCGAGTTTGCCGTATAATGGTCTACTTTGTAGTCTCGTCTCTGTTCCTAAGAGATATTCTCGCACTATGTGGGTCCTTTTTGGTTATGTCACAGGTGCCAAGCCAAATATATACAAGTAGTCGGTGATATGCCTCCAGCGCTTTTGGCAGTTTACCCTCTAGATAAATGATCCTGTCCTTGATAACTGCTCCCTTTTTACACCATAATTCGAGAGGAAATATGCCTTGATGGTTGTTTCTCAAGGAAAACCCTTTACTGTCAGACAGGAGAACAGGATATCTATACTGAGAGTATTGTGCAGTTGGTGTGAAGGGTTTTGACAAGTTTTTGTTCAGCTTGGCCACACTCATGAATTCAACTAATACACCTTGGAAAATAAAATGTGTAAACTAAAGGACTATAAATGAAAATTTTGGACTTATGGTATTCTAAGCTTGGGTTCAACTATACACAATAATGGGAGGGGGGATCAAGATGGTAGTAATAATCTTGTGGTACGCATAATATACTTAAACATATACAGGGGCATTAGAGTGATATATCCTATTTAAAGTGCAATAAATATACAGAATTGTGAGGTGAACAGGGCGTGCAATATAAGTGCAATGTGGGAAGAACAACTGGTAAGTGAGCTTGTCAGATTTTGTAGAATTTTGCTCAGCCAACATTAAGTTAATAAAAAGGCTATATGAATGCTAAACCCTTTCAAAATAGACGTCAACACCTCTTAACCATTTGTGCGTCCACTGAGTGCAAAAAAAAGAAAAAGATTTCACAACGGCGGAAGGCGCGAAATTCGAGCTGACGAGGACAATGCACAAACACCAAAAAAATCGACTATGCCACACAAAATACAGCAGACGAAGGCCTCACACCGCTTTCCTATGATGTCACACTAAAAATAAACTAAACCTTAGCTTAACACGATGTAAAATAAACTTAATAATTAAGATTTTCCCTCCAAGCAGTGAAGGCACATCTTCTGTTGCAGCCTCGATCTCTTTAAGTTTTCTTCACTGCTTCTGCACTTCCTGTAAAAAGAATTTTAAAATACATGAAAAGGAAGAGCATAAAACCATGTGTCAGAATTGTAAAAATCATAACTCTAAGATTCTGCCTATAAGGCAGGACCAAAATGGCCATAAAGTGATGATTTATTGAACCTTTGTAAATTTTCCTCTCTATTTTTGTAATGTGGAGAAAGAAGACTGTATGCATGGTTTGAAAGAGAATAAAGCCCTCTACCGAAATTGTAAAATTTTTTACCCATAGGTCAGATTTTATTAGTGGGTGGGGCCAGAATTGCCATTTAGTGATCATTTAATGAAAATTAAATACATGTATTTCTTCTCTGTGTATTGTGGAGAAAAACGACTTGCATGGTAAAAACAACTTAAAGCTTTCAACCAAAATTGTGAAAATTCATGACCCCCAGTGGGTCAGGTTCCACCTGTGAGGCAGGCAATATTGGCCTTTTAGTGATCATTTATTGTTTCTTCTCTACTTCTTTTTTCTGAAGAAAGACTTTATACATAATTGTAAAGAGTGTTAAGACTAAATAAGGATTATTTTTTTCCTGTTACCGGACAGACCCTGCTTGCATGGACTTGAATTCCAATCTGGCCTTAAATTTTCACTTTGCAAGACTGTTACATCTGGATAGATACAATTTATTTATACTATATTAACATGAACTGTACAAAAGAATTTATTGTTAGCAACCCATATGATGTGTGTACATGAATGTCCAAAATGGTCACATATCGATGGTGTAGTTTTCATCTGAATAAAAGGCTGTGATATGATTAAGAAGCACATCACGGGGGTATTCAACATCACAACACCCCTCCTAGATTCAGACTAACATTGGCTTTTTCAGGTCCATCTGTAAATGAACTTTCCCAGAATATTACATTGTACATATGGATGTGTTTGTTTAATATACTTTTAAATTCAGATGGACTGAAACATGTCAGAACTGTTTAGTGTCTAGTGTAGAAGTGCTAAACAATCAGTCAGCTTTTGATAACTGGTTTCACTTAGGCAGAGTTCGAATTACGGAAGTGTGTGTATATATATGATATATATATATATATGTTTTATATCTATGTTTTACAAAATTAGAATAAGGATTTTAAAATTAGATTGAATTTATGTGAAGTTAGCATTTTTTACACTAAACAACAATCACCTGCATTTGAATTGTACCATGTTCATTTGTTTGTCCATTGATGATCCATGTCATCAAAACATGACCATTGTCATCAGGAAAAATATGAATATGGTGCATAGCTCTTTGTAATAGAGAAATATTAAGATATCATAATAAACAATTGCTTATGATCTGACAGCATATTGAGGCAACTGATAAAACCCATTGTTTTGGTTTTTTTCAATATTCCCTTGTACATTAATATTCCAGCATCCTGTGTAAACTTGACTGCAGAACAATGCTGCAACACCACAGATGATCTAAACTGCAGCTATATAGTCAATTGTACCAAAACTCCCGTTAAGACGCCATGTAAGTGTTATTTTCTAAATTTGTGAAACATTTAGAATCATAGGAAATCTAATTTCTTCAGATGTGATGGATATAGCTAGGAATTGGGGAATTTTTGTATGACTTTGATTTCCATTTTTCAGACTGTACAGCAGCTAATATAACAGCTCTTGAAGAAAAATGTGGCAGTGAACCTCACAATTACAATGATACATGTAAGTAGATCTAGCCATTTTATTATCAAATAGTCAGTTTCAGTTCTGTTTTGGATTAAGCATAAAATGTAAATCACTAACTGGTAATTATGATATGTTATTGGCTTGTAATTAAGATTGGTTTAAAAGAGATATAATAACATTTTACAAGATTTGCCATAGTGTTTTATGTTTTGAGATTTTTACTTTCGATGGAGCATATAGTCGCTGTCGTGTCTGTCCGTCTGTCCGTCCGAGCTCATATCTCCTAAACCTTTCATCAAAATTTGATCATACTTCAACAAAATATTATTTAGGTTAAGGGCTTTTGGACAAAGGTCACTCAAGGTCATTTCCCAAAGGTCAAGGTCACTCATTAACTATGACTTAAAATACCATGAAGTATGTATATTTCCTACACCTTTCATTAGAATTTCATCATACTTAACAAAATATTATTTAGGTTAAGGGCTTTGGGACAAAGGTCACTCAAGGTCATTTCCCAAAGATCAAGGTCACCTATTAACTATGACTTAAAATACCATGAAGTACATATATCTCCTACACCTTTCATCAGAATTTTATCATACTTAAACAAAATATTATTTAGGTTAAGAGCTTTTGGACAAAGGTCACTCAAGGTCATTTCCCAAAGATCAAGGTCATTTATTAACAATGACTTAAGATACCATGAAGTATGTATATCTCCTACACCTTTCATCAGAATTTTATCATACTTAACCATAACATTATTTTGGAAAGAACTTCTAACAAATGTCACTCAAGGAAGGTCATTTCTGAAAGACAATGTCAATTATTAACTATGACTTAAAGTAACATGAAGTACTTATATCTCCTATATCTTTCATTAGAATTTGATCACACTTCACCAAAATGTTGTTCAGGTTAAGGACTTTTGGACAAAGGTCACTCAAGGTCATTTCTGAAAGGTCAAGGTCACTAATTAAGTATGACTTAGAATGCCATGAAGTATGTATATCTGCTACACCTTACATCAGAATTTGATCATACTTCACGAAAATGTTATTTAGGTTAAGGGCTTTTCGACAGCGATCATTCAAGGTCAATTCTGAAAGGTCAAGGTCACTTATTAACTATGACTTTAAGTATCATGAATTACTTATATCTACTATATCATTCATCAGAGTTATATTATACTTCACCGAAATGTTCTTTAAGTTAAGGACTTTTAGACAAAGGTCACTCAAGGTCATTTCTGAAAGGTCAAAGTCACTTATTAACTATGACTTAAAATA
Organism: Pteria penguin; assembly: GCA_035048485.1. Taxonomy (NCBI): domain Eukaryota; kingdom Metazoa; phylum Mollusca; class Bivalvia; order Pterioida; family Pteriidae; genus Pteria; species Pteria penguin. The sequence goes on from CM068581.1 coordinate 16,610,937, forward strand.
CCATTCAGTTCACATATCTGCTACACCTTTTATCAGAATTTTATCATACTTCATCAAAATGTTATTTAGGTTAAGGACTTTTGGACAGAGGTCACTCAAGGTCATTTCTGAAAGTCAAGGTCACTTATTAATTATGACTTACAATACCATGAAGTACTTATATCTCCTACACCTTTCATCAGAATTTTATCATACTTCACTAAAATGCTATTAAAGTTAAGAGCTTTTGGACAAAGGTTTTATCAAGGTGATTTCTGAGAGGTCATGTTCACGATAAAAAGTTTTATTTCATAATTAATCAAGGTCAAGCTTACTCATTTTAGTTGAAGATACTGTGCTCACTTGTTGTTCTACAGTTGACTCAAATGACGATTTCAAATCTCAATGATACATTGAGATTTGAAATCGTCATTAATACAATGATTTTCTATATACTTAGTCATTCATTTCCTTCATTATTGCTTTGCTTCTTGGAGCATCCATCAGTTTTACTGATTTTTTTGTATATGAATTGAGTCATCAATTTCCTGCATCATAATTGCCATTCGGGGAGCATACATCAATTTTACTGATACTCTTTTTTTGCTCCTAGTAGTTCTCCAGTATATTATGTTACATCAGTATATTATGGATCTATCGGTGACTAAAGTGTGTTTTGTATTTATGGTTACCTCAGTGTATTTGGATTTGTAGGTGACTTCAGTTTATTATGTATTTTTCTTGTGGCTTTAGTGTATTATGTATCTATATGTTACTTCAGTGTATTGTGTATCTATAGTTTACTTAAATGTATTATGTATCTCATAATTACTTCAGTGTATTATATATCTATTGTTTACTTAGTGAATAATGTATCTCTGAGTTACTTCAGTGTATTATGTATCTCTGAGTTACTTCAGTGTATTATGTATCTCTGAGTTACTTCAGTGTATTGTGTATCTCTAGGTTACTTCAGTGTATTGTGTATCTCTAGGTTGCTTCAGTGTATTGTGTATCTCTAGGTTACTTCAGTGTATTGTGTATCTCTAGGTTACTTCAGTGTATTGTGTATCTCTAGGTTACTTCAGTGTATTGTGTATCTGTATGTTACTTCAGTGTATTGTGTATCTCTAGGTTACTTCAGTGTTTTGTGTATCTCTAGGTTACTTCAGTGTATTGTGTATCTCTATGTTACTTCAGTGTATTGTGTATCTCTATGTTACTTCAGTGTATTGTGTATCTCTAGGTTACTTCAGTGTATTGTGTATCTCTAGGTTACTTCAGTGTATTGTGTATCTCAAGGTTACTTCAGTGTATTGTGTATCTCTAGGTTACTTCAGTGTATTGTGTATCTCTGAGTTACTTCAGTGTATTGTGTATCTCTATGTTACTTCAGTGTATTGTGTATCTCTAGGTTACTTCAGTGTATTGTGTATCTCTAGGTTACTTCAGTGTATTGTGTATCTCTAGGTTACTTCAGTGTATTGTGTATCTCTAGGTTACTTCAGTGTATTGTGTATCTCTAGGTTACTTCAGTGTATTGTGTATCTGTAGGTTACTTCAGTGTATTGCGTATCTCTAGGTTGCTTCAGTGTATTATGTATCTGTAGATGACTTCAGTGTATCATATATCTGTATGTTACTTCAGTGTATTATGTAACTATAGGTTACTTTAATGTATTATGTATCTATAGGTTATTTCAGTGTATTATGTATCTGTAAGTTACTTCAGTGTGTTGTGTATCTCTAGGTTACTTCAGTGTATTATATATCTCTTGTTTACTTCTGTGTATTGCTATGTGTATGTTACTTCAGTGTATTCTATATCTGTAGGTTAATTTAGTGTATTATGTATCTGTAAGTTACTTCAGTGCATTATGTATCTATAGGTTACTTCAGTGTATTATGTATGTATAGATTACTTCAGTGGATTATGTATCTATAGGCTAATTCAGTGTATTGTGTATCTCTAGGTTACTTCAATGTATTATGTATCTCTCGGTTACTTCAGTGTGGCATGTATCTGTAGGTTACTTCATTGTATTGTATATATATAGGTTACTTCAGTGTATTGTGTATCTATAGGTTACTTCAGTGTATTATGTATCTGTAGGTTACTTCAGTGTATTTTGTATTTGAAGGTTATATTGCCCCACTTACTTTATTCATTGATTTTGTAGTTTTAGGTTTTGTTACTCTAATTATAACATTGTAGTTTGTATTTGTATGGATTAAGTTTTGTAGATTATGTTGCTCCTTTGACTAATTCTATTTTGTATTTTCAGGCTTCGTTGCTCCTACTACTACAGTACAGCCTACCCAATCTCCCAGTAAGTAACAACTTATACATAGTGGACACAAATCAGGAGAGTGAATTCTATTTTTATGCCCCCGGGTCAATAGATGGGGGGCATTTTTTTTTGTCTAGTCCGTCTGTCTGTTTGTCAGTCTTTGTTTGTTTGTCTGTCTGTCTGATAACTTTAACCTTGGCCATTCCTTCTGAAACATGAGGGACAGATACTTCATATTTCACATTCCTACTCAACTAATGAAGCCTTTTCAAATAATACCAGGTTGATGACTTTTTTTATATCCTGTCTGTCAGTTTGTTTGTCAGTTTGTTTGTCTGTGGTCAACTTTAACCTCGGCCATAACTTTTGAACTGTGAAGGATAGAGACTTCATATTTCACATTCATATTCAACTAATGAAGCCCTTGCAAATCGCACCAAGATCAATGAACTTTTGACCTTGACAATGACCTTCATGCTAAAAATTCTTACTTTGTTGGCATAGTGTTTCACAAACACATCTTTTTCATTCTTATATTGAATTGCAGTTTCACCCACAGGTATGTCTATGTAAAGGAATGAATCTGTCTCCAGGCTCTTTGATTTTGATTAGAATATTATATATAATTTAATGTTCCTTCATGTAGTCGTCTATTCTCTGATAGTGCCAGATCAAGTGTCTTCAATTGGCCATTAATGACTTCACTATTTTATCACACAGACAATATTTTATCATACAGACAATATTTTATTATACAGACTATTTTCACCAGTTATTATATCTACAGGAGGCAATTTTCCAAGTCAATAATTGCCACATGGTACATATTTTAGTCAGCAGTCGTTTTTGATTGTTACCCAATAGTTATCAATCAATCGCATTGCAGGAATCCTGTTGGAGGTATAATAAGTGCAATTGTTCTCCTGGGTTTCAAACTGATACACAAGGGAGGGGCAAATAGGTAGGGTAAAAAAGCTCTTGTTCATGCTTCTCTTGTTAAACATTCTATATACAGATGATTCTGGGAGAGGGGGTCTGGTCCCTTAGGCATCAGCAAATGAGGAAGCTAAAAGTGGGGAAGGAGGAAAAATTCAGCCCACATTTCTCCTGAAATCTTATCTGATCTAATCTCTTATCTAAGTGTATCACTTGCAGCTGTGATCCTTGATTTCAGGTAGGGTGTATTAACTCTGGGAAGGGCCGTATTGAGGGAAGTTAAAAAAAGGGGGATGCTGAACAACAACTTGTAAGAGCTTCTCCTTAACTATTATGAATCAAATGATCTGATAGTGGAACATTTACATAAAATGGTATCAGATCCAGTTGTGCACTTTGGTGTCTAACTGGGTTTGTCATAGGGATGTAAGAGGAGCAAGGGGTTAAAATCTTAAAATTTACATAAGGAAACAAGTCTGTAAATAGCTATAAAGTGTTAATAAATATAAAACAAGTCAAATAGCTTAAACATAAAGCTGCAAACACAACATTGGCCCAAGTCATACACATGAAATGTCAGTCCCTATTTTTATGATCCGGATCAAAAGATCGGGGGCATTTTGTTTTTGACCTGTCTGTTTGTCTTTCTGTTTTCAACATTAACTTTGGCTATAACTTTTGAAACGTGAGGGATTGAGACTTCATATTTGACATGGGTACTCAACTAATGAAGCACTTTCAATTGACACCAAAGTGGATGACTTTTTGACCTTGACAAGGACATTCGTGCTGAAAATAACTTTTTGGACTTGGTGTCGCCGGAGCATTTGTGTTTCACAAACACAGCTATTTTTTCTGTTTTTGACTTGTCTGTTTGTTTGTTTGTTTGTCTGTATCTTTGTCTGTCCGTTGTCAACTTTAACTTTCGCTATAAGTTTTGAAAGCCCTTTTAAATTACAACAAGGTCATTGACCTTGTGACTTTGACCTACATGTACGTTTCAAAATTTACATTATTTGGACTTTAGGCCCATAAGTTTTAAAGGCGTTGAGCATTTGCTCGACAGTCTTCTAGCGATCGTAAAAAATTTACCTCTGCACCGCCTTTTTAATTCACGTAACAAAGTAGTACCTTCTTTAAAGTAGTAAAAGTTCTTGCAAAACCGGCTTTGTTATCCTTGTTATTGAAATTTCATTGCAAAGAAAAAGGTTTAAGCTTAGGTCTGCTTAACTCAAATTATCAATATATTGCCCTAAAACACTTATTATTCTGTCGCTTATTGTGTGTTAAAAGATTCATTTGTCGTAATGACGCAAGCCGATTATGAATTACAATCGCACTTCATGGGAATTTTTCCAATATGGGGAAGACCACGTGACATATTGCCTTATTAGGAGAACTCGTAGTAGAACGCTTGTAACACACGCGATCAAGGCCTAATTTGACATAAACGCGCCAATATGGAAACCGATCGCGCGATCTTCGAAATATATATAATAATATAAATAATGTAATAGTAATATATTTAAATATTAATTTCAGTTTAAAAAAGAAAAAAATAAAATATTTCAAAGAATCCTAAATATAGACTGGCAATGCGTGTCACAAAGATCTTAAAATATCTAGATAGGTGACCACTAATTCACAACGAGGCTGACCTAGGTTCAAGTGACGCGTTATCGGTTATTTTTATCTCACTGGATTTCGTTTTGTTTCATTCATTTAACCTAGAATCAACAAATATCGACAAAATTAATTACTTCCTCCAGGCTAAACATCACGAGCCTCTCGTACTGTATACCTATGTTGTGTATGCTACTGCAGACGAATTTGCAAAATATCTACACACAGTGTGTACAGCTTCTTATCTGCCCGGGGTCAGGCTTGGTGTAGTGGTTAAGCGCTTGACTTGCGACGCCGACGATCCGGGTTCGATTCCCGGGTTGCGTAACTATGTTTAAGAGGTTGGTAATCTCCTGCTTCCCTGTCGCGATATAACTGAAATATTGTTGAAAGCGACGTAAAACACCAATCAACCAATCTTATCTGCCCTTACCGCCTGTGCTATAAATAACACTTGCTGGACAGGGAATAGCCTCTACAAAATGGCGGTGGTCACTCGCAGCGATAGCAAGCAAGAGCAGGTGACTCCAGTCTATCTTAAACAAGCATAGCTTTTTAAAAAGCTTAGGTTGCAATCGGAATAGCATTAAATGTTCAAGATGTTGGTCACAAAGCCAAATAGCTTTATGTAAATAGGAATTACTTGTTGTTGAAACCATCTTTATTTACGCAGTTATGAATTTTCCCGCTAAAATTTCTAAAGCCACGCCTCATTTTTTGCCATATTAGGGAAGTAGCATGTGTATATATTACATGGTCTTTCCCATACTTGGAAAAGTTCCCACGACGGCATAAAAATGGCAGCCGAGGAAGTTTTCAAATCGCCAATAAAATTTAATGCGGAAGTAAAGGATGATAGCATGGATAAGACAGAATTTTAGATTGAATGCATGAAAAATGAATTAAGTAGAACTCACGTGAAGATTTTAATATTCCAAATCAACCGATAAAGTGCGATTGTGATTCACAATCGGCTTGCGTCATTACGGCGAACGGCATGGCGTTGAAGCCCTTGCACGTGCACATACAACAAACGACCGAATAATAACTAGTGTGTTAGGACAATATATAGAAACTGTTGGCCCTAGTGTCAGTGTTAGTTTCGTAAACAAAAACTGTAACCTAGACCATATCTTAAAACAAGTAAAGCATAAGGCTTCCATATTTTACAGGCAGTGGTAACAACTCGTCCATTTCTATCTTTGTAAAAAATGGCAATGGTGTTCGATTGTTTTCACATGTACATTCTTTGTGATAAGACATTTAACACATTTCTGCAAGAATGACGTAAAGAACAATAAAATGTTATGATGATGTCATAATCAGTACCACTTATAACCCTTCACTTCCTCATGGAAACGGGCCCCATTAAGAAACTCTTTTCCATACATCTTACTATACGACAAAGCTCCACCGGAAAGTTGTGTTGCTAACTGACAACTTTCATTCACATTTTGATATTATATAATATATGGCTGTTGGTCCTTAAGCTTTTATTTATACTCTATTTTAAAAATTATCGGAATTCAACAAAAAAGATGAACACAACTGGTCAGTGTCTGCTACTTTTGACAGCTTTAAATCAAATTTAGCTCGACGCCTTTGTGGCTCTTCAAGCCTTTGATTAATTGTTAGAGAGTTCATATTTGGCATGCATACTCCACTAATAAAGCATTATCAAATTACACCAAGATCATTGACCTCGTGACCTTGACCGTGATCTTAGACATACATTTCAGAATTTGCCATATTTGGACTTGGTTGCCGCCGGGAACATCCTGTTTCACAAACACATCTTTTTATCCCCCGCTTTTCGCGAAAACGTGGGAACATTAAATCTCATTTGTCTGTCTGTTCGTAAGTCTGTCTATCTGTCTTTCCGTCAGCCACAAAAACTTTAACCTTGGTCATAACTTTTTAACCATAAGACGTAGGGCCTTCATATTTGGCATGTGTGTCCCTAATTGCAATACCTTACTGTTGGTACCAAAATTTTTATCACGTAACCTTGACCGTGACCTTTGACCTACTTCAATGTTACTTTTACACCGTTATACGTAGGGCCACACATGTGTGTCTGTAGACATGCACAACCATGACAATATGTCACACATCACTGCACCCTTACTTATAGAACCCCGAAAGCGGGCGACCACAATTTTCTGAATTTGCTTGTTATCGTTGGAGGGGGTTGAGGGCTTTAATCAATTCCAAAATAGGTTTATGGTGCATTTGATGTGAAGGAAAAGTATAGTTTGTCAAAATGTCAATTTATTTTAAATATCTAAATCAATAGGTTATTTCACCGTGAATACAGTTTGTACAAAATTTATCATTACATTATAGATAAATAGCATCCTTCCATTATGCAGGTTTTGAGAATAACACTTTATCCAATGAAACTGGTAATTATAACAGCTAGTGTTTATTGCTTTATTTTTTATTTGATGGCCAACTGTAACACTGTTTATTTTCAACTATTAGTATTTCTCCATGTCTACTTTCACAAAAAGGTTATAGTTCTTCTCACAAGAAAAGTAGTAAATATATTTAAATTTCACCCTTAAAGCATAAAAAAACTTCAGGAAAATAAGCGGAAGATTTAACACATTCATAAGATGCTGATTAATTTTAACAAGTCGTTTTAATTGCGAGCAGTCAGTAACATATCTGTTCTCAATATCAATATATGTAAACACCTTTATGATAATATATTTACGACAACGTATCGTATGACATAGAATATTTCTCTCCTTTGTTTTACTTTAAGTACTTTCTATACATCTTTGCACTCTATTATGACGAATTAATTGGTTGGTTGATTGGTGTTTTACGTCGCTTTCAACAATATTTCAGTTATATCGCGACATGGAAGCAGGAGGTAACCAACCTCTTAAACATAGTGGCGCAATCCGGGAATCGAACCCGGATCGTCGGCGTCGCAAGCCAAGCGCTTAACCACTACACCAAGCCTGACCCCTTATGACGAATTAAACAGCCATATACATTAATTAAGATTGTCGCCCACTAAACTTTGTATATATCATTGTATGCTTTACGGAGAGCGCTTAAAATAAGTTTAAAACTTGTTACTGAATCCGGTATATTTTCATATGTATTTGATCTGATGTAAATTAATGAAAAAAAATGTTGTTTAAATCAATATTAGTACTTATATATCAATGATTACGCAATTATGTCAGAGAAAGACAAATACGTGTATATTTCAGACTTCTTATTCTTGTTTCAATGTCTGCAAAATGATTTTAGCTCATCTGAGTTAACAGTAATATATTTTGAACTTCATATTTTTATTAAATATTCCACAAAATGAGTTAATTCCATCTGAGCTAACACTAATATATTACAAATTTCTTATTCTTAAAATGAGTTTACCTGATCTGTGCGACCACTAAATGAGAAAATGTGATTGTGTATCTAGATCATCCTTGAACTTTTTCTCATTAAATGTGTATTAGAGCTCAGTGAGACATTACGAGTTTTTAACGGAATACAAATCGTATGTATCACGGTATAAGAATAACAATTACCCGATAGAAATAAAGGGAGAGAAACTTTCTGATTCCTATAAACAAAAAAAGTAGTACTATCAGAATGTCTTCATATTATTATTTTAATCAAAACTAAACACAGAATGCCTTCATATTTTTTTTTCTTTTGATAAAAACTGCACTCTTGTGACCAGTTCTTTTGTCTTGAATATCAGAACAAATTAAAAATCTCCCCAAATATTCATTGTTCGTAATAGGTCTAATAATACAGATGACTCATGATCAAGTTAAAAATATCCCCAAAATATTCATTGCTCGTAATAATAATACAGATAACTCATGATCAACTTAAAAATCTCCCCAAAATATTCATTGTTCGTAATAATAATACAGATGACTCATGATCAACTTAAAAATCTCCCCAAAATATTCATTGTTCGTAATAATAATACAGATGACTCATGATCAACTTGAGAATCTCCCCAAAATATTCATTGTTCGTAATAATAATACAGCTGACTCATGATCAAGTTAAAAGAAAACAAAATTTAGCTAATTGTACATGTATTATAAATGATTACCCTGAAACATCAGTATTCAATTTGACCTTGCTCCACAAGCCATTTAGTCCCTTAAATCATTTAAATAGTTGATCGAAAAATGAAATTGATATTCATCATTATTTTAATGTTATTTAATCTTAATTCATAACACACATGAACGGTTATAAAGTTTAATTTAATAAAGAGTCGACGTAGCACATGTGTTTGTCTTGTGGCCGAGAGGACAGGGGTTGGAGTCCCGCCCGATTCTAATCGGTATCCAGTCTAAGGACGAGACAGTAGACGTGTTACGGTAGACTCACTGCTTGTCTTAGGACGAGACAGTAGCCGTGTTACGGTAGACTCACTGCTTGTCTTAGGACGAGACAGTAGCCGTGTTACAGTAGACTCACTGCTTGTTTTAGGACGAGACAGTAGCCGTGTTACAGTAGACTCACTGCTTGTCTTAGGACGAGACAGTAGCCGTGTTACGGTAGACTCACTGCTTGTTTTAGGACGAGACAGTAGCCGTGTTACAGTAGACTCACTGCTTGTCTTAGGACGAGACAGTAGCCGTGTTACGGTAGACTCACTGCTTGTCTTAGGACGAGACAGTAGCCGTGTTACGGTAGACTCACTGCTTGTCTTAGGACGAGACAGTAGCCATGTTACGGTAGACTCACTGCTTGTCTTAGGACGAGACAGTAAACGTGTTACAGTAGACTCACTGCTTGTCTTAGGACGAGACAGTAGCCATGTTACAGTAGACTCACTGCTTGTCTTAGGACGAGACAGTAGACGTGTTACGGTAGACTCACTGCTTGTCTTAGGACGAGACAGTAGCCGTGTTACGGTAGACTCACTGCTTGTCTTAGGACGAGACAGTAGCCGTGTTACGGTAGACTCACTGCATGTTGTGGGTCCGTTGCATAAGTCTTAAATTCTGTACATTGCATCAGGCAAATGAAGTCACCATGTAATCTCAATTATCTCTTCAACGTGAAACAAGAAACAAATTACATATATATTTTTAAAATACAACATTTTTCTCGTAAGACTTGGAGAGATTAACTAATAGTAATTTGTTATTTTATATATTGATATTAGGGTATTCATAATTATTTTGCACATTAGTTTTATGTTTGGATTTTTCAAGATATCAGTTTGTAGTTGATCGTATACCGTAGAATCGTACCATTTATTCTCCAATAGTGATCCTTATTCTTAAGTTTTGCCCACATTTATCTGATGCGCATTTAGCAATCATCAAAACAACCTTAAGCGAGTACAGGCAGCTTTTATTTCTCATGATTGCTAATGCAGTATCAGATAAATGTGACATTTTAACCTATACCTATCTTTTATACATAATTCAGTAGTGTACATTCCTCGTTTGTAGAGAATAGCTGTTGTAGACCATGGAATCTAAAAGTTACCCCCAAGGTCCTGGACTTTAAATCCACTTTATGATTTTGGGACTTTTCTCCCAATGCCCCATGCTTCGGCATATTTTGGCACTTCACACTTATGCTGATCACCTTTTATACGTCGTCCTGTATCGTCCAGAAACAATATGTTCATTTTTAGCTCGCCGGGACAACGTCCGGACATCTAACGTCATACTGTAGTCGTTGTGGTCGTCCCATGGCTTAGACAAAAACTTAGTCTGGGCTGTATCTTTCGAACCGTGAGAGATAGAGTTTTCATATTTCACTATAAATTCCTCAACATCAGAGCTTTCATTTGGTATGTGTACCGTGATAGCTTTTGACCTAGTGTAAAGATGATGGATAAATCCAAACCACAAGTCCAAAAATCATGAAACCAGAGGACATACAAAATCAGTGAAAATGAAAAACAATTGGAAAGTAACAAAATATGTCTACTTGAAGAGCATATGTGAACCCCTGTGATGGAGTGAGATCAGGTGCCCGGGGAGAGTGAGCATCTCCTGCTTGATAGCAACACCCATCACATATACCCAGTAGAAAGAGTCAAATCGCGTAAAGTCTGGATAACGAGATATCATATGGAGTAATAAGAGTCTCGTATCGACCGTAGAACTTCCTCAGTGACGTTGCTAGTCTAGCACATATATAACCCTGGTTGAGCAGCTTAACTGAGAGTCGCCTAGCCCTCAGAACAAAGTCATTGTAATTTGGACATGCTCTGGAATAACGTATTAACTGAGATATGAATACGCCGTATGCGGGCGATGATGGAATGTTGCTACTTATGAAAGGAGAGTTTGTGATAGCGAAATTGAAATCGTCACGTTTGTCATAGAGTGAGGTGTTCAATTGACCATTAATTTCGAAAGACAACATAATATCTAAATACGAAGTAGAATTACTACTTTCTGTGGTTTCTTTGACCTCCAGTTCACTTGGATAGATGATGCTAAGGTAATCCGCGAATGAAGGATTATTAATTGAAAGCAAGTCATCTATATATCTGTAAGTAAAATTGAAGCCAAGAGCCAATTGTTTTTTTTTCCTTGCGAAACAAAGACTGAATGAATTCAGCTTCGTATGAGTAAAGGAATATGTCAGCCAGAAGCGGAGCACAGTTAATGCCCATTGGAATGCCGACAATTTGTTGAAAAACCTTTCCTCCAAACACCACAAAAATGTTATCGATAAGAAAGTTCAACATCTGGATGACAGCTGTTTCAGTGTATTTATTTTTGGAATCAGAATTTTCCCTAACAAAGTAAGTTTTATCGTGGCCTATTACTATATATTTGAATTAGCGGCTTCCGTTTTTACTAGTAAATGCATTTTGAATAATTTCCGCTAGTCCTTGACCTTTCACTTTGATCTACTTTTCAACAACTGTAACCAGGTGTATATCCCTTAACTTTGATTCGCGCAAGATAGGGGTTATACAATTTTACATATGAATTCTTTGGGGCCAGAGCTTTTATTTGATATCATAATTTTTCAACTCTACCTTGGACTTTGACCTACATTGCAAAAGAAATTTAAAAGCCGGTGTGGCCTAATGGATAAGGTGATTGGCTTGTGAACGAGATGTCCCGGGTTCGACTCCCGCCCTGGGCGCACCGGTATTCTGTCTTTCGGATGAGACAGTAAAACCGAGGTGCCATGTCACGGTAGGCGTGGCACGTAAAAGATCCCTCACTGCTTCGGATGGGTCCGTTGCTAAGGTTAAATTTTTATGCAGTGCATCAGGCCGATCACCATATACGTGAAATAATCATGGAGTGACGTAAAACAATATTCAATCAATCAAAAATTTTAAAATATACGAGAGCTATGCCCTTTATTCCCCAAATAATAGGGCTTTCGTATTTGGCTTTGATTCCTCCGGATCAGAGCTGATTTTCTTCTTGAACTTGGACCTTTGACCTGCTTTTAGAAGCTTGAATTTGGACTATATCTTTGAACTATATGGGATACCGATAGGGCTTTCATTTTCACATAATTTAGTTTACAGGTACATGAATTGGCAAAGTATATGCATTGAAGTCATGTAAAGGTTCGTCACTTTTGTTCGGTGTCTGTCCGTCACCTTTGTCTGTCCGGCATATACTTTTCATACGTTCAATTCCTTCATCAGAACCGCATGATGGATTCATCTTGGTAGTGTTGAAGTACTCAAGGTCCCCAACAAAACTCCCTTTTGTTTTGCCAGATCCTGTAAGGGTTTGGTCCGGGACGGGATAACATAGACTTCGGGCGATTTTCTTTCATCTTCTCATTGAAGATTTGCTATTAATGTGAATAAATGCTGTTGTAAAAATTGAATGCAAAATACTTTTAATATTTTTCAACGTCAGCTATTTACAACTTTACAATCGACAAGAAAGTAATCGGCAGTAATCGCCATCTGAATGTGAGACATAAATCTGTAATGTATGTACCATCGTTTATGAAGTTAACTTGGCATCCCATGATGAAGGACCATAGTAAAAACCCAGTATTAGAGCAACAGGTTGGGAGGAACAGCTTGTGCATGTAACAGCGTCATTATTAACTAATCGATATTTGGTATCATCTGGCAAATAAAGTCGATTTTTAATATGGGTCGCATTTATTGTTCAACTAATTGAAACATAAAATTGTAAGTAACAGTAACTTTGAATAACAGAAAAGTAACGTGTTTGTCTCCTTTCCATTCAAGGGGGTTCATTATAACCAAATAAAAGCAGAAAGTTTCCAAACTTTGTTTATGTTCAAGTTGGTTAGGTTTCAAGCTATCGCCTTGGACGAATGGGTATTATTAGCAAATGTACAAAGCTCGCTTGAAACCGGGATCGGGTGGTGTATAGAATACCTAAGTACTCAGAAAAACCGTTCACTACTATTTGATATTAACAATACAGCTCCTGCGGTAGACAGCCGGTGACGTGTATTTGTCATTATTTGAACCCAGACAGCTCAAGTATAATGATTTATGCATTATGTGGCATTTAAAGTATACTTGTTTGTTAAATTCCATGTACACGTTTAACTTCTGTGAATGATCATACCAACCGAGTCAGACAAGTGAATGGTAGTTATCTTTACACATATATGTTTGTGCGATTGATCGGCGGGCGCAGTCCACGTGTTAACAGTCATGTGGCATGTGTATGATGTACACGGTCTTCTATTTTTGTTTTTCCTAGGTACCGCTGTTGCTAGTACGACTGGTAAGTACATAGAATGACGTTCGGAAATTATTCACAATACTCATTCCTTCCCATAATGCTGAATCCGCCCCTTTCTACAGTTTAATATAGTGTGTACCTCTAATGTTTATAGTGACGCACGACTCGTCCCGAGCGTTAGTCTTGTAGGAAACCTTGCTGTATTTACATATTAACATAACGGTGTACTCAGTGATGAATAGTCATAATTTTCCTTTTATTTATATTGTGTAAATGCTGACACTTAACTTGTATGTACATTGTACCTAGCCTTGTCAGAGACAATGTGATTCATTCCATAAAGAACTGGGTGCTTGTAAAATGTACCATGTTAAGTTGTTGACATTGTAATTTTACCAATATCAAATTACTCAGAGAGAGATATTTACAATACACAGATTTAATCTGCTAATGCTGACAATTTTTAAATGTATTGATATTTCTTCCAGTAACAGGAATATGTTGGAATACTCTGACCCATATTTCTTACAGTGGATAATAAATTATTATCAGCGATTGTTGTCAGATCCCTGTGATATATTTCTCATTATCTAATCATTATAGGTGTATCATGAATTTCATCACTCAGTACAGTTTAAACTTATTCTGACAGTTGAATGCTTCTAAAAGGCAGTTCCCATCTGCACCATAAACACGCTACACAGAAGTCAACAATACCACTCTCATGTTTTAACACCTCTACTAATTCTCTTTTTAAGATCCTCAGTCTTCCAAGCTTACTTTCTCTAATAGGAATAACAAAACATATCCTCTCTTTATATTTATTCTGTCACTTTAGTTTCGAATCATAATAAAATTCAACATAAACTTTCTTTGACCTTTATATTATTTATATTGATGATGCAGTTAGCTCAATAACAATTGAACAAAAGCTTGACAAAAGTTTGCAGTAAGATGCATCATTGAAAGAGCATTTCAAATGTATATCAGTAGCATTTTCATAATAGAATTGTTAATATATATTTATTCGATTTTGCTTCTGATCAAGATCCAGGATTATGAATCAAGTGATCTTTTTGTCTTTCTGTCCACACTCTTTCTTATCGGGAATTTCGACATATTTAGATGATTTGTGGCAGCAAAAGACAATAGTAATACACCAACACATTGCTTTGGCAATGTGGTTTTACATTATAATCTGATATAGGAAATTATTCTTTCATATTCATCACTGCAGCATAATTGTAAACTTTTTGATAAAATGTATGTAACATAGATTTTTATTCTCATCCATTGTTAACAATCAGTCTTATTGAAAGAGTGTAAAGTTTAATACCGTAATGCACCACCAGTGAAACTGGAAGAGACTTGAAGATTCTGGCCCATTTATTCATCAGTTACACCAATCTTCTAGACTTTTCTTAGTCATCTTCGCAGATAATGAGATGAATCTTGCTATGGATCTTCAGTATAATGAATTAGAAATAAGTATCCATTCAGTTATGGTTAACTTACTTTTACTAGAGTCACTGCCCATTAAGAATATCAGTTTTCTGAATATTTCTCTGTCATCTTTACAGATATTGAGATGAAACTTGCAATGGATTTTCAGCATTATGAATTACAGATGACATTATGCCTTGTGATGTCATAGATTTAATCAGAAAGTCATATTATATCAAGTTCAAATTACTTCCTCCATAATGACTTTGAGTTCCATGAAAATAAAGTCAGTATGGGGAGTATTGGGTATACGTATTATTTAGGCAATACTCAGTTTGCTTGTCTTCAGAAAAAACATGTATAAAATGGTATTCAAAACTTACATAGGGACATGTTATTGTACTGTTTCAAGAAAAATTGATGGTATTAAATTTAGCAAATCCAAAGTTTAACACAAAAATGAAGACAGTTGAAGTTTCTAATATACATGTATGTGCATACATGTAATTATGTATTATCACGTGTGACTGACTTTCTTTGCACTTTTGACTACATTTCTATTTGTGTAGTCAATCTCTAACACACAATAGATGGTGCTAACTCTGTAAATATATGAATCTTACTTAGAAAAATACACTTGCAATAATATCTTGTAGATGTATTGTTCAGAAAGCACATCTTTAAATTAAAACTTTCCTCATTTGTTTCAGTACCTTCAACTGCAAGTCCATCTACAGGTGGGAATTGTCAAGGTCAGCACTTCGATGGAGCATCGTTTGTGGGCGGGATCATTCTCTGTGCTGGAATCATAGCCCTTATTTTCTTTGGTATAAAGTTTTACAGGTCAAGACAAGAAAGGAATTATCATACTCTCTAAACACACAACCAGCGGCATGATGGCTTTCATAGTGGACACATGTTTCCTCAAGAAAAAGAGATTAGTAGGAAATTAAATAAATAGGAAAGGAATTTAATAAGATTTCATGGCATGACTTTTCTCAAGAATACATGATTTCTTCTTTGAAATGTTCCAGTGTTAACTCATTTAAAGTAAGTGTCATTCTAAATAGAGAAATATATTACAGTACATGTATATCAGAGGGGACTTTTCTGTGGGTAAGATTAGCACATGTATTGATAAGTATACCTTGTTTCCAAGTATCATCTAAAGCATCTAGTCATTCTGTACCATTTCCATATGCTCAGTTGCATTCAGTTTAGCAATCTGGAGCAGATTTAGTAAGGAGACAACTCTCATGCTAGTTTAGATTGTTATGTAGTTTATGAAGCATTATGAAGAGGTCACACTTTTGATACATCAATAGCAGGTTACACCTGTTTCTTTGAACAGCTTTTAAAACCATTTGCATTTTCAAAATTACTCTATATTTGATATATATTTTGCATATTCAGAGAATATGATATGAATATTGTGGAAGAAAAAGTATGTCAAATCTGAAATGAGTCTTTGTTGTGGAAGTTGACTTTTGTAGGATTTTTTCATTTCTGGCTTCTCACATCTATACATCCTCTATGTTTATACAAGAGACGGGGGTATATAGGATTCACCTGGTTTTGGCAATGTGTGTGTCAGTTCATTCAGTCATTTGTATGTCTGTTCATCCCACAAATTTTAATTGGACTAGAGGTCAGTTATTTGTAATAGACCTTGACCAAACTTCACACAAATGTTCCTCAAAACCTGATCTATGCCAAGAGACATTGCTTAAATCTTTGTCAGGACTGTAAAGTCAGTCACTTTGTGATAGATTTTGACAATACTTCACACATATATTCCTCAGAACCTTGAAGTGTGTCATAATCTTGACCCAAAGTCATATAATTTATTCTCCAGTAGACAGGAGAGCTATTACTGAAATTCTTTTGTGGTCTATAGATTAGTAACTTTGTGATAGTGTTGAACCAAACTTCAAATATTCCTTAGAACCTTATGGTAAGTTAATTGTCTCAAGGTCACATGATCATTTTAAGGTCACTGCAGAGACATTGCTTAAATTCCTGCTTGGGCTATAAGTCAGTCATTTTGTGATGGATCTTGATCAGACTTCACACAAATATTCCTAAGAATGTGTGGCATTACCTATTCGAAGGTCATGTGATAAGGAGTAAGGGGTATTCTCAGTCATCCTTGATGACCAGTCTAGAAAATTACAAATACTGAATACAAACTGCGTTTCGTCAGGCTTGATGTGAGAAATTTTGATGTAAGATGTGAAATAAATATTTCTAAGTGCTATAATTAAACCTTAAGTGCTTTCATGATTTATAATGTATAGTCTATTTTTAGAATCTCTTTTCTCCTGCCATTGTGCATATATTTTGATATTGCAATGAGGTTTTGACCAAGCATGATTTAGGGTAATGTATAATATAAGCTCACAGTATGTGGTATAATGATTGGTGTATATAGCACTTGTATATTGCAGCCTAGATAAAATGTATACATTGTATTTGTGTTAAGTAACCCATGGAGGGCTGGGACATTAACCTGCAATGGCCTAGTGTCCCGAGTCAGACTCATTCTCTGTAAAGCACCATAGAAACTGTGTTGAAGCTTGGATCTCACAAACCCTCATGGCATGAAGAATCTTAATATCCCTAATATTTTTACTTTCTGTAAATATTCATTGCCATGTTGGAACAAACAGTTTTAAAGAATAATTTTTTACATTAATTTAATGAATTATTTTGTTATTTGAAAAGGACTTTCAGCCTTCCAGCTTATTATGGGGGTTCCTCTAAGCAAGCATATTTATCTTTAATTTTGGCTTCAATAGGTTATATATGTAAAGACTTTCACGAATCTTGACCTTTGACTTTCCACAGAAATGCTTTTTATACTTTCTAAAACAATTCTACCATCAATATTTATGTTGAATCATACACATCATTTCGTAATGAACAAAAATATTAAAAAGAAATCAATTCATTTAGGTCATACTCACTTCAAACCATTTATCATTCTTACCATGATTTATCATTCTTACCATGATTTATCATTCTTACCATGATTTAACTATACTGCTATAGAATATCAATTCAGCACATGAAATAGAACTATACATGTATAACAAAACATACCGTAGTTATTAATGCACATGTAATAAGGCCAAAGGGAATAATCTACTTAAACTATTTTTTTGTGTGTTTTTGTCGATATTGTATGAAGTGTTTCAGCTTTTGATATATTTGACATTGTTCAGAGTTTCTCTTGAGTCATCAATACAGATGGATCAGCTTTTGATATATTTGACCTTGTTATCGAAAATTGTATATTTAAATTGATAAGGAAATGTTTCATAGAGTCTTGTACATGTATTAGATCTTGTATTGATAGCTATATTGTTGACTATAAAGAATAGGAATTAATGGTTTGATGCATTTAGATTAAATTTGATACAAATGTTTCGTAAGGTACTTTCAAATATTATGAAGATCTGAAGAACTGGAGAGTGTAATGATCTCAACAAATTTGTGTCCTGTTTTATTTTTCAATATCAGATCAAGATAATGTTAACAATGGATTGTGAAGGTAGTAAATGTAGTTCATCATCTTCATTTCATTTGGGTGTTTATGGTACATGTTATTGACTACATATGAATTTATCGTTATACCTTTATTATTTTGTTGATGTTTTTCCTGGCATAGAGCTAATGAAAAGTGTTCTTCGTAATTGATCTTAATTTTGATTTACAATGTATATTTAGCCCATGCATGCATGTTTCTCTCACCAACTTTATCAAAGATATTGCACACATGTTGTTTTGAAAAAGTCATCATCAAAATCTCAAAATATGAATGATCTGAAAGCTGCACTTCTTGTGCGTTATTATGCTTTGGGTATATGGCTTGTCATTGTCAGTCCTGAAAGTTGTAAACATGACTTTATTTCAGGATAAAGATGTGATGTTTAGGAGACATAAGCCTCAATATCAGTCATGATCAGCATTATGGTACTAATCTCTCACACTGAAGAGTCTCAGATACCTTGTATAGCTGTGTTTTAGTTTTTGTTCACTTGAACGAGTTGTCAGAGGTACCCTGTGTATTGATTGTTTTGTTTTCAGCATTATGAACAGGAATCGTGTGTAAAAGGAAATGAAATTTTGCCAAAAGTTATTAAATAAGCCAATTTGTATAAGAAATACATTGTAGTTCACACATTTGTTCAACAGTTTTGATGTTTGATTAAGTTCCTTATTTCATGTAAATAATATTGTTAATTGATGTCATTAAAAGTTATTTTACTTTGATCATTTTATTGTAAGTTTCATTATTATCACATTATTTTACATAATTGAAACTGATTGGATTTTCTTCTCTTATAGATTAATTTCTTCATGAAACCTATCATGGTATTGCTCAGATTATTTGCTATGCATACACATAGACTGATTGTAGAATTTAAAAACAAGTTATCTGATAAAAATCTGTAAAACATTATTATGTAAGATTTAAATAAACCTTTTTTTAACATTTGATATATACACCTGTAGAGTGGTATATCTGGACTGAAGTGGGACTGAGTATGTTTGTCAGATGACATAAATCTCTTTGACTTATACTGATCAAGATTTGTAGATAATGTGACATTTTATGATAGATTTGGGACCTAGATATTTATACTCCCCACAAATAAATTTATAGAGTAAATAGGAATCACATTGTCCATCAGTCCAGTCAAGAAGGTAGAAAAAATACTTTGAACAACATGACTGCTATATACAAAGAAATCATCATAGAATTGTTACCCATGACATAAGGGTATGTTATCACATTGAATTTATATTGTATCTTCAGTTTCAAAGTAACAGTTTATGAAAAAAGTCAGGTCAGGTTCATGCAACAACAGTATTGCATGTATCTGTTTCAGTGTATGATTACTATTCACATGGAGCTGAATGTTGATGAGATTTCACACAAATAATACCTGTTACATAAGATTTTGTTATGACCTGCCACATGGGGTATGTTCAGACTGGTCTAGTTTTTATTGTAGTCTTAAATTATTAATTAGCATTGACCAGACATTTAGTGAGGTGTATTATGGGAGTAGTGTTACTTTGGCTAGATATAATACATACTGTCATCTTTGATATAATACATACTGTGATCTTTGAAATGTTTATCTCACCTTTTCAGAATTCATACTTTCTAGACAAAAAAAATTACCTTGCAAAAGTTATAAAACATTTAGTGATTGGATTCTTGATTTTAAATTTCTCAGTATGTTTTAAGAATTTATCTCTGTTACGAACTTTATATTTTGTTTCATGAACATTCCATTAGTTATGTATGATGAAATTGATTGTTGAAAGCTTTGATGTTTTATTTGCATATAATAGTTTAACACAGTGTACATAAGTTGTGCTCTATTATCAGGTTAAATGATAAAAACAGGAATTTTGTGTTATTGTTTTTCAGTACAATGTTACTCTTTATCATATTACTGTCTTGACATCGGGTAACATTATTTTGATTAGTAATAAGAGGTACATGCAACTAAGAAATACTGTCCTAAATTTTGTGAAATTCTCTACCACTTTTTATGCCCCAATCTTATAGACCAATGGGCACATAACGTTTGGATTGTCAATCTGTCTTTGTGTCTTGTCTGTCTGTCATTTCGTGAGTTCTGTCCTGCTTTCAATAAAAGAGGCATAACATTGTAAATGTAGATGATAGGGTTTTTATATGTGTATTTCTTGTGAGAAGAACTTTCTTTTTGTACAATAATATTTTACCTTTTGACCTTGACCTTGGAATTTTACATATATATATATAGGGAAAAAAGCCTTATGCTATAACTTTGTACTAAGTACTAAGTGATAGAGTTTTAATATTGTATATTTGCATATCTTGCAGGATTACCTTTCTACTAGTACAAAAACTTTTTGTCCTTGCCCTTAAAGTTTGACCAAAACTGAGGAAAAAATATTTTATGCTATAACTTTCTATGTTACATGATAAGTATTTAACATTCCACATGTGCAGAGTTTGTGTGAAGACCTCTCTATTAGTACAGGAAGTTTTATGTTCTTTGGTCTTGGAGACAAAAAAAGGGGCATATAGTGTTTGGATGGTCCATCTGTCTGCCTGTCATTCTGTCCACAGTTTCCTCCCGACATCAATAAACAAGAGGCCCAAGTTGGCCTATATCGTTCACTAGAGTACCTAGATGATCAGTCATGCAGGAAGGAAGAAATATTTTATTTTTGCCTTACTGTGACTAAGTCAACAGAAATGTTGAAAATATGTCAAATTTAATTTCAGACCAGAATAAAAAAACAACACTTTTTTGCACATCCATTCAGGTGATTTTGATATTAAGCATTTGCTTTGTCTCTTCAAGATGTGATTCAGAGCAACAAGTTAATCTTTTTCTTTAGGTTGGGCCTTTTGTTGCCTGATTTCAAGTCTTGGTCATGAACAAGAATTGTTTCAAATATTGTCCAGATCCAACTTAAAATGGCCTAATTTCATATGTTGAGTGTTGAGAAACATCTAAAAACTTATTTAGATGTGTAAAGAAATGAAAAAAAAATTTGACCACAGCTGGATTTGAACCGCTACTCTCCATACTTTAATTACGAAGTGGTATATGTACCATTTTGGGACCTAGTTTTAAGACATGGTGGCATTATCTGTTGACCAATTTGGGTGAAATGTACAAAATTGATAGAGGACCCATAGTATTTCATTTATACCATGTTTCATTAAAATCTTTCATGTGGTATAACAGCAGAAGTTATTTGAGGAATTGTCCCTATACACCCTCATTTGGAAGTCTTAAAACATTCATAGAAAATCCAAACATTGAGATATTGACAAAATTCTTTCAAAGTAACATTCCTTACCATAATTATGATCACAATAGTCCATAAGAAATCATCATTATCAATTAACTAGGAAATATGACACTTTTGTGCATTGAAATCACCAAGTCCAAACATAGTGGGAAAAAAATTCTAAAATTTGATTTTGGAAGGGAACCAAAGCGACAATACATCTTCACTCATCCCTCTAGATCATTTCTATGCATTCTGTTTGCCTCTGTATACAGCCAGTATGAAGAAGAATATTGTCAAAGGAGGGTATTCTTTTGTGACCTACTTTTGACTATGGTGGCGCCACCTGTAAAAAGGTCTGGACGAAAACAACAGAATTTGAAGGGGATCATAAGTGATTTATTCCTACCAAGATTTATTAAAATCCCTCTAACAGTTATGCAGAAAAAGTTGAAAATTCGAAAAAATGGTAAAAATTCATAAAAATCCAAAAATTGAGATATTGACAGAATTCTTCTAATAATATTCCTTCCCATAATTATGATCAAAATAGTCATTAAGAAATCATCAATATCAATTAACTGAAAAACATGACACTTTTTGCATTGAGATTACGTAATTCAGAAACATCTCAAAAAAGCGTAAATTTCTATCTGACGGATCTTAACCCTGAACACAATTTTTGATAACCCATCTTTATAGATTGTTGAAATGAAATTAGTTTCCCCATTTATGCACTGGTTCTGGAGGAGATTTTTGAAGAGGGGTGCCGTTTTGGGCACGTTTGACCCCGCCCTGGATCCACCCCTGAGGGAATCTGGATCCCGAGCACAATTTTAGTAAGGAACCTTGAGTACATCATATATACAAACTTTGATCCAAATCTGCGAAGCAGTTCCAGAGAAGAAGCCGAAAATGTGAAAAAGTTTACGACTGACGGCGCACTATGACTATAGCTCACTTGAGCCTTCAGCTCCGGTGAGCTAAAAAGTCATTTACATTTCAAATGTAAAATAAACAGCTTTTATATTTTACATGTGAATTTAATCCTTGTGGAAAGACCTGACCAAAATTTTGACCTTGCGACGTTCTCCTTGAAGTTTGACCTACATGTTATGCATAATACCTTATGTTCTATCTTTTTAAACGGTAAATGATGAGGCTTTCATATTGTATTGTATATAGTACTTTTATGCTCATGGAACAATAGATTGGGGCATATTGTATTTGACTTGTCTGTCGGTTTATTTGTTTGTCTGTCTGTTGTCAACTTTTGCCTTCGCCATAACTTTTCAACCTTGAGAAATAGAAACATCAACCTCTTGACCATGACCTTCGACCTACATTTTAAAACTTGCCGTAATTTGGCTTTGTTGTTACGAGGGTATTTGTTTTTCACAATCATGTCTTGTTCTATTCAAAAGATCAATACATCATTGAAATTCATTCGTAGGTATTTCTTCACAACTCCAATTTTAGCACACATATATGTGATGATTCCAGGCTAGTCGGTGACATCTGTTTTAAGTA
This sequence comes from Pteria penguin, assembly GCA_035048485.1. NCBI lineage: Eukaryota > Metazoa > Mollusca > Bivalvia > Pterioida > Pteriidae > Pteria > Pteria penguin. The sequence goes on from CM068581.1 coordinate 16,634,218, forward strand.
TGGTCTCAGTCACCATAACAAATACTACATTTTGATACCAAGACATTTGATCTAGTGACCTTGACCTTGAACTTTCGCCTTGCAATAATACTTTGGTTAAGAAGTTATGCAAGCAGAACTCACTTACATTATAACCAATAGGGCTTTCATATTTTACACACCATAATAAGTGTTACATTTTTATATCAAGACATTTGACCCAGTGACCTTGAACTTTGACCTGGTAATAGTACTTTGGTTAAGAAGTTCTGCAAGCAGAACTCACTTATAGTATAACCAGTAGGGCTTTCATATTTTACACACCGTAACAAGCAGTCTCATGAACAAATTTATTGGTTTTTCTTAAACTTTGCTTTCGCGGGGGTATCTGCCCGGATAGGACATTTCTAGTTTCCTTTATTTTTCAGACAGGAGGTGTTTTAATAGGATGGGTGGCTGTAACACGGATCCCTTTGCTCAGTGTATTCAAGTGTACCAAGAAATAACCCAAGTTGCTGTGTATTGTGTATAGCATCTTACGATTTGCTACTATTTGTACGATATACGATAGTTAAATATTTAGGGCTTTCATATTTTACACACCGTAACAAAGACTACATTTTGATATAAAACATTTGACTTAGTGACCTTGAACTTGAACTTTGACCTTGTAATGATACTTTTGTTAAGAAAGTCTTTAAGCAGAATTCTATTACAGAATAAGGAATAAGGCTTTCATATTTCACACATACATTCACGACTACAAGAACTACATTTTGATTCAAAGTCATTTGACCCAGTGACCTTGAACTTGAACTTTGACCTTGTTATGATATGGTTAAGAAAGCAGATTTCTCTTATAATGTATGAGACGGGTTTCATATTTTTCTTTTCATTGATTATACCTCTTGGACTATAAGGATTAGGTTTTAATATATGGTACAAATGTATATCATGACCTTGGCATAGACTCGCTGTCAGTCTCATGAACAAATTTATTGGTTTTTTTTAAACTTTGCTTTCGCGGGGGTATCTGCCCGGATAGGACATTTCTAGTTTCCTTTATTTTTCAGACAGGAGGTGTTTTAATAGGATGGGTGGCTGTAACACGGATCCCTTTCCTCAGTGTATTCAAATGTACCAAGAAATAACCCAAGTTGCTGTGTATTGTGTATAGCATCTTACGATTTGCTACTATTTGTACGATATACGATAGTTAAATATTTATCAGGGTATTCAAGATGTCAGAAGTTTATACAAAACGAACGTAGTTATCAGAATATTAATGAAATGATTTACCCACTTCATTTTTATACGTCCGTCGGAGATTATGGTATGGTGTTCTGGACCTGGGGGTCTGTCCGCTCCTTGTTAATACGATACAGACTGTACCGTTTAGATTAGGACTTTCAAACTTGTTACACATCCTTTATCACATAAGGACGAAGCCTATTGATTTTCAATATCAGGGTCAAAGGTCAGGGTCATTTTGTGGACAAAATTAGAAAATTTTGTAAATGCAACTTGTAAACAAGGTACAGACCAAGCTGATCATGCTAGAACTTTTAAACTATACACAGTTATTTCTTATGACTTGAGAATGAACCCTTCTGATTTTCAAGGTCATATATGCAAAGTCACAGTGCTTATGTCTCTTAGATTCTTGTCCAGGCCACAACTTTTTATACCGTGCACGGATTTGAATAATATTTCACAGGATGTTTTGGGTTTTTTATAGCACGTTTCTTTAAGTTGAAATATTCGTAGAGTATTTGTGATTGTGGTGGAATTAAGTGCAGTATGAATTATCTTTGTGCAAAAAGGACCTCCGAATCTCTTTCAATTTATTGTTGGGTGTATATATGTTGGATGTTTACTCTTCGTTATGAGTACGTTTTATCATTTGTAGCTCGCCTGGACAAAGTTGGCGAGAGCTTATGTTATACCCCGGCGTCCGCGTCCGGTTTGGTAGTTTGGGGTAACTCGTTTCCCGACCGACCAAACTTGCACATTAGGTACATCAATTGATCCGTAACCGCGAACTTCTGTCAAACACGTGTAGTTGAACTCTTGTTCATACCAGGTTTTGACGTTCTTTTGATATCTTGAAGTGAATCAGAATCATCAGATTGTGTGTTCGAATCTAAAATCATATCGGTAAAAGCTAATGGCTGATATTCCAAGCCAGAAAGCATCACGGATAGACATGGCATACTCAATCACAGCGATTTTTGTCAACAACAGCTTGAAAAACACATTTAGTGCTATCACGGCAAAGGTAAACGTGATCTTTATCATAAATACTTCACCATTTATACAGTATACTTTATCATAAATACTTCACCATTTATACAGTATACTTTATCATAAATACTTCACCATTTATACAGAATACTTTATCATAAATACTTCACCATTTATACAGTATACTTTATCATAAATACTTCACCATTTATACAGTATACTTTATCATAAATACTTCACCATTTATACAGTATAATACAACGCTGGTTGTTTTTAAAACTTTATAACGAAGATATATCTTAAAACACACATGTCTTAATACATTGTATTTCGGTGTCAAAGTGGTTTCCAGCTTTGTTAATATGAGATGCGAACATGCTCTTTTTACATATCCCAGTGACTGGATCAAAATACCAGAAAGGATGGTTTGCCAAATAGATACCCGTGTCCGGTTCCTCCAGGCAAACTACAAATATATTGTATATCATTCATTGTATATTACTCCTTTCATTCTTGGTCAGATAAAACCTTTCACAAACTACCACACTTACACCGAATGAGAGAAATGTTTATAGCTTAAGTACCAATTTCACCAAATGGTAAGAATCTGAGTCTGCCGTGTTACAACCCGTTTTGCAATAAAACACGTTTTACAGTAACTTACTGCAAAACTGTTTGGGGTGACTTATTGCAAATGACATTTTGGAAACAAAATATAATATAATAAAACCCGTTTGTAATAAACTTTTCTCAAACGCATATTTTTACTGCAAATAATTGGAAACTATATAAACAAATCTCAACATGAGGTGATGTGTTCAGAAAAAAGAGGGAGAAAATGAAGTATGATCTTAAAATCCCACAATATGCATAGAAATTGATTTCAACCACTCATTGAACCAGAAATGCAAAACGGATTATACCTTGGCCTCTGACTCCTGACCTTAAAAACAATAGGTGTCGTTCTTCTTCTGCCAGAACGAGTATATGTATCAAGTTTGACGGTACTACCTGAAATAGGTCGTCTGTATCTTATTTAAAAGGTTTTAAAAAGGTTAAAAAACAATGTTTTGCATGTTACCGTGACCTTTGACCCCTGCCTTGCAAAACAATAAGTGTCGCCCTCTTGCCATAACGAGTATGTGAACAAAGTTTGACGGTCCTATCTAAGACAGTTCGACCTCTATCTTGTTTAAAGTTGCGTTTACAAGATTTAACAATGCTGTTAAATGTGTGACCTTGACTGTTGACCTTAAAAGCAACAAGTGTAGTCCTCTTGCTACAACGAGTATGTGTACCAAGTTCGACGGTACTAGCTCAAACCGACAAACGGTTCGACCTGTATCTTGTTTACAACCTGCGGACAGACTTACGCCCGCACCATACCATTACACTTCCGACTTCGTCGGGTTTGTAAAGAAGTGAATATAAAATTATAGTATATGTATTAGTGTACATGTATGTATTAGTTATATCATTCTGCTAATGAGTTAAGTTTCACATTATAATTGTGTTCTGGGTTGAAAAAGTTCATTTTTCACCACATTTTAAGAAAATTTGAAGAAAAAATCATGTCTCGTTCCTGTTGTTCAACAATCGTTCATTCATTTAGACTATTGAAATAGACACTAACATAAAAACGTCACCGTGACACTTCATCGCTAAAGAAAAGTCATAAATAGATAAATAATGTAAAGATGATGGATAAATCCAACCTATAAGTCCGAAAATCATGAAACCAAAGGACATACAAAATCAGTGAAAATGAAAACCAGATAGAAAACAACGAAAAATGTCTACTTGAAGAGCATATGTAAATCCTCTTGATGGAGTGAGATCAGGTTCCCGGGGAGAGTGAGCATTGCCTGCTTGCTAGCAATACCCGTCACATATACCCAGTAGAAAGAGTAAAATCGTGTAAATTCCATATATATTTATATATGGAAAATTCTAAGTACCGATAGGTAACCTTCTAGTATAGAAGATGTTAAATCTGTGTAAAATGATGGGAATCATTTCAGTCCAGAATATCATTTAAAAGTTTGAATAACGAGATATCATATTGTGTAATAAGAGTCTCGTAACGACCATAGAACTTCCTCAGTGACGTTGTTAGATTAGCACTTATATAACCCTGGTTGAGTAGCTTATCTAAAAGTCGCCTAGCCCTCAACAAAGTCATTGTAATTTGAACAAGTTCTGGAATAATGTATTTATTGAGATATGATTATGCCGTATGCGGGCGATGATGGTATGTTGCTACTTATGAAAGGAAAGTTTGTGATAGCGAAATTGAAATCGTCACATTTGTCATAGAGTGAGGTGTTCAACTGACCATCAATGTCGAAAGACAATATCATATGTAAATACGAGGTAGAATTACTACTTTCTGTGGTTGCTTTGACATCCAGTTCACTTGGATAGATGACGCAAACGTAATCCGCGAAAGAAGGATTATTGATTGAAAGCAAGTCATCTAAATATCTGTAGGTGAAATTGAAGCCAAGAGCCAATTGACAATTATTCCGGCTCGGGTTAAATTTGCGACATATTTTGCAGCCGACAGATGGTTTCTAGCCTGACTTACTATTGACATGATAGGGATTGGATTGTCTGGAATTCTGGATGTCCAATGGAGAAGCTAAATGTTGCTGTTGTTTGTTCTGATTTGTTTAGATTCTCAAAATACACAGTCAGTGTAATATACGAGTAGGACAATTGTTTAATTATCTCAGGTCATGAGAATGAAAAGTAAAAAAGGTGAAAATTTAATCCCACCCCACCCCCCACAAAAAAGCAAAACAAACCGAATAGTAAACCATTAAGATAATTTATAACGTTCAATGATTAATCGTGATTGAAATCACTTTCTATACATATTTTGAGGTGTCTAGACATATACATGTATTCATGAAGTCGATCACTTTCCATAACTGTTACTGAAAGGTCGTACTTCATTCTTTTTTTGTAGTTTCCAATCATTAGCAGTAGATATATGCGTTTAAGAAAAGTTTATTGCAAAATGGATTTTATTGCAAAACGGGTTGTTACCAAAATTTCACTTTGCAATAAGACTCTCCAACCCGTTTTGTAATAATTTTATTGCATTTCTGGGTTTATGTCGTTCAAATTGAATCACTTTCTATACATATATTAAGGTGTTTTAACACATATATTCATGAAGTCGATCACTTTCCATAACTGTTATTGTAAGATCATACTTTTTTCTGAACATATCACGTCTTAACCTCACATTGACACTTGATTTTATAGTTTCCAATCATTTTCAGTAAATATATGCGTTTGAAAAAAGTTTATTGCAAAACTGGTTTTATTGCAAAACGGATTGTTGCCAAATTTCACTTTGCAATATGACACCTTAATCCGTTTTGCAGTAATTTTATTGCAAAATTGGGTTTACTGCAAAACTGGTTTTATTGCAAAACGGATTGTTGCCGAAATTTCACTTTGCAATATGACACCCTAACCCGTTTTGCAGTAATTTATTGCAAAACGGGTTGTACTACTACTGTCGCCAAACAGAGATCGGTGTCGACCACATTACAGAATCTTCCAAAGTCAACAATGAATTATGAAATATAGAATGAAGACAGTGCCGACTGATGAAGCAAATCGATAGTCAGTTAGTAATGGTCTTACGAATTTAAGTGGTGCTACCTTGAAATGTGAAGACTCAGTGATAACTCAATATTCATATGAAAACACATTAAAATTAACCTCCTGAAAAAGAACTAAATCTGACAAGATACTAACCGAGAGGTCGTAAACGTACATAAATACTCATTATGTATCGAAAGTCATGAAAAAAGAGTATGGAAGACAATGAAGTATGATAGACGGACATCGTAATACGCATGACCACAGTACACTTACTTGCTGGCATGTCTGTGGAAACAATTGTTACACACATTGCCATTGAAAATGCTAGTACAGTCACAGGAAACATGTCGTCTGGTCAGAAATCATCTGTTGATGAAGAGTACTGTGATTATATTATGCTCGTTAGCAAGTTATTAATAATCATATGTATGTACATTCATTCTGTTAATCCATGGCATGGTGTGCATACATTAGACTGGCGTCATTGCAACAGAACTTCATGACATTTGATTAATGAATTCCGTTTAATAAACCATTAATTAGTTTCAACGTTGACGAAATTGCAAAAATTGAATTATAATGATGAAGTGTTACCATGGTTCATGACATGATTAATCAATTCCATTTTATAAACCATTAGTATCAAGGTTGACGAAATTGTAAAAATTGAATTATAAGAAGTGTTATATGTACAATGGTTAAACAATTAAATCCCGACGGCCTTTTTTCCCATCGGACTTTGTACTAGATACGTGAATAAACAAATACAATGAGAAAAAGAGTTTGTGACAAGAATAAGATAGCATCCTTTAACTAGCATTGTGTTTTTCCATTCTTACGATTTTGTTTTATGCAGTAGAAATAAACACTCCTAAATAGAACAAAACACGATGGCAAGATTAAGAGATGCTGTCAAAAAGAAAACAGTTAAAACAAAGAAAAACAAAACAAAAAAAAAACCAAAAAAAAAAAACCAATAGCGAAATCATATTACATTAGTACAAGATTTTGATGATATAAAACTGCAAAAGTATAATGGCCAAAGATCGAATTTGACATCGTAATCTGGCGGTCAGCATTTTGACATAGTGACTTTCGCATTTTGGTGTTGTTTTATATCTAACAACTATAATTATATTTTTCAAAAATGGATCCAATGTGGGCAATACAAGGCTCAAAGGATACTCTCCTTTGAAAGACTTCTGCATACAAGCCGCAGAGATCGACAAACCAAATGTAAAACCGAAAAGTGATTTCATTCAAAAAGAGGGAGGAGGAATTTGATGAATTTGAGAGTAAAAATATGTTGACGACTCCGTATACCCCTGGCTCGATGGATTCGGGCATCATATGTACTGTCTGTCTGGACAATTTCAACCGTGGACATAATTTTTCAATCATGCCAGCCAGTGTGTCTATATATCACATTTGTGTTCTTTATGGCACGACCTTTTCATTAGTACCATAATTTATAACCTTGTGTTCTGGACCCTTATATTTGTCGTGTGATTTGACGTGCATTTCAAAATATTAATCCTTGAACAACACTCTTCAACCAGGGGAGCTATAACTTTCATACTTCACGAGTGTTCTTTTTAGATCTCTTCATTGAACCCGTTCTTTACGAAATTGAGACTTTGACCATCACGTTTAACCTACATTTCATCTAGTTAAAATTCATTGGTCTTCACTTTTACACCATAAGAGTTATGACTTTGATAATTCACGTGTACTCTTTGTGTGAAAAGCTTTCCATCAATAACATAATGTATGACCTTGTGACCTTGATCATGTTTGGACCTACATTTAGAATAATGCTGACCATTACATAACGTTATAATCATAAGTCGTATAGTTTTCATATTTCACGTGTAATCCTTGTGGTGATACCTTCTCATTCGTACCAAAGTTTTTGATCCGTGACCTTGACCTTCACATTTTATCTTATATTTAGAAAATGCTTACCATAACCATGGTATATTGCTTGTGATGATACCTTTATGATTGAAACTATAATTTATGACTTTGTGATCTGGACCGTCAATTTTGAACTATATTTAAAAAGTATCCTTATCAAGATTTTTTGTTGTCTCGGGGGGGGGGGATAGTGATTTAAAACATCTTGATTCAAATTCTTTCTTTTTTTTTATGATAATAATGACATTTCGCTTTTTTATGCATTCCTTAAACACTTTATTATGCACTCATTTAGTGGATATTGTTTCATTTTCAGAAAAATATTATTGTTATTCGATTGCGAACTGTGAATTTTGAGAATTGTACTTCGGCTAGATTTATGCAGGAGTATATCCTTCGCAGAGAAATACTACTACTACTACTACTACTACTACTAATAATAATAATAATAATAAATGTTACAGCATTTGAGAAGGATTTGGTATTGTTTTGGGGCAGATTCGGAACTGAAAGTTTTACTTGAGAAAATCCTGATACTTTTATTTTTATCATGTGTTCGAGGTGCCCACTTGGGCGTCTTGGTTTTTATCCACCCATGGTTAGACGAGACGTATAATGTTATGCCCCTGTCCGTCCGTCCGTTGTTTTCCATTGTATTCTAAAAAAATTGATCGAACAGGCTTTGGAATACTGAAGTGAAACTTGTTGTGTATTATTAGTGAAAGGTCCCATTTAAGAAGTTCGACCTTTTTGCCATTGACCCAATATTACAACAGTTATTGATCTTTGTTGAATTTTAGAATTCCATAAGTTGGAGTGAAGCTTGAATTGGTGAGAATGTTTAATAAAAAGGCCTAACTTTTTGCAATTGACCCTATTCTAGAGTTATTACCCTTAGATGAAAATCAGAATTCCGGAAAGTATTCAGTCATTATTTGAAATATGAATTGACTCTTTCTACTGGGTATATGTGACACGTGTTGCTAGTAAGCAGGAGATGCTCACTCTCCCCGGGCACCTGATCTTACTCCATCACAGGGGTTCACATATGCTCGTCAAGTAGACAGGGTTTTTTATTTCCTACTTGGTTTTCATTTTCATTGATTTTGTATGTCCTCTGGTTTCATAATTATCGGATTTATGGTTTGGATTTATCCATCATCTTTGCAATGACTTAAAACTTAGTGATATTTATTGATTGATTGAATATTGTTTTACGTCACTCCACGATTAATTCACGTAAATGGTGACGGCATCTGATGATGCACTACATACAAATTTAGACCTTTGCGATTTACATCTTTTATGTGCCTCGCCTACCGTGACACGGGACCTCGGATTTTACTGTCTCATCCGAAAGACAGAACACGGTGCGTCCATGGCGGGAGTCGAACCCGGGACCTCTCAATCACGATCTATGTTTTATAAGAGATCATATAAATTGCTTGCTATTCCTAGGAGTGAAATTAACATCCGAAGCATCCCAAAGGGTAGTTTTTGAACAGTGTTTGTTACACATTGCGTCACTATCACTTGCCTAACCGATTCATTGGTCGGCTATGGAAAATAACGGTTTCGGTGACAGTAGCGTCATTTTATTATTATTATTATTATTATTATTATTATTATTATTATTATTATTATTATTATTATTATTATTGATTCAGTAATCAAAATTCCGACAGAGAATACTTTCATCCTACTGTTTATGCATTTCACAAAATCTACTGAGAAAGAGGTAAACGTTGTTATGTAATGATTTATATTTTTGTAACATAATAGAGTCATGGGATTTAAAGGTTCCGATATAATCTTAGCTTGTTTTGACCTTAAGATAAACAGGTGAGCGAGATGGGAGCGACATTGTCGGTTCATAAACAAAGAATGAGAATAAGAAATGAATTTCGATACCCCATCCATATCCAAGTCTTCGTTATCGAGCTGTAAACCCACTCATCAGTCGTTGTTTTTGACTGGACGCAGACAAACTTCAGACCTAGATCAATTACAAATTTAGAGAATCGATTTCATACTCAGCTGTAAAACATTGTACATTATACTATCCGTACAAGATATCAGTATACAGCTAAGACCACCGTACGATATACGTGTATACAGAAATATCTTTATGTGACAGGATTGGTGTCCCAGCAGGAGATCTTTACAACCCTTGGGCACATTGCGTTTAAGTGTAATTTGCCATTATCCCATGTGTATTGTTTTATAACGATATCTCACTCTGATATGTGGCATTCACTGCGTAAATGTTATAATATTACTAATTAGGGTAATTAATTATCTCTTTACATTTTACTTTCTTGTGTTTTAAGACTGTGATATACCCCTTTCATGATAATTAAATGCCGATCTTGACTCACTTGGCTTACTCAATTTGTATGTGTTTTAAATTGACTTACACCAGTTGTTCTTGTTTTACGACTTTGACTTAACCCTTCGCGAACGTTTAGATGCGGCCGCTTTTGACTTAGCCCTGTTGTATGTGTTTTAAGACTTTGACTTACCCCTTCTTGAGTGTTTGGATGCCGCTCTTGCAACACTAAATAACACTTTTTTTATTCGTACACGCATGGGTAGATACTCTTTGGCACAATGGTCGTGGTCCTTAATCACGACTCTGTAGAAGAATGACACAAATTATACATTTCATATCTACTTTGCATGTAAAGACTTTTACAGAAATTCGCGAGATCGCTTATATAGAATTGTATCAGAAGAGAATCAATGCTTCTATCGTGCTGTATATGTCTTATCTTTCAAATAAAACTAGTGTTAATATTAATTTCTAAGTTGCTGGTACAGTTAAACAGAGCATTCTTATATGCTTCCAAATCAATTCATGTTCATGGTCAGCGTATGTACTGTTCTTGTTGTTGTGGACTCTCTTAGTGAGTTAATAGAACAAAAGAAAGTCCTTGGTTACTCAGATCAAGATTCGGCAACCTTTGTGAAGATGAAACAAGTTCCGTTTGTGATGAGCGTGTTCCAAAGTGTGAACAAAAAGCAAAGTTTACAACGAAAAACTGCTATGGAGAAGGAACGGTGGGAACCAAGAATAAATCAAGAATATGAACAAGAATCAGGGCCATAAACAAGAATCAAGGCCATAAACAAGAATCAAGAACATTCATTTGTTTGTTTATTGTTTACCGTCACATCAAGATTCTATGATTTGTACAGTGACGACATATGCCGGAGGTGATGCACAGAAAATGCCATCCCAACATTCTCTAGCTCTGTGTGACGTCACTGTCTATTTTGCACTATGTGGGTATCCGAGAAGTTTGGTTAAGACGTTCGAGTGCTCAGTATTTTCGGGAAAAAAACTCAGGGTTATCCCAGGACACGATACTAATTTTTGCTCCTTTGTATTAATTCTGCAATGATTTGCTCATTCAAATAAGATCGAAAAATGTGTATTGAAATTTTACTATTTGAATGACAAAATGTCTAATCATTCCTTTTTACCAAAAATGCTCCAGGAATCTGCACTGTTCTGTACGACTAAGTGTGATGCTTTACCCAAAATGTTCCCACGACGAATAACAAATACCTGGATATCCGACTTCAAGAATCGGACCCACCCGAGAAAAAAAAACTGAGTGATTCTCATATTGTATTGTCGATCTTGATACGAGACATTCCATCTGACAGGGCAACGTAAAGTCATCGTTGTCGTTCGAATTCGGAACCTCCTTGTTCGGAATCATACACGCTATTGACGGGGCATAAGGCTCCATTAAGTACCAGATGACATGTACCAATTTCATAGAGACCCCATTCAATTTTCTACTTCGTAATTCCTACTCCTAATCTGCCGACATCCTGCCTGTGAGTTTTATTTACGAATCACAGCTCCATTAATTTCAAATTGCTATTTACCCGGTAAGACAACAAGACGCGTCTTGCCACCATATGTGTTAATTAGGACAGGACACCTGCGGTTTACCATCATATACGTGTGGAGAAGACAAGTCACTTATAAGCCATCCTACATCTGTGCAGGTTTATTGAAGAATATATTAAGTAATTACCTTACCCCTCATTGATGCGCCTAATTAGTCTACGTATCCTTCCCGAACAGTTAACGCTCATCGGTATACGCCAGCAAGGTGGCACCAGCTGTTGCCAGCTACTACAACATTTATTACGTTAGGTAAAATTGTATTCATATGAATATGCATGCAATGAAACAAAACAGGACACAGCAGTATAAAGATGCCGTATGAACATATAGAATCACATTTTTGTAGCATACAGATTTGCGACGTACCGCAAACAATTATTAGCATAATAATTATGATTAATCCCAACGTAACCGTGTCTTGCGACATGTGTCGTTTTTCCTTTATCTATTCCATTTGGAAATTGAAAAGGTAACCCTACTCGTAGCTTCATTATACCCATTCGACTAATGAATCATGCCTCCTTGTATTTAGTCCTATAATATATAACCTCGACCTTCTTTATATTTGGTTGATAGGCCAAGGTCATACGGCTATGCGTACATTACCGTTAACGCAGGTTCCCACACGCAGAGAGTGGGGATCGTAACAGCAGAAATAAATACTTTTAAAAGGCCAGGCATGCACGTTTTTCGACTGTTTGCATTAAATAAAACATTATTCTATTGTTCTCTTACCTCTTTTGTCTGATAAAAGATATTTTAACGTTGCAAACAGCAAGTAAACATGATCACCCATGTGTGGGCAGCTCCATTATGAAAACCCCCGATACACACACTCGGAACACTAATTTACAGATTGAGTTGTCTAAAACGAAATAATAAAAGAATGAAGGATTATTTACATACTAAATGACACTCATGAAATTTACTTTGTCTCCGTAATATTAACTCTTTTAAATTGCATCGATATACTACGATATATTGCTTTTTCCCTTATTAAAATGAAGTTAGTATCGGTTATTCGTTTTGTTAGATTCTTGACTTCAATCTTATTTTCGACGATCTCATTCAAGGTGGACTATATAGCCGATCATTCTTTACCCCTAGTTCCGTGCGCTAAAGTCACTGCATCTCTGTCAACGCTATTTTACAAGATTCTTGTAAAAGTTTTTTTAAAATCATGATTATAATATAAAATTAAATATCCAAGCATGTGATTATATTCCTCATATAAAATGTGATTTAAATTCAGTGTAAATTTTTTAAAATGAATGTTTAATTACATTAAATTTGGGACTATTTCGTGTGTTAGGCGTATGAAACTAGGTTGAAAATAAAGATAACCATGGAATTCAATGTAGATGAGACTTACAAAGAAAGTGATAGTTCGCTGAAAATAACAAATTGACAATTGAAATTTTTATGTTTCCTTTAACATTGAAGATAAGCTTAGTTTATAAATTCGCCATGTGACACGGAACTATTTCTTAGGCGTTGACAGAGGTATAAGCGAGAGTAAAGAGCGATAACTCTGGGGAGAGAATGATAGCTGACATCAGAAAACTGCAGGCAACTACAGGTTATGCGTGATGTGCGAGAGTATCAGTGATATTAACAAGTAAGTTTTTGTGGTGAAATAACATTCCAAGTGACAATTTTGAGAAATTACACAACTTTTAAACCGATGTATCTGCTAAAGGGCGCTTTAATGCATAGCCATAATGACCTCAGACTATCAACCAAATATAAAGAAGGTCGAGGTCATATATTATAGGACCACCTTGTATTTATCATGTCTCCATGTACATGTATCTACCATGCCCCTTGTACATATATTCATCATGCCTCCTTGTACATGTATTAATCATTCACCATGTACATGTATTTATCATGCCTCCTTGTATATATATTTATTATGCCTTCTTGTATTTATCATGCCTCCTTGTAAATGTATTTATCATGCCTCCATATGCATGTATTTATCATGCCCCTTGTACATATATTCATCATGCCTCCTTGTACATGTATTTATCATGCCTCCTTGTAAATGTATTTATCATGCCTCCTTGTATTTATCATGCCTCCTTGTACATGTATTTATCATGCCTCCTTGTACATGTATTTATCATGCCTCCTTGTAAATGTATTTATCATGCCCCTTGTATTTATCATGCCTCCTTGCACATGTATTTATCATGCCTCCTTGTATTTATCATGCCACTTTGTATATGTATTTATCATGCCTCCATATGCATGTATTTATCATGTCTCCATGTACATGTGTTTATCATGCCTCCTTGTACATGTATTTATCATGCCTCTTTGTATTTATCATGCCTCCTTGTACATGTATTTATCATGCCTCTTTGTATTTATCATGTCTCCATGTACATGTGTTTATCATGCCTCCTTGTACATGTATTTATCATGCCTCCTTGTATTTATCATGCCTCCTTGCAAATGTATTTATAATGCCTCCTTGTGTTTATCATGCCTCCTTGTATTTATCATGCCTCCTTGTATTTATCGCAAAAGCCGTTCCACTAGTTGATAAATGATTAGTATTTCTTCAGTCTTGTAACTTTTATGATAGACAGATTACAGATAACAGATTGCTGACAAATCTAAGCTGTTGACATAAGACAGGAAACAGACGGGATTTATTTACTTTGTCGATGTCTTTAGTCCGAGATGTCAGACCCAAGCACATGATTTGCGTCTGAATGTCTCACATAGAGAGAATCTACGGAATTTGCCGGAACAATCGAAAAAATTGTGGGTAAAATATTACTCACAATTCATTTTATTTACTTGTTTACATCCAAATCATAATGTCTCTATATCGAAAAATTCAACAAAAGGTTTGCAGCAAGCTCATTCATGCCAAATTTTCCCACGTTTTCTTTTTTTAGATTATTGTAAATTCTCTTTCCTTCGATTCTCTTTATTGGAACATAGACACAAATTTAACAGGATTTCAAGCCGAAGTCTTGTGCTTGGATTTGACAGTTTGGACTTGAAAAGTGGGGGTCTAAATTTGCACAGTTATAACATTTTCTATCGAAATCTATGTTAGAACTTAAATATACTATTTAGAAATAATCTTATATAATTACATATGGTATTTATCATAGATTTGTACATTTCCTCACAAACTGTAACAGGGATTCCAATCGAAAAAAAACCTGTCTTACAACTACACTGCTTTTGTTCTAAATGAGACCATATACCATAATTCCATAATTTAGAATCAGGTAGTCATACATATACAATACCATCTGCCCACTTCAGCATAGGGTGAAGATCACGGATTTTAACTTTTTAACTGTATCATATTGCCTTGTGAAGCTTTCATGAAGTATTTTTTTTTTTTTTTTTTTTTTTTTAAATGTATAATTTTTATTTACATAACAACAGCCCCTTTACAGAGTCAATTCTTTTCGGAGCAAAAAGAATTGATATATCATACATACATATAACATACAAAATACAACATGTACATGTATCCATACATAATATACATCTATGAAGTTTACAAAACAATATATAGTCAAGTTATAGCATTTCATAAAATGTTTCAAGATACTTCTTTTCTAATCTGTCACCCATATAAGATTTTACAGATGACATAAATTTCATGTAGTTTTTTATATTTATTTTAATATTCACTTCCGTTTCTTCTAAGGATTCTAATCTACATAACATTTTGTATTTGTATATTCTGCATGCTAAAAAGGATATAATATAGTTGTAACATCTTATTTTCTCGTTTCTTTCTAAGTAAAAACCAACAACAATGTGTTTCCACTGTACATCAAATTTTAAAACAGCACTTAAAGTTTCCCAAAGTGGTCTTACATTTTCACATTCAAAAATTAGGTGTCTTGAGTTTTCAATATCATAATTACAATATTTACAATGTTTTCCAGTTTCCTTTTTCCATTTACTTAAGAATAAGTTATTATTCAATAAGTTATTTAATAATTTATAATTGAATTCTGCTGATTTCTTATCTGGTTCTTCTTTAATTTTATTTATGTAAATATTTTTCCATGATGATTTACTTTCAATTCGGAATTCCTTTGATAACATACTTTGATAACAAGGTTTTTGGAATTTACGTTTTAACAAGTTTTCATAATAAAATTTACATTCTTTATCAGTTATTGAGTGAAAACCATTATGGAACATAAAATAACTGGATGATTTAATGTGCGTATATGGTGCATTTGAGAGATCATATTTCAAGGTTATGTTTTTAAAAGCAAATTGTATAATTTTATATTCACATATCCAGTTTGATTTATTTAATAATATTCTAGATACATCCGTTATAGACTTTAATTGACCATGATCATCGAAAAGGTCTTTTACATACAGGATTCCACTTTTTATCCAATTTTGGTGAAAGATTGTTTTCCCTTTATGTGTTATGTTTTTATTGTTCCAAATGGGTTGTTGTAATATATTATTAGATGTTATATCCTGTTTTAATAATTTGCTTTCATTAAAACAACTAAACACTTCTTGATAAAATATAGGAATATTTTTAACAATATCAAAGCTTTTTATATCAGTTTCTGACGTTATTAAAATATACTCAAATTGTATATTAAGGTTTTTAAGAAAAGAATTTAAAAAATTATACACATTTCCATCTTTTTTAATTAATCTTGTTATCCATGATGCTTTTAATGCCTTTATTTTTGTTTCAATATCAACGATTCCAATACCTCCTTCTTCAATTGATCCGATCAGTGTGTTCCTCTTTATCCTATCTGTTTTATTCCATATAAAATTAAAAATAAGCTTATTTACTTTTTTGATATATTCCTGTGGCGGCATAGGTAATATTGATGCAACATATATAAGCTTTGAAATCGACAGAGTATTTACAATACATTTCTTCCCCAAAATTGTTAATTTTCTTTTTTTCCAAGACTCAAAAAGCTTTTCTATATCATGATATATCTTCATCCAATTTTTGTTATAGCAATCTTCTTTATCATGTCCTATGTAAATTCCTAAACATTTAATAGGTTTTTCAGCAACGTTTATATCAAATATTGATTTAAATCTGCCTTTCAAATTTCCAAGTAAAATACATTCAGTTTTTAATATGTTTATCTTCGAGCCCGCATATTTACAAAAAGTATTTATAGTATCAATTGCATGTCTAAGTGATTCCACATTTTTTAATGTCATTGTTAAATCATCTGCATGGTGTACATTTTTTATTTCTTTTTCCATATTTTTACTTTTAAAACCCTTGATATTGATATTAGTTTTCAGCTTTATGGAGAGGATTTCAGCTACGAAAAGGTACAAAATTGCTGAAATCGGACAACCTTGTCGTATTCCACGAGTCATTTTACATGTTTTAGAAATCCACCCATTGTTTTTGATCCTAAATATCGGGTTTGTATACAGAATATTCATCCATGAAATGAAATTTTCCCCAAAATTAAATTTTTCTAAAGTTTTAAACAAAAAATTCCATTCGACTGAATCGAAAGCTTTTTCAAAATCCAAAAATAATAATATACCCTCTTGGTCTGTATTTTCACAATATTCAAATATATCTAAAATAATTCTTGCATTCTCTCCGATGAATCTGCCTTTTACATAAGCTGTTTGTTCTTTGGCAATGTAGTTACTGATTATTTTTTGTAATCTTCGTGCAAAAACAAAAGCTATTATCTTATAATCAGTATTAGTTAGACTTAATGGTCTATAGTTTTTTAACAAATGTTTGTCACCCTTTTTATAAAGTAATGTTAATATTGCAAGTCTTTGAGAATAACTCATCTCTTTATCACTGAATATTTCTATTAAATTACCATAAAACAAATCTGAAATGGAAGTCCAAAAGCATTTGTAAAATTCTGAAGGCATACCATCAGACCCTGGGGATTTATTAATTTTCATGTTCAATACAGCATCTTTACACTCTTCAATAGAGGGAAATTCGTCGCATATCAGTTTTTCATCATTATTCAATACGGGGATTTCGTTTTCAGATGAATGTAAATATGCATCAATGTCATTACTGTTTATGTCCTTTGTTTTATATAAATCTTCATAAAATGAACATGTTATTTGAAAAATATCTTGTTTATTGTAGACAGTTCTGTTATCTTTCAGACGCAGTTCGCTTATTATATTTGAAGTTTGATGTTTATTTTCTAAACTTAAGAAATATTTAGTATTTTGTTCCCCTTCACTGATCCATTTAGCTCTTGATCGAACTTGCGCACCCTTACATTTGTAATTGTACAGTTCAGATAATTCTGTCTCTAGTTCTATTTTTCTATTTTGGTCAAAAGTTTCAGACAATAACTCCATGTCTTCAATTTCCGTCTCTATTTTTTTAATTCTATTTCGTATATTGTTATTTTGAAATTTAGCATAGTGTATTGAAAAGTCTCTCACTCTTTGCTTGAATAATTCCCATTTTGCCATTGCAGAATCTGCCTGGTTAGTTTTTATTTCATTTATGATGGATTCAATACCTTTTTTATATTTTTCATCTTTCAAATATGAGGTGTTTAACTTCCAGTATCCAGGTCCTCTAAATTCATTATTTACTTTAATTATCACCTTAATCAATCTATGATCAGTCATTCTAGTTCCATTAGAATGTGTACCTGGAACCCTTCTTAATAAAATTTTATCAACCTTAAAAATGAAGTCATTACTCATGAAGACATAGTCTATTCTACTTTTAGGTTTATTTTCTGAGTCACACCACGTAAAACCTTTTAGTTCTTTGTGTTTATCGTTCCATATATCTATTAACTCCAAGACGCGAATGGTGTCTGTTAATTTCTTAACACTTTTGTCATGTTTCTTTTCATAATTACAATTAAAATCACCGGCAACAATAACATTGTTTACATTCAAAGAATGTTGATTAATAAAAGTTTCTAATTTATTAAAAAAGTGAATTCTATGTTGTTCATTGTTGGGAGCATATACATTCACAATAGTAAAAATATGACCTTCATATTTGAAATTTATCAATATGCGCCTCCCATCTATAGACCTGTGAGTATTAATAACTTCTACAGGAAGGTCTTTCTTGAATAAAATTGACACACCTCTACTAAATGTAGAATCCGAATATGAATGAAAAGATTCTCCTGGCCATCTAGAATTATAAGTAACTTCGTTTTTTTCTATGTAATGCGTTTCCTGTAATAATACTATATCTATGCCTGATTCGTTAAGCCAATCATACACCTTTGTTCTTTTTTCAAGCGTATTTAGTCCTCTCGCATTGAGAGATATAAATGTAAACTTATCCATTTGAACAAAAACGATCAAATTATATATTTCAAATAAACATACATGAAGGTGCATAAGCACCCAAACATTTATAAGTTATCATATGCATTTAAGTATAATTATACACATACACAGCATATATAGATATACCAATTATGATGTATATTTTTGTCTTAAAATACCGATGCTTTCTAGTCCTTATTCAATAAACAATATCGTAGTCCTTAAAACAGGCGTAGGTCTAGGTCAAAATTTGTATTGACACGATCAGAAAGTTTACTCACCCTCACTTTCAGAGGAACTGTCTCTAGGCATGCGCATGGGCGACTTCTCGCGTCCGCTCAGGCTTCTTTTCCTGGGGGTGCACGAACGCGATCGTACCCCATGTAGCATACGCGTAATCTCCAATTGGTTTGAACGTTTTTGCTTTTTGCTTTTTGGTCTACTTCTGTTTGATTCAATTCTGACGGTTTTGGCAATTTTCCCAATTATTAATCCAAGCACATTTTCCCCGGGCCATTTCTTTTGGTCAGTATGAACAGTTCCCGTATGGTCAAGTCCAGAGCCCCAGAAGTTGTCGTATGTCGTTTCAACGAAAAGAATATCGCTTTCGCTTTTTAGTGCTTCACGAAATTCCGGAGTTTGGGACGCTTTAGCCTCTAATATCTCCGTCATGATATCAACTTTTTGTGTATTGAAATTTTCGGTCGTGATGATGGCATCTCCGAGCCTTTTTGCATCTAGCGCTGTTTTACTCTGTTGTATTGCATTTGCACGCACAATATCTCAATATTTTCAATATATTCAATATTCTCATCGCTTTGACGTACTGGTACGCATGCTCTGAAGATCGGTGTTTTAAACCGAATACACTGATTTCACATAGATACATATTTGAGATCACATTCTCTTTACCACTGAACGGCGCTATATTTTCATTACTTTTAATATAAGCAGCACATTGGCTGTCTCCAGGTGTGTGGCCCTCAACTTTGCAGATCTTGCAGCGTTGCATGTTGTTGCATTGACGTCTGAAGTGTGTATCCTCCCAGCAATTGGTACACAAAGGCTTGCGTTTCGTTGAGGGCTGTCCTGCATGGAATAAGAGGCATTTGATACCGGCACAAAAGCTTGTTCTCGGTAGAAAACGGTCCTCTCCAAGTGCTTTTATGTATAAGAACCTGTTCCCATTAAGTATGCTGGTCATCCTTCGAGTAACCGGATGTCGTATTTTCTCATATTTGAGCTCACTAGTTCTTTGTACGTTAAATTTATCCAGCATTTTGATAATCTCTGCATCATCAACAGAGAGTGGGACGTTTTTGATTGTCACTTTAATAACCGGATCGGATGGGTCCGTGATTCCTGCAGAATATGGGTTGGTATCGAAAGCACGAACGTTGCAGTTCCTTATCTCGATTCCCTGAGACAATAACTTCATTCGGCTATCCTGACTACCCACATATATCCTCCATAAGTCTCTGTCCTTTTGGACGCATTGTAGGTCAGATATTTCCTTACATGCTGATTCGCATATTTCAAAATCTGTTACGGTTTTCTGTTTCTCGTTTTGTATGTCTTTGTTCCGTAAGTACACAGGTTTTAAAGTATTCACTGCCATGTTGATAGGTTGAGTGACCAATGATTACATCAATCACTAACTATGCTCGTACACAGGGTATCGCAATGATAGGCAATCATTAGATAATTGCCCCAGGAGTTCGTACAGGTAAATCCCAAGTGTGAGTTCAAATCACTATACGCTTCACACAAATGTTTCAGTAAATCCTCAAAAAAAAACTATTTACAAGTTTTTAAAGCATCCACAATATGGAATATCAAAATATATACACATAATCCATGATTTGTATCAAAACTAACTCTCTATCACACCAAAAACCTCCACAAACTGTCAAAATAACGGAGCCCAAGAAACCACGTCTTGTATCGGCTCAGTCACGTGACACCTCTTGCTTTCATGAAGTATAACGCTCAACTTTTGAGTACACTTCGTATAGGAAGAAAAAGGAAGACAAGCTTCCTTATATATACCTGTATAAGGCGCAAGATTAATTTCGAGGCGAAGGGCCTAGAAGCTACAGGGATATCACATACAAGGTGCTCTAATGCAACTAATACTGAAAAAGGGGGCACACACTTACTTGTGGTTCCCCCTTTTGAAAACAAGAAGCCTCTTTCTCCTGCGCTCTTGTATTAACAAACTCCTGTGAAAACTTAGGTACCATGCAATATCACGTCCATCGTTAACTTCAATCCACGGTGACCTCTCCGCTTGAAGTTCTCAGAAGGAACTGCCATGGGCAAACAGCTCACGAGAGCAAGCTTGTGCAAATAACGGTCCACAGGTCCAGCCATTTCATCGTGCAGTTGAAATCAAATCAAGATATTCAATGGGAGTCGTAATGTAACCATGTAACATAATACAAAGAATGGAGTCTAGATTTAATATTGACAAATTCCTATTAAATGTAAACTACCACAACACTATCAACAGTAACAGAGCCACCAGAGGTGAAGTACGGTTTACTTATATGTTTCACACCAATGCGTAACGATATACAAACTCAGACAGCAATACATACCAACGGATACTTTATGTATTGGAAATTTAATTTACATTTCACGCGTTTGTTTGAAAATTCACAGTTGATTTTCTTTTGGGGAACTTTATTGAAGATTAACAATTAAACCATCCGTGCATATCTAATTTCTCACATGCCTATTTTGAAATCGTGTCATTTAATATCATCGATAATGCAGTTTAGTAAGAGCGTCCTTAAGTTCCATACGATATTGTATTTGAAAAGTGCATCTTGTTGAACGAGCATATTTCTTCTTGAAGCACATGCCTATGTAGTAGTGTATATTGGTGATAAGAGAGGAGCTCTAATATGAAGGTGATCAGGACATTAAAGAAAAACCGAGAGAGGGTATTGACCTTTGTTATTTCCTCTTCTCTCTTCGTATTAGGTGAGTTTACTAAACGTACCATAACCGTCATAGTGTATGTTAGTTACGGTCTTGATCAGTCATCTTCATTCTCAAATTCAAAAATAGAAATGAAGTTGATTTTGACTCTGGGTTTGAAAGATAAATGGGATCTTTATATATATTTATTAGTTATTACTTTCAAATTCTGATCAGTTTCAATGTGTATTCATATGCGATATATTTTCCAAATTCAGTTTGATTATCGTTATCCGTCTATTCGTGCTTGCATGAATTGATTGATAGTTCTTTCATTTCAACTCCTATGTATATTGAACGGTCGCACATGTTACTTTCATAAAGATTTTCCATATAACTGAATATATATATATACTTTTGTACTATATAGTTCATATTGGGAGAAAGTTTTAAGGGTATAGCAATACGTAATATTCATTGTGTCCCTTATCATTATTTAGTCATTTTTAGAAAGTTTATGTAATAAAATGACAATCTTGCAAACTAACGTAAATGTGCCTAAAGTCGTCACTATTTTTCTGCCTTTGATATTCTCCAGTAAAATTTTTTCAATTTTATATATCAATGTTGGGTATCATCTGCTTCAAAAATTAATCTAGTTTCTGATTTACTCTCTGTTACTTCGACGTAGTAAGTATAGGGCAAGATAATAGGGGTTAAAAGAAGGAGGTATCCGTATGACGACGCTAGGACGTTGAATTTCTTAAGTCGTCATGTCGTAAGTCCTAAAGTCGTCATTGCTATTGAATAGAGATCATTGAGTCAGCATGGTCGTTATTATACAATTAATTACTCGCTATCAGGTCAATATCGCAAATTTATGACCCAAAACCTTACACTGGAGGTGGTCTGACCTAACTGAGGTCTTAAGGTTTTATCATACCGAAATTTTATATACCAAGAATAACGTCATATAGTGAAATATTCGTACCTTGTATTGTTGACGTACGTGTAAACAAATAAGTTATCAAATTATTATTATTGAAAAATTCTACATCTGTCATATTTGGCGGTCATTAATATTAATGACCCAGACATTATATCATTTTCCGGTCAATAGTTATCACGTGGTTTAAGTCATAAATCTAGATTGAAGTTGTTTGCTCTTGGCTTGCTGCTAAGATGTATATATCTAGACAAGTTGGTTGATTGAATGGGGTTTTACGTTGCTTTCAACAATATTTCAGTTATATCGCGACAAGGAAGCAGGAGGTTACTAAACCCTTAAACATAGTGGCACAATCCGGGAATCGAACACGGGTCGTACGCACCGCAAGCTAAGTGCCAACCAATACACCAAGTCTGCCCTCTATCTAGACAAGCAATGCCAGTCTATAATAAATCATTTTAATGGTTTATAATCAACCAATCAGAGTCATAGAATTTTAATAGAGGTATAATAATAATTTTTTATTATTTAATGAATGAAAACCAATACTTCATCAAGATATCATTTAAAAACATAATGGGCATATGCTGCAACAAAATTGACTAGGTAAACATATAAGGCATGGTATGGTCCCTGTATACGGTTATTTTACGTACAACTAACACATGCACTATTGTGCACTGTTCTTGTGTAATATAT
Organism: Pteria penguin; assembly: GCA_035048485.1. NCBI lineage: Eukaryota > Metazoa > Mollusca > Bivalvia > Pterioida > Pteriidae > Pteria > Pteria penguin. Next base: position 16,657,767 of record CM068581.1, read on the forward strand.
ATATATATATTTATTTATTCATTATATATTTATTTATTTATTCATTATATATTTATATATTTAAAAACCAAATTTATTATTATACCCTATATAACGTGTTATTTATATCAAACTCATCATTGACAGCTGAACACTATTTTAGAAAAATTATAACATCATAAATGACAGTCCTAAAGTCGTCACCCCTGTCCTTAAATCGTCAGTTTTCTTTTTGACCTCTGTAGCGATATTTCGGGCGTGAGGTGACCCAATAAGCGTATTTTTATGTACAAGATTCTATTGAGCATTTGCTTCACTCGTGATACACGTATTTCATGTCTTTGAATAACGGTAAATTGCGAATTTTCCAAGAGAATATGGAACTTGAAAATGCATCGCCCGTAAAAAAAGTGAAATTTAATATTCCTTAAAATATAATGAATTCTTTACTATGGTTTGTATAAAATGAAAATGGTGTTTTATATAGAAACATGGAACATACTTACCTCTTTCAAAACACGCCGCCTTTTAATTTCTTTCAGTTCTCGTTTTTGAGAAATAACGCGAGATTTGAGAGTGACAACCTAAGGACTATGACGACTTTAGGCACATTTACGTTAGTAGTATTTTTTTTTTTTTTTTTTTTTTTATCATTATTTCACAAATTTAATTTTCTTGATTTTTTTTATTGCACATTACCTAATTGATGCTTTCATTTTACATTTGTTATCTGAATTTAAACGAAAAAAATATATTTTAGGGAATTCTTTGGATCTTTTCAAATTTAAGAATAAAATAGAGAGGGATGAACTTTGCGTATCTTACATTAAGCTGTGATGGACTTCTTCGTAATTAATAGAAATGTTTGGATGAAACAGCTTGAATGAAGTAATTGAGATCCCCTTCAAGTGTATTAGTATTTTGGCCGGATCTATCTAGGGCAAGATCCAATATGAGTGAAATAGACCACAAAAGGGTACCTTCCGTTGATAAACTTCTTTAGACTGACTGCATAGAATGTCATACCGAATGAATAAGATCTAGTGTTGTTGATTTTGGTTCCATTCCAAGTTCAACGATTTGATGATTTTTTTTTTCAAATTTGTGGTTGACAGAGGCCGCAGAGAATACCATACTCTGATTATCTTATCTATCAAACCAATACATAGATTGAAAAACTGAATTTATGAGAGTCATAAAGAATAGTGTCTTGAAAAGTGCTGTAATTTTCAGTTCCATTCCAAAACAACATTTTGAAGTAGTTTGCTAGGATTTTTCGGTTTTTCATGTAAATTCTTTCATTTCTCATTGTAGATTGTTCATACAGTCTTGCTTTTGGGATGGAGTCTGATGTGAACTTTTTAAAATAAATTCCCTCTGAAACTTGCTAACTTTATTAATACGTAGGGTGATTAGGTGAGCTATATAGGCCCACCTGGGCGTAACGAATCTTCATATATAATAACTTTTTAGAATTGTACCTTTGTCATTAAACACCATGATATCAAGGCAAACCCAAGCTTAAAAGCTACCAAGAAATTCAATAAGGAGACTGAAAATTCCAAGTTCCAAGATGATTTTGTAAATTTCTATAAATAAAAAATTTAAAAACATTTACAGTAATTAAGATATGTGATGATCAAGTTTTATGAACATGTATTATTTTAGGGTCCATAATGACTGTTTTCTGTTTTCTGTATCTACAAGCACCGACGTATCCTGACACGTCTAGTAAAGGCATGACTATAATCTTCGCAGCTGCAGGGGTAAGACGGATTCCGTATCATCATCTCCAGCATGTGTCTAAAATAAAATACAATAAGTAAATATACAGGATTGTGTATCATAATAATCCGAACAAGTAACATTGATACATTAGGTAATAGAAACTCGTTATAATCTCCACCTGATTTCATCATGAATTTGCTGTGAATAGCTATTGATATATTTATATATAATAATCAAAACCAAAGGAGTATCTCCTTTATAAGTTAGCACTATCCGTAGATTGGTTCTTTACCTCTTACTATTGGTTCAGTTTGGTAGTTGATATTGGTTCTTTGGCTCTTACTACTGGGTCAGTTTGGGAGTTGATATTGGTTCTTTGGCTCTCACTAATTGGTCAGTTTGTTACTTGATATTGGTTCTTTGGCTCTTACTACTGGGTCAGTTTGGTAGTTGATATTAGTTCTTTGGCTCTTACTTATTGGTCAGTTTGGTAGTTGATATTGGTTCTTTGGCTCTTACTACTGGGTCAGTTTGGTAGTTGATATTGGTTCTTTGGCTCTTACTTATTGGTCAGTTTGGTAGCTGATATTGGTTCTTTGGCTCTTACTAATTGGTCAGTTTGGCAGTTGATATTGGTTCTTTCGCTCTTACTAATTGGGTCAGTTTGGTAGTTGATATTGGTTCTTTGGCTCTTTCTTATTGGTCAGTTTGGTAGTTGATATTGGTTCTTTGGCTCTATCTAATTGGTCAGTTTGGTAGTTGATATTGGTTCTTTGGCTTTTACTTATTGGTCAGTTTGGTAGTTGATATTGGTTCTTTGGCTCTTACTACTAGGTCAATTTGGTAGTTGATATTGGTTCTTTGGCTCTTACTTATTGGTCAGTTTGGTAGTTGATATTCGGTCTCTGGCTCTTACTAATTGGTCACTTTAGTAGTTGATATTGGTTCTCTGGTTCTTACTAATTGGTCAGTTTGGTAGTTGATATTGGTTCTTTGGCTCTTATTAATTGGTCAGTTTGGTAGTTGATATTGGTTCTTTGGCTCTTACTACTGGGTCAATTTGGTAGTTGATATTGGTTCTTTGGCTCTTACTAATTGGTCAGTTTGGTAGTTGATATTGGTTCTTTGGCCCTTACTAATTGGCCAGTTTGGTAGTTGATGTTGGTTCTTTGGCTTTTACTACTGGGTCGTTCGGTAGTTGATATTGGTTCTTTGGCTCTTACTAATTGGTCAGTTTGGTACTTGATATTGGTTCTTTGGCTCTTACTATTGTGACAGTTTGGTAGTTGATATTGGTTCTTTTGCTCTTACTACTGGGTCAGTTTGGTAGCTGATATTGGTTCTTTGGCTCTTACTACTGGGTCGTTCGGTAGTTGATATTGGTTCTTTGGCTGTTACTACTGGGTCGTTCGGTAGTTGATATTGGTTCTTTGGCTCTCACTAGTTGTTCAGTTTGGTAGTTGATATTGGTTCTTTTGCTCTTACTGCTGGGTCAGTTTGGTATTTGATATTGGTTTTTTGGCTTTTACTAATTGGTCAGTTTGGTAGTTTATATTGGTTCTTTGGCTTTTACCATATTGGGTCAATTTGGTAGTTGATATTGGTTCTTTGGCTCTTACTACTGAATCAGTTTGGTAGTTGATATTGGTTCTTTGGTCCTTACTACTGGGTCAGTTTGGTAGTTGATGTTGGTTCTTTGGTTCTTACTAATTTGCCAGTTTGGTAGTTGATGTTGGTTCTTTGGCTTTTACTACTGGACCAGTTTGGTAGTTGATGTTGGTTCTTAGGCTTTTACTACTGGGTCAGTTTGGTAATTGATATTGGTTCTTTTGCTCTTACTAATTGGTCAGTTCGGTAGTTGATATTGGTTCTTTGGCTCTTACTAATTGGTCAGTTTGGTAGTTGATATTGATTATTTGGTCCTTACTACTGGGTCAGTTTGGTAGTTGATATTGGTTCTTTGGCTCTTATTACTGGGTCAGTTTTGTAGTTGATATTTAGACATAGGATTTCCACGGTTTCGGTCTTGATCATCACTGAAGAAACGCAAGTTGTCTGAATACGCATATAGTGTATTAAATTAAAACACGTTCATGGGCATAGGAAAGAGGGGGAAGTAAAGACGGAACACCAACCCCTCCTTTTAATATGAGGTGGGAAGATACCAGTATGTTTCTGCCCCCAATTTTCAGCACAGTTGCACTTTGCCATTTTTAAATATTTCATTGAGGTTGTGCCTCCACCCACCTTCGAGGCGCAGCTAGTTCTTATATTTATATATAATATATATCTCTTTATAATATAATATTGTATAATAAACAACTATCGAGGTAAAGATCAGTGTTCAAGACGTACTTAGATGACCAAAGGGTCTTGTCATTTTAACGACATATTTTTATTTGATACAGATCGCAGTTCCCGCTTTACTTGGTCTGTTGGTCACTGTATACAATTCCGTTTACTGGGTGGTATGTATTCTTAGAAACGCATTTTCGAATTGATTCAAAACAGACTTGGATGTGATTTTTGAGAGACATGTCAAAATACAGTAGTTTGCCTTTATACTTCACTGAAGATTGATAAAATAGAATAATCATCGTGTAATGAATTTTGCAAACAAATTGGTATTCGAAAGCACAACAGATGTAGATTATGAAAAGGCATACATTGTATACTTGAGCTTCGCGTTTTTCATTGATTTAGCTGAACATTCATGCGCCACTGGAAGCGATCTGTATTGTGGCGACTCTCACATCCTTTGTGGCCATGCGGAACGGTATTGTCACATATGACCTAAAAGATTGTGAAGAGCTTACAAAATCCATGAACTCAACTCACTGTTTATGTAGGTAAGGCTTATTGGATTACTAGTATTGTTATCTGTAAGCATGACTCATTGGATTACTAGTATTCGATTCATTGCATTACTAGTATTGGTATATGTAAGTACGACTCATTGGATTACTAGTATTGGTATATGTAAGTACTCATTGGATTACTAGTATTGGTATATGTAAGCACGACTCATTGGATTACTAGTATTGGTATATGTAAACACGACTCATTGGTATACTAGTATTGGTATATGTAAGCACAACTCATTGGATTACTAGTATTGGTATATGTAAACACGACTCATTGGGTTACTAGTATTTCTTATATGTAAGTACGACTCATTAGATTACTAGTATTGGTATATGTAAGCACGACTCATTGGATTACTAGTATTGGTATATGTAAGCACGACTCATTGGATTACTAGTATTGGTATATGTAAGCACGACTCATTGGATTACTAGTATTGGTATATGTAAACACGACTCATTGGATTACTGGTATTGGTATATGTAAGTACGACTCAATGGACTAATAGTATTTGTATATGTAAGCACGACTCATTGGATTACCAGTATTGGTATATGTAAGTACGACTCAGTGGATTACTGGTATTGGTATATGTAAGTACGACTCAGTGGATTACTAGTATTGGTATATGTAAGTACGACTCATTGGATTACTAGTATTGGTATATGTAAGCACGACTCATTGGATTACTAGTATTGGTATATGTAGGTACGACTCATTGGATTACTAGTATTAGTATATGTAAGTAAGACTCATTGGATTACTAATATTGGTATATGTAAGCACGACTCAGTGGATTACTAGTATTGGTATATGTAAGTACTCATTGGATTACTAGTATTGGTATATGTAAGCACGACTCAGTGGATTACTAGTATTGGTATATGTAAGTACTCATTGGATTACTAGTATTGGTATATGTAAGCACGACTCAGTGGATTACTAGTATTGGTATATGTAAGTACTCATTGGATTACTAGTATTGGTATATGTAAGTACGACTCATTGGATTACTAGTATTGGTATATGTAAGTACGACTCATTGGATTACTAGTATTAGTATATGTAAGTAAGACTCATTGGATTACTAATATTGGTATATGTAAACACGACTCATTGGATTACTAGTATTGGTATATGTAAGCACGACTCATTGGATTACTAGTATTGGTATATGTAAGTACGACTCATGGATTACTAGTATTGGTATATGTAAGTACGACTCATTGGATTACTAGTATTGGTATATGTAAACACGACTCATTGGGTTACTAGTATTGGTATATGTAAGCACGACTCAATGGATTACTAGTATTGGTATATGTAAGTACGACTCATTGGATTACTAGTATTGGTATATGTAAACACGACTCATTGGGTTACTTGTATTGGTATATGTAAGTACGACTCATTGGATTACTAGTATTGGTATATGTAAGCACGACTCAATGGATTACTAGTATTGGTATATGTAAGCACGACTCATTAGATTACTAGTATTGGTATATGTAAATACGACTCACTGGATTACTAGAATTGGTATATGTACATACGACTTGCTGGATGGACATTTTTATATTCTGAAGGCATAATAAACATTGATTTACTGTAATCAAGTTCATTTACCTTTACAATAGAAATGTGAATAACGCATTATGTGCATACAGGAATGTCTCATGTACTCAAAATAATATGTCTCATACATAAAATGTCTCAGGTACATAGAGTAATGTCTCAGGTACAAAGAGTAATGTCTCAGGTACAAAGAGTAATGTCTCAGGTACATAAAATAATGTCACTGGTACATAGAAAAATGTCTCTGGTACATAGAATAATGTCTTAGGTACATAGAATTATGTATCAGGTACATAGATTAATGTCTTTGGTACATAGAATAATGTTTCTGGTACACAGATTAATGTCTCTGGTACATAGAATAATATCTCTGGTATATAGAATAATGTCTTTGGTATATAGAACAATGTCACTGGTACATAAAGTAATGTCTCATGTATATAGAATAATGTCTCTGGTACAAAGAATAATGTCTCTGGTACATAGACTAATGTTTTGGTACCTTGTACATAGAATCATGTCTTTGGTACGTTGTACATAGAATCATGTCTTTGGCATATAGAATAATGTCTTAGGTACATAGACTAATGTTTTGGTACCTTGTACATAGACTAATGTTTTGGTACCTTGTACATAGACTAATGTTTTGGTACGTTGTACATAGAATCATGTCTTTGGCATATAGAATAATGTCTTAGGTACATAGAAATATGTCTTTGGTACCTGGTACATATAATAATGTCTATGGCACATAAAATAATGCCTCACGTACATAAATGATAAATCTTATCAGAAATAAATGATTAGATTTTGAAAGGATGTTATCTTTATTCAAATATATCGATATTTATCAATGTATTTATCTTATTTATTTATCTATTTATCAATTAAAGTTAGGTTTTAAAATTTCACGCACTTATCTGGTGTAAATTTGCTTTCGAATATGTACACGTAATAAAGTATGCATGATTAATAATGTTTGTAACAAATATACAAATGTATGAATATAATGTTGTATCTGTATGGTATCTGGGGTGTCTGATGAATGTCCTATTTGTAGGAAGCAGGTGATGGAGATAGACTGCGAGGAATTAGCGTGGCTGCAGATGATGTCTTACGTTATAGTTAGTTTATTTCTGGTATGTCTTCTTCTACTGCTGATAGATGTTGTCAATGCCTCAAGGAAGTTATGCTGTACAGACGAAGTAAGTAATATATATATATATATATATAAAGCACAAATAGAATCAGTGAAACACCTCGGAGTACTATGGACCTTGGATCTCCGAAGAAATACCTGTAGAAAATAAAGACAAATTAGACAAACATATAAAGCACAAAGACACTACAGTTAACAAGGCACCCTATATTTCACTTATATGCGTTCCCCGTCTGGGACTCGAACCCACGACCTATGGTACCGAATCACCTAGCTGTCATGCATCCGACCCTCTAACCGACTGAGCTACCCGAGCTCCAGACGGGGAACGAATATAAGTGAAATATAGGGTGCCTTGTTAACTGTAGTGTCTTTGTGCTTTATATATATATATATATACATGTATATATATATATATATATATATATATATATATATATATATATATATATATATATATATATATATTTATATATATATATAGTTTGTTTTGGATACTCTGTAACCATAAGTATCTACCTGTCTTCTATTTAATTGTTTATCATTCGGATTTTCAAGCTTATTTGATTTTATTGCAGATTCCCGCCATACCGGGTATTGTTGATCCAATAAAAGTTGAAGGTGAAGTTGCTCAAATCAGGAAGAAATCTCGTAACCTTAGGAAAGAAGTGTATCATGTAGAATCTGAAAAAAGATGACAACGAAACTTAATATATATGAGATTTTAAATTCTTCGGGGGAGAGGGGGATTTCGTGCGAACCAGGGAAATACAATGGCAAGAACAGCAACAAGACTTAATGTTTGAAGCGCCTCACAAAATGCATTACTAGTAACTGCTTTGTGAAAGTTTGCTTAATATCTGTGTTCCCGCTCAGGAATTTTTGTATAGAGAAACGTCTCTGTTATAGTACAAGCTTCAAATAATCTTACCTACTGCTATATATGGAATCTTATCACATGATCCTTCATGCTCAAAGGTAAAAGCCAATAGGCATTTAACTTTACATGTCCTCCGTACATATGACCTATCCATTACACGAGTCTTAACTTGCTGCTCACTGGTAAACGCTTTGTGAAGTATTATAGTATGTAAAAATTGATAACTTATTTCATTGGGTCTTGACACAACCCACCGACCTCTATATATAGTTCATATTTTCTGCGGTTCGTAGGAACGCGGAAAATAATTGTCTTGCCTACTCGTTTAAGGACATAGCCGGCTAGCAAAACTTTTATATCTCTGTACTAAAGAGTTCCTCAAATCAAATGCATTTGATGACAAGAAAAATAAGATCTAATTTAGTTACAAAGAAAACATTGATGCAAAGCATCAATTCGCCAGCAAGCCGAGTATTCATGAAACTTTTCATTTCCTGGGATTAGAAATCATTTCGATGATCATAATTTGAACCAGTGTAAAAGAATTAATTCAGTGTCTGTAATGCACAAATGTTTTCCTAATGTAGGCAAAAGGATAAGAATAAACAAAATCTGTGATAGCAACAACAACACGAGGAAGAAACCAATTGACCAATCGTTGTATAAGGACGAATACAATAAATCCCGAATTACATCTAACGCGAACACAACGTATGACGAAAACAACTTCCAAAATGCATGAGACCATCGGCTCAGAAGAAATTAAATGTAATCACCTTCCTTCTGGGCGGCGATTATGAATAAAGCTGCGGGATTGCCAGGAATATTGAAAGTACAGATTTCCTTGGTCTTTTCACAGAAAGGTTTACATGGAAAGTTTCAATTTCTTTGCTTTACTCGTGTAATTATGTATCCAGTATATTTTATTTAAAATATGAAAAGTGAAATATCCGCCAGAAAAGAAAATATTGAGTCATGTGTTGTTTTTGTCTACATATGGCAGTGGACTATGTCTGAAAAAGTCAATCAAGGAAGTTTAAAAAAAAACTCCAATCACATCAGACGTCACTATGAGTCTCTACGATAGACCATAAGAAGAATCTGGCTCAGTGTTGAAGGAAATCTATCCTAAACTGAATAAGTAGGATATGACCTTAAAAGAATCATGTGATTCATAATCTGTTGGTTCAGGCGGTAAAATGTAAGCGTGGTCATATCTAGTCCAGCCGCTAAGCAGAAAAAAACCTCACTTTTTCCTGATAGTGTATATTATTAGGGTCTTCCGATTCCATCGGAAGACCCTTCTGTTATTGTGATGTTTTTTCTTTACATTTGTTATTATTATTCTTATTCCTATCACTTTGACTGCAATTTTCTCAGAAACTGCTAGACCAACAACCTTTTTATCTTGGCTACTTACTTGATGAGCCAGGGGAAATTGATTCATAAGAAAAAAATATCGAAATATTATGGTTTTAAAGAAAATTACGTAATAGGGCTAAATTTTTTTATTTTCTCAAAAACAAGTTTATTGTTTTAGATAGATTCCTCAAATTTTCATTCTCAAATTTGACAGGTGTGTCCTTGACAATGAAATCAACGCCGATTATCTACTTTTAACGGTTAAGCCGTTATTAAAATTAAAAAATTACGTAATTTTTAAACTGCTTTGTTTTAAGTCTAAGCATTTTAAAAATGGTATAGAACGATTTAGAATGTCAATTTCATGATAAAAAAGTTTCTTTTAATATTTGAAATCCATTTTTAAATGAGAAATTTAAGTTTTTCACAAATTTGGTTAGTTACGTAATTGCTTCATAACTTTCTTAGTTTTTATCATATGATCACCAAAATGTAATCAGTAAAGGAGAAGGGTTAGCGCTTTTGAATTATATTTTCAAAAACATCGAAATATTAGCCCCCTTCCCTCTATCGTCGGACAACCCTATCGAGAGAGGGTCTTAAAACGCCGAAATTTTACCCCGATTTTTCAATTCCATTTTCTGAAAAAACGGATTTATGTACAAATTTTATACTATAGTTATAGACTCTCAGAGACATCGTTACCCGTTTAAGTAAAAAAAAAATCAAAAATTAAAGTTTTCAAAAACATTACATAACAATGAGTAAAATTTTTAATTCTCCGCCATACAGCTTTATTTTAAATGCTAGACTATTCAAATTTTATCTGTCATATTCTCTAGGTTCATATCTTTAAAAAAATTCATCGGCCGATAATATCTATCTTTTTTAGTTTGGCCGCTATTTCAATTTAAAGTTTTTAAATAATTACGTAATTTGCAAAAACATTTTATTTTTAGTCTTATCGTTTCCAGAACTTCACCAAACGATTTTCCGTACCGATTTCAGTATGAAACATGTTTCTCAGTATTTGAAAGTGAGCGATTTAAAGGATTTTTTTTAAAAAAATACCTTATTTGCGTAACTTTCATGTTTTTTCTTATTTGTCGTATTAACAAAGTATAAAAAGGAGAGTTTGAAAATGTATTTCGAATTCGAATTCTTAAACAAAAATCACATTTTTTGCACTCTACCCGCTACTGATGAACAAGGCAATAAAAAAATCTTGTCCGAGCGTCGGGATTACATCTAAGAGAAACGCGGTGAATTTCCCTTGCTAAATACTGACTAAAAACGCGTATGATAGTGACGGGGAAAGCGCAGTAACTCGCGATTAATTCAATCGCGATTAATTCAATCGAGAGTTACGGCGCTTTGTCCGTGGAATTTTTAATCGACTGTTATGAAGGAGAGCCGTAATATGTATGATTTCTTTAACTTGATTTTCGATTTATTTCCTCTAGATAATACTTTTTTCAATTTTAATTATTAATTAATTTGATTGCTTGAGGGTTTTTTTTTTTTTTTTTTTTGGGGGGGGGAGGTATTTTTGTGTGTAAAGTACATTTAAGTCATTCTCCTGATCTTTTTTCTTTCTTTCCTTCGTTCTATCTACTTATTTTTCTTCTTTCTTTCGAGAGAGGAAGACCCGCCCTGTTGCCTCGGCAACAGGTAAGCTCTAGTTATTATTATTATTAGGGTCTTCCGATTCCATCGGAAGACCCTTCTGTTATTGTGAAGTTTTTTCTTTACTTTTGTTATTAGGGTCTTCCGATTCCATCGGAAGACCCTTCTGTTATTGTGAAGTTTTTTCTTTACTTTTGTTATTATTATTATTCTTATTCTTAGCACTTTGACTGCCATTTTCTCAGAAACTGCTTGACCAACAATCTTTTTATCTTGGCTACTGACTTGATGAGCCAGGGGAAATTGATTGATAAGAAAAAAATATCAAACTATTATGGTTTTAAAGGAAATTACGTAATAGGTTTAATTTTTTTATTTTCTCAAAAACAAGTTTATTATTTAAGATAGATTCCTCAACTTTTCATTCTTAAATTTGACAGGTGTGATTTTGACAATGAAATCAACGCCGATTATATACATTTAACGGTTAAGCCGTTATTTAAATTTAAAAATTACGTAATTTTTAAACTTCGTTGTTTTAAGTCTAAGCATTTTAAAAATGCTACAAAACGATTTAGAATGTCAATTTCATGGTAAAAAAGTGTCTTTTAATATTTGAAATCCATTTTTAATTGAGAAATTTAAGTTTTTCAAAAATTTGGTTAGTTACGTAATTGCTTCATAACTTTCTTAGTTTTTATCATATGATCACCAAAATTCAATCAGCAAAGGAGAAGGGTTAGCGCTTTTGAATTATATTTTCAAAAACATCGAAATATTAGCCCCCTTCCCTATATCGTCGGACAACCCTATCGAGAGAGGGTCTTAAAACGCCGAAATTTCACCCCGATTTTTCAATTCCATTTTCTGAGAAACGGTTTTATGTACAGACTTCAAATTTTTTCTATAAATTTTCATCGGCAGCGTTACCCGTTTAAGTAAAAAAAAAGTTTAAAAATTAAAGTTTCCAAAAAGATTACGTAACAATTATTTAAATTTTAAATTCTCCCCTATATAGCTTATTTTTAATGCTACACTATCCAAATTTAAACTATCATATTCTCTAGGTTCATATCTTTAAAAAATTTATCGGCCGATAATATCTATCTTTTTTAGTTTGGCCGCTATTTCAATTTAAAGTTTTTAAATAATTACGTAATTTGCAAAAACATTTTATTTTTAGTCTTATCGTTTCCAGAACTTCACCAAACGATTTTCCGTACCGATTTCAGTATGAAACATGTTTCTCAGTATTTGAAAGTGAGCGATTTAAAGGATTTTTTTTTTAAATACCTTATTTGCGTAACTTTCATGTTTTTTCTTATTTGTCGTATTAACAAAGTATAAAAAGGAGAGTTTGAGAATGTATTTTGAATTCGAATTCTTAAACAAAAATCACATTTTTTGCACTCTACCCGCTACTGATGAACAAGGCAATAAAAAAATCTTGTCCGAGCGTCGGGATTACATCTAAGAGAAGCGCGGTGAATTTCCCTTGCTAAATACCGACTTCAAACGTGTATGATAGTCACGGGAAAGCGCAGTAACTCGCGATTAATTCAATCGCGATTACTTCAATCGAGAGTTACGGCGCTTTGTCCGTGGAATGTTTAATCGACTGTTATAATGGAGAGCCGTAATATGTATGATTTCTTTAACTTGATTTTCGATTTATTTCCTCTAGATAATACTTTTTTCAATTTTAATTATTAATTAATTTGATTGCTTGAGGGTTTTGTTTTCTTTTTTTGAGGGGGTGTATTTTTGTGTGTAAAGTACATTTAAGTCATTCTCCTGATCTTTTTTCTTTCTTTCCTTCTTTCTATCTACTTATTTTTCTTTTTTCTTTTGAGAGAGGAAGACCCGCCCTGTTGCCTCGGCAACAGGTAAGCTCTAGTTATTATTAGGGTCTTCCGATTCCATCGGAAGACCCTTCTGTTATTGTGATGTTTTTTCTTTACATTTGTTATTATTATTCTTATTCCTATCACTTTGACTGCAATTTTCTCAGAAACTGCTAGACCAACAACCTTTTTATCTTGGCTACTTACTTGATGAGCCAGGGGAAATTGATTCATAAGAAAAAAATATCGAAATATTATGGTTTTAAAGAAAATTACGTAATAGGGCTAAATTTTTTTATTTTCTCAAAAACAAGTTTATTGTTTTAGATAGATTCCTCAAATTTTCATTCTCAAATTTGACAGGTGTGTCCTTGACAATGAAATCAACGCCGATTATCTACTTTTAACGGTTAAGCCGTTATTAAAATTAAAAAATTACGTAATTTTTAAACTGCTTTGTTTTAAGTCTAAGCATTTTAAAAATGGTATAGAACGATTTAGAATGTCAATTTCATGATAAAAAAGTTTCTTTTAATATTTGAAATCCATTTTTAAATGAGAAATTTAAGTTTTTCACAAATTTGGTTAGTTACGTAATTGCTTCATAACTTTCTTAGTTTTTATCATATGATCACCAAAATGTAATCAGTAAAGGAGAAGGGTTAGCGCTTTTGAATTATATTTTCAAAAACATCGAAATATTAGCCCCCTTCCCTCTATCGTCGGACAACCCTATCGAGAGAGGGTCTTAAAACGCCGAAATTTTACCCCGATTTTTCAATTCCATTTTCTGAAAAACGGATTTATGTACAAATTTTATACTATAGTTATAGACTCTCAGAGACATCGTTACCCGTTTAAGTAAAAAAAAAATCAAAAATTAAAGTTTTCAAAAACATTACATAACAATGAGTAAAATTTTTAATTCTCCGCCATACAGCTTTATTTTAAATGCTAGACTATTCAAATTTTATCTGTCATATTTTCTAGGTTCATATCTTTAAAAAATTCATCGGCCGATAATATCTATCTTTTTTAGTTTGGCCGCTATTTCAATTTAAAGTTTTTAAATAATTACGTAATTTGCAAAAACATTTTATTTTTAGTCTTATCGTTTCCAGAACTTCACCAAACGATTTTCCGTACCGATTTCAGTATGAAACATGTTTCTCAGTATTTGAAAGTGAGCGATTTAAAGGATTTTTTTTAAAAAAATACCTTATTTGCGTAACTTTCATGTTTTTTCTTATTTGTCGTATTAACAAAGTATAAAAAGGAGAGTTTGAAAATGTATTTCGAATTCGAATTCTTAAACAAAAATCACATTTTTTGCACTCTACCCGCTACTGATGAACAAGGCAATAAAAAAATCTTGTCCGAGCGTCGGGATTACATCTAAGAGAAACGCGGTGAATTTCCCTTGCTAAATACTGACTAAAAACGCGTATGATAGTGACGGGGAAAGCGCAGTAACTCGCGATTAATTCAATCGCGATTAATTCAATCGAGAGTTACGGCGCTTTGTCCGTGGAATTTTTAATCGACTGTTATGAAGGAGAGCCGTAATATGTATGATTTCTTTAACTTGATTTTCGATTTATTTCCTCTAGATAATACTTTTTTCAATTTTAATTATTAATTAATTTGATTGCTTGAGGGGTTTTTTTTTTTTTTTTTTTGGGGGGGGGGGAGGTATTTTTGTGTGTAAAGTACATTTAAGTCATTCTCCTGATCTTTTTTCTTTCTTTCCTTCGTTCTATCTACTTATTTTTCTTCTTTCTTTCGAGAGAGGAAGACCCGCCCTGTTGCCTCGGCAACAGGTAAGCTCTAGTTAGGGTCTTCCGATTCCATCGGAAGACCCTTCTGTTATTGTGATGTTTTTTCTTTACATTTGTTATTATTATTATTATTATTATTATTATTATTCTTATTCTCAGCACTTTGACTGCATTTTTCTCAAAAACGGCTTGACCAACAACCTTTTTATCGCGGCTACTGGCTTGATGAGCCAGGGGAAATTGATTGATAAGAAAAAAATATCGAAATATTATGGTTTTCAAGGAAATTACGTAATAGGGCTAAATTTTTTTATTTTCTCAAAAACAAGTTTATTATTTTAGATAGATCCCTCAAATTTTCATTCTCAAATTTGACAGGTGTGTCCTTGACAATGAAATCAACGCCGATTATCTACTTTTAACGGTTAAGCCGTTATTAAAATTTAAAAATTACGTAATTTTCAAACTGCTTTGTTTTAAGTTTAAGCATTTTAAAAATGGTATAGAACGATTTAGAATGTCAATTTCATGATAAAAAAGTGTCTTTTAATATTTGAAATCCATTTTTAAATGAGAAATTTAAGTTTTTCACAAATTTGGTTAGTTACGTAATTGCTTCATAACTTTCTTAGTTTTTATCATATGATCACCAAAATGTAATCAGTAAAGGAGAAGGGTTAGCGCTTTTGAATTATATTTTCAAAAACATCGAAATATTAGCCCCCTTCCCTCTATCGTCGTACAACCCTATCGAGAGAGGGTCTTAAATCGCCGAAATTTCACCCCGATTTTTCAATTCCATTTTCTGAAAAACGGATTTATGTAGAAATTTTATACTATAGTTATAGACTTTCAGAGACATCGTTACCCGTTTAAGTAAAAAAAAAATCAAAAATAAAAGTTTTCAAAAACATTACATAACAATGAGTAAAATCTTTAATTCTCCGCCATACAGCTTTATTTTAAATGCTAGACTATTCAAATTTTATCTGTCAGATTCTCTAGGTTCATATCTTTAAAAAATTCATCGGCCGATAATATCTATCTTTTTTAGTTTGGCCGCTATTTCAATTTAAAGTTTTTAAATAATTACGTAATTTGCAAAAACATTTTATTTTTAGTCTTATCGTTTCCAGAACTTCACCAAACGATTTTTCGTACCAATTTCAGTATGAAACATGTTTCTCAGTATTTGAAAGTGAGCGATTTAAAGGATTTTTTAAAAAAAATACCTTATTTGCGTAACTTTCATGTTTTTTCTTATTTGTCGTATTAACAAAGTATAAAAAGGAGAGTTTGAGAATGTATTTTGAATTCGAATTCTTAAACAAAAATCACATTTTTTGCACTCTACCCGCTACTGATGAACAAGGCAATAAAAAAAATCTTGTCCGAGCGTCGGGATTACATCTAAGAGAAGCGCGGTGAATTTCCCTTGCTAAATACCGACTTCAAACGTGTATGATAGTCACGGGGAAAGCGCAGTAACTCGCGATTAATTCAATCGAGAGTTACGGCGCTTTGTCCGTGGAATGTTTAATCAACTGTTATAATGGAGAGCCGTAATATGTATGATTTCTTTAACTTGATTTTCGATTTATTTCCTCTAGATAATACTTTTTTCAATATTAAGTATTAATTAATTTGATTGCTTGAGGGGTTTTGTTTGGGGGGGGGGGGGTAATTTTGTGTGTAAAGTACATTTAAGTCATTCTCCTGATCTTTTTTCTTTCTTTCCTTCTTTCTATCTACTTATTTTTCTTTTTTCTTTCGGGAGAGGAAGACCCGCCCTGTTGCCTCGGCAACAGGTAAGCTCTAGTTATTATTATTATTAGGGTCTTCCGATTCCATCGGAAGACCCTTCTGTTATTGTGAAGTTTTTTCTTTACTTTTGTTATTAGGGTCTTCCGATTCCATCGGAAGACCCTTCTGTTATTGTGAAGTTTTTTCTTTACTTTTGTTATTATTATTATTCTTATTCTTAGCACTTTGACTGCCATTTTCTCAGAAACTGCTTGACCAACAATCTTTTTATCTTGGCTACTGACTTGATGAGCCAGGGGAAATTGATTGATAAGAAAAAAATATCAAACTATTATGGTTTTAAAGGAAATTACGTAATAGGTTTAATTTTTTTATTTTCTCAAAAACAAGTTTATTATTTAAGATAGATTCCTCAACTTTTCATTCTTAAATTTGACAGGTGTGATTTTGACAATGAAATCAACGCCGATTATATACATTTAACGGTTAAGCCGTTATTTAAATTTAAAAATTACGTAATTTTTAAACTTCGTTGTTTTAAGTCTAAGCATTTTAAAAATGCTACAAAACGATTTAGAATGTCAATTTCATGGTAAAAAAGTGTCTTTTAATATTTGAAATCCATTTTTAATTGAGAAATTTAAGTTTTTCAAAAATTTGGTTAGTTACGTAATTGCTTCATAACTTTCTTAGTTTTTATCATATGATCACCAAAATTCAATCAGCAAAGGAGAAGGGTTAGCGCTTTTGAATTATATTTTCAAAAACATCGAAATATTAGCCCCCTTCCCTATATCGTCGGACAACCCTATCGAGAGAGGGTCTTAAAACGCCGAAATTTCACCCCGATTTTTCAATTCCATTTTCTGAGAAACGGTTTTATGTACAGACTTCAAATTTTTTCTATAAATTTTCATCGGCAGCGTTACCCGTTTAAGTAAAAAAAAAGTTTAAAAATTAAAGTTTCCAAAAAGATTACGTAACAATTATTTAAATTTTAAATTCTCCCCTATATAGCTTATTTTTAATGCTACACTATCCAAATTTAAACTATCATATTCTCTAGGTTCATATCTTTAAAAAATTTATCGGCCGATAATATCTATCTTTTTTAGTTTGGCCGCTATTTCAATTTAAAGTTTTTAAATAATTACGTAATTTGCAAAAACATTTTATTTTTAGTCTTATCGTTTCCAGAACTTCACCAAACGATTTTCCGTACCGATTTCAGTATGAAACATGTTTCTCAGTATTTGAAAGTGAGCGATTTAAAGGATTTTTTTTTTAAATACCTTATTTGCGTAACTTTCATGTTTTTTCTTATTTGTCGTATTAACAAAGTATAAAAAGGAGAGTTTGAGAATGTATTTTGAATTCGAATTCTTAAACAAAAATCACATTTTTTGCACTCTACCCGCTACTGATGAACAAGGCAATAAAAAAATCTTGTCCGAGCGTCGGGATTACATCTAAGAGAAGCGCGGTGAATTTCCCTTGCTAAATACCGACTTCAAACGTGTATGATAGTCACGGGGAAAGCGCAGTAACTCGCGATTAATTCAATCGCGATTACTTCAATCGAGAGTTACGGCGCTTTGTCCGTGGAATGTTTAATCGACTGTTATAATGGAGAGCCGTAATATGTATGATTTCTTTAACTTGATTTTCGATTTATTTCCTCTAGATAATACTTTTTTCAATTTTAATTATTAATTAATTTGATTGCTTGAGGGTTTTGTTTTCTTTTTTTGAGGGGGTGTATTTTTGTGTGTAAAGTACATTTAAGTCATTCTCCTGATCTTTTTTCTTTCTTTCCTTCTTTCTATCTACTTATTTTTCTTTTTTCTTTTGAGAGAGGAAGACCCGCCCTGTTTGCCTCGGCAACAGGTAAGCTCTAGTTATTATTAGGGTCTTCCGATTCCATCGGAAGACCCTTCTGTTATTGTGATGTTTTTTCTTTACATTTGTTATTATTATTCTTATTCCTATCACTTTGACTGCAATTTTCTCAGAAACTGCTAGACCAACAACCTTTTTATCTTGGCTACTTACTTGATGAGCCAGGGGAAATTGATTCATAAGAAAAAAATATCGAAATATTATGGTTTTAAAGAAAATTACGTAATAGGGCTAAATTTTTTTATTTTCTCAAAAACAAGTTTATTGTTTTAGATAGATTCCTCAAATTTTCATTCTCAAATTTGACAGGTGTGTCCTTGACAATGAAATCAACGCCGATTATCTACTTTTAACGGTTAAGCCGTTATTAAAATTAAAAAATTACGTAATTAGGGTCTTCCGATTCCATCGGAAGACCCTTCTGTTATTGTGATGTTTTTTCTTTACATTTGTTATTATTATTCTTATTCCTATCACTTTGACTGCAATTTTCTCAGAAACTGCTAGACCAACAACCTTTTTATCTTGGCTACTTACTTGATGAGCCAGGGGAAATTGATTCATAAGAAAAAAATATCGAAATATTATGGTTTTAAAGAAAATTACGTAATAGGGCTAAATTTTTTTATTTTCTCAAAAACAAGTTTATTGTTTTAGATAGATTCCTCAAATTTTCATTCTCAAATTTGACAGGTGTGTCCTTGACAATGAAATCAACGCCGATTATCTACTTTTAACGGTTAAGCCGTTATTAAAATTAAAAAATTACGTAATTTTTAAACTGCTTTGTTTTAAGTCTAAGCATTTTAAAAATGGTATAGAACGATTTAGAATGTCAATTTCATGATAAAAAAGTTTCTTTTAATATTTGAAATCCATTTTTAAATGAGAAATTTAAGTTTTTCACAAATTTGGTTAGTTACGTAATTGCTTCATAACTTTCTTAGTTTTTATCATATGATCACCAAAATGTAATCAGTAAAGGAGAAGGGTTAGCGCTTTTGAATTATATTTTCAAAAACATCGAAATATTAGCCCCCTTCCCTCTATCGTCGGACAACCCTATCGAGAGAGGGTCTTAAAACGCCGAAATTTTACCCCGATTTTTCAATTCCATTTTCTGAAAAACGGATTTATGTACAAATTTTATACTATAGCTATAGACTCTCAGAGACATCGTTACCCGTTTAAGTAAAAAAAAAATCAAAAATTAAAGTTTTCAAAAACATTACATAACAATGAGTAAAATTTTTAATTCTCCGCCATACAGCTTTATTTTAAATGCTAGACTATTCAAATTTTATCTGTCATATTTTCTAGGTTCATATCTTTAAAAAATTCATCGGCCGATAATATCTATCTTTTTTAGTTTGGCCGCTATTTCAATTTAAAGTTTTTAAATAATTACGTAATTTGCAAAAACATTTTATTTTTAGTCTTATCGTTTCCAGAACTTCACCAAACGATTTTCCGTACCGATTTCAGTATGAAACATGTTTCTCAGTATTTGAAAGTGAGCGATTTAAAGGATTTTTTTTAAAAAAATACCTTATTTGCGTAACTTTCATGTTTTTTCTTATTTGTCGTATTAACAAAGTATAAAAAGGAGAGTTTGAAAATGTATTTCGAATTCGAATTCTTAAACAAAAAATCACATTTTTTGCACTCTACCCGCTACTGATGAACAAGGCAATAAAAAAATCTTGTCCGAGCGTCGGGATTACATCTAAGAGAAACGCGGTGAATTTCCCTTGCTAAATACTGACTAAAAACGCGTATGATAGTGACGGGGAAAGCGCAGTAACTCGCGATTAATTCAATCGCGATTAATTCAATCGAGAGTTACGGCGCTTTGTCCGTGGAATTTTTAATCGACTGTTATGAAGGAGAGCCGTAATATGTATGATTTCTTTAACTTGATTTTCGATTTATTTCCTCTAGATAATACTTTTTTCAATTTTAATTATTAATTAATTTGATTGCTTGAGGGTTTTTTTTTGGGGGGGGGGGAGGTATTTTTGTGTGTAAAGTACATTTAAGTCATTCTCCTGATCTTTTTTCTTTCTTTCCTTCGTTCTATCTACTTATTTTTCTTCTTTCTTTCGAGAGAGGAAGACCCGCCCTGTTGCCTCGGCAACAGGTAAGCTCTAGTTATTATTATTATTAGGGTCTTCCGATTCCATCGGAAGACCCTTCTGTTATTGTGAAGTTTTTTCTTTACTTTTGTTATTAGGGTCTTCCGATTCCATCGGAAGACCCTTCTGTTATTGTGAAGTTTTTTCTTTACTTTTGTTATTATTATTATTCTTATTCTTAGCACTTTGACTGCCATTTTCTCAGAAACTGCTTGACCAACAATCTTTTTATCTTGGCTACTGACTTGATGAGCCAGGGGAAATTGATTGATAAGAAAAAAATATCAAACTATTATGGTTTTAAAGGAAATTACGTAATAGGTTTAATTTTTTTATTTTCTCAAAAACAAGTTTATTATTTAAGATAGATTCCTCAACTTTTCATTCTTAAATTTGACAGGTGTGATTTTGACAATGAAATCAACGCCGATTATATACATTTAACGGTTAAGCCGTTATTTAAATTTAAAAATTACGTAATTTTTAAACTTCGTTGTTTTAAGTCTAAGCATTTTAAAAATGCTACAAAACGATTTAGAATGTCAATTTCATGGTAAAAAAGTGTCTTTTAATATTTGAAATCCATTTTTAATTGAGAAATTTAAGTTTTTCAAAAATTTGGTTAGTTACGTAATTGCTTCATAACTTTCTTAGTTTTTATCATATGATCACCAAAATTCAATCAGCAAAGGAGAAGGGTTAGCGCTTTTGAATTATATTTTCAAAAACATCGAAATATTAGCCCCCTTCCCTATATCGTCGGACAACCCTATCGAGAGAGGGTCTTAAAACGCCGAAATTTCACCCCGATTTTTCAATTCCATTTTCTGAGAAACGGTTTTATGTACAGACTTCAAATTTTTTCTATAAATTTTCATCGGCAGCGTTACCCGTTTAAGTAAAAAAAAAGTTTAAAAATTAAAGTTTCCAAAAAGATTACGTAACAATTATTTAAATTTTAAATTCTCCCCTATATAGCTTATTTTTAATGCTACACTATCCAAATTTAAACTATCATATTCTCTAGGTTCATATCTTTAAAAAATTTATCGGCCGATAATATCTATCTTTTTTAGTTTGGCCGCTATTTCAATTTAAAGTTTTTAAATAATTACGTAATTTGCAAAAACATTTTATTTTTAGTCTTATCGTTTCCAGAACTTCACCAAACGATTTTCCGTACCGATTTCAGTATGAAACATGTTTCTCAGTATTTGAAAGTGAGCGATTTAAAGGATTTTTTTTTTAAATACCTTATTTGCGTAACTTTCATGTTTTTTCTTATTTGTCGTATTAACAAAGTATAAAAAGGAGAGTTTGAGAATGTATTTTGAATTCGAATTCTTAAACAAAAATCACATTTTTTGCACTCTACCCGCTACTGATGAACAAGGCAATAAAAAAATCTTGTCCGAGCGTCGGGATTACATCTAAGAGAAGCGCGGTGAATTTCCCTTGCTAAATACCGACTTCAAACGTGTATGATAGTCACGGGGAAAGCGCAGTAACTCGCGATTAATTCAATCGCGATTACTTCAATCGAGAGTTACGGCGCTTTGTCCGTGGAATGTTTAATCGACTGTTATAATGGAGAGCCGTAATATGTATGATTTCTTTAACTTGATTTTCGATTTATTTCCTCTAGATAATACTTTTTTCAATTTTAATTATTAATTAATTTGATTGCTTGAGGGTTTTGTTTTCTTTTTTTGAGGGGGTGTATTTTTGTGTGTAAAGTACATTTAAGTCATTCTCCTGATCTTTTTTCTTTCTTTCCTTCTTTCTATCTACTTATTTTTCTTTTTTCTTTTGAGAGAGGAAGACCCGCCCTGTTGCCTCGGCAACAGGTAAGCTCTAGTTTTTAAACTGCTTTGTTTTAAGTCTAAGCATTTTAAAAATGGTATAGAACGATTTAGAATGTCAATTTCATGATAAAAAAGTTTCTTTTAATATTTGAAATCCATTTTTAAATGAGAAATTTAAGTTTTTCACAAATTTGGTTAGTTACGTAATTGCTTCATAACTTTCTTAGTTTTTATCATATGATCACCAAAATGTAATCAGTAAAGGAGAAGGGTTAGCGCTTTTGAATTATATTTTCAAAAACATCGAAATATTAGCCCCCTTCCCTCTATCGTCGGACAACCCTATCGAGAGAGGGTCTTAAAACGCCGAAATTTTACCCCGATTTTTCAATTCCATTTTCTGAAAAACGGATTTATGTACAAATTTTATACTATAGTTATAGACTCTCAGAGACATCGTTACCCGTTTAAGTAAAAAAAAAATCAAAAATTAAAGTTTTCAAAAACATTACATAACAATGAGTAAAATTTTTAATTCTCCGCCATACAGCTTTATTTTAAATGCTAGACTATTCAAATTTTATCTGTCATATTTTCTAGGTTCATATCTTTAAAAAATTCATCGGCCGATAATATCTATCTTTTTTAGTTTGGCCGCTATTTCAATTTAAAGTTTTTAAATAATTACGTAATTTGCAAAAACATTTTATTTTTAGTCTTATCGTTTCCAGAACTTCACCAAACGATTTTCCGTACCGATTTCAGTATGAAACATGTTTCTCAGTATTTGAAAGTGAGCGATTTAAAGGATTTTTTTTAAAAAAATACCTTATTTGCGTAACTTTCATGTTTTTTCTTATTTGTCGTATTAACAAAGTATAAAAAGGAGAGTTTGAAAATGTATTTCGAATTCGAATTCTTAAACAAAAATCACATTTTTTGCACTCTACCCGCTACTGATGAACAAGGCAATAAAAAAATCTTGTCCGAGCGTCGGGATTACATCTAAGAGAAACGCGGTGAATTTCCCTTGCTAAATACTGACTAAAAACGCGTATGATAGTGACGGGGAAAGCGCAGTAACTCGCGATTAATTCAATCGCGATTAATTCAATCGAGAGTTACGGCGCTTTGTCCGTGGAATTTTTAATCGACTGTTATGAAGGAGAGCCGTAATATGTATGATTTCTTTAACTTGATTTTCGATTTATTTCCTCTAGATAATACTTTTTTCAATTTTAATTATTAATTAATTTGATTGCTTGAGGGTTTTTTTTTTTTTTTTTTGGGGGGGGGGAGGTATTTTTGTGTGTAAAGTACATTTAAGTCATTCTCCTGATCTTTTTTCTTTCTTTCCTTCGTTCTATCTACTTATTTTTCTTCTTTCTTTCGAGAGAGGAAGACCCGCCCTGTTGCCTCGGCAACAGGTAAGCTCTAGTTATTATTATTATTAGGGTCTTCCGATTCCATCGGAAGACCCTTCTGTTATTGTGAAGTTTTTTCTTTACTTTTGTTATTAGGGTCTTCCGATTCCATCGGAAGACCCTTCTGTTATTGTGAAGTTTTTTCTTTACTTTTGTTATTATTAGGGTCTTCCGATTCCATCGGAAGACCCTTTTGTTTTTGTGAGGTTTTTTCTTTACATTTGTTATTTGGGTCTTCCGATTCCATCGGAAGACCCATTTGTTATTGTGATGTTTTTTCTTTACATTTGTTTTTATTATTCTTTTTATTCTAAACAGGATTTTTGACTGCAATTTTCTCAGCAACGGCTTTACCAGTAATCTTTTTTTCTCTTTTACTTTGTTTCCAAACTTAAACTTACTAGATTTATAAGAAAAGTTTTGAAAAATTCTAGTTTTAAAGAAAATTACAGAGCCATATTTAATTTTTAAACTTTCTCAAATAAAACGTTTATTATTTAAGCTAGACTCCTCAAACTTTCTTGTTAATGTTGTACAGGTGTAGGTCCTGACAACCGAATTTACGCCGATTATGTAACTATTAGGATAAAGACGCTATTTGTGTTTAAAGTTTTTAAACTCATTACGTAACTTTCAAACTCGTTTATTTTAAGTCCTAGCGTAACAAAAAGAAAACAAAACGATTTAGAATGTCAATTTCAGCTTGAAAAAAGTTGTTTCAATATTTTAAAATTATTTTTAAGTGAGAAATTTAAGATTTTCAAAAAATTGGTTAGTTGCGTAATTGCTTCATAACTTGCTTATTTTTCGTCATATGATCACAAAAAACCAATACAGCACTAGAGAAGGGTTTACTCTTTTGAACTTTTTTTTAAAAACCATCGAAATATTTGCCCCCTTCCCTCTGGCGTCTGCAAACCTTATCGAGAGGGGGTCTGAAATCGCCAAAATTTCACCCCGATTTTTCAATTCCATTTTCTGAGAAACAGTTTTATCTACACGCTTCATATTTTTACTACAGACTTTCACCGGCACCGTTACCCGTTTAGATAAAAAAAAAATTCAAAATCGATGTTTTTTTGAAAGATTACGTAACAATTAGTTAAATTTTAAATTCTCCAATAACAGCGTTATTTTGAATGCTACACTATCCAAATTTAAACTATCATATTCTCTAGGTTCATATCTTTACAAAATTCATCGGCCGATAATATCTATCTCTTTTAGTTTGGCCGCTATTTCAATTTAAAGTTTTTAAATAATTACGTAATTTGCAAAATTTGATTATTTTTAGTCCTATCGTTTCCAGAGTATTACGAAACGATTTTCCGTAACGATTTCAGTATGAAACACGTTTCTCAGTATTTGAAAGTGAGCAATTTAAAGATTTTTAAAAAATAACCTACTTGCGTAACTTTCATGTATTTTCTTATTCTCCGTATGAACAAAGAATAAAAACGAGAGTTTGAGAAAGAATTTGAATTTGAATTCTTAAACAAAAATATCATTTTTTGCACTTTACCCGCTACTGATGAACAACGCAATAAACTAATCTACTCCGAGCGTCGGGATTACACATTAGAGTAGCGCGTTGAATTTGCCTTGCTTAATACCTCGCACAGCGCCGCTCTTATAGAGACGGGGAAAGCACAGTAACTCGCGATTAATTATTAATTCAATCGCGAGTTACTACTCTTTCCCCATGGAATATCTAATCGACAAGTATAAAGGAAGCCCACAATATGTATGTTTTACCTAAATTTGAGTTTCTTTATCTCCTTACTATAGTAGTCATCTCAATGGTATGTATACAGCTAACTTGACCGTTTAAATGCGCAATACACACACTCTATCAAGCTATGTCGCATTACGTCACCACGCTTGTGAATAGGAATTCTGTAATACACAGACTTTCTATAGCTGGATTCATGCCGCTTTAATTACATGAGTATGTTTACATAGTGTCTCGGTGAGATATATACATGTATCTATGTATATACTTCTCCTTTCTCCTAATCGGCATATCTATGATGCCGCAATAAATATACTCATTGCAGTATCTCGTTTCTTTTTTCTTTTTTTTTCCTTCTTTCTACCTGCATATTTTTCTTTTTTTTTTTCTAAAGAGGAAGACCCGCCCTGTTGCCTCGGCAACGGGTAAGCTCTAGTTAGGGTCTTCCGATTCCATCGGAAGACCCTTCTGTTATTGTGAGGTTTTTTCTTTACATTTGTTATTATTATTAGGGTCTTCCGATTCCATCGGAAGACCCTTCTGTTATTGTGATGTTTTTTCTTTACATTTGTTATTATTATTCTTATTCCTATCACTTTGACTGCAATTTTCTCAGAAACGGCTTGACCAACAACCTTTTTATCGCGGCTTCTTGCTTGATGAGCCAGGGGAAATTGATTGATAAGAAAAAAAATCGAAATATTATGGTTTTAAAGAAAATTACGTAATAGGGCTAAATTTTTTTATTTTCTCAAAAACAAGTTTATTATTTTAGAAAGATTCCTCAAATTTTTATTCTCGAATTTGACAGGTGTGTCCTTGACAATGAAATCAACGCCGATTATCTACTTTTAACGGTTAAGCCGTTATTAAAATTTAAAAATTACGTAATTTTTAAACTGCTTTGTTTTAAGTCTAAGCATTTTAAAAACGGTATAGAACGATTTAGAATGTAAATTTCATGGTAAAAAAATTTCTTTTAAAAATTTAAATCCATTTTTAATTGAGAAATTTAAGTTTTTCACAAATTTGGTTAGTTAAGTAATTGCTTCATAACTTTCTTAGTTTTTATCATATGATCACCAAAATTCAATCAGTACAGGAGAAGGGTTAGCGCTTCTGAATTATATTTTCAAAAACATCGAAATATTAGCCCCCTTCCCTCTATCGTTGGACAACCCTATCGAGAGAGGGTCTTAAAACGCCGAAATTTCACCCCGATTTTTTCAATTCCATTTCCTGAGAAAACGGTTTTATGTACATACTTCATATTGTGTCTATCGACTTTCACAGGCACCGTTACCCATTTAAGTAAAAAAAAATTTACAAAATAAAAGTTTTCAAAAACATTACGTAATAATTAGTAAAATTTTAAATTCTCCCCTTTATAGCATTATTTTTCATCCTACACTTTCCAAATTTGAACTGTCATACTCTCTAGGTTCATATCTTCATAACTTACATCGGCCGACAATATCTATCTATTTTAGTTTGGCCGCTATTTCAATTTAAAGTTTTTAAATAATTACGTAATTTGCAAAAATGTTTTATTTTTAGTCCGATCGTTTCCAGAGTATTACGAAACGATTTTCCGTAACCATTTCAGTATGAAATATGTTTCTCAGTATTTGAAAGTGACCAATTTAAAGATTTTTAAAAAATATTTTACTTGCGTAAGTTTCGTGTATCTTCTTATTCTTCGTATGAAAAAAGAATAAAAACGAGAGTTGGAGAAAGAATTTGAATTCGAATTTTTAAACAAAAATAACATTTTTTGCACTCTACTGATGAACAACGCAATCTACAAATCTTCTCCGAGCGTCGGGATTACACATTAGAAGACCGTGTTAAATTTGCCTTGCTTAATACCTCGCACAGCGCCGCTCCTATAGAGACGGGAAAAGCGCAGTAACTCGCGATTAATTATTAATTCATTCGCGAGTTACTGTGCTTTCCCCGTGGAATATCTAATCCGCAATTATAAAGGAATCCCTCAATATGTATGTTTACTTAAATTTGAGTTTCTTTATCTCCTTACTATAGTAGTCAGCTCAGTGCTATACGTACAGCTAACGTGACCTTTGAAATAAATGCGTAATACACACTCTCTATCCAGCTTTGTCGCATTATGTCACCACGCTTCTGAATGGGAATTCTGTAATACACAGACTTTCTGTAGCTGGATTCATGCCGCTTTAATTACATGCGTGTGATTACATAGTGTCTCGGCGAGATATATACATGTATCTATGTATATACTTCTCATTTGTCCTAATCGGCATATCTATGATGCCGCAATAAATGCGTATACTCATTGCAGTATCTCGTTTCTTTTTTCTTTTTTTTTTTCTTCTTTCTACGTACATATTTTTCTTTTTTTTTTTTTTTGTCTAAAGAGGAAGACCCGCCCTGTTGCCTCGGCAACGGGTAAGCTCTAGTTTGGGTCTTCCGATTCCATCGGAAGACCCATTTGTTATTGTGATGTTTTTTCTTTACATTTGTTTTTATTATTCTTTTTATTCTAAACAGGATTTTTGACTGCAATTTTCTCAGCAACGGCTTTACCAGTAATCTTTTTTCCTCTTTTACTTTGTTTCCAAACTTAAACTTACTAGAATTATAAGAAAAGTTTTGAAAAATTTCGGTTTTAAAGAAAATTACAGAGCCATATTTAATTTTTAAACTTTCTCAAATAAAACGTTTATTATTTAAGCTAGACTCCTTAAACTTTCTTGCTAATGTTGTACAGGTGTAGGTCCTGACAACCGAATTTACGCCGATTATGTAACTATTAGGATAAAGACGCTATTTGTGTTTAAAGTTTTTAAACTCATTACGTAACTTTCAAACTCGTTTATTTTAAGTCCTAGCGTAACAAAAAGAAAACAAAACGATTTAGAATGTCAATTTCAGCTTGAAAAAAGTTGTTTTAATATTTTAAAATTATTTTTAAGTGAGAAATTTAAGATTTTCAAAAATTTGGTTAGTTGCGTAATTGCTTCATAACTTGCTTATTTTTCGTCGTATGATCACAAAAAACCAATACAGCACTAGAAAAGGGTTTACTCTTTTGAACTTTTTTTTAAAAACCATCGAAATATTTGCCCCCTTCCCTCTGGCGTCTGCAAACCTTATCGATAGGGGGTCTTAAATCGCCAAAATTTCACCCCGATTTTTCAATTCCATTTTCTGAGAAACAGTTTTATCTACAAGCTTCATATTTTTATTACAGACTTTCACCGGCACCGTTACCCGTTTAGATAAAAAAAAATTTGAAAATCGATGTTTTTTTGAAAGATTACGTAACAATTAATTAAATTTTAAATTCTCCACTAACAGCGTTATTTTTAATGCTACACTATCCAAATTTGAACTATCATATTTTCTAGGTTCATATCTTTACAACTTTCATCAGCCGATAATATCTATCTCTTTTAGTTTGGCCGCTATTTCAATTTAAAGTTTTTAAATAATTACGTAATTTGCAAAAATGTTTTATTTTTAGTCCGATCGTTTCCAGAGTATTACGAAACGGTTTTCCGTAACCATTTCAGTAAGAAATATGTTTCTCAGTATTTGAAAGTGACCAATTTAAAGATTTTTAAAAAATATTTTACTTGCGTAACTTTCGTGTATCTTCTTATTCTTCGTATGAACAAAGAATAAAAACGAGAGTTTGAGAAAGAATTTGAATTCGAATTCTTAAACAAAAATAACATTTTTTTTGCACTCTACTGATGAACAACGCAATCTACAAATCTTCTCCGAGCGTCGGGATTACACATTAGAAGACCGTGTTAAATTTGCCTTGCTTAATACCTCGCACAGCGCCGTTCCTATAGAGACGGGAAAAGCGCAGTAACTCGCGATTAATTATTAATTCATTCGCGAGTTACTGGGCTTTCCCCGTGGAATATCTAATCGGCAATTATAAAGGAATCCCTCAATATGTATGTTTACTTAAATTTGAGTTTCTTTATCTCCTTACTATAGTAGTCATCTCAGTGCTATACGTACAGCTAACGTGACCTTTGAAATAAATGCG
The DNA here is from genome assembly GCA_035048485.1 of Pteria penguin. Classification (NCBI taxonomy): domain Eukaryota; kingdom Metazoa; phylum Mollusca; class Bivalvia; order Pterioida; family Pteriidae; genus Pteria; species Pteria penguin. The sequence continues at coordinate 16,687,367 of CM068581.1, forward strand.
TAATACACACTCTCTATCCAGCTTTGTCGTATTACGTCACCACGCTTCTGAATGGGAATTCTGTAATACACAGACTTTCCGTAGCTGGATTCATGCCGCTTTAATTACATGAGTGTGTTTACATAGTGTCTCGGCGAGATATATACATGTATCTAGGTATATACTTCTCATTTGTCCTAATCGGCATATCTATGATGCCGCAATAAATGCATATACTCATTGCAGTATCTCGTTTCTTTTTTCTTTTTTTTCCCCTTCTTTCTACGTACATATTTTTCTTTTTTTTTCTAAAGAGGAAGACCCGCCCTGTTGCCTCGGCAACGGGTAAGCTCTAGTTATTAGGGTCTTCCGATTCCATCGGAAGACCCTTCTGTTATTGTGATGTTTTTTCTTTACTATTTTTAGGGTCTTCCGATTCCATCGGAAGACCCTTCTGTTATTGTGATGTTTTTTCTTTACTATTTTTATTATTATTATTATTATTCTCAGCACTTTGACTGCTATTTTCTCTGAAACGGCTTGACCAACAACCTTTTTATTTGTTGTACTAACTTGATGAGCCAGGGGAAATTGATTGATAAAAAAAAATTCCAAAAATTATTCTTTTTAATTAAATTACATAACAGTGCTTAATTTTTTAAATTTCTAAAATACAAGTTTATTATTCAAGACACACTCTTTAGCTTTTTATTCTTATTTTTGACAGGTATGTTTTTGACATTGAAGCCAATACCGATTATCTAGCTTTTATAGCATGGCCGCTATATAAGTTTAAAAATTACGTAATTTTTAAAATGTTTTATTTTAAGTTTTAGCATTTCAAAAATGCTACAAAACGATTTAGAATATCAATTTCACCATGAAAAACTATGTTTCATGATTTAAAAACCATTTTAATACCATTTTAAAGTGAAATTTAAAATTTTTTTAAAAAGCAGGTGATTAAAATAATTTCATTGTCATTCGCTTATTTTAAGTCGGACCGCCACCAAAATAAATCCCGTACGTGAGAAGGGTTCACTGTTTTAAATTTATTTTTCAAAAACTTCCTATGATTTGCCGTTTTCCCTAGGTTATCGGTCAAAACTATCGAAATTCGTCCTCGGAAAGCGAGAAATACGCGCCGTAATTAGCGATTTTTTCAATTTCAATTTCTGAAAAACGGATTTATCTACACACTTTATATTTTTCCTATAGACTCTCAAAGACGTCGTTACCCGTTTAAGTAAAAGAAAAGTTAAAAAATGAAAGTTTTCAAAAACATTACGTAATAATTAGTTAAATTTTAAATTCTCCCCTATATAGCTTATTTTTAATGCCACAGTATCCAAATTTAAACTATCATATTCTCTAGGTTCATATCTTTACAAAATTCATCGGCCGATAATATCTATCTCTTTTAGTTTGGCCGCTATTTCAATTTAAAGTTTTTAAATAATTACGTAATTTGCAAAATTTGTTTAATTTTAGTCGTATCGTTTCCAGAGTATTACGAAACGATTTTCCGTAACGATTTCAGTATGAAACATGTTTCTCAGAATTTGAAAGTGAGCAATTTAAAGATTTTTTTTAAAAAATAGCCTACTTGCGTAACTTTCATGTATTTTCTTATTCTTCGTATGAACAAAGAATAAAAACGAGAGTTTGAGAAAGAATTTGAATTCGAATTTTTAAACAAAAATAACATTTTTTGCACTCTACTGATGAACAACGCAATCTACAAATCTTCTCCGAGCGTCGGGATTACACATTAGAAGACCGTGTTAAATTTGCCTTGCTTAATAGCTCGCACAGCGCCGCTCTTATAGAGACGGGAAAAGCGCAGTAACTCGCGATTAATTATTAATTCATTCGCGTGTTGCTGCGCTTTCCCCGTGGAATATCTAATCGGCAATTATAAAGGAATCCCTCAATATGTATGTTTACTTAAATTTGAGTTTCTTTATCTCCTTACTATAGTAGTCATCTCAGTGCTATACATACAGCTAACGTGACCTTTGAAATTAATGCGTAATACACACTCTCTATCCAGCTTTGTCGCATTACGTCACCACGCTTCTGAATGGGAATTCTGTAATACACAGACTTTCTGTAGCTGGATTCATGCCGCTTTAATTACATGAGTGTGTTTACATAGTGTCTCGGCGACATATATACATGTATCTATGTATATACTTCTCATTTGTCCTAATCGGCATATCTATGATGCCGCAATAAATGCGTATACTCATTGCAGTATCTCGTTTCTTTTTTCTTTTTTTCCCTTCTTTCTACGTACATATTTTACTTCTTTTTTCTAAAGAGGAAGACCCGCCCTGTTGCCTCGGCAACGGGTAAGCTCTAGTTATTATTATTATTATTATTCTCAGCACTTTGACTGCTATTTTCTCTGAAACGGCTTGACCAACAACCTTTTTATTTGTTGTACTAACTTGATGAGCCAGGGGAAATTGATTGATAAAAAAAAATTCCAAAAATTATTCTTTTTAATTAAATTACATAACAGTGCTTAATTTTTTAAATTTCTAAAATACAAGTTTATTATTCAAGACACACTCTTTAGCTTTTTATTCTTATTTTTGACAGGTATGTTTTTGACATTGAAGCCAATACCGATTATCTAGCTTTTATAGCATGGCCGCTATATAAGTTTAAAAATTACGTAATTTTTAAAATGTTTTATTTTAAGTTTTAGCATTTCAAAAATGCTACAAAACGATTTAGAATATCAATTTCACCATGAAAAACTATGTTTCATGATTTAAAAACCATTTTAATACCATTTTAAAGTGAAATTTAAAATTTTTTTAAAAAGCAGGTGATTAAAATAATTTCATTGTCATTCGCTTATTTTAAGTCGGACCGCCACCAAAATAAATCCCGTACGTGAGAAGGGTTCACTGTTTTAAATTTATTTTTCAAAAACTTCCTATGATTTGCCGTTTTCCCTAGGTTATCGGTCAAAACTATCGAAATTCGTCCTCGGAAAGCGAGAAATACGCGCCGTAATTAGCGATTTTTTCAATTTCAATTTCTGAAAAACGGATTTATCTACACACTTTATATTTTTCCTATAGACTCTCAAAGACGTCGTTACCCGTTTAAGTAAAAGAAAAGTTAAAAAATGAAAGTTTTCAAAAACATTACGTAATAATTAGTTAAATTTTAAATTCTCCCCTATATAGCTTATTTTTAATGCCACAGTATCCAAATTTAAACTATCATATTCTCTAGGTTCATATCTTTACAAAATTCATCGGCCGATAATATCTATCTCTTTTAGTTTGGCCGCTATTTCAATTTAAAGTTTTTAAATAATTACGTAATTTGCAAAATTTGTTTAATTTTAGTCGTATCGTTTCCAGAGTATTACGAAACGATTTTCCGTAACGATTTCAGTATGAAACATGTTTCTCAGAATTTGAAAGTGAGCAATTTAAAGATTTTTTTTAAAAAATAGCCTACTTGCGTAACTTTCATGTATTTTCTTATTCTTCGTATGAACAAAGAATAAAAACGAGAGTTTGAGAAAGAATTTGAATTCGAATTTTTAAACAAAAATAACATTTTTTGCACTCTACTGATGAACAACGCAATCTACAAATCTTCTCCGAGCGTCGGGATTACACATTAGAAGACCGTGTTAAATTTGCCTTGCTTAATAGCTCGCACAGCGCCGCTCTTATAGAGACGGGAAAAGCGCAGTAACTCGCGATTAATTATTAATTCATTCGCGTGTTGCTGCGCTTTCCCCGTGGAATATCTAATCGGCAATTATAAAGGAATCCCTCAATATGTATGTTTACTTAAATTTGAGTTTCTTTATCTCCTTACTATAGTAGTCATCTCAGTGCTATACATACAGCTAACGTGACCTTTGAAATTAATGCGTAATACACACTCTCTATCCAGCTTTGTCGCATTACGTCACCACGCTTCTGAATGGGAATTCTGTAATACACAGACTTTCTGTAGCTGGATTCATGCCGCTTTAATTACATGAGTGTGTTTACATAGTGTCTCGGCGACATATATACATGTATCTATGTATATACTTCTCATTTGTCCTAATCGGCATATCTATGATGCCGCAATAAATGCGTATACTCATTGCAGTATCTCGTTTCTTTTTTCTTTTTTTCCCTTCTTTCTACGTACATATTTTACTTCTTTTTTCTAAAGAGGAAGACCCGCCCTGTTGCCTCGGCAACGGGTAAGCTCTAGTTATTCTTTTTATTCTTAGCACTTTTTTTGACTGCAATTTTTTCAGAAACGGCTTCACTGTCAACATTTTTGTTCTCCTTTTCTTACTAATAAAGCAAAACCTGATAGATTTAAAAGAATATTTTGCTAAAATTCAAGATCTAAGAAATGTTACGTAACAATTTGTAATTTTTAAAATCTCTTAAGTATAACTTTTATTATGCAAGCTAGATTCTTCAAATTTTCTGTTTGATGTTGTACAGGTGTAGTTCTTGACATCCAAATTAACGCCGATTAGGTAACTATTATAGCTAAGACGCTGTAAAGGTTTAAAATTTTCAACTTATTACGTAATTTCAAAAAACTTTTATTTTAAGCCTTAGGGCTGCAAAAGTATTGCCAAACGATTTAGAGGGTCAATATAAGGGGAAAAATAGTTATTTTAAAAATTTAAATTCATTTTTAAGTAGGTTTTAAATTTTCTTTAATAAAATGTTTATTATTTAAGCTAGACTCCCCAAATTGTCTTTATAATGTTGTACAGGTGTAGATCTTGACAACCAACTTAACGCCGATTATGTAACTTTTACGGTAAAGGCGCTATTTGTGTTTAAAGTTTTTAAACTCATTACGTAACTTTAAAACTTTTTTATTTTAGGTCCTAGCGTTAAAAAAATATTACAAAACGATTTAGAATGTCAATTTCATGGTGTAGGAGGTTTTTAAAATATTTTTTATCCATTTTTAATTGAGAAATTTAAGATTTTCACAAATTTGGTTACTTACGTAATTGCTTCATAACTTGCTTATTTTTCGTCATATGATCAAGAAAAAACCATACAGCACGTGAGAAGGGTTTTCTCTTTTAAATGATATTTTCAAAAACATCGTAATATTTGCACCCTTCCCTCTAGCGTGCGCAGACCCTATCGAGAGAGGGTCTTAAATCGCCGAAATTTCACACCGATTCTTCAATTCCATTTTCAGAAAAACGGATTTATCTACATACTTTATATTTTCGGTATAGACTCTCGAAGACACTGTTACCCGTTTAAGAAAAAGAAATTTCAAAAATAAAAGTTTTCAAAAACATTACATAACAATGAGTTAAATTTTAAATTCTCCACCATACAGCGTTATTTTAAATGCTAGAGTATTCAAATTTTATTTGTCATATTCTCTAGGTTCATATCTTTAAAAAATTCATCGGCCGATAATATCTATCTTTTTTAGTTTGGCCGCTATTTCAATTTAAAGTTTTTAAATAATTACGTCATTTGCAAAAACATTTTATTTTTAGTCTTATCGTTTCCAAAACATCACCAAACGATTTTCCGTACCGATTTTAGTATGAAACATGTTTCTCAGTATTTGAAAGTGAGCGATTTAAAGGATTTTTTAAAAAATACCTTATTTGCGTAACTTTCATGTTTTTTCTTATTTGTCGTATTACCAAAGTATAAAAAGGAGAGTTTGAGAATGTATTTTGAATTCGAATTCTTAAACAAAAATCACATTTTTTGCACTCTACCCGCTACTGATGAACAAGGCAATAAAAAAAATCTTGTCCGAGCGTCGGGATTACATCTAAGAGAAGCGCGGTGAATTTGCCTTGCTAAATACCGACTTCAAACGCGTATGATAGTGACGGGGAAAGCGCAGTAACTCGCGATTAATTCAATCGCGATTAATTCAATCGAGAGTTACGGCGCTTTGTCCGTGGAATGTTTAATCGACTGTTATAATGGAGAGCCGTAATATGTATGATTTCTTTAACTTGATTTTCGATTTATTTCCTCTAGATAATACTTTTTTTCAATTTTAATTATTAATTAATTTGATTGCTTGAGGGTTTTTTTTTGGGGGGGGGGGGTATTTTTGTGTCTAAAGTACATTTAAGTCATTCTCCTGATCTTTTTTCTTTCTTTCCTTCGTTCTATCTACTTATTTTTTTTTTCTTTCGAGAGAGGAAGACCCGCCCTGTTGCCTCGGCAACAGGTAAGCTCTAGTTTGGGTCTTCCGATTCCATCGGAAGACCCATTTGTTATTGTGATGTTTTTTCTTTACATTTGTTTTTATTAGGGTCTTCCGATTCCATCGGAAGACCCTTCTGTTATTGTAAGGTTTTTTCTTTACATTTGTTATTATTATTAGGGTCTTCCGATTCCATCGGAAGACCGTTCTGTTATTGTGAAGTTTTTTCTTTACATTTGTTATTATTATTAGGGTCTTCCGATTCCATCGGAAGACCCTTCTGTTATTGTGATGTTTTTTCTTTACATTTGTTATTATTATTATTATTCTCAGCACTTTGACTGCCGTTTTCTCAGAAACGGCTAGACCAACAACCTTTTTATCTTGGCTACTTACTTGATGAGCCAGGGGAAATTGATTGATATGAAAAAAATATCTAAATATTATGATTTTTAAGAAAATTACGTAATAGGGCTAATATTTTTATTTTCTCAAAAACAAGTTTATTATTTTAGATAGATTCCTCAATTCTTCATTCTCAAATTTGACAGGTGTGTCCTTGACAATGAAGTCAACGCCGATTATCTACTTTCAACGGTTTAGCCATTATTTAAATTTAAAAATTACGTAATTTTTAAACTGCTTTGTTTTAAGTCTAAGCATTTTAAAAATGGTATAGAACGATTTAGAATGTAAATTTCATGGTAAAAAAATTTCTTTTAATATTTTAAATCCATTTTTAATTGAGAAATTTAAGTTTTTCACAAATTTGGTTAGTTACGTAATTGCTTCATAACTTTCTTAGTTTTTATCATATGATCACCAAAATTCAATCAGTACAGAAGAAGGGTTAGCGCTTCTGAATTATATTTTCAAAAACATCGAAACATTAGCCCCCTTCCCTCTATCGTTGGACAACCCTATCGAGAAAGGGTCTTAAAACGCCGAAATTTCACCCCGATTTTTCAATTCCATTTTCTGAGAAACGGTTTTATATACAGACTGCAAATTTTGTCTATAAATTTTCACCGGCACCGTTACCCGTTTAAGTAAAAAAAAAGTTTAAAAATTAAAATTTCCAAAAGGATTACGTAACAATTATTTAAATTTTAAATTCTCACCTATATAGCTTATTTTTAATGTTACAATATCCAAATTTAAACTATCATATTTTCTAGGTTCATATCTTTACAAAATTCATCGGCCGATAATATCTATCTCTTTTAGTTTGGGCGCTATTTCAATTTAAAGTTTTTAAATAATTACGTAATTTGCAAAATTTGTTTATTTTTATTCCTATCGTTTCCAGAGTATTACGAAACGATTTTCCGTAACGATTTCAGTATGAAACATGTTTCTCAGTATTTGAAAGTGAGCAATTTAAAGATTTTTTAAAAAAAATAACCTACTTGCGTAACTTTCATGTATTTTCTTATTCTTCGTATGAACAAAGAATAAAAACGAGAGTTTGAGAAAGAATTTGAATTCGAATTCTTAAACAGAAATCAAAATTTTTGCACTCTACTGATGAACAACGCAATCTACAAATCTTCTCCGAGCGTCGGGATTACACATTAGAAGAGCGCGTTAAATTTCCCTTGCTTAATACCTCGCACAGCGCCGCTCTTATTGAGACGGGGAAAGCGCAGTAACTCGCGATTAATTATTTATTCATCTAATCGGCAATTATAAAGGAATCCCTCAATATGTATGTTTACTTAAATTTGAGTTTCTTTATCTCCTTACTATAGTAGTCATCTCAGTGCTATATATACAGCTAACTTGACCTTTGAAATGCGTAATACACACTCTCTATCCAGCTATGTCGCATTACGTCACCACGCTACTTTCTGTAGCTGGATTCATAATTCAATCAGCAAAGGAGAAGGGTTAGCGCTTTTGAATCATATTTTCAAAAACATCGAAATATTAGCCCCCTTCCCTCTATCGTTGGACAACCCTATCGAGAGAGGGTCTTAAAACGCCGAAATTTCACCCCGATTTTTCAATTCCATTTTCTGAGAAACGGTTTTATGTACAGACTTCATATTGTGGACTACAGACTTTCACAGGCACCGTTTACCCTTTTAATTAAAAAAAAAAAATTAGAAAATGAAATTTTTCAAAAACATTACGTAACAATGAGTTAAATTTTAAATTCTCCTCTATGTAGCTTATTTTTAATGCTACACTATCCAAATTTGAACTGTCATATTCTCTAGGTTCATATCTTCACAACTTTCATCGGCCGATAATATCTATCTATTTCAGTTTGGCCGCTATTTCAATTTAAAGTTTTTAAATAATTACGTAATTTGCAAAACTGGTTTATTTTTAGTCCTATCGTTTCCAGAGTATTACGAAACGATTTTCTGTAACGATTTTAGTATGAAACATGTTTCTCAGTATTTGAAAGGGAGCAATTTAAAGATTTTAAAAAAATATCCTACTTGCGTAACTTTCATGTATTTTCTTATTCTTCGTATGATCAAAGAATAAAAACGAGAGTTTGAGAAAGAATTTGAAATCGAATTCTTAAACAAAAATATCATTTTTTGCACTCTACCCGCTACTGATGAACAACGCAATAAATTAATCTACTCCGAGCGTAGGGATTACACATTAGATTTGCCTTGCTTAATACCTCGCACAGCACCGCTATTATAGAGGACTTCAAACGCGTGTGATATTCACGGGAAAAGCGCAGTAACTCGCGATTAATTCAATCGCGAGATACTGCATTTTGCCCGTGGAATATCAAGTCGACAATTATAAAGGAATTGTATGTTTTACTTAAATTTGAGTTTCTTTGTCTCCTTACTATAATAGTCATCTCAGTGTTATATATCCAACTAACTTGACCGTTGAAACGCGCAATACATACACTCTATCCAGCTATGTCGCATTACGTCACCACGCTTCGGAATGGGAATTCTGTAATACACAGACTTTCTATAGCTGTATTCATGCTGCTTTAATTACATGAGTGTGTTTACATAGTGTCTTTGCGAGATATATACATGTATCTATGTATATACTTCTCCTTTGTCCTAATCGGCATATCTATGATGCCGCAATAAATGCGTATACTCATTGGAGTATCTCTGTTTTCTTTAAGAATATCCAGTACATTTTATGGAAATTCTAAATGTTTCATTACTTGATTTTCGATTGTTTCTTTCTTAAGATAATATTTATATATTTTTAAATTTTAATTATTAATTAATGTGTTTGCTTGAGTTTTGTTTTGTTTTGTTTTCTAAAGGGGGGGGGGGTGGTTTTTTTATGTGTTAAGTACATGTAAGTCATTCCGTGATCTTTTTTCTTTCTTTCCTTCTTTCTATCTGCTTATTTTTCTTTTTTCTTTCTCTTCATTCTCGAATTTGACAGGTGTGTTCTTGACAATGAAATCAACGCCTATTATCTACTTATAATGATTTAGCCGTTATTTAAATTCAAATATTACGTAATTTTTAAACTTTTTGTTTTAAGTCTAAGCATTTCAAAAATGGTACAAAACGATTTAGAATGTCAATTTCATGGTACAAAAGTTTCTTTTAATATTTGAAATCCATTTTTAATTGAGAAATTAAGTTTTTCAAAAATTTGGTTAGTTACATAATTGCTTCATAACTTACATATTTTTTGTCGTATGATTACCAAAATCTGAGTCAGCAAAGAAGAAGGGTTAGCTCTTTTGAATTATAATTTCAAAAACATCGAAATATTTCCTCCCTTCCCTCTATCGTCGGACAACCCCATCGAGAAAGGGTCTTAAAGCGCCGAAATTTCACACCGATTTTTCAGTTCCATTTTCTGAGAAACGGTTTTATGTACACACTTCATATTTTTGCTATAGACTTTCACAGACACCGTTACCCGTTTAAGTCAAAAAAAATTTAAAAAATGAAAGTTTTTACAGTACAACACCACTGTTTTAAACTACTTTTTGTGCCAAGGAGTCTTGCTTGAATCGCATAGAGCTGGTAGAGCTATACACTGACCATAGGCGGATCTAGCAATTTTTGAAAGGAGGGGTTGTAGACTGCCTTGACTTCAATTTTATAGCAGCCTTGAAAATGTCCGAAAATAATCTTCCTTACCCGTTTAAATCAAAAAATTTTTAAAAATGAAAGTTTTTGTTTTAAATTTCAATGAATTAAATTTTAAATTCTCTACTATACAACGTTATTTTTAATGCTAGACTATTCAATTTTATCTGTCATAATCTCTAGGTTCATATCTTTACAACCTTCATCGGCCGATAATATCTATCTGTTGTAGTTTGGCCGCTAAATCAATTTAAATGTTTTTAAAAGATTAGATAATTTACTAAACTTTTTTATTTTTAGTGTTATCGTTTCCAGAGTATTACGAAACGATTTTCCGTAACAATTTTAGTATCAAACATGTTTCTCCGTATTTAAAACTGAGCAATTTAAACATCTTTAAAAATGTCTTACTTGCGTAACTTTAATGTATTTTCTAAAACAAAGACAGAAAGAAACAAAAACCAATATGCTTTCGATCACTCTACCCAGAGACCCGGTTGCATTAAAAAATAAAAAAAAAAAAAAAAAAAAAAAACACCCTAACTAAACTAGGTATAGCCCTCAGATACCTATTACATCATATTACATGGATGTAACAAAAGTTGATAACGGTCTGATTGGGGAATTTCCCACTCAAAATTTCATAAATGTAAGTTTTCGGGAAGGGCTCAATAATGTATATAATTTTGGAAAGGTTTTTTGAGACGGTCATTTAAGAATTTGTTTGAATGAAATCGGACAAGAAACTAGAAAGTAATTAACAAAAATAACTTTGATGATAAAAAATTTGTAATTTTGTATGAATTGATTGCTTAGCTTTTAATTTGAATATTTTAGTCGTGCTTGGTATCAAATCACTCGGGATGAAATGCTGAAAGTGAAAATGGAAAGAAAATGCGAAAATATATTTAAATAAAGAAGCTGAAATATTTAGATGATTTGTCGGCACATCAAAGGCTTGACGAGTGTTGCCGAATACGCCTTCAACATTAGCATATCATTATATGTCGGCACACACCGTCATTTTAAGCGGTAGTAGGGGTTAGGATGCATTGACTGACATGTAAATTTTATTGATGAAAATTCTGATTGCAAGTTAATTAGTACATGAGATTTGGTACTATCTAATGTTTTATATTGGTTTTATGAAAGGAGATAAATATTATTGTTTACACCATCAAATTTAAAATAGCAGGTGATTCAAAAGTGGGGGGGGGGCGAACTCAAAACAAAATTTACAGTACAAAACCACTGTTTTAAACCACTTTTTGTGCCAAGGAGTCTTGCTTGAATCGCATAGAGCTGGTAGAGCTAGACACTGACCATAGGCGGATCTAGCAATTTTTGAAAGGAGGGATTGTAGACTGCCTTGACTGCAGTTTTACAGCAGCCTTGAAAATGTCTGAAAATAACCTTTCCTTGGGTAGTATTTTCCAAATTTATAGAATAATATTCTAAATTAAAAAAAAAAAAATAAAATAAAGAAACAAAACACAAGCCCCCCCCCCCCCCCCCACCTTCCTCGTAATCCGCCAATGCTGGCAGCTAATAAAAAAGTCATTTCCACCTCCCAAACCTGGATAAACATCGTTTATAGGGCCTGTCAATTCAACTTAGACGGAGGCTATGTTTCCATGATTATATTTTTTCCAGAGCCCGAACAGTTTTTATCTTTGTAGAACAAATTTATAGAATAATATTCTAAAATCAATAGAAAAAATTAACAATAAACAAACAAAACACAAGCTAACAACTATGTACAATTCTACTGTAATACAAAATGTATATATATACATTTCTGAGGGGATTGCAATATAAATATCACAATAAGAATAAAAACGATTGTTACTTATTTAAACAAATTATAAGTATACAGACAGGATTTACTAATTGGTATGTGTATTATGGATACTGTTAATTATAGTGTATATCGATTACGTAATAAGTTCAAGGTTTGTAAAGCCTGGGAACTATCACTAGTATTCGTTTACAAATAACTGAAGACTGGGACGGTGTTAACAGTGGATAGTGAAGCCAGTGGACGGTGTATTCGGTGTATGTATAGTCCTGTTACCCCCAGGGCAACTATGCTTGGCGCAGCTGCCGGGGACGAGGGAGGGGAGGGTACGGCTGGATCCGCTCCTGTATACATACTGCTGCATTGCAACTTATAAGATTGCAAATCAATTGTAGTTAAGAATAATTTAATGACAAAAATTTAGTAAATTAATTAGAAAACAGCCTATGAAACAATGATGATCTGTAAAAAATAAAATGGGAGGGGGGGGGGATTCTCCTACCACCTTTCACATTTTCTGTCAATATCCGAAACAATTCGCCCCTTGGTCCCGGCAAGGGGGTACTGGTTCCGTCACTTATATCGCGTGGATTTTGACAATTTGGGGCCGGATATATTGTAAGCGAACTTTTTTTGAAAGTACAATACAATGAGGATAACCTCCATGTGACAAGAGCTGGAAACGATTTTTCAATGAACAAGCTGTCTTATGAAATATCGGCTAATATCCTCAAACTCTTTCAAAATAAAACGTTCCGAAAGAGGTCAAAACAAATAAATGCATATCAAATACCCCAACCCCTGAAAAGTAATGAAACCAATCTATTAAATGAAAAAAAAATAATAATAAAACACGACTAGATTCTTCACTGGAACAAAGAATGTACATGTTCTTTTTTAATTTCTATTAACAATTCAAACCCCTCACATTGTTTACACCAAACTATAGCAGGTTCATACCTCCCGATTCCCATGCGCCTACAGGCATACAGTACCTAATACCCCGATTCCCATGCGCCATACCCAATATGCATTTTACCAAGCGCCTCTAGGGCAATACCTCGAGCTGGAGACCAGCCATGACCAGTTATACCACGCCCCCAGTGTAGCCTCGTGACTTCAATCATAAAGTTTCATACAGTAAAGAAACATACAGCAGCCAACACGTGTATGAATGACTCTGATAAGATTGGTCTACACGAAGTTACTTGTCCATCTGTTCAGTTGTGCAAAAACACTCTAGTGCGTTGTCATCCGGTACCACGTGACATTCCAAACATCTATGCTCGAAGATTTGCAAAAGTATTTGAAAATATCATCGTATTCCTCACTTATTTCATAAGTACAGTCAGGAGGTTGTGAAATTTAATACTGAATTAATCAGGTACAGTACATTGATTTTTAATTTCACTGGTTTTCTTGTTTTGTAAATTGCACGCAAATTATTTAGCCTTCAGTGTGAGATGAAACACCGAAAGGCACCCAAACATGTCATTCCAACGTACGCCGAGGGAGAAATGAACACCAAGGATATGACAAGGATTCGTATGCATTCGTATTAATCCCTTAATCTATTGATTTATCGATACTTATCTAACATATATTAACCTACACTCACCAAAATATTTGTATCATAGTTAATGTTTTTATATAAGGTGCAGGTCAAAACGTACCCTTATCAAAACGTACCCAACCAAAACGTACCCAGCTTTGGTCAAAACATACCCAGCCCATCAAAACGTACCCAAAGTGTTGGTCAAAATGTACCCATATCTTCTAGGGTGTTTAAAACAATTTTTACATATTTTTTCAGGTATTTCTTCGATTTGATATCATAGGCGACAATCTATTATTTGAACTTATGAATTCATTAAACATACGTAGATTAATAATAAATAATTTTACATGCATAAATGGGTGGCTTCCTTTGGTGATATGCTCATGATGGAAAGAAAATATTTGATTGACATTTTTCGATTTACATGTGTTGTGGTGAATATGAATTTATGCTTATCATATTTCTACTAAAGTATAAGCAGTAATATAGGCCTATGAAACTGTATGAATTTCTCATTTGTCTGCATGAAACTCATTGAAATAAAGATGTATAGACTTATGCATTTTCATGCTTATAATAAATGACATTGATAAACATCAAAGGGATTGAAAATACATTAACACAAACAATACATTTAAAATTTTTTTTTCATATTAAAATATATGAATTTTAATTATAGTTCTGCATGACTATATGAGTGCCATTGTGTTGTAGATACCGCTATGAAATTGTTAATCTCATCTGTGTAAGCCATATTTTAAAGTGTTGTCAAAACATTCCAGCATTGAAATATATTAGCTAAAGAAGCCAATAACATTTAATGTACAGAATGATTTGACGGGAGACTTGCAAATTATCTGGTAAACAACTGATAAACGATTTCTCTCCTCTCCCCCCTTTTAGATAAACAAAAAAAAAACCCCAATCAAACAAACAAAACAACTCCCCCCCCCCCCCCCAAAATAATCCACTATACAACGTTATTTTTAATGCTAGGCTATTCAATTTTATCTGTCACAATCTCTAGGTTCATATCTTTACAACCTTCATCGGCCGATAATATCTATCTGTTGTAGTTTGGCCGCTAATTCAATTTAAAATTTTTAAAAAAAATTACATAATTACTAAACTTTTTTCATTAGTAGTGTTATCGTTTCCAGAGTATTACGAAACGATTTTCCGTAACAATTTTAGTATCAAACATGTTTCTCCGTATTTAAAACTGAGCAATTTAAACATCTTTAAAAATGTCTTACTTGCGTAACTTTAATGTATTTTCTAAAACAAAGACAGAAAGAAACAAAAAAACAATATGCTTTCGATCACTCTACCCAGAGACCCGGTTGCATGAAAAAAGAAAAAACACCCTAACTAAACTAGGTATAGCCCTCAGATACCTATTACATCATATTACATGATGTAACAAAAGTTGATAACGGTCTGATTGGGGAATTTCCCACTCAAAATTTCATAAATTAAGTTTTCGGGAAGGGCTCAATAATGTATATAATTTTGGAAAGGTTTTTTTGAGACGGTCATTTAAGAATTTGTTTGTATGAAATCGGACAAGAAACTAGAAAGTAATTAACAAAAAGAACTTTGATGATTAAAAATTTGTAATTTTGTATGAATTGATTGCTTAGCTTTTAATTTGAATATTTTAGTCGTGCTTGGTATCAAATCACTCGGGATGAAATGCTGAAAGTGAAAATGGAAAGAAAATGCGAAAAGATATTTAAATAAAGAAGCTGAAATGTTTAGATGATTTGTCGGCACATCAAAAGCTTGACGAGTGTTGCCGAATACGCCTAAACATTAGCATATCATTATATGTCGGCACACACCGTCATTTTAAGCGATAGTAGGGGGTTAGGATGCATTGACTGACATGTAAATTTATTGATGAAAATTCTGATTGCAAGTTAATTAGTACATGAAATTTGGTACTATATAATGCTTTATATTGGTTTTATGAAAGGAGATAGAGAATTATTGTTTACACCATCAAATTTAAAATAGCAGGTGATTCAAAAGTGGAGGGAGGAGGGGGGGGGGGCGAACTCAAAACAAAATTTACAGTACAACACCACTGTTTTAAACCACTTTTTGTGCCAAGGAGTCTTGCTTGAATCGCATAGAGCTGGTAGAGCTAGACACTGACCATAGGCGGATCTAGCAATTTTTTGAAAGGAGGGATTGTAGACTGCCTTGACTGCAATTTTACAGCAGCCTTGAAAACGTCCGAAAATAACCTTTCCTTGGGTAGTATTTTCCAAATGTATAGAATAATATTCTAAATTCCAAAAAAAAACCAAAAAAAAAAAAAAAAACCAAAAAACAATAAAGAAACAAAACACAAGCCCCCCTTCCTCGTAATCCGCCAATGCTGGCAGCTAATAAAAAAGTTATTTCCACCTCCCAAACCTGGATAAACATCGTTTATAGGGCCTGTCAATTCAACTTAGACAGAGGCTATGTTTCCATGATTATATTTTTTCCAGAGCCCGAACAGTTTCTATCTTTGTAGAACAAATTTATAGAATAATATTCTAAAATCAATAGAAAAAATTAACAATAAGCAAACAAAACACAAGCTAACAACTAAGTACAATTCTACTGTAATACAAAATGTATATATATACATTTCTGAGGGGATTCCAATATAAATATCACAATAGAAATAAAAACGATTGTTACTTATTTAAACAAATTATAAGTATACAGACAGGATTTACTAATTGGTATGTGTATAATGGATACCGTTAATTATAGTGTATATCGATTACGTAATAAGTTCAAGGTTTGTAAAGCCTGGGAACTATCACTAGTATTCGTTTACAAATAACTGAAGACTGGGACGGTGTTAACAGTGGATAGTGAAGCCAGTGGACGGTGTATTCGGTGTATGTATAGTCCTGTTACCGCCAGGGCACCTATGCTTGGCGCAGCTGCCGGGGACGAGGGAGGGGAGGGTACGGCTGGATCAGCTCCTGTATATATACTGCTGCATTGCAACTTATAAGATTGCAAATCAGTTGTAGTTAAGAATAATTTAATGACAAAAATTTAGAAAATTAATTAGAAAACAACCTATGAAACAATTATGATCTGTAAAAAATAAAATGGGTGGAGGGGGGGGGGACTCCCCTACCACCTTTCACATTTTCTGTCAATATCCGAAACAATTCGCCCCTTGGTCACGGCAAGGGGGGTACTGGTTCCGTCACTTATATCGCGTGGATTTTGACAATTTGGGGCCGGATTGTAAGCGAACGTTTTTTGAAAGTACAATGCAATGAGGATAACCTCCATGTGACAAGAGCTGGAAACGATTTTTCAATGAACAAGCTGTCTTATGAAATATCGGCTAATATCCTCAAACTCTTTCAAAATAAAACGTTCCGAAAGAGGTCAAAATAAATAAATGCATATCAAACACCCCAACCCCTGAAAAGTAATGAAACCAATCTATTAAATGAAAAAAAAAAAAAAAAAAAAAACACGACTAGATTCTTCACTGGAACAAAGAATGTACATGTTCTTTTTTAATTTCTATTAACAATTCAAACCCCTCACATTGTTTACACCAAACTATAGCAGGTTCATACCTCCCGATTCCCATGCGCCTACAGGCATACAGTACCTAATACCCCGATTCCCATGCGCGGTACCCAATATGCATTTTACCAAGCGCCTCTAGGGCAATACCTCGAGCTGGAGACCAGCCATGACCAGTTAAACCACGCCCCCAGTGTAGCCTCGTGACTTTAATCATAAAGTTTCATAAAGTAAAGAAACATACAGCAGCCAACACGTGTATGAATGACTCTGATAAGATTGGTCTACACGAATTTACTTGTCCATCTGTTCAGTAGTGCAAAAACACTCTAGTGCGTTGTCATCCGGTACCACGTGACATTTATGCTCGAAGATTTGCAAAAGTATTTGAAAATATCATCGTATTCCTCACATATTTCATAAGTACAGTAAGGAGGTTGTGAAATTTAATACTGAATGAATCAGGTACAGTACATTGATTTTTAATTTCACTGGTTTTGTTGTTTTGTAAATTGCACGCAAATTATTTAGCCTTCAGTGTGAGACGAAACGCCGAAAGGCACCCAAACATGTCATTCCAACGTACGCCGGGGAGAAATGAACACCAAGGATATGACAAGGATTCGTATGCATTCGTATTAATCCCTTAATCTATTGATTTATCGATACTTATCTAACATATATTTACCTACACTCGCCAAAATATTTGTACATGTAATCATAGTTAATGTTTTTATATAGGGTGCAGGTCAAAAACGTACCCTTATCAAAACGTACCCAACCAAAACGTACCCAGCTTTGGTCAAAACATACCAGCCCATCAAAACGTACCCAAAGTGTTGGTCAAAATGTACCCATATCTTCTAGGGTGTTTAAAACAATTTTTACATATTTTTTCAGGCATTTCTTCGATTTGATATCATAGGCGACAATCTATTATTTGAACTTATGAATTCATTAAACATACGTAGATTAATAATAAATAATTTTACATGCATAAATGGGTGGCTTCCTTTGGTGATATGCTCATGATGGAAAGAAAATATTTGATTGACATTTTTCGATTTACATGTGTTGTGGTGAATATGAATTTATGCTTATCATATTTCTACTAAAGTATAAGCAGTAATATAGGCCTATGAAACTGGTTTATCATCTGTATGAATTTCTCATTTGTCTGCATGAAACTCATTGAAATAAGGATGTATAGACTTATGCATTTTCATGCTTATAATAAATGACATTGATAAATATCAAAGGGATTGAAAATACATTAACATAAACAATACATTTAAATTTTTTTTTTTCATATTAAAATATATGAATTTTAATTATAGATCTGCATGACTATATGAGTGCCATTGTGTTGTAGATACCGCTATGAAATTGTTAATCTCATCTGTGTAAGCCATATTTTAAAGTGTTGTCAAAACATTCCAGCATTGAAAGATATTAGCTAAAGAAGCCAATAACATTTAATGTACAGAATGATTTGACGGGAGACTTAATTGCAAATTATCTGGTAAACAACTGATAAACGATTTCTCACCCCTCCCCCCTTTTAGATAAACAAAAAAAAACCCCAATCAAACAAACAAAACAACTCTCCCCCCCCCCCCCCCCCCCCCCCCCCCAAAAAAAAAAAAAAAAAAAAAATCCATTTAAAATATATACCGGTATATATATATTACGTAGATAAATCGTAACAGAAACATACATACACTGTGTATGTATGTCTCTGATCGTAATCAGGAATTTTTGTATTACCCTTAGCAATATGAAACCTCAGAAAAACCTATGATAACTCACATGAACCCATACCTGTCAACCTCCAAGATCCAAAATGAGGGAGATTTTTCTCAAAAATGTGGGAGAATTGCCAAAAATGGGGGAGAATATGCGTAAATGTAAATCGCGACCTTTTTCACCTCATTTGCAATACAGTATGTAAATGAAATGCAAGGTAACATTGCAGTGTTACTTTAATTTTCAATATCACACATTCTTATTACTTATGTTTAAGAATTGTATTGCATAGTGGCTTTCTTAGCCTTCTGCAGGACATGGTCTGATGGCTCATAGTCTGAACACACAAGCGTGATGAGATGAGAGCGAAAAATCTAAACTACAAAGCTTGCAATAATTTATATTGAAACGGTCGGCTCATACCTTCACCACCAGTATAATAGTAACATGTGCCATGCAGAAAACAGTATATTCTCTATGTATTGAATGTCAATACATAAGTTCACTACCTACATGTATAACATCATCAGAAAAATATTTATATTCATGTATAATTTAAGCTAAAAGAAACAAGAGGCCCAAATGGGCCTATATCGCTCACCTGAACATCTAGATCAAATGAAGAGCAAAATTTGTGCATAATATGTTGAAGAACAAGTATGAAATTTTTCATTGAATTCTGACCAGTAGTTTCAGAGAAGAAGTTGAATATATCAAAAAGTTTACAGACAGACGACAGACAATCTGGTATGACTTTCAGCTCAGGTGAGCTCAAAATCAAAGTCCCATAACTCTGTAACGACAAATCAGATGAACCTGAAAATCAAAAGGCGGCGTCCTCTCCACATTCTTGATCTATTGATTTCAAGTGTATTAAATCAAAACATAATCAAAGAAAAACTTTCATTCTTTAAAGACATACGCATAAAAGCTATATTGACGTGAAAATTTCTTGAGGAGAAAATCACCTGCTTTCGTGTCTTGTGATGTGAAAAATAATACAGTATCTTGATCCTGGTTTTTTTTCTCAAAAATGAAAAAGATGAGAAAGGGTAAGGGGTGGGGGTGGGGAAAAGGAGGTGTTTTTAATTTCTTATGAAAGAACATGATGATTTTATATTGAACAATTATTTTAAATGTTAAATATTGAAAATATATCAGTAACTATGGTTTACACTTCTCTGGAAGAAGTCAATGCAAATTGCAATGATGCAGTAATCTTTCCCCTTCTGCATAGAATAAAATTTATAAAAATTGGCCTATGGTGGCAACACCTGTTGATGCATCTTAACTTCACACAGTTCTGAAGATAAAGTATCTCTCCCCCTCCCTTTCTTTTTTTTTAATTAAGAAAAAACAAAAAACAGTCTAGAAATTGAGATATTGAAGAAAAAAATTTTCACTATAAAAGTTCTTTTCATACATATAATTAAAAAAAAAAATTGCCCCCGGCGGGGTTTGAACCCACGACTTTAAGATTCCTTTAAACCTTTCATTACCAGTAATATTACAATCTTATAATCTTCATAAAACATCTAAAAATTAAGATATTGACAATAAACTTTTACTGTAGCATTCTTTGCCCTTAATATGATTAAATGAAACCAAATTACAGCATCAAATTATAATATGAGGAGCAATAATGAGTAAAGTCACTTGTTTTTGCATTGAAAACACTACATGCAAGTCCAAAAAGACCACGAAAAAACGTAAAAAATTTGATTTCGGAATGGAACCAAAAACAACAACACTTCTTCACATTTGCCTTTAGATCATTCCTATGCATTCAGTTTGTCTCTGTATGCCTCCAATCTGAAAAAGAAGTTTGTCAAAGGAGGGTACTTTCTGTGACCTACCGTACTTTTGCCTGTGGTGGTGCCATCTGCTGATTGATCTGGACAAAAAATAACAACCCTTTTAAGAGACCATGAGTACTTGCATCCTACCCACTTCCATCACAATCCTTCAAGTAGTTCTGTAGAATAAGTTGAAATTGTGAAAAACTGTCCCCCCCACCCCTTTTCTTGGAAGTCTTAAAAAATTCATAAAAAATCCAAAACCTGAGATATTGACAAAATTCTTTCACAACAATATTCCTTACCATAATTATGATCACAATAGTCCATAAGAACTCATCATTATCAATTAACTGAAAAACATTACACTTTTCTGCATTGAAATTACTAAGTCTGAAAAAATGTCTAAAAAACATCAAAAATTTGATTTCGGAATGGAACCAAAAATAACAACACTTCTTCAGACATCTGTCTAGATCATACCTATGCATTCGATTTGTCTCTGTATGCCCCCGGTGTGAAGAAGAAATTTGTCAAAGGAGGGTACCCTCTGTGACCTACTTTTGCTCATGGTGGCGCCACCTGTCAATGGATCCTGATGAAAAATGACAACACTTGTAGGGGACCTTGAGTACTTCATGCATACCAAGTTGCATCAAATTGTGTTCAGCCGTTCTGAAGAAGAAGTCGAAAATGTGAAAAGTTTACGACGGACGCTGGACAACGGACGACGGACGGACGCCGGACTAACTATGATAATAGCTCACTTGAGCCTTTGGCTCAGGTGAGCTAAAAAGGGGAGAAAAAGCAATTGGATGCGTTATCCACAATAAAAGTGATAAAACACCAATTTTTGACCAATACCTCGGGTACATTTTGACCAAAATTGGGTATGTTAGGTTGGGTACATTTTGATTGGGTACGCTTTGACCATAACCCTTTATATACTCATGTGAATATATGTAATTTCTGATTAAGTCGATCAAGTAAATTTAATGAGAAAAGACAGAAACAGATAATAACAAAGAGATTTTTGAAGTTGCAAGGATATCCAGGTATTTGATAATGGGCATTCGGAACATTTGGCTTTCATTCCTCCTTTGGCGTTTCATTAGTATGACCCCCAAACACTAGCACGGGAGGGTTTAACACCAGAATGGCTCATATACTCAATTACTTCCATTATATATAGAGGCTTAAAATGCCAAACAAACTAAATATCAATCGAATTTCTCAGTTTTATTTATGTTTTATCATGTGGGTAGTTCTGGATTCGGGCATTATTTTATCGCGATTCAGGTTTATTTTGGTTACATTTTGTTTACTGACTACATAGCACAAGTATGTATACATTAATCACACCATTGGAATGGACCCCCCCCCCCTTTTTTTTTTTACCAAGTTATTATTGTGAAAGAGTTTTGTCAATATCTCAATTTCTTTAAAGGAGCATAGTCCGATTGAAGTCGGGAAAAGTATAAAAAATGTAAACGGATTTCTTAAACGGCAATCGATTGCTAGTATATTATCTAAGATGTGTAAAACGTATCGTTACCAAAGTCGATATCGGTGCCCATTGTAAATTTGCAACATAACCAGGCCAACTCCTTGAATATTGATGAGGTCGGTCAGAGGAAATCACGTGATAATGAAACTCGAGCTTTACCCGATTCTAACATTTGTTCTGCTTCTCTTTTTTTGGACTCTGAGTTTGTGTATAGTTATTTTCTACCACACTTTTGATTTTCTCGTGCACGTATTCCTCCATGTGAACCATTTTTGTTGTTTTCTACAGTGAATATTCGCGCATGCGCATGATTATGGGCGGAGCATCGCCTTATTTGGGGAATTGGTACCAGCCGAATTTAATTCGACTCAATTACCTTTATTCTACGAAAACATTGAGGGATTTTAGTTTTAAATTTTACAATTAACACAAAGTTTATAATTTATGTAATACAGGAAAAATAAGATATTGTCGTAATTTATCCTTTTCATGCTAAAATTTTCCAGTCTCGGACTATGTCCCTTTAACTTCAATTTATTTTTTAATACTCCCCCACCCCCCCCCCCCCCCCCAAAAAAAAAGGGGGGGGGACCATTTTTCACATTCTCAACTTTTTCTGCAAAACTGTTTGAAGGATTTTAATAAATCTTATTAGAAATAAATTACTTATGATCCCCTTGAAATTCTGTTGATTTCGTCTAGACCTCTTTACAGGTGAAGCCACCATAGTCAAATGTAGGTCACTAAGAAGTACCCTTCTTTTACAATCTTCATTTTCATACAGGCTGTATACAGAGACAAACAGAATGCATAGAAATGATCTAGAGGGATGAGTGAAGATGACTGTCATTTGCATCCCTTCCAAAATCAAATTTTAGAATATTTTTTTTTACATTTGTTTGAATTTGGTGATTTCAATGCAGAAAAATGTCATATTTCCTAGTTAATTGATAATGATGATTTCTTATGCAGTGTGCGAAATTAGCGGTACTCCCCCACCCGTGACTACCCCAAAACTCGTCGGGCTATCCCAGATCGAATTGACCACGTCCAACTGGGCTATCTCGTTTCTCAATGCCATGTCATTCATAGGTTTGTCTTTGTACTTGACGCAGCATATTTCGCGAAAATGTTTGAATGAGACAGATTTCTGTATCACTCAAACGTTTTTTCAAAGTATGCTGTGTCAAGTATAAAGGTAAGCATATGAATAACATTGCACAATTTACATTGTATCATGTAGCGGTCATGTTACCTTTGAAATATTTTGAGGGAGCGAGGCCCTCTATGAAAACGTAACGTAAAACAACAATGGAAGAAGAAAAAATAGAAATGAAAAAAAAAATATGAAAAAGAGGTTAGAGTGCGTGAATTCAAATCACATTGGAGAATCCGACGTGACTGGCTAAAATTTGAAAATACAAAAATATCATGTACTATATGTATAGAGTTTTGGGGTAAACGATCCGGTGATTTACATCCTGGTAACCAAGTTTGGCTTACTGGATGTTCGAATTTTAGGCTAGATTCCTTTAAAATGACATTGACAGTGACAGCACAGAAGATGAACAGACCCTTACAGAAAAGAATGCCATTGAACTTCCATTGCTTTTACAGTTATATTCTTTCCATTGAAATCCCATTACTTTTGCAGTTCTACTAATTAGATGCAAACTGGTAATGTAAAATGTATGCGTAAAAACCATTGATTTTCCAGTTTTCTGTAAAAACCCATTGCAATACCATTCAAAGTCCATTGAAATACCATTGAAATCGGCGAATTATTTAAATTAGGTAGAACCAGTTAAATGACGTCACATTTAACTGGAAAATCAATGTTGAAATACAGCTTTCAGAAAACCATTGAAATACCATTACTTTCCCAGTTATTCCACAAAAGAAAAAAAAAATACAATGACTTATAGAAACAGAAGTTTTATTGTGTTCTTCACATGTAATGCCACTATGTTAATTATCAAAGAACTGATATTAAATTTTAATTAGATATACAAAGATCATCTTACCAACAGATAATGTATAGCCTACTAAATGAAAATAAACATGTATATTCATTGAAAGTTCTCATATTTAAATGTTCAGTAACCTACCTTGTTTTTCAGAATTTTGGAAAATGTTCATATATAAACAGATTAAATCAATGTATAGAACAAAATTAAATTCCCTGAAAACATCATCAGAATTCCATAATGATTAATCCACATATTGTCACTCAACAATATTAAGTAACTTATTATGGCATGAAGATCCACAAAGTCTTCATAATACTTTTGGATAAATGTCTCCTTCCTCGATCTGCATGTCACTTTTTCTGTAAAAATGTCACCTTTGCATGCTTATCACATAGTTTAAATCACATTTCCATGTATAAATTGTAGTTTAAATCACTTCTTCATGTATCAATTGTATGCAATCTAGCATTTCACACAGTTTTTCTGCACACATTTTTTTCTTATTCTGTTGTCTTTTAAAATCTTGGTACATCCTTTACCACTTTCTGTCTGTTGTTTCCAATTTCATTAAGCAAAGTTCCCATGAATGTTTTTGAGGCAGGTAATCACTGACATGTTGTAAAGATCTGTAAAAATAAATATCACAAATGAATTACCGGTACCAATTTAAATTTTTCAAGACAAAGGTACAATGGGGTGGACAGAGTAATCTAGATGAACGGGATGAGTAAGAGATAAGGAAAAGAATGGGGAGACAGGGTGAGAAGAGGTAAAAAGGAAGAGCCATACTCTATTGACCACCTTACTCACGACCACTGTCATGGGCGGATCCAGAGGGATGCACCAGGGCTCTGGACCGACCCTAAGATTTGACGAAAATTTTCTTTTTATTGTTACAAAATTATGGATGAACCCACCCACCCCCCCCCTCAACCAAAATTTCTGGATCCGCGCCTGACTATGCTCCTACCGAAGGTATAATTCATTATTACTAAATACTTGTTAACATGAGCCAACCCCAATTGCAAACACACGAGATCGCAGAAAACGTGACAATTATGAAAGTATATCAAAGTATATGTACGGACAGACTCGTTCACAAGTATTTTAAGTGTTTATATTTCTTGAAAAATTCTATGCAAGTTACATCTAACACTATATTAATCATCCGCGTGTTCCGATATGTTCAAAACAGGTGCACATTTTGTACGCACATCCGTCAGCTTGCGATAATCACTGACCTTCATTCTCTTCTAATTAACCCGTATCAAATTTCCCGGCCTCTTCAGCGAAAGAGAATGCCCCGCCGAGCGCCATTTGATTTTGATATCAATAACTTACAAGTGATGGGTTCGACGAGGTATTATGAGGATTATCAACTTTACAGAAATGCAATCCTATATTACTCGTAAGCAATAAAGTTTAATAATTTCAAGTTAAATAACGCAACAATCATTTCACTCTCATTGTCAGTTTCTTTATCTAAAAGAAAGACAGTGTCCAGCCATGTAGATTGAACGTTTTCAGTTAATATTTAACATAAAACATCCGAGCAGAAGAACACTGAAAGTTTAAAAAAAAATAAATAAAAATCAGTACTTACCGGTACGTTAGTGAAAAGAATGTCCTCCGAGACCATCCGATGGTACACTTATATATGCAACCAAATCCGTGTTTCTATTTTGTATTATTCCATCATCGTCACTTGTAAATATGCTCGCCAATTGTTTCACTATCTTTTACAAATAAATGCAAGAGCGCGTACACAACGATCGATACGTACAAGACGTTTTCTCAAATTGAATCATGGCGCTCGATCGGAAGCTGCTTCATATTCAAATGATACTAGGCTGTATAAGTAGGTCATTTTCCCATGATTCTCGAAACGTGTTACATGTATATAATACAGTTCGTTATCAGGAATGGACGATATCTGATTTCACTGATCTGTCTGGACTGAAGCGGTACTGTAGTGTGGATACAGAAATAATATTTTTTATGGAAATTAAACCACAAAATGTATTGCGTTATTATTTTTACCCTGTATTATTGTTTTAAAATGTATTAATAACTGAGAAAAAATGGCAATGATAGTTATGATATGCGGGGTGGGAAAAGGGAGGAGGGGGGGGGGGGGATTGCTTGAGACATTTACAAAATAGACTATTCAAAGTGATTTGAAAGAAAACCAAATGTAAACGACGATTTTATCATAATCTAGCACAGTGCCCCTGAAAATTAATCGGCAAGATTGAAAATTGACATCGACGAAGTGAGCGCTGGTCTGCTATCGCATTTGCCGTACATTTCGGCACCATTTATATGCATGTATAGGTGCTTGACGGATACGTACGGTATTTCACATTTGAGTAAATCCGTATCTTCGAAGGTCTCTGTTATAAATTAATAGGGAGTAAAGATACGCACTTCGTTAACACGGATGAAATACGATCCTTATCGAAATATTTTGAAGATCGTAGATGGGTCCCAATTATCACACAATCATTATATAAGGGGAGTTTACAAGATAGACGTACTAAATTAAAGTGTCCGTTCATCTAAGTACATGTAACTCTTTCCCGCGGATTTCTGTATATTTGTATCCCTTTTCAAACTTGAGTTTTGTTGTATTCAGAAACAACTCGCCGCACATATACATACCTATAGACTTTGTATGTGTACAACCATTGAATTGAGAAAAACTGCTTTCGAAAATAAATGCTATATCAATGTATAATTGTTATACTAAATGTCCAGTTATTTGAGATAATGGTATTTCAATGGAAATATTGAGGCATTAAAATCACAGTTATGATAAAACTTGAATTTCAATGGTCTTAGAATAACTGGTTTACTGAGACTACAAGGTGAAACAATGGTATTCTAATGGTATTTAAATGATAACTGCTAAAACACTGGATTTTCAATGAAGTTTCAATGGGAAATTTCCAGTTTCTTTATCTAAGGGGAGTTACTTTGAAAATGGTAAAAACTTGCAAGAAATGGAAATTAAATTTGAAATGGAATATAAGAATTAAATCCTCATTTGAATTTTGTAATGTTGTTTGTTCAGTCATACCTTAACAAATGACATCTCGACTGTCCCAATAATAATGGGGCTATCCGAATTTCATTTGGGATAGCCCCCTGGGCTATCCTATCAATAATCCTAGTTTCACACACTGCTTATGGACTATTGTGATCATAATTATGGCAAGGAATGTTACTTTGAAAGAATTTTGTCAGTATCTCAATTTTTGGATTTTTTATGAATTTTTTAAGACTTCCAAATGAGGGTGTATAGGGACAATTTTTCACATTTTTAACTTCTGCTGTTATACCACATGAAAGATTTTTAATGCAACATGAAATACATGAACTACTATAGGTCCTCTATCAATTTTTTACATTTCATTCAAATTGGTCAACAGATGGTGCCACCATGTCTAAAAAGTAGTTCTTTCAATGGTACATATACCACTTGGTAATTAAAATATGGAGAGCAGCAGTTCAAGTCCAGCTGTGGTCAGAAATTTTTTTCTCATTTCTTTACACATCTAAATAAGTTTTTAGATGTTTCACAACACTGAACATATGAAATTCGACCATTTTAAGTTCGATCTGGACGATATTTGAAACAATTAATGTTCATGTCCCAGACTTGAAATCAGTCAACAAAAGGCCCCTTCTAAAGAAAATGACAAACTTGTTACCCAATACCCAGAATCACACTTTGCAGAGACAGAGCAAATGCTTAATATCAAAATCACCTGAATGGATGTGCAAAAAACTGTTGTTGTTTATTACTCTGGTCTGAAATAAAATTTGACATATGTTCAACATTTGTGTTGACCAGAAACATATATATCTCTGTGTTGACTTAATCACAGTAATGCAAAAATAAATAACTTCTTCCTTCCTGCATGACTGACCATCTAGGTACTCAGGTGAGCGATATAGGCCCACTTGGGCCTCTTGTTTTTAAATTCTTTTTGTTTTTAATTGAAAAGAAAGTAATCTATAATGTCAAACCAGTTACGATATTATAATTGCAGTACTTTGTAAAAAAAGCTGTGTTCGTAAAACATTAATGCCCCTTGTAGCACCAAAGTCCAAAAAGTTATTTTTAGCATGAAGGTCATTGTGAAGGTCAAAAGGTCATCAACCTTGGTGTCATTTTATAGGGCTTCAGTAGTTGAGTAAGCATGTCAAATATGAAGTCTCTATCCCTCACAGTTAGACAGGACAAAAACAATATGCCCCCGAATTATTGATCCAGGACCATAATTAGTTATGAAAATATAAATATACCAGCCTTTGATGTGTTAAAGATCTGAGTCAGGTTATTTATTTGCAGTAATTACCAGTACATTTAGATATTTAAGAAAATTTTCAAGGTAAAATGTGTGTAACTATTAAAACAACAAGGATAAGATAAGGCCTAAAAAAAATAATTGTGTTTCCTATAACTTGACCGACCCTGTTTTTACCCACCCCTTTCTCTGGAGGGAAAGGTTTATAACAATGTCAAACATTTTTATTTCTATTCATCCACATAAATGAGATCAAAGTATGGTCAAGATTTAGAGAGTAATTTTTTTTTCAACTATTATAAGCTGGAAGGTGCACACCTTCCTTAAAGTATTCACTCATTAATCTACAACAATGTATGCGAATGATGGTTTTTTCCGCAATGCATATTAGTCCCCTACCAGTGAAAATGGAGGGGACTATAGTGTTTGTTGTTGTCTGTCTGTCTGTCTGGATGGTTTCCAGACAACAACTTCAGTCAGGAATGACCAATTTGATTCATACTTCATGCAGTGTTAGCTTTTACAAAGATGTAATGTGGGATTGATTTTGGGGTCAAAAGGGCAACTCGAAGGGTCACTGTTACTAAAAATAGACATTTATCGTATTTATTTTTGAGATGATAACTTGAGTTAGAAATGAATGATTCCTTTCAAACTCCATTTGATGTTAGCTCATTTGGGGTCAAAAGGTCAATTCTAAAAATAACAATTACTAAAAACAGACATTTATCACTGCATTGCATTTGCCAGATATGGTAATAACATGAGTTAAAAATGATAGATTTCTTTCAAACTTCATATAAGGCTTGCTTATGTAACTGGAAGGTACTACAGTGTTTGTCGTTGCTTGTCCATCCGTCAGTCTGGATGGATGGTTTAAAGACAATAACTTCAGCCAGGAATAAATATTTTGATTCAAACATCATACAGTGTTAGCTTATATAAAGATCTAATGTTGGTATTGATTTTGGGGTTGAAAGGTCAACTCTAAGGGTCACCGTTACTAAAAATAGACATTTATCATTGTATTTCAGTTTTGAGATGATAACTTGAGTTAGGGATGAATGATTTCTTTCAGACTTCATATAAAACTAGCTCATGTAAAGGTCTAGGGTGTGATTGACTTTGGGGTCAGAAGGTCAATTCTAAAAATAACTATTACTAAAAATAGACATTTTTCACTGCATTTCATTTGCCAGATAATAACTTCAGTTAAGAATGATTGATTTCTTTTAAACTTCATGTAAGCCTAGCCTATGTAAAGGTGTAGGATGAGATTGATTTTGGTGTCAGAAGGTCAATTCTAAAGATCACTGTTACTAAAATAAGACATTTATCAATGCATTTCGGTTGCCAGATAATAACTTGAGTTAAGAATAATTGATTTCTTTTAAATTTTATACATTGCTAGCTTATGAATGGGTTTAGGGTGTTAACCTAGGCTTTATCTTTTGAATCATTGGTTGTTGTTGGTTGATTGGTGTTTTACGTCGCTTTCAACAATTTTTCAGTTTTATCACGACATTGAAGCAGGAGGTAACCA
The DNA here is from genome assembly GCA_035048485.1 of Pteria penguin. Taxonomy (NCBI): domain Eukaryota; kingdom Metazoa; phylum Mollusca; class Bivalvia; order Pterioida; family Pteriidae; genus Pteria; species Pteria penguin. The sequence continues at coordinate 16,717,385 of CM068581.1, forward strand.
ACCTCTTAAACATAGTGGCGCAACCCGGGAATCAAACCCGGATCATTGGCGCCGCAAGCAAAGCGCTTAACCACTACACCAAGCCTGCCCCTTTTGAATCATTGGAGATACGACATTAATTTCAGGTCATGTAAATTTCTTATGACCAGAACTTGGCCATATTTTCTGACCATGTGACCATAGCCTTAGATTTTGACTTTTCTAAACTTTAATCTGGGTTTGTTGTTGTTGTTACCATATATTATAAACCATTAGGGATAGGACTTTGATTTTTGACATGTAGACTTTTATATGAACAGAACCCTCATTCGGTGCCATCAATTTTGACCTTCTGTTCTTGACCTTTGACCTCTACTTTTCAGACTCTAACTTTGACTATATCTTTTCAACCATTAGAAACTTTATATAGTGCCATTACTTTTGACCTTGAACTTTGACCTATTTCTCAAAAAATCATTCTAGGTTTTTCATTTGAACTGTTAGACACAGGGTTTTGATATTTCATGCGTAAATTCCTTATGACCAGAGCTTTCATTCGGTACTATCTTTTTACTTCATGTCCTTGAACTACTTATGGAAAACTTTATTCTGGTTTCTATTGTTTAAACTTTATTCTGGGCTCTATCGCTTAAACTTTATTCTTGGCTCTATCGTGTGAACCGTTAGAATTAGGGCTTTAGTATTTCATGTGTAGATTCCTTTTGAACAAAGCTTTCATTTGGTGTGATCTCTTTTTGAACTTGTGATTTTGACGTTGAACTTTGACTTACTTTTCAAAACACATTATAGACTCTGCTTTTAATGTCCATGAGATGATTATAGCCTGTAGTCTTGATATTTGATTTTGTTTGAAATGACAGTGTGACATTGTCTGTCAAAGTTGGCCTTCATTATTGATTTAAAAGAATCTTTAACCTCTGCCTTCCCTTTGATATTTGTATTTTCTTCATGGCGAGACTTTTCAATCTTGACTCATATTTGATCTACATTTCAAAAACATAGTTTACAAACATAAAAGCTAAGGATTTCATACTTCTAGATAAGACTTTAAGTCTCTTGGGATTAGACCATTTCATTGATGCCAAATCAATGATTTTGAGACAATGTTTCACATGATTGGGACAGATTTGACTGACATTAAGATATTAAATAGAAACTTTACCCCTTTACTTTTTTTGTCCCTCACTTTTCACTCAAAGCGTGCGGATATTAAATCTCATTCATTTGTCTGTCCGTCTGTCACAATAATTTAACCACGGTCCTAACTTTTTAACCGTAAGACTTAGGGCCTTTATATTTGGCATGTGCGTCTCTAATTGCAATACCTTTCTGTTAATACCAAAATTTTTATCATGTGACCTTGACCATGACCTTTGACCAACATCAAAAGAACTTTTTAACCGTAAGTCATAGGGCCTTTATATTTGGCATGTATGTATCTAATTGCAATACCTTTCTGTTAGTACTAATATTTTTTTTTCATATGACCTCTGACCTACTTCAATATAACTTTTAACCGTAAGACGTAGGGCCTTCATATTTGGCACGTGTGTCTGTAGACATGCACAACCATGACAATATGTCACGGAATACTGCACCCTTACTGATAGAACCCCCAAAGTAGGGGACCACAATTCTCTGAATTTGCTTGTTTTTGTATGATAGAAGAAAGGGCTTTGATCAATTTTTATATTTATACATACATAGATCTGAAAGGGTTTTTAGCTCACCTGAGCCAAAGGCTCAAGTGAGCTATTGTGATCAATCGCCGTCGGTCGTTAGCTTTTCTACATTTTCGACTTCTTCTCCAGAACCGCTGCACAGAATTCCACCAAACCTCATAGGAAGTAAGTACTCAAGGTCCTCTACCAAATTTGTGTTTTTCGTGCCGATCCGTAATCCAAGATGGTCGCCATTGGCTCTGATTGGTCAACACATTTTCGACTTCTTCTCCAGAACCGCTACACAGAATTTCACCAAACTTCATAGGAAGTATGTACTCAAGGTTCTCTACCAAGTTTGTGTTTTTCGTGCCGATCCGTAATCCAAGATGGTCGCCATTGGCTCTGATTGGTCAACACATTTTCGACTTCTTCTCCAGAACTGCTACACAGAATTTCACCAAACTTCATAGGAAGTATGTACTCAAGGTTCTCTACCAAGTTTGTATTTTTTGTGCCGATCCGTTATCCAAGATGGCTGCCATTGGCTCTGATTGGTTGACACATTTTCGACTTCTTATCGTGAACAGCTGCACAGAATTCCACCAAACTTCATAGGAAGTAAGTACTGAAGAACTTCTATCAAGTTTGTGTTTTTTCGTGCCCATCCGTAATCCAAGATGGCTGCCATTGGCTCTGATTGGTTGACACATTTTCGACTTCTTCTCCAGAACGGCTGCACAGAATTCCACCAAACCTCATATGAAGTAAGTACTCAGGAACCTTTACAAAGTTTGTGTTTTTCATGCCCATCAGTAATCCAAGATGGCCGTCATTGGCTCTGATTGGTTGACACATTTTGACTTCTTCTCCAGAACCGCTACACAGAATTTCACCAAACCTCATAGGAAGTAAGTACTCAAGAACTTCTACCAAGTTTGTGTTTTTCGTGCCGATCCGTTATCCAAGATGGCCGCCATTGGCTTTGATAGATTGACACATTTTGGACTTCTTCAAAACGACTGCACAAAATATCTCCAAACCTTATAGAAAGTCTTGTAGAATAAAAGCAAAATTTTCTACTGAAATGAGCTGTCATTTTATTGGAAATAAGCAATTTGTGCTCAGGTGAGCGATATAGGCCCATTTGGGCCTCTTGTTAAGCCAGTCCAATTACAGACCCATCTTGATACGCAGTTCCTAAATTTGTTATTTTTTATTATTGTATCTGTGTTCCAGAATGCCAAAGTGTAAAAAACAATCGCACAGGACAATATCAACACAGAGAAAAAATCAAAGAAGATTAAAAGCAAAGTTACCAGTATGTCCTGATGGTGAAGTTACAATTTCAGAGCAATTGGCAAGTAACGAGGAGGAGGAACATGCCTGCATGGGGTTGGCACCTTCTTGTGAGGAAAAACCCCTGGCCGCTTGGAAGTTGGCCTCTCAAAATGAGAAAACGCTTCTGAATGCCCTGAGGTTGTCACCTCCTCAGGGAAGTCGTCTGAGTGCCTCGCAAAGAGACATGTCAGTGAACCCTGAATCTCCAGCGTGGGATTGTACTCCAGAGAGGGTACCTCTGCCAAAAAGCGGCGTTGCAGGTCAGACGCAAACTGGGGAAGACACACATTCTGTGGCAACAGAATGGAGTCCCAGTATAATGGAAACATTAAGAAAAGGTGTAACAAAAGAAAACAATGATCATGAAACAGAATATGTTGAAAAAATACAAGGATTAAAGTCAGAAATTTACACAAAATCTAATGTCAGATGTTCAAAAACAGCAATTGCTAATTTAAGAACAATTCCCTCATCAAAAAATAAGATTATTCAAGGCAATTTCCATCAAGGCAATTCAATTTTCGGCGAAAATGCTGGTACTCAGTGTGTGGCAAACTGCTTGTGTGCAGCAATTTTCAACCAACTGAAACCTGTGTCATGTTGGCATTCTGATGATATGGATAAGATTCTGATAACAGGTAATGAGTTATATGGGTTCTTGCAAGAAAGTAGTACAATAAATAATTCCTATTTGTTGGTAAATGAGCTGCCACATGTTTTAGATGTATACAATGATACCTTTGAAATATTATTTAAAGAATCTGTTGCATCTGTTATAGGATTTGATGAAGAACAAACACAGTATTCAAATTTCAATGCATTTCCAATGGAAGAGGCTCTGCAAATGTCATTGATAGATACAGATTGCTGCTTTGTATGTTTTGGTGGAAATACACTACTGGTAGGGAAGCAGAACAATGCATTGTATGTATTTGATTCACATTCAAGATCAAGAGAAGGTATGCTTCAACAAGATGGTAAGAGTACATGCATTCTCTTTGAAAATGTTGTTGAAGTTCTTGATCATATGAAAATGCTTTCTACTTCAATGAATATCACTGTTAGTGTAGCATGTGAGATAACAGGTTGTACAGTAACAAAACAGTCCAGCAATGATCTTGATATTACTCACATAGACACAGATGTTACACGATTCTTTCCTTTGACAACAAACACACAAGATGAATTATGCAAGTTGATTAACATACCATTGGGCAAAACAAATATCCATTCTACAAAATTTAGTGGTGATGTTGCAGGCAAACCAACAATAGTACATAAAGTGAAAGGAGATGGAAACTGTTTCTTCAGAGGCATTTCATATGCAATTAGTAATTCAGAAGAAGGGCACAAAGCAACAAGGGAGGCTGTATGCAAATATGCAATTTCTAATCAAAGGAGCGTCCAACAGTTTTTAAGGTCTGGGTACCAATCAGTGACATCCTATATTCAATTAGAAGAAATGGTAAAAGAGGATACCTGGGCTACAGAGTTTGAGATTATATGCACATCATGTTTATTGCAGTGCAATATCTACACTTATACTGCAGACAGATGGCTTAAGTACTCCCCAACACTTCTCAACAAAAATATATCTGTTGGAGAACAAGGTATTTACCTAGACCATCATAATGGAAATCATTACAATGTTGTTCTTGCAACAGAAGTTACTAGTCATCTTATGAGAAATATTACTCTTAATATACATGAAAATGCTGAATTCTCTTCAAAATTTGATTCAAACGGAGAGTATTTCACAAACCAAAATGACTGTAATCAGCAAGAGAAATGTAAAGATTCAAAACGCAAAAAGACAATGCGTTTGTGTCAAAAAAAGAGGTATGCAACACATGAGGAATACAGGTTGAAAAAGAAAGAAATGAGCAAAATAAAGTATAAAAAAAATGTTGCATTTCAACAACAAATAAAGGAGGCCAATAAAAGAAAGTACAGAGAAAATGAACAACACAGACAAGAAATGAAGGAAAGTAGTAAAGAAAAGTATCAGAAGAATGAACAGTTTAAGCAGAAGGTGAAAAAAGCAAGTAAAGAAAAGTATCAAAAGAATGAACAATTTAAGCAGGATGTGAAAAAAGCCAGTAAAGAAAAGTATCGCACGAATGAACATTTCAAAAATAGTGTCAAAAAAACTAATAAATTGAGGTATCAACAGAATAAAGATTATCATGAAAAAGTCAAGAATGCAAGCAAAAAGAGATACAAAAATGACTCGCAACTAAGAGCATCAATGAAAATCAGATACATGACCAACACAGCATTTCGTGATAAATACAAAATGAAATGTGCAAAGAAATATCAAATTGATTTGAATTTTAGAAAGAAGAAAATTGATGAAATGAAAGAGAACTATTGGAATGACAAGAGAAATAAACCTGCCGTTCACAAAATTAAGAAAGAGAAGGCAATTCACCGCAGGAAAATACAAAAGATAGCAAAATATAATGCCCTCACAACTTCATTCCGTGAAAAAGTGTCTCAAGGCCCTGTTTATGCATGTGCTTCTTGTCAAAGACTTTTGTTCAATGATCAAGTTCAACAGTGCAATGCAGATGCGTATGAGAAATGTTTGACAAATGAAGGGTATACAGAAAAAGAATTTTTTGCAAAAAGATCACCCCATGAGTGCGGCAAAGCATGTAACCCAAATGTTTGTCCAAAATCAGTCTTGTGGATTTGCAAAACTTGTCATAGAAAACTAGTAAGTGGTTCCATCCCTGCTGAATCAGCAATTAATAAAATGCAGTTAGAAGAATTACCAGAGGAATTGAATGTGCTAAACAGTCTTGAACATCATCTAATTGCGCTACACATACCTTTCATGAAAGTAGTAGCATTGCCTAAAGGTGGCCAAAATGCAGTGCATGGTCCTGTAGTTTGTGTTCCAGTTAACATACAGAAAGTATCAATGTTACCACGAGCAGAAAACACAAATTTAATACTCAAGGTGAAGTTGAAGAGAAAATTACAGTACAAAGGACATTTCGAATATCAGTTTGTGAATACTAGTCATATTCAGTCAGCTCTTAAATACCTAAAAAGTAACAATGTTTGGTATAGGAACATCGAAATTGATCATCCACAGGAGAATTCTATTTCTGATGATTTATCAGAGGATGCAAATAATAATAATGGGAATATCACTACAAGAGAAGCAGAAAATGTAGATCATCATGTAGTACTTGATAATGAAATTCATACAGAACAAGAGCAACAAGAAAAGCAGAGTAAGGAAGATGACAAAAATGTAGAAGATGGAGAACAAGGGGTACAGTATGACACTTGCCTTCAGCCAGCAGACATTGGACAAGAAGTTCTTGATCATTATTTTGACGATATTTTTAATATTGCGCCTGGTGAAGGAAACAATCCTATAAGAATTTTGCAGGAAGAAGGCAATGAGGCAAAATGTTTTCCTAAGCATTTCCCTTCAGGGATTAATACATTTGATGAACAAAGGAATGTGAATATACCAATGCTTAGATATTTCAACAATAGACTTATGAATGCTGATCATAGATTTGCACAGGACACAAATTACATATTTTACTGTCAGTATCTGTCGGAATTGAAACAAGTGATCGAAAAAACACAGATCTCGCTACGAAAAGGTAAAGGTACATCAAAGGGGCAAATCAGAGACAATATACAAGATGAGAATGTTTTGAGAAATCTTCTAAAAGGAGATGAAGCACTACGGTTTCTACAACCAATCAGAGGAACACCATCATATTGGCAAAGTGCTCAGAAGGATTTATTTGCAATGCTGCGACAACTAGGCATACCAACATGGTTTTGTTCGTTTTCGTCTGCTGAATTTCGATGGAAAGAAATACTGCAAGTTTTGTTGATACAACAGGGTGATTCCAGGAAGTATGAAGACCTTGATTGGCTGGAAAAAAGTAAACTTTTGAAAAGTAACCCAGTAACCGTTGCGAGAATGTTTGACAAAAGGTTTCATGTATTTCTAAAAGATGTGATTTTATCTCCACAAAGACCGATTGGTGAAGTTATTGATTATTTCTATCGAATTGAATTCCAGCAAAGAGGATCACCTCATGCTCATTGCTTATTTTGGGTACGAGATGCTCCAAAGTTAGACGAAGATGGCTCATCAGCTGTTTGTGATTTTATTGACAGGTATATTACGTGTGCAGTGCCGTCAGTTGAAAATGACCCAGACCTCAATGATATAGTAAACAAAGTACAGCAGCACAGCAAACATCATTCTAAGTCTTGCAAGAAAATGGGGACAAATTGTAGATTTAATTTTCCACGCCCCCCTTCAGAAAAGACATTTATTTGCAAAGAAAATACCATAGAGGAAAGCAGTGTAAACACTGAAGATCAGTCATTGAACAATATGACAAAATCAGATGCTAAGGCTTTGTTAACAAAAGTATGGGATATTGTCAACCGCAGCAACGACAACACTCTTACTATGGATAGGTTATTCAAAAAGCTTGGAATTAACCAGATAATTTACGAAGAAGCACACAAGTTATTAAACACAAAGCAAACAGTCATATTACGACGAAATCCTGATGAAGTCTGGACAAATCAGTATAATGCTCAACTGCTTCGATGCTGGGATGCTAACATGGATATACAGTTTGTTCTAGATCCATTCAGTTGTATTGTGTATATCATATCATACATTTCCAAAGCAGAAAGAGAAATGGGTATGCTTCTTCGCCAAACAAAGATCGAGTCGGAACAAGGAAACATGAATGCAAAACAAACAATGAGGGCAATAGGTTCAGCATACTTACATCATAGAGAAGTTGGTGTACAAGAAGCAGTTTACAGAGTATGCAGTTTACATATGAAGGAATGTTCAAGAAATGTCATATTTATTCCTGTGGGAGAAAATCCAACACGCCTTAGTAAACCCTTGTCCCAAGTGAAGCGTAATAACATGGATGAAACTGACGATGAAAATTTATGGATGACCAATATAGTCGAAAAGATATCACTGTAGACCGTGCATCGATGAATTTGAGCAACTATGCTTGGCAGCATTTTGTTCATTCTATCGTGTTCTGGCAAAATCTCAAGTGAAAACTGCACGGAAAAGCAGCAATACGTTTGAATTACGGAATGGAAAAGGTTACATTCAGAAAAGAACCCACACAGATCCAGCAATTATTCGTTACCCAAGATTCAGTGAACAGATAAGTCCTGAATTGTATTACCAGTCGATGTTGCAACTTTTTCTGCCATATTGGACCATGAAGCAATTGAAACCCAAGGATTTTGAATTGTATCAAACATTTTATTTCAATGGATTCGTACAATTTAAGAATGACAAAACCCTATACAAAGTCAGTGATATTGTTACAAGAAATCGTGCAATGTTTGTATGCAATGAAACAGCAATTGACCAAGCAGAAGAGATGTATGAAATGCTAGGACCACAAGAAGATGCGTGGGCAACACTTTGTCCTGAATCTGAGCTTATGAACGACGAATGCAAATCAGTCAGAGAAGAACAGAGTAGTATTCTAGGTGAGGAGGAATATGACGACCCAATGGTTGATATTAATGTTGTACCAAATATTTCCGTGCATGTGGAACAGAAGTCCACAGATAGATCTGAAATACTTTCAGTACTTAGAAACCTCAATTCCTTACAAAGAAAGACATTTTATGTAGTGAGAGACTGGTGTTTGAAAAAAATTCAAGGATTAAACCCAGATCCATTCCACATATTTGTCACAGGCGGTGCTGGAACAGGAAAAAGTCATTTGATAAAAGCAATAAAATATGAATCAACAGGACTCCTTGCCAAAACAATCTCGCAGCCAGACGGTATTACTATCCTTTTGACAGCATTCACAGGGACAGCAGCATACAACATTGGTGGTTGCACGATTCATCATGCTTTCAAAATACAACGAGCAATGCCTATTCCATATGATCCACTGAGAGAACAAGCCTTGAGTCCTTTACGTGCGAAATTTGAACATTTAGAAATTCTAGTGATAGATGAAGTGTCGATGTTGTATAAGAGACTTCTGTACTACATACATGAAAGACTCGTCCAAATAAAGCGAATCCAGAAACCGTTTGGAGGAGTATGTGTACTAGCAGTAGGTGATTTCTATCAACTACCCCCAGTGAAACAAGTTAAAAGCGAACGTCTCTATAATGAAAGTGGTGCATACCCTGTAGATTACTGGAATGACTTATTCAAAATAGTTCAACTTGATGAAGTGATGAGGCAGAGAGAAGATGTACCATTCGCCAATGTATTGAACGAATTAAGAACACGTACACGAAACAAGTCATTATCAAGCAATGCAGTCGTAATACTCAAGGAGTGTATCAGAGAGGGGCCGGAGGAAAGACTACATGTATTTTCAAGAAATAAGGATGTAAATGCCTACAACAATGACATGATCATGAAACACTGCAAAGATCCAATTGAGGTTAAAGCAAGGGATTTCAGAAAAGATAAAACAAGCGGAAAGCTGGAAGAACTACAGACACCTTGTAGCACGAATGGATCAGATATAATTCCTTCACACCTTCTTCTTGCAAGAGAAGCACGAGTGATGCTGACAAGAAATATTGACGTAGCTGATGGGTTAGCAAACGGGGCTGTTGGTACAATAGTTAACATTTGTGGCAAAAGCGGCGAGAACATAGATACCATAGAAGTGAAATTTGACGATGAAAACGTAGGAAAAATAGCCGGTATAAAATCCACAAATGGAAACATAGTTCGCATAGAAAGAGTCGAAGATGATATAAGAAAAGGAAATATCGTGAGGCACCAGTTTCCACTAAAGCTTGCATGGGCCTGCACTGCTCACAAAGTCCAAGGAATGACAACCAATGAAGTTGTTGTAAATTTGGATCATGTGTTTTGTCCTGGACAAGCATATGTCTCATTGAGTAGAGTTACCAGGAAAGACGGATTGTACATAAACACAAACAACGTAGAAACACTATTGTCCAAAATATATGCTGACGGAGATATAGCGGAAGCCATAGAAAAGATGCCAAAATTATACAACGATAATGCAGAAAACACAGACGACATGCAAGTCACAAAAGAAATAATTTTGTTCAATGTGCAGAGTATTAGACACAATATGCCAGAACTCAAGGCAGATACAAGATTTCACAACTCTGACATTATATGCCTCACTGAAACATGGTTACATAACGACGAAGCACTAGATGCATTAGATCTGCAAAATTATGACTTCCATCACCGAACAAGAATGCAGTCATACTCTTGTGACGACGATTTAACTACAAAACTCAAGAACTCTCGTGGAGGAGGTGTTGGCATTTATATCCGGAAAGGGCTAATGTTTCATGAGATACTAACCGAGAGTAAGAACATCGAAACGATTGTGATCACAGATGATGACAAAGATTATGTACTTGCTGTGATATATAGACCTCCAATCTATACAATGAAAGCCTTCCTTGTCAGCTTCCAAAACTTACTAACCCAAATAGGCACAGGCAAGAAAGGAACCTTGGTACTGGGAGATTTTAATCTAAACGCAGATGGAAATGACAACACATTGAAAAACTTTATGACACTGCGTGGGTTTCAGCAAATTGTTGATATTCCTACAACAGACGATGGTACAACAATTGATCATGTATATATATCAGGGGATGTAGATGCAACGCCATCAATTATACCTACCTACTACAGTCGCCACCAAGCCGTTCGCCTTCTACTAAAAACTATGAATACAGACCCAGTAGTGTAAACAGTTTCTTTTAGCAAGGCTAGCACTGTTACGCGAACATGAAGTTGTTTCAAATATGGAATATACGTTCTATCCTGGCTGAACATATGTCTCAAATTAAAAAAGACATTTCATTGTGCATTTTAGAATGAAGAAAATTGGAAACCCTATTCCAGAAAGATGCATCAGATATATTACTACGAAATCGACAAAATAATCAACAACGCTGTGTCTTTGAATACTGAACTTAACGAAGCGAGAGAAAAGAAAATTTTATACATGCGGTTGTATATAGGAGCCCATTTTATACAACGAAATCACCCCTTTTCTGCTTCTAAAATTACTATTCTATTCTAAAAAGGAAATAAGAATACATTTGTACCAGGAGAATTTAACATAAAACATTTGGAAATAACCAACACACTAAAAATGTTGACTAAACTGTATTGATGTGAGGAAATTTTTGATATTCCAAGAAAAACGATGGTTCAAGAGATGATCATGGACATATATCAAGGGAAATAACAAAGTTATCATGTACTTTGCACACCCTTTACAATTGCGACCAAGCTGTTCATCCTCATCCTCTACAGAAAGTTATATTTCAGACCCAGTCTTGAAACCATTCCACCTAGCAAAGGCAGAATTATTATACCAATATGAAGTTCGAAATATGGATTTCCCCTTTTACTCCAGACAAGCATATAACAGGGAAAGAAGTAACATGAAATTGCACCGTAGACATTGAATAGAGACAGGGACAATACCAGGAGATTTTAACATAAACGCATTTGGAAATAACCAACACACTGAAAATGTTGAGTTAACTGTATTGGTGTGAGGATATTTTTGATATTCCAAGAAGAAAGTTATATTTCAAAACCATTCGGGTAACCATTCCACCCAGCAAAGCCAGAATTATTATACCAATATGAAGTTCTTAATATGGATTTCCCCTTTTACTCTAGACAAGCATATAACAGGGAAAGAAGTAACATAACATTGCACCGCACACACGGAGTAGAGACAGGGACAATACCTTTGTACCAGGAGATGGTAACATAAACGCATTTCGAATTAACCGACACACTGAAAATGTTGATTAAACTGTACTGATGTGTGGAAATTTTTGATATTCCAAGAAAAAGATGGTTCAACAGATGGTCATGGACATATATCAAGGGAAATAACAACGTTATCATGTACTCCACACACTTTTCACAATTACGACCAAGCTATTCATCCTCTACAGAAAGTTATATTTCAGACCCAGTCGGGTAACCATTCCACCTAGCAAAGTCAGAATTATTATACCAATATGAAGCTCTTAATATGGATTTCCCTTTTTACTCCAGACAAGCACATAACAGAGAAAACAGTAATATAAAATTGCACCACACACAGGGAAAAGAGACAGTACCTTTGTACCAGGACATTTTAACATAAACGCATTTGGAAATATTCAACACACTGAAAATGTTGACTACATTGTATTGATGTGAAGAAATGTTTGATATTCCAAGAAAATCGATGGTTCAAGAGATGATCATGGACATGTATCAGGGGAAATAACACCTTTTACAATTGCGACCAAGCTGTTCATCCTCAACAGAAAGTTATATTTCAGACCCAATCGGGTAACCATTCCACCAAGCAAAGCCAGAATTATTATACCTATATGAAGTTCTAAATATGGATTACCCTTTTACTCCAGACAAGCACATAACAGAAAAAGAAGTAACATAAAATTGCACCGTAGACACTGAATAGAGACAGGGACAATACCAGGAAATTTTAACATAAACGCATTTGGAAATAAACAACACACTAAAAATGTTGACTAAACTGTAATGATGTTAGGAAATTGTTGATATTCCGAGAACAAACGATGGTTCTACAGATGATCATGGACATATATCAAGGGAAATAACGTTATCATGTACTCTACACATTTTTTACAATTACGATCAAGCTATTCATCCCCTACAGAAAGTTATATTTCAAAACCAGTCGGGTAACCATTCCACCTAGCAAAGCCAGAATTATTATACCAATATGAAGTTCTTAATATGGATTTCCCCTTTTACTCCAGACAAGCACAGAACAGAGAAAGAAGAAACATAACATTGCACCGCACACAAGGAATAAAGACAGGTAAAAACCCTATTTTAAAAAGATATATATGATATGTTACGACAAAATAGACGAAATATGTAAAACGCACTGTGTCTGTGAATTAAGATCTGGATTTTGCGAGAGGAAAGTAGACATTTTACTCCAGGAAATACACAAAAGATTTAAACACGTCTAAATTCATAAGGCATGACCCCATCAAATAGAGGTAATATTTACTCACTCCATATTAGTAACATAAACAACGAAGAAGTACCGATTTATTATTCAGTTTCGAAGTACAGATAGAGAAGTCTAGATTACGAAAGTGACCCATACACACCGTTGCGAATTTAAAACACAATACTCATATATCGTGCACAAAAACCCTACAATTCAGTATAACTCCAAACATTAGGACGTAAAACAAAATCTATTTTACTCGTATGGCTGAAATTATTAACTTTGCGTTAATAACATTTTTGTTGCTTGCAAACCATCGGGGATATCAAAATAAAAAGAAAATACTGTGTAAATAAAGCGTGTATTCCATAAATACAGCCATAACCTGATTTCGCGCAGGCACACTTTAATCCAAACAAAAACGATGAAGGGAGACTCCAAAAGAAAATAATTTCTATATATACTAACTTTAGTAGACTTTAATGCAGATTTTTAAAAATTTAATTGCCAAGTTAATGTAACTTACCCTCCATGATGCGGCTTCCGAATTAGATCACGTGATAAGTTATTGTCTGTTCACAAACATCGCTTTCTAGATAGCCGTATCTCAATGAATACGACGAATTTGATCACAACATTGCAAGGGTCCTTTTTGAAAATGTTTTAGGCTTATATATATAATCAAAACAATTTAGAATAAATTTACGTGTAATATGCACTGAACTAGGGAACATAGGGCACACAGCTTACACATTGATAAGAATATCGTGCAACTGTAAATCGCACGATGATCCAAAAAGAAAAATACCAAAACAAAAACCAAAACAAATACAGACACGTGAAAGGGAAATAAATAAAATAAACATAGGTAATCGTCGATATGTATTGCTTTAAGTAAAAATAAATTGTTATTGGGGAGGGGGGTGCTCCCCGAAGTCCGAACCACACGTCCACGTCGTGGGGAGTGGTAACAATGGAACAAAAGGTACGACTGTCCTTTACCCATTGGCTAACGTGGTCGGCACCTTTTCTTCACAATTAGAGACACGAAATACAAGTCGCGTTTTAATAAGACTGAATAGCGTGTACAAAGGAAACCCTTCATATTAAGCTTTCTTTCATTCTTTTTTCTTTCGTTCCTTTCTCTTTTCAATCGAAAGAGGAAGACCCGCCCTGTTGCCTCGGCAACAGGTAAGCTCTAGTTATTATTATTTTTATTCTTAGCACGATTTTTGACTGCAATTTTCTCAGAAACGGCTTCACTGATATTATTTTTGTTCTCCTTTACTAATTTATAAAGCAAAACCTCATAGATTTAAAAGAAAATTTTGGTAAAATTCAAGATTTAAAAAAAGTTACATAACAATTTGTAATTTTTATAATCTCTAATGTATAACTTTTATTATACAAGCTAGATTCCTGAAATTTTCTTTTTGATGTTGTACAGGTGTAGTTCTTGACTTCCGAATTAACGCCGATTAGGTAACTATTATACTTAAGGCGCTATAAGAGTTTAAAATTTTCAACTTATTACGTAATTTCAAAAAACTTTTATTTTAAGCTTTAGGGCTGCAAAAATATTACCAAACGATTTAGAGGGTCAATATAAGGGTAAAAACAGTTATTTCAAAATTTTAAATTCATTTTTGAGAAGGTTTTAAATTTTCTCAAATAAAATGTGTATTATTTAAGCTAGACTCCCCAAATTTCCTTTATAATGTTGTACAGGTGTAGATCCTGACAACCAACTTAACGCCGATTACGTAACTTTTACGGTAAAGGCGCTATTTGTGTTTAAAGTTTTTAAACTGATTACGTAACTTTAAAACTTTTTTATTTTAGGTTTTAGCGTTAAAAAAATATTACAAAACGATTTAGAATGTCAATTTCATGGTGTAGGAGGTTTTTAAAATATTTTTTATCCATTTTTGATTGAGAAATTTAAGATTTTCACAAATTTGGTTAGTTACGTAATTGCCTCATAACTTGCTTATTTTTCGTCATATGATCAAGAAAAAACCATACAGCACGTGAGAAGGGTTTACTCTTTTAAATGATATTTTCAAAAACATCGAAATATTTGCCCCCTTCCCTCTAGCGTGCGTAGACCCTATCGAGAGAGGGTCTTAAATTGCCGAAATTTCACCCCGATTTTTCAATTCCATTTTCTGAAAAACGGATTTATGTACAAATTTTATACTATAGTTATAGACTCTCGAAGACATCGTTACCCGTTTAAGTAAAAAAAAAATTCAAAAATAAAAGTTTTCAAAAACATTACATAACAATTAGTTAAATTTTAAATTCTCCGCCATACAGCGTTATTTTTAATGCTACACTATCCAAATTTGAACTATCATATTTTCTAGGTTCATATCTTTAAAAAATTCATCGGCCGATAATATCTATCTTTTTTAGTTTGGCCGCTATTTCAATTTAAAGTTTTTAAATAATTACGTAATTTGCAAAAACATTTTATTTTTGGTCTTATCGTTTCCAGAACTTCACCAAACGATTTTCCGTACCGATTTCAGTATGAAACATGTTTCTCAGTATTTGAAAGTGAGCGATTTAAAGGATTTTTAAAAAAAATACCTTATTTGCGTAACTTTCATGTTTTTTCTTATTTGTCGTATTAACAAAGTATAAAAAGGAGAGTTTGAGAATGTATTTTGAATTCGAATTCTTAAACAAAAATCACATTTTTTGCCCTCTACCCGCTACTGATGAACAAGGCAATAAAAAAATCTTGTCCGAGCGTCGGGATTACATCTAAGAGAAGCGCGGTGAATTTCCTTTGCTAAATACCGACTTCAAACGCGTATGATAGTGACGGGGAAAGCGCAGTAACTCGCGATTAATTCAATCGCGATTAATTCAATGGAGAGTTACGGCGCTTTGTCCGTGGAATGTTTAATCGACTGTTATAATGGAGAGCCGTAATATGTATGATTTCTTTAACTTGATTTTCGATTTATTTCCTCTAGATAATACTTTTTTCAATTTTAATTATTAATTAATTTGATTGCTTGACGGTTTTTTTTTTGGGGGGGGGGGGGTATTTTTGTGTGTAAAGTACATTTAAGTCATTCTCCTGATCTTTTTTCTTTCTTTCCTTCGTTCTATCTACTTATTTTTCTTTTTTCTTTCGAGAGAGGAAGACCCGCCCTGTTGCCTCGGCAACAGGTAAGCTCTAGTTATTATTATTATTATTTTTATTCTTAGCACTTTTTTGACTGCAATTTTCTCAGAAACGGCTTCACTGTCAACACTTTTCTTCTCTTTTTCTTACTAAAAAAGCAAAACCTGATAGAGTTAAAAGAAAATTTTGCTAAAATTCAAATTGTAATTAAAATTATATAACAATGTGTAATTTTTAAAATCTCTCAAGTAAAACTTTTATTATGCAAGCTAGATTCCTGAAATTTTCTCTATGATGTTGTACAGGTATAGTTCTTGACATCCGAGTTAACGCCGATTAGGTATCTATTATAGTTAAGGCGCTATAAGGGTTTAAAATTTTCAACTTATTACGTAATTTTAAAAAACTTTTATTTTAAGCTCTAGGGCTTCAAAAATATTGCCAAACGATTTGGAGGGTCAATATAAGGGTAAAAACAGTTATTTCAAAATTTTAAATTCATTTTTGAGAAGGTTTTAAATTTTCTCAAATAAAATGTTTATTATTTAAGCTAGACTCCCCAAATTTTCTTTATAATGTTGTACAGGTGTCGATCTTGACAACCAACTTAACGCCGATTATGTAACTTTTACGGTAAAGGCGCTATTTGTGTTTAAAGTTTTTAAACTCATTACGTAACTTTAAAACTTTTTTATTTTAGGTCCTAGCGTTCAAAAAATATTACAAAACGATTTAGAATGTCAATTTCATGGTGTAAGGGGTTTTTAAAATATTTTTTATCCATTTTTAATTGAGAAATTTAAGATTTTCACAAATTTGATTAGTTACGTAAATGCTTCATAACTTGCTTATTTTTCGTCATATGATCAAGAAAAAACCATACAGCACGTGAGAAGGGTTTACTCTTTTAAATGATATTTTCAAAAACATCGAAATATTTGCCCCCTTCCCTCTAGCGTGCGTAGACCCTATCGAGAGAGGGTCTTAAATCGCCGAAATTTTACCCCGATTTTTCAATTCCATTTTCTGAAAAACGGATTTATCTACAAATTTTCTATTCTAGCTATAGATTGTCAAAGACACCGTTACCCGTTTAAGTAAAAAAAAAATCAAAAATAAAAGTTTTCAAAAACATTACATAACAATTAGTTAAATTTTAAATTCTCCGCCATACAGCGTTATTTTTAATGCTACACTATCCAAATTTAAACTATCATATTCTCTAGGTTCATATCTTTAAAAAATTCATCGGCCGATAATATCTATCTTTTTTAGTTTGGCCGCTATTTCAATTTAAAGTTTTTAAATAATTACGTAATTTGCAAAAACATTTTATTTTTAGTCTTATCGTTTCCAGAACTTCACCAAACGATTTTCCGTACCGATTTCAGTATGAAACATGTTTCTCAGTATTTGAAAGTGAGCGATTTAAAGGATTTTTTAAAAAAATACCTTATTTGCGTAACTTTCATGTTTTTTCTTATTTGTCGTATTAACAAAGTATAAAAAGGAGAGTTTGAGAATGTATTTTGAAATCGAATTCTTAAACAAAAATCACATTTTTTGCCCTCTACCCGCTACTGATGAACAAGGCAATAAAAAAATCTTGTCCGAGCGTCGGGATTACATCTAAGAGAAGCGCGATGAATTTCCTTTGCTAAATACCGACTTCAAACGCGTATGATAGTCACGGGGAAAGCGCAGTAACTCGCGACTAATTCAATCGCGATTAATTCAATCGAGAGTTACGGCGCTTTGTCCGTGGAATGTTTAATCGACTGTTATAATGGAGAGCCGTAATATGTATGATTTCTTTAACTTGATTTTCGATTTATTTCCTCTAGATAATACTTTTTTCAATTTTAATTATTAATTAATTTGATTGCTTGAGGGGTTTTTTTTGGGGGGGGGGGGGAGGGGGTATTTATCTACTTATTTTTCTTTTTTCTTTCGAGAGAGGAAGACCCGCCCTGTTGCCTCGGCAACAGGTAAGCTCTAGTTATTCTTTTTATTCTAAACAGGATTTTTGACTGCAATTTTCTCAGCAACGGCTTTACCAGTAATCTTTTTTTCTCTTTTACTTTGTTTCCAAACTTAAACTTACTAGATTTATAAGAAAAGTTTTGAAGAATTCCGGTTTTAAAGAAAATTACAGAGCCATATTTAATTTTTAAACTTTCTCAAATAAAACGTTTATTATTTAAGCTAGACTCCTCAAACTTTCTTGTTAATGTTGTACAGGTGTAGGTCCTGACAACCGAATTTACGCCGATTATGTAACTATTAGGATAAAGACGCTATTTGTGTTTAAAGTTTTTAAACTCATTACGTAACTTTCAAACTCGTTTATTTTAAGTCCTAGCGTAACAAAAAGAAAACAAAACGATTTAGAATGTCAATTTCAGCTTGAAAAAAGTTGTTTTAATATTTTAAAATTATTTTTAAGTGAGAAATTTAAGATTTTCAAAAATTTGGTTAGTTGCGTAATTGCTTCATAACTTGCTTATTTTTCGTCGTATGATCACAAAAAACCAATACAGCACTAGAGAAGGGTTTACTCTTTTGAACTTTTTTTTAAAAACCATCGAAATATTTGCCCCCTTCCCTCTGGCGTCTGCAAACCTTATCGAGAGGGGGTCTTAAATCGCCAAAATTTCACCCCGATTTTTCAATTCCATTTTCTGAGAAACAGTTTTATCTACACGCTTCATATTTTTATTACAGACCTTCACCGGCACCGTTACCCGTTTAGATAAAAAAAATTTTGAAAATCGATGTTTTTTGGAAAGATTACGTAACAATTAATTAAATTTTAAATTCTCCACTAACAGCGTTATTTTTAATGCTACACTATCCAAATTTGAACTATCATATTTTCTAGGTTCATATCTTTACAACTTTCATCGGCCGATAATATCTATCTCTTTTAGTTTGGCCGCTATTTCAATTTAAAGTTTTTAAATAATTACGTAATTTGCAAAAATGTTTTATTTTTAGTCCGATCGTTTCCAGAGTATTACGAAACGGTTTTCCGTAACCATTTCAGTAAGAAATATGTTTCACAGTATTTGAAAGTGACCAATTTAAAGATTTTTAAAAAATATTTTACTTGCGTAACTTTCGTGTATCTTCTTATTCTTCGTATGAACAAAGAATAAAAACGAGAGTTTGAGAAAGAATTTGAATTCGAATTCTTAAACAAAAATAATATTTTTTTGCACTCTACTGATGAACAACGCAATCTACAAATCTTCTCCGAGCGTCGGGATTACACATTAGAAGACCGTGTTAAATTTGCCTTGCTTAATACCTCACACAGCGCCGTTCCTATAGAGACGGGAAAAGCGCAGTAACTCGCGATTAATTATTAATTCATTCGCCAGTTACTGGGCTTTCCCCGTGGAATATCTAATCGGCAATTATAAAGGAATCCCTCAATATGTATGTTTACTTAAATTTGAGTTTCTTTATCTCCTTACTATAGTAGTCATCTCAGTGCTATACGTACAGCTAACGTGACCTTTGAAATAAATGCGTAATACACACTCTCTATCCAGCTTTGTCGTATTACGTCACCACGCTTCTGAATGGGAATTCTGTAATACACAGACTTTCCGTAGCTGGATTCATGCCGCTTTAATTACATGAGTGTGTTTACATAGTGTCTCGGCGAGATATATACATGTATCTATGTATATACTTCTCATTTGTCCTAATCGGCATATCTATGATGCCGCAATAAATGCGTATACTCATTGCAGTATCTCGTTTCTTTTTTCTTTTTTTTCCCCTTCTTTCTACGTACATATTTTTCTTTTTTTTCTAAAGAGGAAGACCCGCCCTGTTGCCTCGGCAACGGGTAAGCTCTAGTTATTTGGGTCTTCCGATTCCATCGGAAGACCCATTTGTTATTGTGATGTTTTTTCTTTACATTTGTTATTATTTTTTTTTTTATTCTTATTCTAAACAGGTTTTCGACTACAATTTTCTCAGCAACGGCTTTACCAGTAATCTTTTTTTCTCTTTTACTTTGTTTTCAAAGTTAAACTTATTAGATTTATAAGAAAAGTTTTGAAAAATTCCGGTTTTAAAGAAAATTACAGAGCCATATTTAATTTTTAAACTTTCTCAAATAAAACGTTTATTATTTAAGCTAGACTCCTTAAACTTTCTTTTTAATGTTGTACAGGTGTAGATCCTGACAACCGAATTTACGCCGATTATGTAACTATCAGGATAAAGACGCTATTTGTGTTTAAAGTTTTTAAACTCATTACGTAACTTTCAAACTCGTTTATTTTAAGTCCTAGCGTAACAAAAAGAAAACAAAACGATTTAGAATGTCAATTTCAGCTTGAAAAAGGGTGTTTTAATATTTTAAAATTATTTTTAAGTGAGAAATTTAGGATTTTCAAAAATTTGGTTAGTTGCGTAATTGCTTCATAACTTGCTTATTTTTCGTCGTATGATCACAAAAAAACAATACAGCACTAGAGAAGGGTTTACTCTTTTGAACTTTTTTTTGAAAACCATCGAAATATTTGCCCCCTTCCCTCTGGCGTCTGCAAACCTTATCGAGAGGGGGTCTTAAATCGCCAAAATTTCACCCCGATTTTTCAATTCCATTTTCTGAGAAACAGTTTTATCTACACGCTTCACATTTTTATAATAGACTTTCACCGTCACTGTTACCCGTTTAGATAAAAAAAATTTTGAAAATCGATGTTTTTTTTAAAGATTACGTAACAATTAGTTAAATTTTAAATTCTCCACTAACAGCCCTATTTTTCAAGCTAGACTATTCAAATTTTATCTGTCATATTCTCTAGGTTCATATCTTTAAAAAATTCATCGGCCGATAATATCTATCTTTTTTAGTTTGGCCGCTATTTCAATTTAAAGTTTTTAAATAATTACGTAATTTGCAAAAACATTTTATTTTTAGTGTTATCGTTTCCAGAACATCACCAAACGATTTTCCGTACCGATTTCAGTATGAAACATGTTTCTCAGTATTTGAAAGTGAGCGATTTAAAGGATTTTAAAAAAATATCTTACTTGCGTAACTTTCATGTTTTTTCTTATTTGTTGTATTAACAAAGTATAAAAAGGAGAGATTGAGAAAGTGTTTTCAAATCGAAATCTTAAACAAAAATCACATTTTTTTTTGCCCTCTACCCGCTACTGATGAACAAGGCAATAAACTAATCTACTCCGAGCGTCGGGATTACACATTAGAGAAACGCGTTGAATTTGCCTTGCTTAATACCCACTTCAAACGTGTATGATAGTCACGGGGAAAGCGCAGTAACTCGCGATTAATTCAATCGCGAGATCCTGCACTTTGCTCGTGGAGTATCAAGTCGACAATTATAAATTTAAGTTTCTTTGTCTCCTTACTATAGTAGTCATCTCAGTGGTATATACACAACTAACTTGACCGTTGAAACGCGCAATACACACACTCTATGCAGCTATGTCGCATTACGTCACCACGCTTCTGAATGGGAATTCTGTAATACACAGACTTTCTATCGCTGTATTCATGCCGCTTTAATTACATGAGTGTGTTTACATAGTGTCTCGGTGAGATATATACATGTATCTATGTATATATATACTTCTCCTTTGCCCTAATCGGCATATCTATGATGCCGCAATAAATGCGTATACTCATTGCAGTATCTCGTTTCTTTTTTCTTTTGTTTTCCTTCTTTCTACTTGCATATTTTTCTTCTTTTTTTTTCTAAATAGGAAGACCCGCCCTGTTGCCTCGGCAACGGGTAAGCTCTAGTTATTAGGTTTCACAAGTTTCACTTGTGAAACCTTTTATTATTCTACTGTCTTTTCTTATTATTATTATTATTATTCTTCATCCGTTTTTTTTTTTGTGACGGCTCAGAAATCACTCATTATTAAAGATATTACTATTCTGTTTTCAGTGTTCGATTCGAAATTAAATTTTCAAGATTTGATTTTTTTAATTTTCTAAATTACCGCTTATAAGCGCGCAGCGCCACCTACGACGCCAAAATTTTGAATCGCTATATCTTCCTTATTATTTGTCCGATTGGAATGAAATTTTCCGCATTCGATTCAGAAAAGGAGATGCAAGATTTTATGTCACTGCGTCAATTTCGTAGCTCTACCCCGAAAAAGTTGACCTTGACCCGATTGTTTTCATTTCAAAAAAAATATTTCAATCTTAGATTTTAGACAGTAGGATGAAAGATTTTAATGGTCTGATTTGGAATATGAAAAATTTTTGAAATCGGACCATAAATAAAGTCACAATGAGCGTGGGAAAATTCGCTATGACGTCATCAAAGCTAATTAAATATTCATACGTTAATATCTCTCTTATTAAATGAGATATCGGCATGAAATTTTATATCTAAACATGTTTCCACATTCTTAATCTACCTCTAGAATGAAAATGGCATGCTGCCAATATTTTTGAAATTATTGAAAATTTTCGAATCAAATCTTTGGCAAGGTCTAGCGACTTTATTTGCAGTCGGATTTTGATCGGGTTTCTTCCATTCGATAGAGCGTTCAAATACCTACCAGTAAAGTGTTCTCAGATTTTCGCTTACTCTTACGGTTCTCGAGTTATTTGCGTTTGAACACGACAACCCCCTTTAAAGTGATGTTTGTGACGTCATCAACACTCATTAATTATTCATGAAATGTTTTCGCCTATAGCTCGCTTATTGAGGAAGATAGAGGTGTGAAATTTGGTAGCATGATAGAGATTGAGAATATCTACCGACTGACAAGAGGAATTTGGCATGCAGCCAAATTCCTGAAAATGACGTCATACTTTGTAAATGACGTCATATCTCCCTTATTTTTCATCGGATCGAGGCGGGGACGGTTGGAATCGATTCTGCGTGAAAAAGTAAGATGGTAAATACCAGCAACAGAATTTCGATATCTCTTACCGTTTTCGAGATATTTGCGGTCAAAGTTCAGTGTTTGGCCTTTCCTGAAAATACAATTTAAAACTTCAGGTACCTGTGTCTCGCTTATTGATAAAGCTAGAGGTATGAAATTTGGTAGCATAAAAGAGAATGCAAATATCTACCGACTGACAAAAGGGAATTGGCAAGGTGCCAAATTCCTGAAAATGACGTCATACTTTTCTAAATGACGTCATAACTCCCTTATTTTTCATCGTATCGAATCGGGAATTGTTGCAATCGATTCTGCGTGAAAAAGTAGTTAAAGGATAAAGGTCTGGTCTCAGATTTTCGATATCTCTTACCGTTTTCGAGATATTTGCGGTCAAAGTTCAGTGTTTGGCCTTTCCTGAAAATACAATTTAAAACTTCAGGTACCTGTGTCTCGCTTATTGATAAAGCTAGAGGTATGAAATTTGGTAGCATAAAAGAGAATGCAAATATCTACCGACTGACAAAAGGGAATTGGCATGGTACCAAATTCCTGAAAATGAAGTCATACTTTGTAAATGACGTCATAACTCCATTAATTTTCATCTTATCGAATCGGGGATTGTTGCAATCGATTCTGCGCGAAAATTTATATGCATAACATTGCCATCAAATTTTCGCTAACTCTTACCGTTTTCGAGTTATTTAGGTTTAAACACGACAACCCCCTTTAAAGTGATGCTTTCAACGTCACATAAAGTTCATTAATGTTTAATGAAATGGTTTCAGCTAAAGCTCGCTTATTAAAGAAGGTAGAGATGTGAAAATTGGTAGCATGATAGGGAATGAGGGTATCTACCGACTCTTTACTTTGAAATTTCATCTTTCGGCTATTCATTCTCACAGACACATACTCCCGTTTAATGAAAAAATTTTTCGAAATATACGACGTTTTAAGAGAATTACGTAAGATTTAATATTTTTCGATTTTCGCGTATGTAGCTTTTAGTTTTAATGGTAGATCTCTCAAATTTTCACTGTTATGTTCTCTAGGTTCATATCTTTAGAACTTTCATCGGCCGATATTATCTATCTCTTTTAGTTTGGCCTCTATTTCAATTTAAAGTTTTTTAAAAATTACGTAATGTTCAAAACTGTCTTATTTTTAGTCTTTTAGTTTCCAAAACATTACGAAACGATTTTCCGTAACGATTTTACTATGAAACATGTTTCCCGGTATTTGAAAGTGAGCAATTTAAAGATTTTTTTATAAAAATATCTTACTTGCGTAACTTTCAAGTATTTTTTATTCGTCGTATGAACAAATTATAAAAACAAGAGTTTGAGAAAGCATTTTGATTTCGATTTCTTAAACAAAAATCAAATTTTGCGCACTCTACTGATGAACAACGCAATAAACATATCTTCAGAAGCGCGGTCAATTTGCCTTGCTTAATACCTTGCACGACACCGCTGTGATATAGGACTTCTTCCATGGACAAGGCGCAGTAACTCGCGATTAATTCAATCGCGATTTAAAGTGCTTTCTATAAAATAGAGTTTGAGAAAGTATTATGCATTCGAATTCTTAAACAAAAAAAAAAACAAAAAATAAACCCCCCCCCCCCCCAAAAAAAAACAAAAAAAAAAAAAAAAAAGAAAAAAAAAAGCAAATTTACATTCTACGAGCTACTGCTGAACAAGGCTATAAAGAAATCTTCTCCGAGCGTCGGCATTACACATTAGAGAAGCGCGGTGAATTTGCCTTGCTTAATACCTCGCACTGCGCCGCTGTTATACAGGACTTCAAACGTGTGTGAATTAATCGCCAGTTACAGTGCTTTACCTGTGGAATACGAGACATTGTCAAGTCTTTCTTTTGTATATTGGGGAAAGCGGCATTACTAAAGGCCATCGCGAGGAGAATTGTTTATTCCAGCAGAGTGGCGATTCAAGGTCAAACATCTGTACACGCGAAATAATTTGCGTAAGTTCATCGCGAGGAGAATTGTTTATTCCAGCAGAGAGGCGATTCAAGGTCAAACATCTGTACACGCGAAATACCTTGCGTAAGTTAATAAATAAACAACATAAAGCGGGCAGTAAGGACTGAAGATCTAGGTTAGACGTGCAGATTGTACTAAGTGTGATTGTCCTACATGTTTCTTGTTTCAAATATATGGTCAAAAGTAGTCGATATTGTGCGATGTAGGCTTCAGTATAATGTGTATAATGTAAGTCGCCGTTACCTACAATTTCTGCAAGTAGATTGCGCAATGTGGATACCATCACTAAAGATCAGATATCTGGATCGTGAAAAAGAATTTTGTATTAGAGTAGGAGATCTCAGCTTCGCTGCTTCGACTTTAACTTGTGAAACCTACTCGTTGCTTTAGCAACGAGCTCGTTTCTAGTTATTATTATTATTTTTATTCTTAGCACTTTTTTGACTGCAATTTTCTCAGAAACGGCTTCACTGTCAATATTTTTGTTCAGCTTTTCTTACTAATAAAGCAAAACTTGATAGATTTAAAAGAAAATTTTGCTAAAATTCATGTTCTGAGTAAAATTATATAACAATTTGCAATTTTTAAAATCTCTCAACTATAACTTTTATTATGCAAGCTAGATTCCTGAAATTTTCTCTATGATGTTGTACAGGTGTAGTTCTTGACAATCGAATTAATTCCGATTAGGTAACTATTATAGTTAAGAAGCTATAAGAGTTTAAAATTTTCAACTTATTACGTAATTTCAAAAAAAAATTATTTTAAGCTTAAGAGCTGCAAAAATGTTGCCAAACGATTTAGAGGGTCAATATAAGGGTAAAAACAGTTATTTTAAAATTTCAAATTCATTTTTGAGAAGGTTTTAAATTTTCTCAAATAAAATGTTTATTATTTAAGCTAGACTCCCAAAAATTTCTTTATAATGTTGTACAGGTGTAGATCTTGACAACCAACTTAACGCCGATTATGTAACTTTTACGGTAAAGGCGCTATTTGTGTTTAAAGTTTTTAAACTCATTACGTAACTTTAAAACTTTTTTATTTTAGGTATTAGCGTGTAAAAAATATTACAAAACGATTTAGAATGTCAATTTCATGGTGCAAGAGGTTTTTAAAATATTTTTTATCCATTTTTAATTGAGAAATTTAAGATTTTCACAAATTTGGTTAGTTACGTAATTGCTTCATAACTTGCTTATTTTTCGTCATATGATCAAGAAAAAACCATACAGCACGTGAGAAGGGTTTACTCTTTTAAATGATATTTTCAAAAACATCGAAATATTTGCCCCCTTCCCTCTAGCGTTGGTAGACCCTATCGAGAGAGGGTCTTAAAACGCCGAAATTTCACCCCGATTTTTCAATTCCATTTTCTGAGAAACGGTTTTATGTACACACTTCATATGGTGTCTATCGACTTT
Organism: Pteria penguin; assembly: GCA_035048485.1. NCBI lineage: Eukaryota > Metazoa > Mollusca > Bivalvia > Pterioida > Pteriidae > Pteria > Pteria penguin. The sequence goes on from CM068581.1 coordinate 16,743,883, forward strand.
CAAAGGCACCGTTACCCGTTTAAGTGAAAAAAAATTACAAAATCAAACTTTTCAAAAACATTACGTAATAATTAGTAAAATTTTAAATTTTCCCCTTTATAGTATTATTTTTTATGCTACACTTTCCAAATTTAAACTGTCATACTCTCTAGGTTCATATCTTCACAAAATTCATCGGCCGACAATATCTATCTATTTTAGTTTAGCCGCTATTTCAATTTAAATTTTTTAAAAATTACGTAATTTGCAAAACTTGTTTTATTTTTAGTCTTATCGTTTCCAGAGTATTACGAAACGATTTTCCGTAACCATTTCAGTATGAAATAAGTTTCTCAGTATTTGAAAGTGAGCAATTTAAAGATTTCTTAAAAAATATCTTATTTGCGTAACTTTCTAGTATTTTTTTATTCTTCGTATGAACAAAGAATAAAAACGAGTGTTTCAGAAAGAATTTGAATTCGAATATTAAACAAAAATAACTTTTTTTTCTCTCTCTCTACCCGCTACTGATGAAGAACGCAATAAACAAATCTTCTCCGAGCGTCGGGATTACACATTAGAAGAGCGCGTTGAATTTGCCTTGCTTAATACCTCGCACAGCGCCGCTCCTATAGAGACGGGAAAAGCGCAGTAACTCGCGATTAATTATTAATTCATTCGCGAGTTACTGCGCTTTCCCTGTGGAATATCTAATCGGCAATTATAAAGGAATCCCTCAATATGTATGTTTACTTAAATTTGAGTTTCTTTATCTCCTTACTATAGTAGTCATCTCAGTGCTATACGTACAGCTAACGTGACCTTTGAAATAAATGCGTAATACACACTCTCTATTCAGCTTTGTCGCATTATGTCACCACGCTTCTGAATGGGAATTCTGTAATACACAGACTTTCTGTAGCTGGATTCATGCCGCTTTAATTACATGAGTGTGTTTACATAGTGTCTCGGCGAGATATATACATGTATCTATGTATATACTTCTCATTTGTCCTAATCGGCACATCTATGATGCCGCAATAAATGCGTATATTCATTGCAGTATCTCGTTTCTTTTTTCTTTTTTTTTTCCTTCTTTCTACGTACATATTTTTCTTTTTTTTTTCTAAAGAGGAAGACCCGCCCTGTTGCCTCGGCAACAGGTAAGCTCTAGTTATTATTCTTATTCTTAGCACTTTGACTGCCATTTTCTCAGAAACTGCTTGACCAACAATCTTTTTATCTTGGCTACTGACTTGATGAGCCAGGGGAAATTGATTGATAAGAAAAAAATATCAAACTATTATGGTTTTAAAGGAAATTACGTAATAGGTTTAATTTTTTTATTTTCTCAAAAACAAGTTTATTATTTAAGATAGATTCCTCAACTTTTCATTCTTAAATTTGACAGGTGTGATTTTGACAATGAAATCAACGCCGATTATATACATTTAACGGTTAAGCCGTTATTTAAATTTAAAAATTACGTAATTTTTAAACTTCGTTGTTTTAAGTCTAAGCATTTTAAAAATGCTACAAAACGATTTAGAATGTCAATTTCATGGTAAAAAAGTGTCTTTTAATATTTGAAATCCATTTTTAATTGAGAAATTTAAGTTTTTCAAAAATTTGGTTAGTTACGTAATTGCTTCATAACTTTCTTAGTTTTTATCATATGATCACCAAAATTCAATCAGCAAAGGAGAAGGGTTAGCGCTTTTGAATTATATTTTCAAAAACATCGAAATATTAGCCCCCTTCCCTATATCGTCGGACAACCCTATCGAGAGAGGGTCTTAAAACGCCGAAATTTCACCCCGATTTTTCAATTCCATTTTCTGAGAAACGGTTTTATGTACAGACTTCAAATTTTTTCTATAAATTTTCATCGGCAGCGTTACCCGTTTAAGTAAAAAAAAAGTTTAAAAATTAACGTTTCTAAAAAGATTACGTAACAATTATTTAAATTTTAAATTCTCCCCTATATAGCTTATTTTTAATGCTACACTATCCAAATTTAAACTATCATATTCTCTAGGTTCATATCTTTAAAAAATTCATCGGCCGATAATATCTCTCTTTTTTAGTTTGGCCGCTATTTCAATTTAAAGTTTTTAAATAATTACGTAATTTGCAAAAACATTTTATTTTTAGTCTTATCGTTTCCAGAACTTCACCAAACGATTTTCCGTACCGATTTCAGTATGAAACATGTTTCTCAGTATTTGAAAGTGAGCGATTTAAAGGATTTTTTTTTTAAATACCTTATTTGCGTAACTTTCATGTTTTTTCTTATTTGTCGTATTAACAAAGTATAAAAAGGAGAGTTTGAGAATGTATTTTGAATTCGAATTCTTAAACAAAAATCACATTTTTTGCACTCTACCCGCTACTGATGAACAAGGCAATAAAAAAATCTTGTCCGAGCGTCGGGATTACATCTAAGAGAAGCGCGGTGAATTTCCCTTGCTAAATACCGACTTCAAACGTGTATGATAGTCACGGGGAAAGCGCAGTAACTCGCGATTAATTCAATCGCGATTACTTCAATCGAGAGTTACGGCGCTTTGTCCGTGGAATGTTTAATCGACTGTTATAATGGAGAGCCGTAATATGTATGATTTCTTTAACTTGATTTTCGATTTATTTCCTCTAGATAATACTTTTTTCAATTTTAATTATTAATTAATTTGATTGCTTGAGGGTTTTGTTTTCTTTTTTTGAGGGGGTGTATTTTTGTGTGTAAAGTACATTTAAGTCATTCTCCTGATCTTTTTTCTTTCTTTCCTTCTTTCTATCTACTTATTTTTCTTTTTTCTTTTGAGAGAGGAAGACCCGCCCTGTTGCCTCGGCAACAGGTAAGCTCTAGTTATTCTTATTCTTAGCACTTTGACTGCCATTTTCTCAGAAACTGCTTGACCAACAATCTTTTTATCTTGGCTACTTACTTGATGAGCCAGGGGAAATTGATTGATAAGAAAAAAATATCAAACTATTATGGTGTTAAAGGAAATTACGTAATAGGTTTAATTTTTTTATTTTCTCAAAAACAAGTTTATTATTTAAGATAGATTCCTCAACTTTTCATTCTTAAATTTGACAGGTGTGATTATGACAATGAAATCAACGCCGATTACATACATTTAACGGTTAAGCCGTTATTTAAATTTAAAAATTACGTAATTTTTAAACTTCGTTGTTTTAAGTCTAAGCATTTTAAAAATGGTACAAAACGATTTAGAATGTCAATTTCATGGTAAAAAAGTTTCTTTTAATATTTGAAATCCATTTTTAATTGAGAAATTTAAGTTTTTCAAAAATTTGGTTAGTTACGTAATTGCTTCATAACTTTCTTAGTTTTTATCATATGATCACCAAAATTCAATCAGCAAAGGAGAAGGGTTAGCGCTTTTGAATTATATTTTCAAAAACATCGAAATATTAGCCCCCTTCCCTATATCGTCGGACAACCCTATCGAGAGAGGGTCTTAAAACGCCGAAATTTCACCCCGATTTTTCAATTCCATTTTCTGAGAAACGGTTTCATGTACAGACTTCAAATTTTTTCTATAAATTTTCATCGGCAGCGTTACCCGTTTAAGTAAAAAAAAAGTTTAGAAATTAACGTTTCTAAAAAGATTACGTAACAATTATTTAAATTTTAAATTCTCCCCTATATAGCTTATTTTTAATGCTACACTATCCAAATTTGAACTATCATATTTTCTAGGTTCATATCTTTAAAAAATTCATCGGCCGATAATATCTCTCTTTTTTAGTTTGGCCGCTATTTCAATTTAAAGTTTTTAAATAATTACGTAATTTGCAAAAACATTTTATTTTTAGTCTTATCGTTTCCAGAACTTCACCAAACGATTTTCCGTACCGATTTCAGTATGAAACATGTTTCTCAGTATTTGAAAGTGAGCGATTTAAAGGATTTTTTAAAAAAATACCTTATTTGCGTAACTTTCATGTTTTTTCTTATTTGTCGTATTAACAAAGTATAAAAAGGAGAGTTTGAGAATGTATTTTGAATTCGAATTCTTGAACAAAAATCACATTCTTTTGCACTCTACCCGCTACTGATGAACAAGGCAATAAAAAAATCTTGTCCGAGCGTCGGGATTACATCTAAGAGAAGCGCGGTGAATTTCCCTTGCTAAATACCGACTTCAAACGTGTATGATAGTCACGGGGAAAGCGCAGTAACTCGCGATTAATTCATTCGCGATTACTTCAATCGAGAGTTACGGCGCTTTGTCCGTGGAATGTTTAATCGACTGTTATAATGGAGAGCCGTAATATGTATGATTTCTTTAACTTGATTTTCGATTTATTTCCTCTAGATAATACTTTTTTCAATTTTAATTATTAATTAATTTGATTGCTTGAGGGTTTTTTTTTTTTGGGGGGGGGTGTATTTTTGTGTGTAAAGTACATTTAAGTCATTCTCCTGATCTTTTTTCTTTCTTTCCTTCTTTCTATCTACTTATTTTTCTTTTTTCTTTCGAGAGAGGAAGACCCGCCCTGTTGCCTCGGCAACAGGTAAGCTCTAGTTATTATTGTTGTTGTTGTTGTTGTTGTTGTTGTTGTTGTTGTTATTATTATTAGTCTACTGAGTGGATGTAAGCCATTGAAAGAGGAAAGGTCAGAGGGATGTATCAAGACCCCAGTGAGTTGTGTATTATGTATCTGTAAAGATGATTCTGTGATAGCGGCTACTTTGTTGTCGTTAATGTCCCATATAGACTTACCTTCGTTATTTTTTATTTTGTGCTTTATTTGTGCTATTTAATCATGGGTTCATTATCAAAGATGGATTTAGTTATACTGCCGACAAAAAATCACTGAATTTTTGTTTGAATTTTCCATTCGTAATTGATCAATTTCTTATTTACTGTATTATCGAAAAATACCTATAAAAAGTAAAGAAAGTATTCCTGTTTATTTTCTTGTCATTTAACGTCATACTCATTATATCAATATATATGAACATATCAGGGGCGTAGAAAGAGAAGCATAAGTTGCATTATAAGATCATTCTGTCTGTGATATCACTGCGGCTACCAGGGCCCCTTCTAAATTATGGTATATGGTTTCATCTGATCAAGTTATTTGCGATATCTAGACCTTAGTTTTTAATTTTGTTTTATTTTTATTATCCTTTTTAAATATTTTTGTTGAGGTTGTGTTCTCCAACTCTTCAAGGCAAAGCTAAGCCGTTGAATATACGTCATGATACACACAACAAATGCCACACCGATCGACTTCAGAGAAAATATTACAACGGAGGTAGGAGACAGCATCCCAACTAAGATCAGCAGGTGTCGATATTCAAACCCATAGATGACAACAAAAGTCAAACGCCTACTACTCCGACGTCAAAGGCCCAGAAAACACTACACAAAAACTTTACCAGTAAGTACCAAGTCCGATATCGTCAACTAAAGGCAACAGCACAAAGGAAAATGAGGACAGTCCGTGATAACTTTATAGACTAAGCAAAATGTAGACAGATGCAAAACAACAGTAAGAGATTTTGGTCATATGTGAAGAGTGAATGGCATGACACATGGACTCCTGTACAGTTAACATTTTGATCCATTACGTCTACACAAGGAAGGATGATATATGTACATCAATGCCCAACATGTGCGATCCCCTACCCAACAAAGTCATCGATCCAAGTCAGTCGAACGAGTTCACAAGCATTTCAGAAACATCGACTCTCATAAAGCAACTGCAGTGGCGGATTTAGAGGGGGCCTCGCCCTTTTCGCCACATATTTACATGTAAAAATCTAGATTTGGCACCAATAATGACCGAGTAGTTAGGCTTATACACATGTGTCCCCCCCTTTTTTTTCTTTTCGAACATTCTGGATCCGCCACTAAACTGGTCCTGAATGATCCAAGTAAGGTTTTTCCATGACGACGCAAACCAGATTGTCCTAGCGCTGACCACACATTTCCAGATCTCGCTGGACTCGGGCACCATACCAGATAACTAGCGCGCGGCTTCTTAATGGCAAGACTTATCAACAGATTATTGGGATTCCTATGGGCACTAACTGCGTTCCCTTATAGAAGATTTATTTTTATACTGTTATGAGAGAGACTTTATGCATTCTATTAAAATTTTTAAACGTTTCGACCTCATTGATCAGTTCAGTGACACCTCTAGATATCTTGATGATATTTTAGTAATCGATAACCCTGAGTTTAAAAACTATATCTGACATTTATCCATCTGAACTTCAATTAAACAAAGCCAATACTTCCAACCAGAAAACACCTATTTTGGACTTAAATATTAAAATCAATCAAACAACAATATTCATACCAACATACATGTATATGATAAACGTGATGACTTTGGATTTCCTATTGTAAATTTCCCTTATCTAGATGGTGATGTCTCCAGACTCCCATCATATAGTATTTATATTAGTCAATTGGTTCGGTTTCCTAGTGCCTGCACTAACGTTTTGGATTTTCACGAAAAAATTCTCAGATTACTTTTAAACTTCTTACTCAGGTTATAGATATCATAAACTTCGAAAAACGTTTGGTAAATTTCATAGATCTTATTCAGACATTTTATCTAAATTCGGAATTAAATTAAATTCTAAATAATAAAAACTAAATTCGGTTACTTTTCAACAATATGTATCCAGAGGAATTTCCCATCCCAAATCTACGGTGATCTAGTGTACAAACTACGGAGGGTCAATTTCATTTCGGCTGGTTCTAAAATTATTAAACACCCTCGACATCGGCATTATGACCCCGAGATCATCGGTAAAACCATAGATCTTGTATCGGGTCCCTCTGCAACCCAATGCAGACTTTTACTTGAGCGTTGCACGCTGACTAACAGGGCGGTGGGGACTCTATGACGGGCCTTGTCCAAACCTTTTCAGAGGAGATCCTGAACCTCATCCCCCCTGACTGTTAGTCGGGACTCCTATTGATCAAGGATCTGAGCTCGCTTACAGACGGACAGAGCACGGTTTACTTATGTTGATGTCTCCTTATATATTTTTGATAGCAACATATTATTCTATAATTGTTTCGTGTGTAATAAATTTTTATGACCTCTCTCCTTGAAAAACCTGTTGATCCTTGTTCTCTATATGGAGGATTATTTATAAATTTTTATATGTGTGTCCTTTGATTGTGCTGTTTCGCGGTGAATGGGAAGGTGGGCGCCCGTAAACCGGTAAGTCACACCAATTGAGTGACGTTTGTCGGTATCGTAACCGCAGCACAATCGAATATTTTTGTAATGTCGTTCCGTGTATATTATGCTATTGTCATTTTTTTTGTGTGCAGGTCCTTGGTGTAGTGCCATACAGCTTGTCAGATGTCTTCTGTTTTCTCTTTTGTTTCTATAAACAAAATAGGGGATGGACCCCTGGCCTAGAATTACCAACCAGTTTCCATGATCTCCATTTCATGCAAGCCACTAAGGCGTACTATACACAGTTGAATATTGGACCACTTTGACCAGCACTCCAACCTCACCCACAGTCAGCATGGCTTCTGATCAAGGCGTTCCTGTGAAACGCAGCTACCCATTACCATATACAGTATTGCCCACACCTTGGACCGTGTAAGCCAGGTTGACATTGTTCTATTTAATATCTCAAAATCATTGGACAAGGCGCCGTATTACTTGCAGATGATTGCATGCTGTACTCGCACAATCAACAGCACAGGGGATATCACCAGTTTGCAGCAAGGCCTTGCAGCACGTGAGAAGTGGGAAGAAAAATGGCAGATAACCATAGTAGCGGTCTAAAAGTGAAGGATAGCCAGGGCAAAATACTAGTAATGTAGTGAAGTGGTGAATATTTATCACATGTTTGCTGTTTATGGAGCGAAATATCGCTATGTCATAAATTAATTTATGGCATAGGTTACGCCATAGCGTGGAAAAATATTGTGTCAAGCCGGTGTTGATGAAATAAACACCTTTACACTGAGTGTAAACGTGTGATAAAAAGAATCTGAAATGAATTTTTATTTCATACAGTATTTATTGAACTCATTGTGTGTTTTATATCCCCTCACCAAGGCTCGGGGATATAAGTAAAAAATAAAACTAGGAAGTACCGAAGGGTAAAGCATATCTCATTAGTCCACTGAATAAAAGGACAATATCGTGAATAGTGTCATACTCAGAAAAATGCGAACCCCAATAAAAACGAGATGAGACTAGGTGCCCTGGAGGAGTAAGGGTCCCTAGTTGCATGCAACGCCCGTCGCAAAAATCCTACAACAAGCTTTCAAGTCGAGGAGGTAAATACGAAGGAGACAAGAAAATGAAGTAAACTTTTCCCATTCAAGGCAAGAAATGCTGCCTAACTGAAATTCCGTTGTCGGAAACGCACGTGAACAAATGTCTGTATATATACATATTACGTCAAATCAAGTAAAGTAAAAAAGTTAAGATGGTTATATGGTCTCAAAATATCGGTTAACATTCTTGAAAGAGGAATCTGAAATAGCACTAGATCCATATATCGACCATAGAACTTCCTTAGTGACAATTTCAAACGTTCCTCAATATATCCTTGTGAGAGTAGTTTCATGGCAAGAGGTCTCGCTCTCAGGACGAAATTTTCGTATGTAGAGCATGCCCTGGCATGAAATGAAGACGCCATATGCGGGAGAGGAAGGTATGTTGCTTCTCAGAAAAGGGAAGTTGGTAATAATAAAATAGAAATCGTCACGTTTGTCCTAAAGAGAGGTTATTGATGAACCATCGTCACTAATTGATAGGAGCATATCGAGGTATGAAGCAGAAGATGCGCTCTCTGTTGCATCTTTTTATCTCGAGTTCCTCTGGATATATGATGTTGAGGTGATCTTAGATACAGGATTGTTAATCGACAAAAAGTCATCGATGTACCTGTATGTAAAGTTGAACCGAGATGCTAATTGCTTATTGCCTTTAGAGAGCAGAGACTGTATGAATTCTGCCTCGTAAGAGTACAAATATATGTCGGCCAGAAGAGGCGCGCAATTAGTACCCATAGGAATGCCAACAATCTGTTGGAACACTTTCCCACCAATTATCACAAAAATATTATCTATAAGAAATTCTAACATTTGGATAATCTCTTTTTCTGTATGGTTGCTACTGGAAACAGACTGCTCCTTAACAAAATATGTGTCGTTGTGGCCTAAAACGAGATATTTATATCTCCGAATTCCTTTCTTGTTAAAGAAGGCGTTTTGAATAATTGATGTTATTCTGTTCTTTAGTTTTTTGATGAGGAATGGTTGTATAAAGAGTCGAAAAGTCAAAAGATTTTATGCTAGTGACATTATTGAAAATAGGAGATATTAAGTGCTCTAGAAGTTCCTTGGAATTCTTTAGGATCCACATCTGATTGATTCCGCTTCTCGAGTAACCAGTAGAGCAGTATTTCTGAAGACCATATTTGATTTCTGTTAGAATTTTGGTGAGTAACATGGAAAGAGGCTTGGTGGAACACGGAAGAGATCCAGCTATGAATCGATGCTATGTGACGTTGTGGCCTAAAACGAATCAGACGCAGTCATACGTGATGTTCCACAAGAGGCCTAGCTGACTAGGATATTCGACTTGATTTACTAGGTGACAAAAATCCCGATATAAAGATCTAGGAATTCTCAAAATTTGTCTATGCAAAGGAGTCAGGAAAATGATCTACATCTCGACTCACCGAGTGTTGATGCTGCTAAAAGGAAGCATATGAAAAACCTGGAGGAGAAGGGAAATTTATGTGTTAATTGTGGTGGAAAAAGCCATGGAAAACCTACTACTTCGTATCCGAAAGAAGGAATGTCCTGCATATGTCCAAAAGTGTACATCATGTAAGAAGGACAATCATTACGAGAATGTGTGCTGCAGTAAGGACAAACTTTGGCCAAAGAAACTTTCAACAGAAAAATCAATCAGGCAACTCTACTCACTCACCAAAAAAACCCCCCAGAATCATAAAAAAAACACACATTTAAAATTTATAAAAAATCCTCTATATAGAATGTAAGGATTAACAAGTTCCTCATGTTGATAGGTCATAAAAATATAACCACGTTTAGTAATGCAACGTGAGACAAAGATATCAAAAATATATAAATTGCCGATCTCTGGCGATCTGGAAGCGAGCTCAGACACTTGATCTGTAGGAGTCACGACTAACAGTCATGGGAACAAGGCTCAGGGTCATGTAAAAGATTTCATCAAGGCCTGTCATATAGTCCCCATCGCCCGTTGGTCAGTGTGCAACTTTCAAGGAAAAGTCTGTAGAAAGCCCCAATACAAGATTTAAGGTGTACACATTACTAAGGGTAAAACGTTCCGAGAATTTCATAGGATTATTAAACGCCTTCGACATCGACAGTGTGACACTAAGATCATCACTACCATAGGTCATGTATTGGGTTCCTCTACAGCCCTATACAGACTTTTACTTGAGTGTTGCACGTTGACAGGGCGGTGGGGACTTTGTGACGACCCTTGTCCAAACCTTTTGAGAGAAGACAAGATCCTGAGTCTCGTCCCTTCTGTTAGGATCTGGGCTAGCTTACACACGAGCAGAGCACGGTCTACACATGTTGATGTCGCCTTACATATTTTTGATACTAGAATATTATTCTATACAAGTTTGAAGTGTGAAAAAATCTCTCGTTTTGAGAAACCTATTGATCCTTGTTCTCTGTATGGAGAATTATTTATAATTTTTTATGTGTGGTCTTTGATTGTGCTGCTTTTTGGTGAGTGGGAAACCGGTTTACCACGCCAAGTAAGTGACGTTTGTTATTTAAATTGACCGTCTTATGTAGCTATAGGTATCGTAATTGCAGTACAATCTAGTATTTTTGTATTGTTTTCTGGGTTAATTTTAATATTCTTATGTTTTATGTGCCTGTACCTGGTGAGTTTTGTCATACAGTCTGGTTAGATGTCTTCTGTCTTCCCCTTGATATCTTTTTGATGATCTCGGGGTCATATAGTCGATGAAGAAGTTTCGCTATTATGGAACCCGACGAGACAAAAATTATCAGAACTTTTGACCCTCCTTCGTTTGTACACAGTACACAGTATAATTTGGGATGGGAAATTCCATTGGATACATATTATTGAAAAGTAAAATTTCCGAATTTTGATAAAAGTTCTAAACAAGACCTAAAACCAAAGCAATTGTTTTTCTGAGTTTCTGATACCTGTGACCTTGAATTAAAAGTTTCGACGTTATTTGAAAAATTTTTGGTATGAAAGCCTAAATCGTTGGTGCAGACTCTTGCAAATCGAACCAACTGAGATATAAATACCATATGATGGGAATCTAGGGACATCACTATCAAAATAAAGGAAATTTACATTAGAAAATCCTAAATTGTCGTGTTTATCGTAAATATTTGTACGACTTTTATTGTTCATTATCTTAATGTGTAGGTCCAAGAAGGTGTTTCTGTATCACAAATATTGGCTGTGTTTAATTTAATCTCAGGCGAGTACATATCAGTTATATATCTTTAAAACTCACTGTCATTGATAACAAAAATTTCGTCAGTATATTTATAGGTATTTAAAATATCAATAACGTCGAAACGTTTCACTTTTATTTTAATTGAATACATGAAATCCCTCTCATAACAATATAGATACAAATATGTTATAGAAAAGAGTAGTCAGTAGGAATGCCAACTATCTACTGACAAATTTTGACATTTAATTGCACATAAATATTGTCCCATCAAAAATTCGATGGCCTCACGTAATTTAGCGAAAGTCCAGTATTTATATGAAGTGTATTGTTTGTTTTTTTTTAAACTCGATTTATTTTAAGTATAGATGCGTGTTTTATATTCTCTGTTAAAACTGCAGCAGCGTGTGAGAGACAACAACTCAGTTTTAATTCAATCGTGTGGAATAGAGGTATACGAGATAAAAAACAAAATGTGAGACTTGGAAATTTCGTAAAAGGAGTTTTAATAGACCAAGCGTAATTGATGTTGCTATTGTGAAATGCGACAATACATTATTTAATAATATGACTTTTGATTGCTGTTAGAGCAGACGTCATATGCTAAGAAAGTACAGTAGTACAACAACGACTAGAATTAGATAGAAAACGTGATTTATATGAACTTTTATAAAATGAAGGATGCCAATATATGATTGGAAGATCATAATTCTCTATGCTCATTTTGAATTCAAACATAAATCATGCGATGGTCATGTAAGATATTGTTTTTCGACGTAGAGTTTCATATATGTGCTGATAGAGTTTAATTCAGTTTTAAGCATGTCAATGCTGTATCGTTTCAAACAAGGATATTATTACCTGCTTTGTCAGACATACGCAGTTTGTAAAATAGCAACTTTGTTTTGTAGACTGAACTAACAGTTTATTTGTCTGCTTGAATAAACGTGGATGGATGTTGCTTAAAGTTTTTAAACGGATAACAATTATTTTTAAAACTTCATTTTTCTAATCATTGAGCGCATGAACTTCTACATTTTCCTTTTTACACCAACGTTGACAGTAAGTTTGTATCGTATCGTCTAAAATATCATTTATTGAAATCTTTCCTGAACGGTAATAAATATTTCGGTTCTTTGAAAGTAAGTCTAAACCGGGACGTACGACTGTGTGTTCTCATGCAAGTTCTCATCCAAGAACCCGTAACTCAGTGCCACAGAATAGTTGTTTGCGCCAAGAAGAATGGCAAAATTCGTCGTACAGTTAATTGTCTATCAGGCACTGAACAAATATGCTGTCAGAGAAACCCATCATACTCCCTTACTATTTCATTAGGTCAGACATGTCCCTCCAAACAAACCGAAATCGTTCCTCGATGTTTAAAATGAATACCACGGTGTCCCGATCCATCCAGACGATCAAACTTCATCAACTCTTGGGACAGGTACAGCACCACAGGGGGTTTTTGTATCTGGAGACGGCAACACCAGACGCTAGGATGCAATTGTTGCTGGTATTACAATCAAAACGAAATGCATTGATGCGTTTTACTTTGGTCAGATTCCTTTGTAGATGGTTTCCTTTAGCCTGCTCATGGCATTACCTTAAACCCAAACAAATCTGACTTGGCGCAAGACTACATTGACTTTATAGGATATGAAATAACAGAAGATAGTGTTCGCACATGCACTTAATTTGTCCATGCAAGACTTTCCAACGCTCAAAACTATCACTGATATCCACGCATGGTTTGGTCTACAAACCAAGTCTCGTATGCCTTCAGCATGACTGACAAAATGCTTCTATTTAGAGAATTGCTCAAGCCCAACAGAAAATTCACATGGGATGAGGAAATGGATTTCCTATTTAACGAGTCAAATGGTGGCATGATCAAAGTTATAGACGAGGGCGTCAGAACTTTGAAAAAAGACAAACTAACATGTTTAACAACCAACCGAGCGGTCAAAAACGGGTGTCGGATTCTGGCTCTTTCAGAAACACTGTTCTTGTTCAAAGCAAGAACCCTTCCACCAGGTTTTTGTTTTTGTCCCGATAAGCTTAAATGGTATTTGCATATTTTATATTTAAGTAGAAGATACAGCTTGTATTGCTTTAAACAGTTTGGGGTAATTCTGTATAGATTAGGTTTATTAGCAGTAATTTAGTCGGAGTTACATATGAGGAAAAGCTACTGAGGATAAACGATGGCAAATGCCCCAGTCTTTAAGGTAAGGAATTGCCAAACAGATGATGCAGTCCACCATCAGATGCAATCTCATTTGAGATAACAAATGTGACAATGGATCGGTGCAAACAATCGATAAGTCCAGTCGATCTATTGGATGATTTCTCAATAATGGGCCAATTCGAATATCTGTCAAGAACAAGGTAGTTGATACCCCTATGGTTCTACGATGAAAAAGATCCGCTCATGTGCACTGAAAATGATAGTAAGGTGAAATCATAGGTGCTTGGGTTAAAGGGAACAATACAGTAGTTTACATGTATATTGAGTCCTCATCAGTTCGATTATATTGAGTTACGGGGCTAGAATACCGACCCCTCAGCGCGAGAATTCATAGTAGTGACACCCTTGAAAGCAGAATGTAAGGATGACAGGACCTTCTCCCGTAGTGGGGATGGTAATACCGTACGGTTTTTATATAAAACAACCCCTTCGAGAGTGTGAAGAGGCTCTCGGAACTGGAGGTACTCGCACAGTCGGGGACGGTAATTGTTTCGAGACTATGGTAATCTTGTAAAAGGATTTAGCAAGTCGAAGAAATACATGTCGTTATCACTCGTTGTTGCAAGTCGTACCCTGTCTCAAATAACCGATTTGATAGGCAGTGCCTCAAGAGAAGAGACGTCTGAATCAATAAAGACTTGGTCTATGTCATTAGACTCCATCCTTATGACGTCGAGGGAGGTAGATATTGTTGTGTTTGCTTGATTGATTACAGAGGTCGAATTATGCGGCAAAGTGTAATAGTTGTGGGTTACCGGTGCTGTAGGATAGCCTTTCCCCCATAGCAGCCCCCTACCCCCGGGAAACTGGCTATATAGTGGCTTTTCCCCCGGGAAAATCCTTCTATATAGCCAGTTTTCCCCCATAGTAGGATTTCGCCCCTTTCGAAAACATGTACCATTGTGTAGCTTGGTAAAAAAGCGAATGTTCACAGACCGTAAATGTTTTGAAAAGAAAATAATAATAAACCTTTAATGTATAAAACGAGTGATTTCCATTATCTCCTGTGTTGAACCACTCTCTCTCTCTCTCTCTCTCTCTCTCTCTCTCTCTCTCTCTCTCTCTCTCTCTCTCTCTCTCAGAAATTATAGGCGGTGGGTTCGAATCCCAGATCGGGAACGAATATAGGTGAGAGTAGGGAAATTATAGGGTGACAGCTAACAAGGTACCCTCTTATTTTCTCGCTTTCACACACACACACACACACACACACACACACACACACTCTCTCTCTCTCTCTCTCTCTCTCTCTCTCTCTCTCTCTCTCTCTCTCTCTCTCTCTCTCTCTCTCAGAAATTATAGGCGTGGGTTCAAATCCCAGATCGGGAACAAATATAGGTGAGATTAGTGAGATTATAGGGTGACAGCTTACAAGGCACCCTCTAATTTTACTTATATTTGTTTCCGAGCTGGGACTCGAACCCACGAAACACATAACCGCCATGTCGTAGTAAAACTCGCAGATGTACCGATGGGTTAACAAAATCTCACAGTCCAAGGAACAAAAGGACAAAAATCGTGTATAGTGTCACAATCAGACAAATGCAGATCAGGTGCCCGGGAATAGTAAGCGTCCCCCGGTTGCATGCAACACCCGTCGCAAAAGTCCTGTAACAACTTATAAAGTCTAGGAAGTGAATATATAAACACACATTCATCAATATACTTACACGTACATATACATGTGCGTTAAATTCATTTTGATTGGTTGAAAAAAAAGTCGTTGCCTCGAGATAAAAAGTCGTTCCCTCGAGATAAAAAAGAGTAGTACATGTCACCTTTATGCCACCGTAAAAAACTTATTTAAGGATGTCCGCTACTATCATTATCTTCCACATTCAAAACAAAAAAGTTGGTGTCAATGGTAACATTTTTTTCAATGTTGTTCCTATGGAGCCTCACTCTGAGACAGCCAAATACCCTGATTTTTAAAAATGCAGTAGCGGACATCCTTGTCTTTTATGAATTGACAAACAACCAGACATCGTTCATCGATCTACAGAGACAAAAAGAGTGTATTTAGAAAAGGGGGAAACTGCTATGGGGAAAACCTGGCTATATGAAGGGGGAGATCGTACTATAAAACGGAGGAAAGCTACTATATAGTAGGATTTCCCCGGGGGAAAAAGCCACTATATAACCAGTTTTCCAGGGGGAAACCTACTATATAGCTGCTTTTCCGGGGAAAAAACTGGCTAGGGGGAAAGGCTACTATATGACATCGGTCGGGTGACGAAAGATGCAATCAGCTACACGATATTCTATTCCTGGTATGTGGACTACTTGGAAGAAATAACAATGAGTTTTTTCTTTCAGATTTTTTAATCTAGAATTCGGTAGGTCCTCAAGTAAAAAACGAAGAAGTACCGAAGTGTAAACCATATCTGATAGTTCATGGAATAAAAAGACAATATCGTGTATAGTGTTATATTGAGACAAATGCAAACCCCAATAAAATCGAGGTGAGACCAGGTGCCCGGGAGGAAATATATCCAAATTTTTAGCTGTGGTTTATGGTCCACAACCACGAAAAGATTGTCGCATCGCAAAACGAAAAACCTTGCCTTGTCTAAAGCCTCAGCGACAGCCAATGCCTTTCACTCTATCGATGCGTATAATTTACCATGCGACATGAATGAATCTTCTTCCCGCTAATATGACTTTCTAGCCTGTTGGAAAGGTTCTTGACCTTAAAAATTTACCTGCTTAGAAAAAACTTGGCTATTTAAATTTGGTTGCCACCGGCGAGCTCTGTTGTCTTCTGACAACTCTTGTAATACATATATCTAAAGTGTACTAAAATAATTAAACCATTTGGACAATATTTGAGAAAAAAATTGCTTTAAAGGTACAGCTTATATTGCTTTAACCGAACGCGGACGGGAACGCGGAAAAAGTCGGGGTGGGTGGGGAGATCACCCACTTTCCTAGGGTCTTTTCTTCGGTTCCTACGTATACGGTCCTGTAATATATATGAATTTTAAAATGATGTCGCATTAGAAGGTGGTGCTAAGTATAAAGGATGTCTTTATCAAAATTATATTATCTACTCTTAATTAAAGTTTCTATTTTCAGAAAAGAAATGTTACCTAGAATTTTGCCTTTTTTAAAATAATATGCTATATAGTTGAATCAGAAATAGCTTTTAACAAAGGATATTTATTTTCCTTTGTGTCCTGTAGATCTAGTGCATAGTTTCAATACACCCCACTCCCAAATTGTTATTGTAAATTATAAAACATCCTAGTTGGAACGAAGATGTTATACAATTTATCAAAAGTGTGGCACCTTACATATTATATATTGACCAACATTAAAATCCATTGAATGCTCTTTACTTCTTCTTCTTCTGATTAAGTACTGCCCACTATAAGTGTATACTGGTATCGGCGCATGGTGTGCAAGGACAACTTTGTACACGTGAAAAATGATGTTAAAACAGTAATTATACATGTGGCAGTGCAGTTAAAACATCCGATACGTTTAACATCTGATGTGGGTGATCTGTATCTGGAACTTGAAACAGTCCACTCATAGACTTATAAATAGATTTTATTCATACGTCTATGGTCCACTGATGGAGCACTGACTGCTACATATGGTAGAGAGTTCCAAATACGTATGCCATCAGGGAAGAAGGACTGTATCAGCACTCCGACATGCTGAACCATCTCCAATGGACACCACTACAGGATCGTAGGGCTCAAGCCAAGGCAGTGAAGATGTTTTAAATGGTAAACCAGCTAATCGAGATACCATCCCAGATGCTGGTACCAACCATTTCACAGAGTCCGAGGGACAGCTCTATCAGCTTCCTAGTACCACATTCAAGGACATTGATATGTCAGAAGTCCTTCTTCCACCGTCGACAACAAAGTCGAAAACAGCTATTTTCAGTATAAATGTCAAGGTCACAAGGTCATTGACTTTGGTTTTATTTGAAAGGGTTTCATCAGTTTAGTATGAATGCAAAATATGATGGTTTTATCTCTTATGGTGCAAAAGTTATAGCTGTCTAACATTTCGAATTTATATTTTCTCGATACAAGAAAAAATTTCCGACTAGATGTAGTGTTTTAGAGGTAAAACAGTGTTGATTTGTGAAGTGATTATTGACAGAAAGCGCGTGATTTCCCTTATAATGCCTTTTCAGCTAGCTTCTCAAGATCGAACAGTGATGTCATTTTATCTACTGTTACGCGCCACTCACTCTGGAAACTGGAAAATCTGGATTTTCAGTCATTCATCTTCAGAGTAATTTCAAAAAGGCAAAACCATTCGATAGATCTTGTTTAGTCGTAACTTTTGGTGTATGCCATGTGTTTGTATGAAGAAGCGTTCATATTTTATAGAAAAATAATCAATTTTAGATAGGGCGATTTCCATGTTAAATTTTGACGTGACGTCGCCAAGTTTTCCATAGACTCAATTTTAAACATCGGCGACGTCACGTCAAAATTAACATAGAAAACGCCCTATCTAAAATGACTTTTCCCTATAAAATACGAATTCTTCTTCGTAGAAACATATAACTTACACCAAAATTTACGACTAAACAAGATCATCTGTCGATTGATATTAATTTTGTAAAACTATTTTAAAGATAAATAAGTGATAATCCAGATTTTTCGGTTTACAAAATGAGTAGCGCGGACAGTAAGCTAGTGGCTAGGGA
Organism: Pteria penguin; assembly: GCA_035048485.1. Taxonomy (NCBI): domain Eukaryota; kingdom Metazoa; phylum Mollusca; class Bivalvia; order Pterioida; family Pteriidae; genus Pteria; species Pteria penguin. Next base: position 16,762,270 of record CM068581.1, read on the forward strand.
GAGTTATCGTGACGCCATCATTCTACTCTCTGCATAAGTTATTTGATTGACGTCACTCACAGCGTCATACCGACGTCACTAACTATACAAGTTTGGCCGTGACGTGATGTCACTCTAAGGGTTTTCTTTTTAAAACGATGTCTTCTAACTCTCTTATGTGGTTTGTTGTCTTGTGTGTCTAATGACGACCCCCTGTCTCGAAAAACACCCTTTGTTCTTAAGAAACCTTCATTTCTGTTCTGAATTAACAATAAAACAGCCTCCATTGCACTTACGTGCGAAGCTACGTCTGCTACTAGGCACACGTAAGTTTACACGTAAATCTAGTACGCATAATTGTAAGTTACGATGTTTAGTAAAACGCAAAATACCCGTAAATTACGTTTACGTCTACGTCTATGTTTGGGCTCACGACCTTTAGTAAAACTCGAGATGGTTCATCATGTCGGAGACGCTGCTGCGCATGGTTGTCTTGTAGTTGGAGAATACCAGCAGCCGTCCGTTGTACATACCATCTCTATCTTATCAATACAAGGTCTTGGACAGTCAATATTAGTTTGCTCTCACAAGATTGTCGTCAGTGAACAGGCGCGGATCCAGAACTCTATGTGCCGGGGAGGGGGGGGGGGCACCTCACAATTGAGGCCCGAAGGGCCGAATGGGGAGGGTATGGCAGGGGTTCGCCATTTGCAAAAATGAGGCGAAATGGTGCAATCTGGTGCTCTTTTTTGCATTATTCATCAACATTTTCTTGACTTGAAATATTCCGCAATAACTCTGAAATCGGAAGAAAACTGTCGTTATATTTTCGGTCAAAAATTATCATGTGCAAAGTCCCCCTCCACGGAAGCTCCTGTATTTGAGACTTTTGGAGATACAAAATACGTTGTGAAAATTAACTTTTCTAGGAATGGCTATTTATAAGTGAAATCCATCTTGTGCGTCGCGTAGCTTCAGTACAAGCGTTTCAGAAATTTGTACTGAAGCTACACGATGTACAAGACATATTTGAGTAAAATTGTATGGATAAGCAAAATCCATCTTGTACAGCGCGTACCTTCAAACATTTGTAACATTAGCTACACGATGTACAAGTAGCCATACGATTTTACTCGCCTGAGGCCAAGTGGCCGAACATTTGTGCACTGGATATTAATTTGGATTGCACAAATATTTCGCTTCCCTCTAGAAGATATTATGGATCATAAACGGGGATCAGGGGAGATTTATCATGAAATTGATCGTGAGTGAAGCGAGTTAACGATTTTTTTTTCAACTGCAAATTTTAAGAAATATGAGAGAATAACGAAATTTTGGAAATTTAAGGCAGAAATGCAGTAAAATAGGCCCTAAAATAGACTATGGTGCCTCCTTCGGCGGACACTGCCGGGGTGGGGGGGAGGGGGGGCACGTGCCCCCGTGCTCCCCGGCTGGATCAACGCCAGGCGAAGGCCATGCTGAGCGTCATGAAAGATGTTTTGAAGGTCCAGATGTCTCATTTTATTATTGTCAGAATACCTTAACCTAGATTACTGACAATATATAGATCTAGTCCTTCGTTTCGACAATCGTCAACTGATGTCAGTTCCGTATTTCTGTGTGACTGTTATATGTTTGAGAACTATAAATTCCTTGAGTATTTCCTATCAAATAAAACACAGTCTAAATCATTAAACCTACATTTAGTCATGGTAAGTAACCGCTTACACCCTTAGTCCTTTCCAAAAAATGTACTGGTGAAGTCGTCAGTAATACTGGTACTGTAACAATTCCCGGACAGTAACAGTGCCCGGATGTTTTGCTGTTTGAGCATAATGATGAACGTTGACCCTTTTGCAGGTTGGGGGCAACCTCTCATTTGAGAGATAATCACTCAAATGAGTAACTATCACTGTTTTCAGTAATCAATTTCAAGGAATGAACAGAAGTAAACAAGTACTAAAAATTAAATTTTGGAATTATGATTTGAAATTCAAAAGCGCACATGTTTACAACGTACTGAATATACTTTACAATACATGTTGACATTTTTAACTTACTGTTTTGGAGTTTACAGCTGCGCAAATGTTGCAGCTATAAGGTCAACTTCTTTTGTATTTTATGTTCAGTATATTTTAAAGACGTACCCTTTTAAGTTTAAGTCAAAATTTTGAAACTTTAATTTTTTAGTACTTGTTTACATCTGTTCATTCCTTGAAACTGATTACTGAAAACAGTGATAGTTACTCTTTTGAGTGATTATCTCTCAAATGAGAGGTTGCACCCAACCTGTTTTGGGCCTTTACCGGGCTTTAGCTCATGCAGTAGGTACTAGGTAGTGTGTTGGCTTTTAAACTTAAAAGACTTGCATTGAAATGGAGCCTCAGTGAATTCTTCCTGTTGCACTTACATTGTACATCTCTACATGTCTGGAGTTTTGACAACAAATACCCTCCCCCATAGAACCATCAAGGGTGAGTTTTACTAAAGGTTGTAAGCCCAAACGTATATAGATGTAAACATTGCTAAGAAATATTTGTCACCTCCCCAAATTGATCCAAAAGTAACATGTACACCTTTTACATCATTTACCAATGTAATTACTGATGAATAAAGACTTCAAGAAAAATTCAATTGACAATCACATAAATTTAGTCAGAAAGTCTACATGTATGTCTGCGTTTTGGCTTACAACCTTAAGTAAAATGCACTCCAAAAATTCAATTGACAATCACATAAATTTAGTCAGAAAGTCTACATGTATGTCTGTGTTTGGGCTTACAACCTTAAGTAAAATGCACTCCAGAATATATAACTCGTAGATGAAAGATTTCAATTAGACAGGTTCTAATTTCAAAATATACATCACAAATGTGAATCAATGAAAAAGGGAAAGTCCATATGTACTGGTCATTCACTAATTCAGACAAAGACAAATAAATAGTAACATAATGTTACATTGTATTACAATCATGTAAATGTTGGTCCTACTATTATACGTCCAGGATAAATTATACACCCAGGTATATGTCCAGAGGCACCCAGGAAATTATCATTCTCTCTAATCATAATATTTTGATTAATCTTAATCGATATATATGAAAAAATAAATAGCTCATGCAAAATTTCAGATGAAAAATCTATGTTTTTTAAGGCGTCAAGCATTTGCTTGACACTCTTCTAGCGATCGTAAAAATTTTACCTCTGCACTGCCTTTTTAATTCACATAACAAAGTAGTACCTTCTTTAAGTATTTAAAGTAGTAAAAGTTCTTGTAAAACTGGCTTTGTTATCCTTGTAACTGAAATATCATTGCACAGAAATAGTTTTAAGCATAGGTCTGCTTAACTTAAACTATCAATATATTGCCACTTATTATTCTGTTGCTTATTGTGTGTGTTAAAATATTCATTCGCCGTAATGACGCAAGCTGATTTTGAATTACAATTGCACTTCATGGGAATTTTCCCAAATATGAGGAAGACCACGTGACATATTGCCTTATTTAGAGAAATTGTAGAAGAACGTTTGTAACATACACGATCAAGACCTAATTTGGCATATAAGTGCCAATATGAAACCAATCATGCGATCTGTGCACGATCATGCACATGGTCTTCCCCATATTTGGAAAAATTCCCACGACAACATAAAAAATGGCAGCCAAGAAAGTCTTCAAATCGCCCACAAAATTTAATGCGGATGTAAAGGATGATAGCATGGATTAAGACAGAATATTAGATTGAATGCATGAAAAATAAATTAAGTAAAACTCACATGTAAAGATTTTATTCCAAATCAACCAATAAAATGCGATTGTGATTCACAATCGGCTTGCGTCATTACGATGAACTGGAGTTGCTATGAGCTATGTTGCCCACTGACAACTTTCATCCATATTTTGATATTATATAATATATGGCTGATGGTCCTTAAGCTTTCATTTTTACTCTATTCCAAAAATTATTGGAATTCAACAAAAAAGATGAACACAACCAGTCAATTTCTGCTACTTTTGACAGCTTTAAATCAAATTCAGCTCAACGCCTTTGTGGCTCTTCAAGCCTTTGATGTTTACTTATTTTGCAATTGAATTTGAAGAGTTCGCTTGAGCATATGAGAATCTAAGAAAGATAACTCTAATTTATTTGGAAATGAATTGCAATGAAATCGCAAAATAAGTAAATAAAAACAAAGATTTTTCATCTGAAATTTTGCAATGGCTATTTTTTCATAGATGTTGATCAAGATTCTTTAAAATGGTATGATGAAAGGGAATGATACATGTAATCTCCTGGGCGCCTCTGGACATATGCCTGGGCATATAATTTATCCTGAGTGTATAATAGTAGGACCCTATAAATGGAAATTATTGGGATCAGGCCATAATGGGAATTACATGTCAACGTTGTGGATATCTTAGATTATAACTAAAATTTTACAACTTTTGAGTAGAAGCAAGAGTGCTTTTCTATAACTTTAAATGTTAATATACTTTTGATTCTTTATGATATTGATGGCAGAGATAACTATGTAGTCATAATAATGCAAAGTGAATAAAATTGATGGAAATATCTGCTTTTATAGTACATACTACCTTTATCCTAGTTCTTACTTAAAAAATAAAAGAAAAAAATACATAGAGTAAAGGTTTTATCTACCACATACAACCTTTTATATTAAAGTGTAAAAATCAGTTGAAATGGGTCATATCTACCACATGTGACCTTTTATGGCACTTTTTACCCCTGATTGTTCTAAAACTATTAGAAATTTGACAACAGAATTATATTAGAAGGTGTAGAGTAATATAGGGTATAAAAAGGTCATAACTACCACTTATTACAATCTGTTATTTCCAAGGTGTCCATGTATGGTCAAAACTTCTCTTTAATAATGATAATATTTTTTTTGACAAAACAATACAAATGTGCTTACAGATCTAATATGCCTTGAAGAACTTTCACAACCAGATCCTTTATAATGGCCAGTGGACAGAGTAGTTCAACAACAAATAGAAAAGGGGATAACTTTCCAGTCAGCCTTCAACCACATGATAAAGTCATTAGAAAATCTGGTAAGTGTTTATACCTCACTCGAGCCAAAGACACAAGTAATATATTGTCACAGTGCACCATCCAGCCTCTGTCATTTGTCATCTATCCATGTGTACACTTTTCACCTTTCACACTTAGTATGGATTAAGTGTTCAAGGTCTCCACAAGTGATGTTTGTCTGGATCTGCCCAGGATCCAGTGACACCAGTGACAACCAGGGAATTCTCACCCTTTACAACACTTTTCAGATTGTTTGCATAGATCCAAAACAGAATGCATTGTCTTAAGAAGTTTTATTGTTTTGGTTCCTTTCCGAATTCAAAATTTTGACTTTTCTATTTTTATGCCCCCCTTGAAAAAGAGGTAGCATGCTGTTTTGCTGCTGTCGGTTGGTTGGTGAGAGGGTTGGTAGGTCAGTTACCTGAACAGTTTCCGTTCAGTATATCTGCAACAGGTGTATATATTGAAATGAAATTTAGTGTACAGATACATCACTGGAATATATAGGTCAAAAGCTGATTTTTTTTTTACCATGCAACAAATTTTGACTGAGTTACACCCCTTGAAAATTTCCAATAATTCACAGTTTCCATTGAATATCTCTGCAGTGTGTGTCAGTCAGTCAGTTGGTAGGTCTGTTACATCTATGTCATGAGAATACGTTGGAACATAAGTCGGCAGGTTCATAACCTGAACAGTTTCCATTCTTTATCTCTACAACGGATGCTCATTATCATATTGAAATGAAATTTTGCATACAGATACATCATGAAAATATCTAGGGCAAGTTCTGATTTGGTTACCAACGAACAGTTTTTGACAGAGTTATATGCCCCTCTTAGAAAAGATAGGGCATATTCTTTATCAACAATATACTCATAGTGAGTTGTCAACAATATGCTTGTGTTGATATTAATTATGAGTTATTAATTGATATGAACAGTATATGGTTTTACATAGCTGGTAATCACTTTTTAGTTCCTTTCATTTGCTAATCCCTTGTACCTTTCTCTATTGACAGGCATAAAACAGTGGAATTACTCATTTAAGCATTTATTAGTCTACTCCAGAATTCGTCCACTCCTTTTTCATATGTGGGTTGGTTATGAGTAGTAGATGGCCCATATTGATTTTCAGGTCAAAAGGTCAAAGGTCAATGAGGACATATAGTACTTTATACTATTGTACAATATAGTACCAGAAGGAGGGCATATCTGTTTTGCATACTTCTCGTTCGATATAATCCAGTTCTGGCATTCTGTAGGTTAGATGTCATAGGCAGATTGGTTTTTTAGCTCACCTGAGCCAAAGGCTCAAGTGAGCTATAGTCATAGTGCGCCGTCCGTCGTCCGTCGTCATTGTCGTCGTCCGTCGTTAACTTTTTCACATTTTCGACTTCTTCTCTGGAACTACATTGCAGATTTGGATCAAACTTTGTGTAAATGATGTACTCAAGGTCCCCTACTAAAATTGTGTTCGGGATCCAGATTCCTTCAGGGGTGGATCCAGGGTGGGACCAAAAGTGCCCAAAAGGGTACCCCTCTTCAAACATCTTCTTCTCCAGAACCAGTACATAAATGGGGAAACTAATTGCATTTCAACAATCTATAAAGATGGGTTATTAAAAATTGTGTTCGGGGTTAAGATCCGTCAAATAGAAATTTACGCTTTTTTGACGTGTTTCTGGACTTAGTCATCTCAATGAAGAAAAGTGTCACGTTTTTCAGTTAATTGATATTGATGATTTCTTAATGACTATTTTGATCATAATTGTGGTAAGGAATATTATTGTGAAAGAATTTTGTCATTATCTCAATTTTTGGATTTTTTATGAATTTTTTAAGACTTCCAAAAAAAAGGGGGGGGGGGGGGGTTGGGGGGTTGGCCATTTTTCACATTTTCAACTTCTTCTACGAAACCACATGAAAGATTTTAATGAAACATGGAATACATGAAGTACTAAAAGTCCTCTATTAATTTGGTAAATTTCATCCAAATTGGTAAACAGATAATGCCACCATGTCTAAAAAGTAGGTCTCACAATGGTACATATAATACTTGGTAATTGAAATATGGAGAGTAGCGGATCAAATCCAGCTGTGGTCAAAAAATTTTTTTTTTTTTTTTTACACATCTAAATAAGTTTTTAGATGTTTCTTAACACTCAACATATGAAATTAGGAATTTTACGTTTAAGACTTCCAAAAAAAACAAGGGGCGGGGGGGGGGTGGCCATTTTTCACATTTTCAACTTTTTCTACAAAATTGTTTGGAACTACATTGCAGATTTGGATCAAACTTTGTGTAAATGATGTACTTAAGGTCCCCTACTAAAATTGTGTTCGGGATCCAGATTCCCTCAGGGGTGGATCCAGGGTGGGACCAAAAGTGCCCAAAAGGGTACCCCTCTTCAAACATCTTCTTCTCCAGAACCAGTACATAAATGGGGAAACTAATTGCATTTCAACAATCTATAAAGATGGGTTATTAAAAATTGTGTTCGGGGTTAAGATCCGTCAAATAGAAATTTACGCTTTTTTGACCTGTTTCTGGACTTAGTCATTTCAATGAAGAAAAGTGTCATGTTTTTCAGTTAATTGATATTGATGATTTCTTAATGACTATTTTGATCAAAATTGTGGTAAGGAATATTATTGTGAAAGAATTTTGTCATTATCTCAATTTTTGGATTTTTTATGAATTTTTTAAGACTTCCAAGAAAAAGGGGGGGGTGGCCATTTTTCACATTTTCAACTTTTTTGTTTGGAACTACATTGCAGATTTGGATCAGACTTTGTGTAAATGATATACTCAAGGTCCCCTACTAAAATTGTGTTCGGGATCCAGATTCCTTCAGGGGTGGATCCAGGGTGGGACCAAAAGTGCCCAAAAGGGTACCCCTCTTCAAACATCTTCTTCTCCAGAACCAGTACATAAATGGGGAAACTAATTGCATTTCAACAATCTATAAAGATGGGTTATTAAAAATTGTGTTCGGGGTTAAGATCCGTCAAATAGAAATTTACGCTTTTTTGACCTGTTTCTGGACTTAGTCATTTCAATGAAGAAAAGTGTCATGTTTTTCAGTTAATTGATATTGATGATTTCTTAATGACTATTTTGATCATAATTGTGGTAAGGAATATTATTGTGAAAGAATTTTGTCATTATCTCAATTTTTGGATTTTTTATGAATTTTTTAATACTTCCAAGAAAAAGGGGGGGTTGGCCATTTTTCACATTTTCAACTTTTTCTACGAAACCACATGAAAGATTTTAATGAAACATGGAATACATGAAGTACTAAAAGTCCTCTATCAATTTGGTAAATTTCATCCAAATTGGTAAACAGATAATGCCACCATGTCTAAAAAGTAGGTCTCACAATGGTACATATAATACTTGGTAATTGAAATATGGAGAGTAGCGGATCAAATCCAGCTGTGGTCAAAAAAATTTTTTTTTTTTTTTTACACATCTAAATAAGTTTTTAGATGTTTCTTAACACTCAGCATATGAAATTAGGAATTTTATGTTTAAGACTTCCAAAAAAAAAAAGGGGGGGTGGCCATTTTTCACATTTTCAACTTTTTCTACAAAACTGTTTGGAACTACATTGCAGATTTGGATCAGACTTTGTGTAAATGATATACTCAAGGTCCCCTACTAAAATTGTGTTCGGGATCCAGATTCCCTCAGGGGTGGATCCAGGGTGGGACCAAAAGTGCTCAAAAGGGTACCCCTCTTCAAACATCTTCTTCTCCAGAACCAGTACATAAATGGGGAAACTAATTGCATTTCAACAATCTATAAAGATGGGTTATTAAAAATTGTGTTCGGGGTTAAGATCCGTCAAATAGAAATTTACGCTTTTTTGACCTGTTTCTGGACTTAGTCATTTCAATGAAGAAAAGTGTCATGTTTTTCAGTTAATTGATATTGATGATTTCTTAATGACTATTTTGATCATAATTGTGGTAAGGAATATTATTGTGAAAGAATTTTGTCATTATCTCAATTTTTGGATTTTTTATGAATTTTTTAAGACTTCCAAGAAATAGAGGGGGGGGGGGGGGTTGGCCATTTTTCACATTTACAACTTTTTCTACGAAACCACATGAAAGATTTTAATGAAACATGGAATATATGAAGTACTAAAAGTCCTCTATCAATGTGGTAAATTTCATCCAAATTGGTTAACAGATAATGCCACCATGTCTAAAAAGTAGGTCTCACAATGGTACATATACCACTTGGTAATTGAAATATAGAGAGTAGTGGATCAAATCCAGCTGTGGTCAAAAAAATTTTTTTTTTTTTTTAAACATCTAAATAAGTTTTTAGATGTTTCTCAACACTCAACATATGAAATTAGGAATTTTACGTTTAAGACTTCCAAAAAAAAAGGGGGGGGGTTGGCCATTTTTCACATTTTCAACTTTTTCTACAAAACTGTGTGAAGGATTTTAATAAATCTTGATAGAAATAAGTCACTTATGATCCTCTTCAAATTCTGTTGTTTTCGTCCAGACCTCTTTACAGGTGGCGCCACCATAGTCAAAAGTAGGTCACAAAAGAGTTCCCTCCTTTAACAATATTCTTTTTCATACGGGCTGTATACAGAGACAAACAGAATGCATAGAAATGATCTAGAGGGATGAGTGAAGATGTATTGTCATTTTAGTTCCCTTCCAAAATCAAATTTTAGAATTTTTTTTCGACATTTCTTTGGACTTGGTGATTCAATGCAGAAAAAAAAGTGTCATATTTCCTAGTTAATTGATAATGATGATTTCTTATGGACTATTGTGATCATAATTATAGTAAGGATTGTTACTTTGAAAGAATTTTGTCAATATCTCAATTTTCGGATTTTCTATGAATTTTTTAAGACTTCCAAATGAGGGTGTATAGGAACAATTCAATCACATTTTTCACTTCTGCTGTTATACCACATGAAAGATTTTAATGAAACAAGGAATACATGAAGTACTAAAGGTCCTCTATCAATTTGATAAATTTCATCCAAATTGGTTAACAGATAATGCCACCATGTCTAAAAAGCAGTTCTCACAATGGTACATATACCACTTGGTAATTGAAATATGGAGAAATTTTTTTTTCATTTCTTTACACATCTAAATAAGTTTTTAGATGTTTCTCAACACTCAACATATGAAATTAGGCAATTTTAAGTTAGATCTGGACAATATTTGAAACAATTGTTGTTCATGACCCAGACTTGAAATCAGTCAACAAAAGGCCCCACCTAAAGAAAATGACTAACTTGTTGCCCTGAATGACTTCTTGCAGAGACAAAGGAAATGCTTAATATCAAAATCACCTGAATGGATGTGCAAAAAAGTGTTGTTTTTTATTCTAGCCTGAAATAAAATTTGACATATTTTCAACATCTGTGTTGACTTAGTCACATTAATGCAAAAATAAATGAATTCTTCCTTCATGCATGACTGATCATCTAGGTACTCAGGTGAGCGATATAGGCCCACTTGGGCCTCTTGTTATTTTATAGATTAAGTTTCCAAATGTTTTACAGCACACAATAATTCATATTAGAAAAAAAATGAAGCAAATTCTGACCTGGTCTGTTATATACAATTTGTATCGTATTCAGGATTAGTTCATTACAGTAAATGATAAAGCATTCATTGGCTACTTTTTATTAGAAAATATTGATTTTATGGGTTATTTGAAAGTTTCGTGTCCAAATCTACTTTTGGTAATTTTTTATGAATTTGTTTCTGATTTTGTTATAAGCCATTTCTGGCATGCGGTTCAAATCTGTCAGAGGCAAAACTTCATTTCATTTTACAATAGATGATTTTTTACATTTTCAACTTTTTCTTCGTAAAAAAGTTACTTCGTAATTGATTTTGAGGAAACTTGGTAGGTATCAAGTAAAGATGGTCCAGTACAATTTTAGATATACCGGTATTAAAAGAAACTAAACACTTATGGCCACCTACAAGCATTGTTATTTAATATCATTATGTGCAATGTTTCTCTGTCTCAAAGAACAATATGGAATCAGTTGGGCCTTTTGTATTTCTATAAGCCAGTATTTGATCATATTTCATACAATTGTCACTCAAAATATGGGCTTTCGGACAGTCAAGGCGAAGTTAAGACAAAGTCCCTGAGAAAAAAGAACTTAGAATACCTAAAAAAGGCTTATGTTTTAGTGATATTTCAATAGGCAATGATCAATAATTCACGTACATGTGATTTTTGATTTCCAGTCAGGATATTTGTTTTTGGACAAAGGTTACTCAAGATACATTTTTGAAAGGTCACCCAGGATATAGAAGTTTAAAATACTTAAAAGGGCATAATTTATTTTAGTGAATGTTTAGATGGCAAGGATTATACATCATACAAATGTCAGACAAGGATTACTCAGGTCATTTCTGAAAGGTCAAAGTCAGTAAACAGCTAGAACTAAAAAATCCCCATATATATTAGCAACTTTATGCTAGCATATATTCATACTTCATCTTAAGGTTTCATGCAACCCTAAATATCTATCTTTCCTGATAAATTTCAATGCTCCGAGCATGTAGTATATGTTGTTTCTGCCTGTCTGTTAGCCAACCATTTCTAAGACCTTTTAACAAACTTTTACTTAATCTATGAACAGGGTTACAATGGTGACCTTTCCTTTCCTCATATATTTCTTTTACATGTATTTAATTGTATTTAAATTAGATTAAATAAAATTGAATTAAATTTAAATTGATTTCAATTGAAGTCATCCATTGTTTTGATGCAGTTTGGGGAACATCCATCGTTACTTCTGTTCTTTATATAGGCCAGTACAGCCATACTGTAAGGTAGCATTTCTTTATTTCATTTTACACAAAGATAAAGATTCTGACTTTACCTTTTTACACATTTTCAGCCCTTGTATCCCAGTCGTTATAGTAAAAAATATAAAAATGAAGCAAAGGAAGATTCCGACTTTACCTTTTTCACCCAATTTTAGCTCACTTCATCAAAGCAGAGGAACTTATCCTTTACTCATGATATCATTGTGGTAGTCATCTGTGTTCAGTTAAGTTATTTGAGTTAGCTCGGTGTTGGACAAAGTGCAAGTGATACACTTACCAAACTGACATTAGTGGTTCACCCTGAGATGCTGACTTCAGTTCATTCTTCAGATGCTACATCTGCCATATTTGTTCTACTTGAGTGACACTGTTATTTGAAGTAACTGAGTGTTGGACAAAGTACAAGTGATACACTTTGTATCCTGCCCTTGACTTACATTTTCTGCATTATACAGGAGACGATAATCTGCAGGTAATCTGGTACTTACACAATGACAGCTTGAATAGACAGTTTTGTGTTTGACTGTTTCAAAAATTTCACTTTCATGTATCCTGTGTTTATTTCTAAACACATCCAGAATTATAATGAAATTTTTGACACACAATGATCAATGATTAATGTTTTCTTGTGTCTTATAATTCAGCTGCTTTAGCTGTTTTCAACAGTGTGGATTTCATGGTGAATAATAATACACTGTAGTACTATCACATCATCACACTTTCTCTATTCTCTACCTCTTTCTACAGATCAACCAGTAAATCTTATCAAATACCATGTTCTCTTATGAATTCCCTATTATTACAATCAAAATTTGAAATTTTGTTTATTGTATGAAAAAATGTTTATGTTCAGGTAATGTGTTGGAGACAAGGCCATGTAAGGAACACTCATTTCTCACTGATGTAGCTGATGTACGAGCAATGGAGCATGGCTTACTACAACTACTGGAAGATTTCCATTCAGGAAAATTACAGGCATTTAGTAAGATCTATTTACTTCAGGAAAACTTTGCTGCAAATTTATTTTAAGGATATATTTGAAATATGATGAATGTTTTTCAATAAATTAAGTTTTCTGAAAATAAATCAGTAATAATTGAAATTTGAAAAGATTATTGATAAAAGAATTTAGTTTGTGATGAGGTAGTATATAGTCCCAAATGTACCAACACTCAGAAAAAGCTTTTGTATCCCAACTTATTAAGGTGGCAGTATGACCTTTGAGAAGATGGATCAGATACGAGAACAACAGGAGCAACTAGCACGTCTACATTTTGAGCTTGATATGCAACAAGATATGCAGAGGTAAGTTTTCAAATATTTATACAAGATTAAATATGTCCTTGTGTGAAGATTATTATTATACTGTACAGTAAGAAGTATGAATATTGTCATTCACTTGTAATGTCTGTATATATACAAAAGTAGTGTAACCTTTACAACTAACAGATAGATAGTTAGGTTAGAATTTTCTGTATCACAAAGAATAAATATATGTCTTCCAAATGGCAACAGATGAGAAAATGTAATCTGAATATGCATAGTTTCTTTTATTGATAATTTATGTATTATTTCATGACCTCATTAAGCATAGATTTGACTTTTGATATGACCTTAGTTATGATCTTTGATACAGACGTGACACTGAGGCCAACAGAGTGACCTCCAATGAGAAGCTGATCAGGTTAATAGACAAGGTAGGATTTAACATCTCAGTATATACCTAAGTAAATGAGAAGCTGATCAGGTTAATAGACAAGGTAGGATTTAACATCTCAGTATATACCTAAGTAAATGAGAAGCTGATCAGGTTAATAGACAAGGTAGGATTTAACATCTCAGTATATCCCTACAGTAAATGAGAAGCTGATCAGGTTAATAGACAAGGTAGGATTTAACATCTCATTCTCTGTATATACCTACAGTAAATGAGAAGCTGATCAGGTTAATAGACAAGGTAGGATTTAACATCTCAGTATATGCCTACAGTAAATAAGAAGCTGATCAGGTTAATAGACAAGGTTACTAGGATTTAACATCTCTGTATATACCTACAGTAAATAAGAAGCTGATCAGGTTAATAGACAAGGTAGGATTTAACATCTCAGTATATGCCTACAGTAAATGAGAAGCTGATCAGGTTAATAGACAAGGTAGGATTTAACATCTCAGTATATGCCTACAGTAAATAAGAAGCTGATCAGGTTAATAGACAAGGTTACTAGGATTTAACATCTCTGTATATACCTACAGTAAATGAGAAGCTGATCAGGTTAATAGACAAGGTAGGATTTAACATCTCAGTATATGCCTACAGTAAATGAGAAGCTGATCAGGTTAATAGACAAGGTAGGATTTAACATCTCAGTATATACCTACAGTAAATGAGAAGCTGATCAGGTTAATAGACAAGGTAGGATTTAACATCTCTGTATATACCTACAGTAAATGAGAAGCTGATCAGGTTAATAGACAAGGTAGGATTTATCATCTCAGTGTATGCCCACAGTAAATGAGATAAGTAACACACTTCTTAATCATACTAATAGTACATCTACCCATTTAAGTATTTCTTATATTTCTTAGTCCAAAAAAATAATAAGGGGAGATTAATTTAGACAAACAAGAATCAGGGTCTTTTAAAAGGCTATTATTGCTATTTAGCCATTTTAATTGATCTTTAAAAAGTATTTTGTATAACATATGTCATAATTTCTTCAATTTTTTTCCTGTTTCCTTTTTATATGTAGTGTTGTCAAATTTGCTAGGTATAAGGCCATCTTTGTTAAAAGTATTCAAGGGAAAGCATACATCTATGTAATAAACTTGATATGAACCTTGATACTTGGGTTTTACATAACCTTAGATAAACATGTATTTATGAAAATATTAAAATCTTTCCTCTTACGTGTTCATCACTTGTATGGTACAATCTAAAAGATTCCCCAACTGAAATGAGTATTTTAGTGTATTTATTCTTTAATATTTTGACTTCTTGCAAATAATCTTATATCATTTAGAATTGAAATTTATTTTTTATTACTTCAACTCTTAAATAAAGGAGATCATTTTCTCATTATATTGATTATATTATGTTGCTTCGATGAATTTAAACTATTTGTTAATATTTGTCTGTCTGTGTAAGTGTATGCGTGTATTTACTTTGTTAATATCTGTCTGTCTTTAATATTTGTTGTCTGTATCAGTGTATGTGTGTATTTACTTTGTTGATATTTGTCATCTGTATCAATGTATGTGTGCATATACTTTGTTGATATTTGTCGTCTATATCAGTGTATGTGTGTATTTACTTTGTTGATATTTGTCGTCTGTATCAGTGTATGTGTGTATTTACTTTGTTGATATTTGTAGTCTGTATCAGTGTATGTGTGTATTTACTTTGTTGATATTTGTCTGTCTGTATCAGTGTATGTGTGTATTTACTTTGTTGATATTGGCGGTCTGTATCAGTGTATGTGTGTATTTACTTTGTTGGTATTGGTGGTCTGTATCAGTGTATGTGTTTATTTACTTTGTTGATATTTGTCATCTGTATCAGTGTATGTGTGTATTTACTTTGTTGATATTTGTGGTCTGTATCAGTGTATGCATGTATTTTCTTTGTTGATATTTGTCTGTATCAGTGTATGTTTGTATTTACTTTGTTGATATTTGTCATCTGTATCAGTGTATGTGTGTATTTACTTTGTTGATATTTGTCATCTGTATCAGTGTATGTGTGTATTTACTTTGTTGATATTTGTCGTCTGTATCAGTGTATGTGTGTATTTACTTTGTTGATATTTGTCATCTGTATCAGTGTATATGTATATTTACTTTGTTGATATTTGTGGTCTGTATCAGTGTATGTGTGTATTTACTTTTGTTTGAAAATGTCAACTGCCATGTAGACAAAGTTGTTAAAGTGTTATGGAAACTAATAAGTACAATTCATAATATTTACATAGAACATGCTACTGGTAAGGGGGTTGCTTTCAATACAGATCTTGTAACTGTATATTGTGATAACAATATCTCAATGTCTATTTCAGCTTCATTCCATCAATTTATCAATGTATCCTTTACACAAGAATACATACATGTAGTATTTACAAAGTATGTGATGTCTTTAACACAGTAATAGCATGATTTGTGCCATTAACTTGAATCGTTACAAACCAATTGAGGGATCGCCAGATCCAACTTTAACCACGTCATTACGTGATTTCTTTATGACGTCACAATTAAATTAATGTTTGACGGGCCATTCATTTATGACATCATTATGAAAAAAAGTGCCAAAAGATGCAATGTCGGACATATGGCGATCAGTCAATTGCTAATGAGGCATAATATGAAACAAATTCCTTCACCTTTGAGGTATAACATGAAACTCTTTCTACCACCTCTGAGGTATATCATGAAACACTCCAACACCACTGAGGTATAACATGAAACACTCTCTACAACCACTGAGGCATAACATAAACACTTTCTACCACCTCTGAGGTATACCATTAAACACTCCACCACCGCTGAGGTATAACATGAAATACTCTCCACCACCACTGAGGTATACCATGAAACACTCTCCACTACCACTGATGTATAACATGAAACACTCTCCCCCAACACTGATGTATAACATGAGACACTCTCCACCACCACTGAGGTATACCATGAAACACTCCACCACCACTGATGTATAACATGAAACACTCTCCACCACCACTGAGGTATACCATGAAACACTCTCCCCCACCACTGATGTATAACATGAGACACTCTCCACCACCACTGAGGTATACCATGAAACACTCCACCACCACTGATGTATAACATGAAACACTCTCCACCACCACTGAGGTATACCATGAAACACTCTCCCCCACCACTGATGTATAACATGAGACACTCTCCACCACCACCACTGAGGTATACCATGAAACACTCCACCACCACTGATGTATAACATGAAATACTCTCCACCACCACTGAGGTATACCGTGAAACACTCTCCACCACCACTGATGTATAACATGAAACACTCTCCCCCACCACTGATGTATAGCATGAGACACTCTCCACCACCACTGATGTATAACATGAGACACTCTCCACCACCACTGAATGCATAATATGAATCAAATTCCACCACCACTGAGGTATAACATGAAACACTCTCCACCACCACTGATGTTTAACATGAAACACTCTCCACCACCACTGATGTATAACATGAAACACTCTCCACCACCACTGATGTATAACATGAGACACTCTCCACCACCACTGATGTATAACATGAGACACTCTCCACCACCACTGAGGTATACCATGAAACACTCTCCACCACCACTGAGGTATAACATGAAACACTTTCCACCACCACTGATGTATAACATGAGACACTCTCCACCACCACTGAGGTATAATTTGAAACAATTTCCACCACCACTGAAGTATACCATAAAACACTCTCCACCACCACTGGGGCATAAAATTAAACACTCTATACCACCACTGTGATATAACATAAAGTATAAACAAAAAAACATTGAATGTCCACAAATTTTCGGCCGCGTGGCCTTTATCAAGTGGGAAATATTGAAAACAGAATATCAAGTTACATCCATATTGCTGGGGTATGAAAGCGTAACTCAATATGGACGTAACTTGATATTTTGTTTTCAATATTTTCCACTTGATAAAGGCCACGCGGCTGAAAATTTGTAGACATTCGAGTGTTTTGTTGTTTATTCATTACTACTTACCTACGGAGGACTTTCATATAATTAGTATAGCATAAAGTAATATGTGCTTTATATCCTTAATAACAAACCAGACAAACTTTACAGGGCGATAAACATTAGGAGGCGACAGAGTTCATCAAAACATTACATGGAGACTGCAGCAGTTTGCATTATTTTATAAATATTGTCTTGTAAGCTACTGCTTTTCATATTGAGATTCAGTTTCACCTTTTTTATGCGCATGTGATTTGATTTTATACACCTTCAAATAAGTTAAGTGTTGAAATTCTGTATTTTGCAGTACTGTGTTGAAAAAACACATTGTGCAACTTGTTTTACTTTGGGGATTTTATTATGTAACATTGTGTACATTTTAAAGATTTTTGTTTTGTTTCTAGAAAACTGTTTAAAATTAATACATTTAAAATCTTAGCTTTATACACATTAACAAGTAGTTGTTTGTCAGCTTCTTTATAGTAAATTTTGACACTGACAGTGTATTCACATTAAGCCATGGCATAGGCAGCCAGATTCTAAAATAAGATTGATTATGATCTTTTCTGAAGTTTCTGAGATCAGATGAAATCAAACTGTCTCCTCATGTTCAACAAAGTCCATGGCATGGATGCTGGGTCTGACTTTTATACGGTTACCTGCACCACTAGATGACCTTTTGCAATTGGTCTTTGTTTTTCATATTCCATGGCTGTTCACAATTGAACATTTAACATCTTTTTGACAACTACAAGGCCAGTACATTGTGTATTAATCATATGCCACATAATGCATCTTTAGGGTAAAAGAAATATAGATTGTCAAGGTCATGGTCATAGCATTCCTGGGGTCTCAGGGAAGGGACCAAGTTCAGTCTTCACATCCCATTTTTCTCTTCTGTACACCTAGAAGAAAAACTGTGTGATTAATTGTAAAGAACATGAATCCTCAACCTAATTTGTGAAATTCCTGATCCTTAAGACAGAGATTCAAACTCTAGGATGGGACCCATATAGCTACATTTAGAAGATCTTTGTTACTCTCTTTCATAATGCTGATAAGTACATGTAGTAATATACAAATCATGAAGTCTTCGACCCAAGTTGTGAATTCATGTTCACAAGATATGGAGTTCACACTCGAGGGGATTATGATAATAAAATATTTATCTATAAAAATGATCATGAAGCTCTCTATCAAAATTGTGAAATTAATGAACTCTGGGGTTTATGGATTTAAAGAGGGTGAGACCCAATTTGTTCTTTTCTTCGTAGAGAATCTTCTTTATTCCTTTAATCATTAGGGTTATATCACAGGCATAATTATGAAAAGCTTGAAGCCCTCTAATAAAACTGAAACCTTCATTCACAACCTAGGCCTCATTTATCCTCAGTTATCCTCCAGTGAATCATAGGTCCTGTTGGCATTTTGTCTTAGACTTGAATAACTCAGTAATTGAAACAAGTCCTTTTTTTGGGTTAATTATGAATGATATGTCATGCTGAACAGAGTTCTTGCTGGATTGGACTTCCTGTTTGTATTTGAGAGACTGATATTTGAGCTGGTAAAGCTTATATTCTTAATCAGTCTATTCTATACTGTTATACATTCATATCTGATATGGCTCATGTAATGGATGACTGTTATATGTTATATAGTTTTATGCTAATAGTGTGTTAAACCCATATTGCGAGATTTATCATCGTGGACTGTTTATATTTAAATATTGGTCGTCATGAAAATCAGCACATTAAAACTTGCTTTGCATGTATTTTTGGTTACTAAAGTTAATTTCCAGCCTTATACAATATTATATATATAGATAATGATGCAAAACATATGTCTTATGATACAGAGAGTGAATTTACTTAAAAATCAAAAAGTAAACATGTCTACCTCAAATAAGAGAATGAAACACTTCCCATTGATATGGAAGCAATCAATCAATAGAAATTCAGCTACACATATATTTTCACTCATACAGGTTTATTTCCACATAATTTAGTTTTGCTATTTTATTCCTTCTGTCTGTCAACTTCTTGTCATTAATCTGTTGTAGGAATGATACCATGAAATGCAGTTTTGGTATCACTCTTGCTTGTTACTCAGTGTTCTTGTGCTTTTAGTTACTGATGACAATTGACCCATCGCTTCCGTTGAATATTGAAGTTCATAATGTCACAATACATTTTCAATTTTTCTGAGGTATGACCGAGGTGCAAAGTATTGTGATGTCTACTGATTTCATAATTTTTTGCATATAAATACAAGGGTCAATTGTATTTTGAATTAGATTTAAATTGGTTCTACTGATTATTCATGTTTCTATTAGATGTCAGATGCTAACGATTCTATGACTTTTTGTGTGTAACTTGATTTTCTGATTTCAGAATTTTTAATATATATAAGCTGCATTATTAATTGAATAAACAAGTAGTTTTAAGAGTAAAAAAATATCTACCAGACCTAATTACTATTCCGATCACCAAGCCTGTCTGCTGGAAAAATAACATTCATTTGAACATTGCTTATGTCACCACCAAAATTCTTATACATATCTATTAATTTGTTTTTGTCATAAGTAATGATAACAATTTATGACAAAACTTTTCATTCTAATTTTAATTTTATTTGTTGTGCTATTTTTACCGTGGGAAAATCCCTACTTAAACTGAATTTTGGCCAGAATTATCTGATTCTACCACCGATGTGTCAAGTCATATCATTTACAAGTAAGTTGTTCCAATAATCTGGACAAATTTCCTTGACCATGTTTTCAGAAATATTCAAATTATCACAATTACACAGATTTTGTGGCCCACAATTATCAGAAATTATTAAAGGTTTTAACAATTCTCTGTTGATAATCTTTTACCTTGCTTATTGTATATAAATTTCAGGTATTTATTTCTAAGGCTTACATTTTATATTTTTGAATTTTTTTTCTGAGATTTACCTGTCAACATATCAGCATTTGTCGTCACATTCCATCCTATATTTATACTTTGTATTTACATGTATTAAGCTATTAAATGTTATATGATTTCTGTATATTGATCTGTCACCAAGAATACTGCCTTCTTTACAGTTTTCTCCATTAATATCTTGTGTATATTGCATTATCATGAAATTATTCCCAAACAGTAGTCAATCAGAACTTAATATTTTAGTTCATACAATGTCCTGCTTCAAGATATAACTTAAAAGTGAACTTACTGATGAACGAGCTATTGTGATCATCTGGCAAGGGTAACCTCCCTTGACAAATATCTTCTACAAACTTATTGCATAGATTAACAAACCAAATGTATCAAAGTGATGTAGAAGGCTTCTTAAGAAGTGGATTCAGTTTGTTGTAACATAGGCCCCAGAGGGTACACTCCATTGATAAAACTTTTCTTCAAACTTGCCTAATAGGTTTACACACTGAATGCATCTGAGTGATACAGAAGTATGTCTTAAAAGTGATGTTTTTGTAGACATTTGTAAAATCTAATTTTTGATGCTTATTGACAGCTTTTTGGACATTGTTATTTTTGCACATTTTCAGGTAATTTCTGGTTTTTTTTATTGTATATTGCTTGTTATGCATTAATTTGGTTTATATTAGCTGATATAGGGAAAGGAATAGCATTGTAAAGAATTGGAATGCAAAAATAATTTCAAACATTCTTAGTTATTTTTTTATAACTTCGCATAAAAAAGTACTCAAAATGTCCTATAAGTGAGGTTGTTTTAAGCCATATTTCTTGAGGGGTAGATCCAGGGCAAGGCGACCTTTATTAAAAAAACTACATTTTCAATGATTAAAATACATCATATTAAACTCTGATGGACTTCTTCTTCAGAGCAAATAAAAGAGTTATAATGAAACCAGTCATGAATGAAGAGCATAATATTTCTGATGTTTATAAAGTGTTGATCTATTTTGACTCTGTGGTGAAATGGATAAAATGACAAACTACTCACTGAAGCCTCTCCTCTTTATCTAGTTTCAAGTTTGTTCCTCAGTCATTGCAAGCAAAAAGGTGTGCATCTAGGGGAAATAATTAAGTGCAGCATTTTACTATAACAAATTATACAGATTTTTAATATTTTAGATAATACCTCAAAGTGTAAACATATGAAAACAGAATATGAGTTTTTTAATCATATTTCTGTGACATAATTGTGCAAAAGTTATGCATTAAATCACAATATGATGTAATAGGTTTATGATATTGGTGGTATTAATTGAATGATGACATACACGTATGTTGCTTTAGAAATACTTGTATTATGTTTACTATGGCATATTTTTGCTTTGAATTGTATACTATGTAATAGAATAATAGATCTGTCTTTTGTCAATTTACCCATCACTTAGGCAGAATATTTGCTGAATTTTGTGATGTTACAATACTTTAAATGTTTGTCCAGAGTATGACCAAGGTATGAAGTATTGCATGTGACCTCATTCATTTAAAAAAAATTTCAAACATAAATGGAAGGGTAAATTGTTTTTGACTGTTGTTAATAAATAGATTAATCAGTTTTGGATTTATTTATCATGTGCATTTGAAGAGAAGTGTTGCAAGGCCTGCATACACATGTAAAAAGGTTTGAAAGTACATTTGTTACTTAATTTCCATTTGGAATACAATTTTCTGAATTATCTTTGAAAATCATGAGTATTTCATTTTTGTAAAATTTAAGAATGAGGAAGTTCAATGTCCGAGAAGCATTTTCTGACCACTGTAGCTTCAATATTTAGTCACAAATAGGTCATAGCCAAGACTTTTAGGGGAATCTGTTTTGAGTTGCATAGCATTTTCCCAGATTGTTCCTATGGAGAGTTACAATTATTTTTCCCAACTTTTGAGGGAAAATGAAATTTTAAGGTGTACAAGAGGACTGGCTCTACAGTCATATTAAATGACTAACATCATATTCCAACTTCTTTTGTCTAGTATCACAAGTAGATCATTCTTCTTCGCTCCATAAAAGAAAAATACATACAAGATTAGATAGAATTATAAACAAGCATTCTGAGAGCATTGCTTCCCTACAGTCCCCAACAAATTTTACAATACATACATTTATATGAGACTGATACTTTAAATACATTTTTTGGAATACATGGTGCATAAGTGTGTCTTTGCATTAATTTTGTAAGTCCAAAAGCCAGAACTCAGTCAAAAAAAAAAATAAATGAATAAACCAATACAAAAATCGAACTTGATCTGTAACTTGTCATTTTAAAGCAGCAACTAGCAATATACCAAATATCAAATGAACATCTGCAAGCATAATGAAAAAGGTGTGGAAAACTGATTTGCGGGACTGATAGATGGTCCAAGTGTAAACCCAAGTTCCCTTCTGCAAAATTTTCTGGTAGGGACTAAACATTGGGTCTACATTTCTGTGTATTGCATCAGGCAGATGCTGTCACTATGCAAAAATATGATATTTTGGGTGCGACGTAAAACAAGGATCAGCATAAATTCTCTAAGAAATCTCTGTAAATCCCTCCATATTTAAAACTAACGTAGATCATATATGATCTTTTTACAATTTTTGTGACACGAAGTGTTACTCTGTTATCACCCCGAGTTCTGGGCGCCGCCATATTTAATTCTTGCGATTTACCCCTTTGCTCATGTATTCCTACACTAAGTGAAATAGGTCCATGGTTATGTGCATTAAATTTACAAATATTCATGAACATTTGATACTGCTTATATGTTAAGAACTACATATTCATCAAATTATTTAGGAAGATCTACCGGTATGGAAAGTTTATACCAGAGCTGAACAAACACGATGATTATTTTTGAGACTTACTGGCATGTACCCTATAATGTCATTCAGTCGTTGATTACTACGCACTGATCGCATATTTTCGGGCCTTTCCGACGGCCCTTGCCAACTACAATAACAACATGCTTTTGATGACGTTATGCCGAAAAATTGATTAAAGTGGGACAACAGACTGTATGTTAAATGTATTTCTTTCTGTATTGTAAACATTCTACGCAAGTTTCAACAGAGCTAGGTGTTAACGTGACCCATATTTGCAGCCTACCTTTTCCCAATTTGCATATATAGAGTTACAAGACATGTGCAATAGTCTTTCATTTCAAAAATTCGACGCGTTAAATATTTTTAATTTGTTTCATACATAATCGTTGAAATTACAATAATGACATTGCGTGGAGTAAAAATTTTACATTTAATCAGAGACTGTATATATGTCTCTGATTTTATTATACCCCCCGCAAACGAAGTTTGGGGGTATATAGGAATCACCTTGTCCGACTGTCTGTCTGTCCGTCTTGTCTGTCCAGAAAACTTAAACCTTGACCATAACTTTTGAACCAAAAGAGACTGGGTATCCATACTACATATGTATATTCCTTGTGGCAAGACCTTTCTTTTGGTACCAAAATCTTTTACGTTGTGACCTTGGCCTTGACATTTGACCTACTTTTTAAAACACTTTAACCTTAGTTATAACTTTTTAACCAAAAGAGACTGGGTGTTCATACTACACATGTTTATTCCTTGTGGCAAGACGTTTCTTTTGGTACCAAAATATTTGACGTTGTGACTTTGGCCTTGACATTTGACCTACTTTTTAAAAACTTTAACCTTAGCTATAACTTTTGAACCAAAAGAGACCGAGAGTTCATACTACACATGTTTATTCTTTGTGGCGAGATCTTTCTTTTGGTACCAACATTTTTTACCTTGTGATCTTGGCCTTTACATTTGACTTACATTTTATGTTCATTGTGATTGTATCTAGTCTCAAACTAGTTTCTTACTGAAATATTAAAATTAGGGGATAAACGTACTGTGTTTGATTGTTTCCGACAGGTATACCGTAGTTATACCGTTGGAAACAGAGTTTTCCTGGCGACGCATACGGAGCCAGGAAAACGGTGGTTTCCAACGGTATAACCACGGTATACCTGTCGGAAACAATAAAAACACAGTACGTTTATCCCCATTCTAATTCACAGTAACACAAACATCGTTTATTTCTCTTTGAAATCGCCCCCAACTTAACAGTTGCTAAGGGTCGAATATCGCCATGTATAAAATTCTTTCGAGAGACGAATTGATATTTAGTGCACCGACATAAGAAGTTTCTTCATATTCATATTCTTAAAATTTTGTGATTAAATTATTAGTCACAAATTGATTCATACATCAGTGACTTGACATCGCATCGTAAACAGCTGAGCAAGCAGTTTTCTGTTTTGCTGTGGCGCGGCGAGATGCTGGAAAGCATGTCAAGAGGAAACAAGCGAATTCAAATAATTCTAAGATGTCAAAAGTAATGGTCTAAATGGAAGATCTTATCACAAGGAATCTACATGTGAAGTTTCAAAATCGTACCCCTAAGGATCAATAGTTAGCCTTTTGGGGTACCTCAATTCTGGACAAGCTACAAGTACCAAACTTACACTAACTAATTCTTCTTGGGATGCAAACTCGAAAACATGTTTCAAGCTGTACCTGAATTACTTTTTGTCCCCCGCCTTTTGTGAAAATGTGGGGACATTTAATCTCATTCGTCTGTCCGTCTGTCACAAAAACTTTAACCTGGGTCATAACTTTTCAACCGTAAGACGTAGGGCCTTCATATTTGGCATGTATATACCAAATTGCGATACCTTTCTGTTGGTACCAAAAATTCTAATCATGTGACCTTGGACCTACTTTAATATAACTTTTTAACCTTAAGACATAGGGCCTTCGTTTTTTGGCATGTGTGTCTGTAGACATGCACAACCATGACAATGTCATAGATCAATGCCTCCTTACTGATAGAGCCCCGAAAGCGGGAGACCACAATTCTCTGAATTTGCTTGTTCCATTTGAGTCATTTTGGTAACCTGTTTGGGGCACGAGTATCTCAGTTATGGACAGTACAAGTACCAAACTTGCACCAATGATTCATCTATGGTATGCATACTAGAGTACCTGGTTCGGTTGCTTCATGTGACATTTTTCCACTTAAGTGATTTGGTTAACCTGTTTGGGGGTACCTCAGTTTGCGACAAACTAGTAGAAATAAAGGACTTCTGACTCGGCCATATGCCAAGTCACCTCCAATAAAGAGTGTGTGAAAATTCCCAAAGTTGTTCTAATGGTTTATCTTGGGATGCAGACTTAAATGCAAGCTTCGTATAACTATTCCCACTTCAATTTTGCTTCATTAAAAGAAAATTGATTTAAATAGTTTAATAATGCTTCAAGAGTCATTTTGAATTTGTGTCATTAATTCTAAGAATGAAACTAGTCCTGAATTAATAAAATTGATAACACTAATTCCTCTTCATCTTCATATTACTTTTTATTAGTGCCTCTCTGGACCTTCAGTCCTTTGATTACCTTATATAATTGGCATTGTAGTATTGATATAGTTCAATGAAGGTTAAGAATTCAGAAATAAATTTAAAATGAAGGTTAAAAATTCAGAATTAATTCATGTACCTAAATGCATTCCTCCAATGCAAACTAAACAAGGGATGCTTGCAGATTAATTTGCCACATCAGTTCATTGACCGAGAAATTTGTATGAATTTTGTTATTAAAATTAAAGCATGTTTGTAAAACGTATACCCCCACTGTGGGCTTATTTCATAGCAGCAACAAAACTTTCCTTACCAACATTTTAATCAATAGTTTCATGGACCGTAACTCCTATAAATATTACCATTAGTGACCTTGTCTTTAACAAAGTGACCCTGAAATCTATAAGCATCCTTCCCTTTTGATAAGATTTAACTCTTATTGAAAGAAATTGACGTTAAAATATGTGAAATATAATCAAATTCTGACGAGCAGTTAACGAAAACCAATTATTTCAGCCTTTCCTATCAGCTGTGACCTTGACCTTTGGACCCCGAAATCAATAGGGTTCTTCCTCTCTTGATAAGTAAGTATATATCCAAATTTGGTTTGAATATGATGAGAAGTACTTGAGTTATCATCTGGGCACCAAATGTATGACGGAAGGATGAACAAACAATTGCTTAATGTCCCATGCCGAGACATTTTTCATTTGTTACCTGCTGAAACCTTTGAGTCATTCAGTCTCCATATGATGAGTAGTGCCTGTATACAAATGCTACATGTACAAGAATGAGAAAAATGGTGTAGTCTGTACACAACAAATTGGAGTTGTACAGTTCATTTCAGATGAAAACCACAATCCCTGTTAAAGAATTATCATTTACATAGATTTAACAAATGATTTAAGTAATCATAATAAAGTTAAGACTAGGAAACTGAAGGGCCACACTTGACACCAAAATCTGTGAACATCTGGATCAGTATGTGAAATTTGAAATCTGTAGGTCTAAACCAGGAGTTACTGCACAGCAACTAAACAGACATGATTCTTACAGGTACCTGCAATAATGCAAAGGTCCTAATTACATGTATGAAATGGAACAAACAGTGCATACATGGAAATTTGAATGGCCCTTTAATTTGATTAAAAAAAATCACAACTATACTTTTGTCCATGTTTTATTCATTATATTTTCAGTAAATATAGAAAACTGATTATTGATTACATTCATATGAAAAATGCACCAATATTTTTGGAAAACTGATGAATAATACTTTCATACACAAATATGCAAAACAGTGTAATGTGAACATATGACATTCATCAGTTTTATAGTGATATGGTGTATACAACTTCACTATGTAAGCATTTATATACAACAATAGTATTTACATAGCCAACAATATACTTAAAAAAACACTGGGAAAGCATACTGTATTTGACATGCTCTTTTTATATGAAATGTCAGTTCTCACTCTTATTAAAACACATATCAATTTGTGAAAGGTTAGAATTTTCATTGCATGAGCACCTCTGATGTAAAACTTAAGAGCCAATATAGCTCAATTAGTTAGGTACTTGGCTCATTACTGAGAAATTCCTGAATGGAGTCTCATCCCCAGTTATAGTAGATATCACTCATGAAAAATCCCTTCCTGCTCTAAAGGATTCAAAATCAAAAGGGTTTGTTATCTTATAAAGGGTTCAAAATCAAAAGGGTTTGTCATCTTATAAAGGGTTCAAAATCAAAAGGGTTTGTCATCTTATGATGGCCAACATTTGTATAAGGTTTTAGACTCTACAATGGTTAAGTTTTTCTTCTATAGTGTTGACATGGTTTTTCACATATTGTCCATTGTGACTTTGACCTTGGACCTTGAAATACAAAGTCAATTTGTTTTTCAGGTTAAAACTTCAGTTCAGAAAAGTCAATGGCATGAGAATTTTTTTTAGCAATTCATAATGTAAAGCATTAGAAAGTTGGTCAAAGTCCAAGGTCAAAGACACTTTCAAAAGTCATGGTACCAATTGAAGCCCTGGTCATGAGGAATCCATATGTAGAATATCAAACTGTACCTTATCTGGTTCAAAAGATATAGCCCAGGTTAAAGTTTTAAAAATGTAGGTCAAAGTCCAAGGTCAAGAGATTGAAAATCATGGTACCAACTGAAAGCCCTGGTCATGAGAAATCATATGTGGAATATCAAAGCTGTACCTTTTCCAGTTCAAAAGATAAATTCCAGTTTAAAGTTCTGTCTACTGGTAAGAATGCCGAGGGAAAAAAACACTAGGGTTATGACACTAGCTCTTCGGACTTTCGTCCCAGGGAGCTAAAAGGTAATCTAATTTTTAAGTGGTATTTATTTTTTGCTTTGACATGAAATGAAAGATATGAAATACTAGTAATAAAACATAAACACATACAATTAATGCATCAAATAAATTACCCATTAATTCTCTATGAATATCAATCTTGTTCAAACAAGAAATTTGTTAGGAAATTTAGAAAAATGCTTCAAAGTGTTTTCTTAATTTTCATGGCACGAGAAAGTTACATTTGGCAGACTGCTGTGAATGGCAGTGATGAAAACAGTTTGTCTACAGATGTAATTCTGTCCACATAAGTCATACAAAATCACAATGAATCATGTATTTGTTCAGAAATGAGGGAACTAGATACCAAGAATTCACAATATTCTCATCCTCCTTGTAGTCCTTTGACAGTAGATACAAGTTATCATTATGCCTTTCTCTAGACATCATTGTCCAGTCGGTATAACCAGACTAGTAAGTAGTTCTCTCACTGCAGGATACAGAATACACTCTGTTCCTGACTGGTGGAAGTCTGAAAAACGTTTTAATATTTGTGACACAGCTATGTAAGTTGGAGTGGGTTGCTGACCTCGGAAAAAATCTGCTTGCTGAATGGTATGATTATTCATTTCATACAACAGTGGTACAGTGATCACCTGTGGCTCTGAACCAGGAGGCATCTGGGAGGCAACTCTCGTCAGCTGAAGCTGTAAAAGAAACAGTTGCAGATATTTGTGTATAAAGATTAAAAGTGTTCTTTATGTTGTCTAAAAATCTTCAAAAAAAACCCCCAAGAATTCTTCTGTCGCTATGGGGCAGACACAAATACCCCCTGCTGGCACAATGATTCTTTGAATATGGCCTTGACCTTGTGGAGGTTAGATCATGGGCATGACGAAACTCCAGGTGAGAAGATGAAGTTATGGGTAGTATGAACTTTTGCAGTTGCTTTCCTTGAGAGAGGTGTGTGTGTTGTGATGATGTTGACACAAGAGGAGGTGTCCTTTGTCCAAGGACTTGTCACGCACAAGCACCCTTAAGTGTCAGGCAAAAGTTCAATATATATGGGTTATTGTTGTGCAGAACTGAAGAAGACTGAAATTGTGAAACACTTGAGAGCCAAGAAACCATTTTCCCATATCAATGTCCAGTACACTTGACCTTTGACTTTTTGACCCCAAAATCAATATGGATCACCCTTGTCACAAGGGTTGTGTATCACCCTTGTCCCATGGGGAGTCCATATGTGTGATACGGTGACTATAAGTGAAAAAAGTTACACATACGAGCCTGGAAATGATGTCACTTTATCAATGTGAAGCACACTTGACCTCTCAACTTCAAAATTGATAGGGATCATCTTCGTGCCATGGAGAGTCCATATGTCAATTATAGTGATTTAAGATGAAAAGGGAAAGCCAAGACAGTCGGAAACCATCTACCTATATCAATATCCTGTACACATGACCTTTCACTTTTTGAATCCAAAATCAACAGGGATCATCCTCATCCCATGGGAAGTCTGTATGGTATGGTATCTGGACTCTAGGTAAAAGGGATAACACTATAGAGCCCAGAAACTATTTACGTATATTTATGTCCAGTACACTTGACCTTTCACCCAAAAATGGAAAGGGATCATCATCATCCCATGGGAAGTCTGTATGTATGCTGTCTTGATTCTAGGTGAAAAGGATAACACTACAGTGCCCCGAAAACCATTTACCTGTATCAATGTCCTGTACACTTGACCTTTGATCCCTAAATTGAAAGGGATCATCCTCATCCCATGGGGAGTCTGTATGTGTGGTATTTTGACTCTAGGTGGATAACACTATACAGTCCAGAAAGCATTGCATCTACAGACAGACTGACAGACAATCTTGATTCCAATATACCCCCTCACAACTTTGAAATTGGGGATGGGGTACAAAAAGAAAAAGAATAATTTTTGTTGAATATAATTTTTCACTCACCTTATAAAAATACATACACATTTTTTTACCTTTGGTTAATGAAATTACACAAAGAAAAAAAAATTAAAGCAAGTAAATCCATTAACACGCGATATAACTAACCATCATGAGTATCTTGATCTGTTTGTTCTTGGCAACAGCTGCATTTCCTGCAGATGCCATAAAAGCTGATGCCGGTGGTACTGTTAGGCATAATTGTAAAGACCATTTCAACTGAGAACGAGGATCCTGCACAGCTTGAGGCATCTGAAACATACAGGACATACTAGATATCTATCTCATTCTTATGAAATCTCATTATAAATGGTGGTATGTTGCCGAGCATAATGAGACGAGATGAAACTATTCGAAGATTTCCTTGTATCTACAAAGAATCCAAATATTATTTAAACAATCGTAGTTTCTTCAGCGTTTACTTGGTTCTGTCTATTTTACATTCATTGTATCTATAAGCTCTGTATTTTATTGCAATAATATCAAAGCATTTTTTTTTTAATTCGATCAAGTAAAATCTTCCAAGGGAAATCGATGCATAATAAATGAATGAAGCTCTTTTCATATATTTTCTGCACCTTGGATTTTGTCAAATGAAACAATGAAAAATCCATGCATCACCTATATACTGACAGTCAGTATTTCACCGTCAAGGACATCCACACAACAAATCAATGTATTTTGGATGGTACACTGACAAACCTTTTTACTTGTGCCACCTGATGACTGCACCTCAAAGTAACACGGGCTAGAATGAGTTCCACTTTAGTCTACTATTCAAATGCACTACCACTAACATTTGTAACATTTGAGTATAAACAATAAACACACTGTATACAAACATATGGAGACCAAACATTGACATAAGTAACTTATCAGGGTCAACATATGTGAATGCATGGTTTGTATTTCTTCTCACCAATTCTAGTCTCATCAGCTGGATACAGTCTTTTAAAACTCTCTGTGGTGTATCCACAATTCTTAAGAATGCTCGCAAAGCATTTACTTTATATGGAGGACAAGCCACCTAAAAAAATATTAAAACTTAATAGAAAACTGATATAGATATTGTACATTATATAAGAAACAGATAAATACATTCAATCCTAAGAAGAGGATCTTATACATGTAAACAGGTACATAATGTATATAACAAGAGCAACTCTATGTTGCAAATATGCCTGTCACTTAATTTCAAGATAACAACTTTCTATAAAAGGTAAAATAACCCTTACTAAAGGGCAATAACATTTGAAAAAAATGGGAAAATGTGACAAAAGTGTATCTTTTGTACGACCTCAAAGTACCTAAATGATGGCCAAATGATCTCTAAAATACTCATTTTAATTAAAGGATAATAATTTTGGTAAAATGGAGTGAATTGTGAAAATCATTTAACTTCATAGGTTGGGCCTCATATAAACCCAGTTTTATTTCATTAATAAAAGCATGGCCAAAACATTTCTAGAATTCTTATTTTCATCAAAGGGAAATAACTGTTATAACATGGGGTCAATTATGAAAAAGTTTGACTCTATGTAGGACCACAAACTAAACAAACATAACAGGTTTTACTTCAATATCTCAAAGCACAATTGAAAACTCTCTGGACTACAATAACCTAAAAAGGACTAACAGACAGTCTCATAACAATATATCTATCTAGCAACGGGCATATAAAAATCACTGAGCAAAGCAACTTCTTACATTGTATCACATAAACTGAAAACAAATGTTAAAATTCTGTACAAGTTGTACTTTGTACCTTGTGATCAAAATACTGCTCTATTATATTCAACACTTCAGTTGTCCAAAGAGAGGCATGCTCTGCAAGGAAGAAAATATAAAAATCATGAAGTTTACATTATCTGATAAAGGGTTTTGAACATCAGAGCTTTCACATATTAAAACAGGAGCACTGCCAACTTAGTGCCTGTCAATATTATTATGAATTGGCAGATCATACTGAGTGATATCCAACACTATCTGAAAACAATGAATTCAGTTCAAACCAATTGTTCTTGTACATTAATATTATTGAATTTATAAACATTTAAAAGTAATATTTGGAATCTGTATCAATTGGATTAGAAAAAGAAAATACAGGGTACAATTTTGTGAAATATCATCCAGATCTATGCAAGGGGTAAAAAAATATGACCAAGAAAAAGATTTTATCCATCAGATGCACTGTAACCTTGATCTTGCAGATATGACCTTGGTTCAAGGTCATGACACACTTTTTGGATCTGAACAACAATTCTGTGAAATATTCAATCAATGCAAGGGTACAAGTTACAGTCCTGACAAAGATGTACCCATTATATGCATTGTGACCTCCACCTTGTAGATATGACCTTGGTTCAACGTTATTACACACCCTTGGGTCCTTGGCAACAATTCTTTGAAATATTCAAATCCATACTAGGGGTAAAAAGTTATGACCCAGACAAAGATTTACCCAGTATATGCATTGTGACCTTGACCTTGCAGATATGACCTTGGTTCAAGAACATGACACACTCTTTGATCCTGGGCAACAATTCTGTGAAATATTATTCAAATCCATGCACAAGGTAAAAATTACAGCCCAATACAAAGATTAACTCATCATAAACACTGTGACTCTGCAGATATGACCCTGGTTCAAGATCATGACACACCCTTGGGTCCTGGGCAACAATTCTGTGAAATATTCAAGTCCATGCAAGAGGTGAAAAGTTATAGTTCTGACAAACTATTGTGGACAGACATCCATCCAAAGACTGGCATATAAAAATTATTAATACCTCTTTCATAGATGTAAAAACAATAACTCTTTATATTACAAAGATTGTTAAATTATTGTATACGTCACTCCATAATTATTTCATGTATATGGTGATGACATTTGTCTGATGCATTGCATGGAAACTTATACCTTGCAACATACCCTTCCAAAGCAGTGAGGGAGCTTAAGTGTTACGCCAACTGTGACAAGGGAATTATGTTTTTACTGTATAATCTAAAAGATAAGACACTGGTGTTCCCCATAGCCAGAGTCAAACCTGAGGCCTCCTGGTCATGATAAAAGTCCCTCATCCACTGACCAACATTCGCTTACTTCTATAACAATGACTGTGACATACCTGTTAAAAGTGTGACATTCACATGACAGTGTGACATACTTGTTAGAGGTGTGACAATCACTTGGTGGAGTACAGGGGTGGCATTGTAATATACCGAGTACAGGTATGGCATTGAGAAGAAAGCATGATTTATCTTGTAGAAGTGGACATTCACATGACAGTGTGACATACTTGTTAGAGGTGTGACAATCACTTGGTGGAGTACAGGGGTGGCATTGTAATATACCGAGTACAGGTATGGCATTGAGAAGAAAGCATGACTTATCTTGTAGAAGTGGACATTCACATGACAGTGTGACATACTTGTTAGAGGTGTGACAATCACTTGGTGGAGTACAGGAGTGGCATTGTAATATACCGAGTACAGGTATGGCATTGAGAAGAAAGCATGACTTATCTTGTAGAAGTGGACATTCACATGACAGCTTAACATACCTTGTAAAATCTGCCATTTATAATGACTCTTAAAGTAAAGGTCAAGGTCAGAAGGTCAAAACTTTCTGTATTTGTTAACAGATCTTCTTATGAGGTATGTACATATAAAATATGAACAATTATCCTTAAATACATGTAGCAGACAAGCTGTGGTCATTTGAAAAAGAATCAATCTTGGCAGCCTCTGCCATTCAATGCTAACAATGATGCTGAGATTTTGACATTAGCTCTCCAGGACATTTGTCCAAATGAACTGAAAAGGTGTGGTAATTACATGGCAGCATGACAAAACAAACCTTGTACAGGTGTAACCTAAGTATGGTAGAATGACATATCTGAGAAAGTTGTAACATTCATGTGATGGTTTGATACATATACAGTCCATTCTCCATAACTCAAAGGGACCACTTACAATAGTCTGAATTAACGGAAGTTCAAGTTAATGATCAGCAATATTAACATACAAGTTCACATAAAGTTACAGTTGTGTGTATATATATATATATATATATATATATATATATAGTGGTTTTCTCAACTCCTGATTATTTGTCATATTTTCCATTCTGTCTGTGCTTGAAAGAAACACTTGTTGAATACATTATTGATTTTTTTTTTAATTGTTATCAAAGCACTTGCTGAAAGATCACCATCACATTTAGATGGACATTGTTAGGTAGATATCGTTTTGTTGGAGAGGAAAAAAATAGATTTTTTTATCCTAAGCACATTGTGCACCTACAAAATTAATGTCAGAAATTTTGAAAAAAAAGTATGCATTTTACAGTAATTGTATAAAAATTCAGCAATCCAAACTATATGTCCCCTCTTAATTCATTAATTATTATACAAACTTATTTGAATTAAAAGGTCAGGTAGATAACGGGATATCTGTACTGTTCAACCTTGATTGGTTATATAATCTTTCATGCTGATTTAATGGTCAATGTACACCCTCACTGCAGATTTAACTACTTTGTTTGCTTCACACTTATCTCAAGACCTTACTCTCTTCATTTGATATTTACTTTTGCATGATCAAACATGAGTTCGAGTTATCAAGAGAAAAATATGAATGATAATCAAGAGGGACTTAAAAAATAATTTGAGTTACTGAAAATTCATCTTATCCAACTTTATCAGATGTAAAAATACTATGAAATAAAGAAAATAAATATGGGACTTTTAGATTAGTTTGAGCTAAAAAGACATTCAAGTTATCAAGTGTCAACTGTAGTTTAAAGTGACATTCACATGACAATGTGACTTGATAAAGGTGTGACATTAAAATGATAGAATGACCTACCTTGTAAAGGTGTGACATTTATGTAACAGCAAAACTAACCTGGTAAAGGTGTGACATTCATATGGAGACTCTGAAGATTACTTGTATTAAATGACACTCGAAACTGTAAAGTTTCTGCCTTAAATAGTGTAACACTGGGATCAGATGATGGCATAGCAGATAGCTGAGGAGATATAAATATTCCATTTTGTGGATTAAGCAATACCTTGTTACATTTCATTATTGGTGGAACCAGCATTTGATTTTATACAAACACTATGATTAATATAAGGATGCAATGTACAGAGAGAGAGACATCAGATTCTATCATTCATAAAATCTTATTAATGTTTTTAATTTGTGGTATCTGCAAGTACTGTACTTGGAACATTTCCCATATTTTCACAATGACAGTCATTGTTTTCTGAAATTACAAAAAAATTCAAAGTGAAAGTTCAAGGTCCTTTGTTATTTACAGGGCCATCAGTTGTTTTGGCTGATCCCATACTTTGATCCTTGATTAGTTCTCACTGATAGTAAGAAAATCATAGATCTTATCAACTGACCCTTCCATTTCGCAGAATATTTGTCGAATTGCATGACGTCACAATATATTTTCAATGTTTGTCCAAAGTACGACCGAGGTGTAAAGTATTGTGACGTGACTGTAAAGTTTCTGCCTTAAATAGTGTAACACTGGGATCAGATGATGGCATAGCAGATAGCTGAGGAGATATAAATATTCCATTTTATAGATTAAGCAATACCTTGTTACAATTCATTATTTGTGGAACCAGCATTTGATTTTATACAAACACTATGATTAATATAAGGATGCAATGTACAGAGAGAGAGACAACAGATTCTATCATTCATAAAATCTTATGTACTTATTCACTCCTATCAACTAATATAAAGAGCAAGAAACGAAGATTACAAAAAAATGGTTAATACCATTTACATACTCAACCCTTTTCAATATCTTCCCTTTTTTGTGCTTCAGATCGACATCAACATCAGCATCAGTGTGGTCATTGCATATACATATGAATAATCAAGTAAAAAACACACTACTCCTTTCATATAGTTAAACAAACATACGACACAGAAATACATATTATTATTCCAACTTTTCACCGATTTTGAGACATGCAGGAAAGAAAGCAGGTTGCACCATTCAAATATGGTAAAAAGAAGCCACTGATTAGACCAATTAAATGTACTAACAGACTTTTATGCAATCTACAATTCTTTATCTTCAATTTCAAATCAGTGGGGATTTCTATATTTTTTTCAAAGGTGCATGTACCTTTTCATTTGGGATTTTTTTGTCTCATTTGCATAATATGCTAAAAGATCAATATTTGGGAAAATTTTGGAAAAATCAATGAAATTTCCATTGGAAAGGGTCCCTATAGCAGACTTGATTTGAAGTAAAAAAAATAACACTGTAAATATAACTATAAATCATGTTGTTATTAATGTTTTTAATTTTTGGTATCTGCAAGTACTGTACTTGGAACATTTCCCATATTTTCACAATGACAGTCATTGTTTTCTAAAATTACAAAAAAATTCAAAGTGAAAGTTCAAGGTCCTTTGTTATTTACAGGGCCATCAGTTGTTTTGGCTGATCCCATACTTTGATCCTTGATTAGTTCTCACTGATAGTAAGAAAATCATAGATCTTATCAACTGACCCTGCCATTTCGCGGGATTTTTGTCGAATTGCATGACGTCACAATATATTTTCAATGTTTGTCCAAAGTACGACCGAGTTGTAAAGTATTGTGACGTCATCTGATTTAACAGTTTTTTTAGCGTAAAAGGAAGTCAATTGGTTTATGCCATTTCTCTAATCTTCACCTTCCCTGTTTCTTCTTTTTCAACAGAAAGTCATCACTTACTACACTAATGATATCACGATGACTGTAACAGGCAGTTTAGTATAAACAAGATATAGGTATCCAGCTGTGATGCTGACCATAAGCATCTCTAGGATATACAGTTAGATTGATCACTATATGCTTTTATTTTGATTGCCATACATCTGTGTATAGGGGGTCACATCCGACATACAAAAACCCAGGTTGCATTGGTGAGAAGCAAGCCTGCTACCGACTGCGCTACCTGGCCCCCCAGTTATAGAGATGTACAGGTATGTATGAAGTTAATATACACATGTCTACGACTGATTTACACCAAACATATAAAATTCAACACTATGTATATGTATGTAAGTAAACTCACCGATTCCGAATGTATGAGTCGGACTAAATTTCTCCGCAAGAAAACACACCCTAGGAATCTTTCCAATGGAGATGAAGAAATAGAGAAAGACATGTTCTGAAGCTTAGAGGGAGTGAGAAGTGTCTCTAAGGAATCATGTGATAGAAGTGTCGGAATAGAGGCTGCCCAAGACCTCTGTGGAAGCATTCTAGAAGAATGACCTATGCCTGGAAATAATAAGTTAAGTATATTGTACTGACAAGACATTTTCTGGTACTTAGTATCAAGGTTTCAAACCTTGGTAACTTTGCTCTAAACATCTCAATATGTAAAATACTTAAAATCAATTTTCTAATAAAATGTCACTTACCTTTTCATTAAATATCAAGAAAATGATATTTCTAAAGTTATTACGAAACAATATAAAGACCATTATTTTCTTTATTAATTTACCTGCAGTTTTTGTGTGATCCCCATCCTTAGCTTGTGTCTGAGGAGAGTGCAAAGCTGGATGTCCAGGAGACTGGGCTGCATGGCGAGAAGCAGGTGAAGGTCCAGGTACAGAAGGTGAATTAGGCCAGTTCCTCTGTCCAGGGGAAGGCATAGCCAGACCAGAGCTGGTGAATGGTGATCCAGCATCCAAACCTTACAATAATTATCACCATACATATATTCAAATTTTTCCATATAGTGTATACAATATAAACAAGTCTCTGAAATCTATGCTTCTCTAACACTTGAAGACCTTAGTAAAACCATTAAGGGACAGTTGCAAGTCTGCATTATATACATAAAATTAACAGATTGATTAAAAAAATTATAACTGTGTTAGGAAAATAAGTTTCAATTTATTAACTAAAAAATAATGCACACCTGCTGGTCCCATAAATCCACCAGCTGGGGACTGCATGTGTATACCCAAGGACTGAGGAGAAGGAGCAGGAACAAATGATCCTGGGGAAGGGACATGTAGCTGTGGGTTGCCTGGAGAACCAGCAGCCAGGAGATTCCCAGGAGAAGGAGTACCAATCAGTGCTGTGGAGGGGGAAGGGGTTACCTAAAATGAGAAAGCATGAACATCCTCAATGTCATAAAAGTGTTGAAAATCAAAATCAAAATCAATTTCAATTTGGTAGTTATATTTTTAAACATTTTTATCAAATACTAATAACTAACTGAAACACACTTTACAGTATTTAAGACATTATTAACATGATTCTTAAAAACAGCATTTTCTGTCCTTCCTAATATAGGGAAAACAGCTTAGTAACCTACACCAGACATTCTGACAGTGCTGGGAGAGGCTGGCGTATGTGGGTTAGAAGGTGGTGTCATTGGACTCGAGAAACGGATACTGGAATCCTGGCGGCGACCTACTGGTGAACCCATTGATGGTGGCTGGGACATGTTGAATACATCCATAGAATCCATCATCATGGGCGATGGAGGATTGTCATCTTCTGTGGCAGACATACGATGAGTGTGTCTGCCAGTTATGCTGTCATCAACATACATGTTTAAGAAACCCTTTAAAAAGAAACAAATCATTTAATGACTTTACACTTAAAACAAGCTTTATAGCTGCCTGAAATACAAATACATGTATATCTATGTATTTTGTAAAGTATTACAAAAGCAGAAAAATTTGAAAAGAACTTGTTTCTAAATGGGTGTAACATTTGTAAACCTTGAAAGCTTACTTTCAGCATAGGCGTTGGGGCAAAGTTATCCACTGCCTTACTGTTATCAAAGAGACTGTATGCACCATCTCGCACTGCTACTATTTTGTTAGCTCGGAAATGTATATCTATGCAAAACCTTAGATTCTTAAGGAAAACATTCAAATATTCAAGACATGTAAAGTACTTAAACAATAGTGACATCAATTGAAACAACAATATGCGATATATATTTGTTACAGACTGTAATTACATTTAACAATAACATATTTATATTTTTTACCTTTTATAACTGCATATAACATATCTATATTTGTTACCGTATATACATGTACCCGCCTAGAGGTCGCTCTGTCATAAGGACTTTGGAGGCCGTGAAAAAGAATGTTTACTTTGAAAGGGCACATTCTGGACCCCAGCCTTTGAACTCGCTGCCATCATCATTATCATAATCAAATCTGCAGTTCCGACAATATTCCCTACACCTATGACTGTTATCGTGTAAATACCGTAATGTTAATTAATCAATGTTGAGCTTTCTCCACAAGGGTTTGTTTGCCTTTTGTTACAGCTCATGAATTTGTCACTTCTACACAGGTAATCAGTTTGAAAATTGTATTGAATTGGTTCAAAGAAACAATGAAGCACCGATATATAACAGCTTTATGTATAGAAACTGATGGTCATTAAAGTACTTTCCAAGAGGGGAAAGTCGCATGTACTATCTATGGTGCATTAATCAACGGCAAAGTTTGACTTCAGTTCCAGGTTGGATTTTTTCTCTCGTGTAGTATTGTGCCTATAAGTCAGTTATGCATTTCGACTACAATATTTTTCTGCCAAAATCTCACTTATAGGCGCTTATATATGGTACAATCTATAATTACACATAGCATACCTATATGTTACATTCTATAATTACACATAACATGTCTATATGTTACATTCTATAATTACACATTTTTTTCCATCATTTAACCAAAGGATACCTAAATCTAAATGCAATCCGCACATGAGTTGATGACTGTGGTAAAATAGTGAAATTCTGTGTTGTCTCCTTCACTTGCTGAAAATTTAAACTTATTACATGTAATAAAACAAAATGCTATATTCCATCTGACAAACAGTGCCATTAACAAATAAAGATATACATACACAAGCATTCTGAGAGTACTGCTGAAGCAATACATGTCCTCTACCATCCCCAACACATTTTACAATGCATACATTTATAAGAGACTGAGACTGTAAATATATTTCTGTGAATACATAGTGCACTGATATTCTAAGTCCAAGGGCCATAACTCAGCAAAACATTAATAAACCGGAACAAACTTCGAACTTGATCTTAAGTTGTCATGGTAAAGCAATGTACCAAAAATCATATGAACATCTGCAAGTATGACAAAACAAGAGGCCCAAGTGGGCCTATATCGCTCACCTGAGTACCTAGATGATCAGTCATGCATGAAGGAAGCATTCATTTATTTTTGCATTACTGTGACTAAGTCAACACAAATGTTGAAAATATGTCAAATTTTATTTCAGACCAGAATAAAAAATCAACACTTTTTCGCACATCCATTCAGGTGATTTTGATATTAAGCATTTCCTTTGTCTCTGCAAGATGTCATTCAGGGCAACAAGTTAGTCATTTTCCTTAGGTGGGGCCTTTTGTTGACTGATTTCAAGTCTGGGTCATGAACAACAATTGTTTCAAATACTGTCCAGATATAACTTAAAATTGCCTAATTTCATATGTTGAGAAACATCTAAAAACTTATTTAGATGTGTAAAAAAATGAAAAAAAAATTTTTGACCACAGCTGGATTTGAACCGCTACTCTGCATATTTCAATTACCAAGTGGTATATGTACCATTGTGAGACCTACTTTTTAGACATGGTGGCATTATCTGTTAACCAATTTGGATGAAATTTACCAAATTGATAGAGGACCTTTAGTACTTCATGTATTCCATGTTTCATTAAAATCTTTCATGTGGTTTTGTAGAAAAAGTTGAAAATGTGAAAAATGGCCACCCCTCCCCAACCCTTTTTTTTTTTGGAAGTCTTAAAAAATTCATAAAAAATCCAAAAATTGAGATAATGACAAAATTCTTTCACAATAATATTCCTTACCACAATTATGATCAAAATAGTCATTAAGAAATCATCAATATCTATTAACTGAAAAACATGACACTTTTCTGCATTGAAATGACTAAGTCCAGAAACACGTCAAAAAAGCGTAAATTTCTATTTGACGGATCTTAACCCCAAACACAATTTTAATAACCCATCTTTATAGATTGTTGAAATGCAATTAGTTTCCCCATTTATGTACTGGTTCTGGAGGAGAAGATGTTTGAAGAGGGGTACCCTTTTGGGCACTTTTGGCCCCGCCCTGGATCCATCCCTGAGGGAATCTGGAT
Source organism: Pteria penguin (assembly GCA_035048485.1). NCBI lineage: Eukaryota > Metazoa > Mollusca > Bivalvia > Pterioida > Pteriidae > Pteria > Pteria penguin. Next base: position 16,803,720 of record CM068581.1, read on the forward strand.
CCCGAACACAATTCTAGTAGGGGACCTTGAGTACATCATTTATACAAAGTTTGATTCAAATCTGCAATGAAGTTCCAGAGAAGAAGTCGAAAATGTGAAAAAGTTAACGATGGACGGACGACGATGGACGGCACACTATGACTATTGCTCAACTTGAGCCTTTGGCTCAAATGAGCTAGAAAGTGCAGAAAACTGATTTGCTAGAATGATGGACAGTATGAAAACCTAAAGTCCCCTTCAGCGAAATTCGCCAGTATCAGACTAACAAAAAAGTATTCACTGTTGTCATAAGACTGTATAATATCAGTAAAAACTTTCAATCGGTAATCATTTTATGCATCATTACAAACATATAACCATACAGGTTTACAAACCTATTAGCATGGCAATTGTTTCATTATTCCATATTTTGTCACGTGACTTACCATATTGGCAGCCTGTACCAGCGAGGTGGTCAGTTTACTGATGGACGTCATAGGACTCCATGTATCATGAAGTACCTAGAAAACACAAGAAACGCATGTAATATCACAGACCCATATATATAGGTCTATGATCATGTTACAATAAACACTAGTTCTGTAAGTTTAAATCATTTGACCTATGGTCAGTTCGGTGCCAGAGTATCAGTTACCTTCCTATTTTACTGAACAATTCATTCAGTATCAAGTGCCGAAAATGAAACAGCACCCATGTAAATGATACATTGTCAATTTCATTGAAGCATGACATAGGTATTTGTGCATAATTTATGGTGTATGGAGTTAAAGTTAATATAAACAGCTAAGATTAATATTAAAGATGCAACAACAGCAAAAACAATAGATGAATTTCACATTCATTGATAAATCACAAACAAAACAAAATTACTAGACATGTGTGTTTTAATATATTAAATTGATTTTCTTAACAAGACATTAAAATCTGAAGACTGCGAAACTTAACATACAAAATCTAATACTGAAGGAACAGTAACAAACACGAAACAAGGTGTGTTTGTGAAACACAAATGCTTCTTGTGGCAACAAAGTTGAAATAAGGTAAATTTTGAAATGTAGGTCAAAGGTCATGAGATCAATGTCCCTAAGTAATTTGTATGGGCTTTATTAGTGGAGTTTGCATGCCAAACATGAAGTCTCTATCTCTCACCGTTCAAAAGTTATGGCAAAGATTTATGTTGACCAACTGACTGACAAACAAACACACAGGTCAAAAACAATATGCCCCCAATCTTACAATCCTGATACATAAAAATTACAAATGTATTCATTTATGTAAGATCAGATTTTAGTGGAATTTATTAGATCAAACCTGAGCTAGTTGTGCCAGTGACTGAGAAGTGTTCAATTCTTGCTGCAACTGTATCAGCATTGGAACATGTGGATTGATAGTAGAGTTCTGACCCATAGAACCCAAAGTCAAAATAAATTGTTTGGCATCACCTTTCCACTGAATATTTACCTATGAATAAAAGACACAAGTCATGCACATTACATATTAAAGCACATTTCAAAGTTTTCTAAAATAGTTGAAAAATCTGACTAACCTTGTTTAAAATTTATATTAATGTACAAAAATCTTCACTAGATCTATGAAAAGACTCTATTTTACTATATGAAATGCTCATAGATTACCATTTGTTATCTTCCAAATATAAACATAATATAATCAAGGATTGCAAAGCTCACCACAAGTGTTTTTTACCATGATAAGGTTATTTCTTTACATGTTTCCAGAAAAATTAATACCCGGACTGACAGATTTATTCACTCGAGTGGAAAATATAGGTCAGGCACAGCATCTGAAGCTAGATTCCTCCTTAACAAATACAGATGCATCATTGATGCAAGTTTTAACATTCTATGCCTCATATTAAAGAAATGAAACCTCTTAAGATTGTGGACACAAACATTGAGAGGGCAATAGCATAAGCCTCCGCTCATTTCATGAAGTGAGCTAAAAATTGTTCTAACTAAAAAGTAAATAGTTTCACTAACCACATTGGATCTAGTGGGTCCATAATACAAGCTCAACTTTCTGTAGTCATAAGACTGAATATCTACAGTAGTATGTAAACCTGTCCTTGGATCTGTAAACAACAAATACTTATAGGATAAATACAATCCACTTGAGAACTTTCATAAATACAAAATTCTTTATATAGTTATATAAAGCAATACCATATATGTATGGACTATATCCTATACTGGTACATGTATTTGGAAGCTGCTTAGCTCAATGGGTAGCATGCTTTACGCTGGACCAAAACCACAAAGTTTTGGATGCAAACCCATCTGGGAACTCCTGTCCTGTCCTATCTTTAAGATGAACAAGTTGTGTTTGTAAAACACTAATGCCTCCGGCGGCATTGAAGTTCAAAAAGTTATTTGTAGCATAAGGTCATCATCAGGGTCAAAAGGTCATTGACTTTGGTGTCATCTGAAAGGGCTTCATTAGTTGAGTATGCATGTCAAATATGAAGTCTCTATCCCTAATGGTTCAAAAGTTATAGCTAAGGTTAAAGTTGGCAACAGACAGACAAACAAACACTCTAACAGACAAACAGACAGGACAAAAACAATATGCCCCTGATCTATCAATCTGTGGGCATGATAAGCAAAATATTGAATTATTGAATTTTTCAATTTTGGAACTGTCTGTATGGAAGAATCTACACCCGTTATTTAATTCTATAGCTTATTTTTTATGAATACACACATATGTAAGAAACATGTATGCATTTGAAACACTGAAAGGGAGCTGAAGTGAAGACCTTTTGAATCTGTAAAAGTCAAAAGTCAAAATGATATTTCTGATAGTTTTTTCTTTGTTCTTCATTTGCAAGGGGTATAATTCATCATATCTACCTTTAGATTAAAACTTTCACATAATGTTAATCCAATGAATTTGATTCATTCCTCTGTTGAGCACATACCATTATAGACCTCTGCAAATTTATGAACAAGTTGATACAGATGGCAAATGCCTGACCACTCATCCAATATGTCCTTTACTACCTTCTTCAAGTTGTCAATATTCAACTCAAACATGTAATGCACTCGAATTACTGGACCTGAATAGAAATGTTTAAGATATTATTGTCACAGATAATTAAATCAGGACAACATTGATAAATGTTCAAAAGAAGTCCTCAAAATATTAACTTTATACTGCAAGACCATAACATAAACTTACCTTGTTCTTTCTTTGTTGCACTTAGCAAGGGAGATTTTGCAAAAACAAACTGTAACAAAATAATAAAAAGCATAAAAAAATTTCAAGTGTTAATATTAGTAAAACTTTAAGCATTTAAACTTGGGCACATCCAAACATCTCCTGGTAAATTGTATGGAAATGAATTAACATCATTGTGATGGGAATCCTGACAGGGGCTCTGCTATTTTCGATGGAATTCTTCCTCACTCTTTACCTCTAATACATCATAAACAAAACAATGACCATGAAAAATGCAGGTATGACCTTAAGACAGATGAACAACTCAATTAAGGATTCTCATGAAGAACTGATGTTGCATCAAGGTCATGATTTCAAGCCAAGTTATATGACCATGGATTAAGGTCAATAAGCCCTTATTAAGGAATGATAGAGTCATGAATGCATTGACTTACCTGATTTTTATTGACTGATAACCTGATCACTATAGTGACAACTTGATCACTGTACAGTGACAACTTGATCAATGTAGCGTGACAACTTGATCACTGTAGTGACAACTTGATCACTGTAGAGTGACATGATCACTGTAGAGTGACAACCTGATCACTATAGTGACAACCTGGTCACTGTAGAGTGACATCCTGATCACTGTAGAGTGACAACCACATTACTATATAGTGACAACCTGATCACAATACAGTGACAACCTGATCACTACAGACTGACAACCAGATCACTATACAGTGACTTCCTGATCTTTACAGAGTGACAACCTGATCACTATACAGTGACAACCTGATCACTACAGAGTGACAACCAGATCACTATACAGTGACTTCATGATCACTACAGAGTGACAACCAGATCACTATATGTGACTTCCTGATCACTACAGAGTGACAACCAGATCACTATACAGTGAATTCATGATCACTACAGAGTGACAACCAGATCACTATACAGTGAATTCATGATCACTACAGAGTGACAACCTGATCACTATACAGTGACTTCCTGATCACTACAGAGTGACAACCAGATCACTATACAGTGACTACATGATCACTACAGAGTGACAACCAGATCACTATACAGTGACTTCCTGATCTTTACAGAGTGACAACCAGATCACTATACAGTGAATTCATGATCACTACAGAGTGACAACCTGATCACTATACAGTGAATTCATGATCACTACAGAGTGACAACCAGATCACTATACAGTGACTTCCTGATCTTTACAGAGTGACAACCAGATCACTATACAGTGACAACCTGATCACTACAGAGTGACAACCAGATCACTATACAGTGACTTCCTGATCACTACAGAGTGACAACCAGATCACTATACAGTGAATTCATGATCACTACAGAGTGACAACCAGATCACTATACAGTGATTCCTGATCTTTACAGAGTGACAACCAGATCACTATACAGTGACTTCCTGATCACTACAGAGTGACAACCTGATCACTATACAGTGAATTCATGATCACTACAGAGTGACAACCAGATCACTATACAGTGACTTCCTGATCTTTACAGAGTGACAACCAGATCACTATACAGTGACAACCTGATCACTACAGAGTGACAACCAGATCACTATACAGTGACTTCCTGATCACTACAGAGTGACAACCTGATCACTATACTGTGACTTCCTGATCACTACAGAGTGACAACCTAATCACTATAGAGTGCCTGACATGGGGTTCTAATAATCATACATAGGTTGAAATAGACTTAAACTCTACGATTCCAAAAGGGATCATATTTACACTGAATGTTACCTCAATATTTCAATGGTCAACTTACAAATCTAACTTTTATGACAGCAGAATTATTACCTCAAGATATAGAAAAGTGACCTTAGTATAACTAAAACTTAGAATTCATAACTTTAATGACCACAGAATGATGCTGATTACCTCTACAATCCAATTTCTCGATGGTCGACTTAGAATTCGTAACTTCAATGAAAGCAGTAGTCCTTTTATTTTCTCACAAATTTTCTTGTCTAATCCCTCAACATCAGGTAAACTAAGAATGAAAACATGTTCAATTCATTCTTATGTCAATACTGTAGTATTCAGATTTGGCAATATATACTTTAAAAACCATTCTAACAAAGTAATACTATAAAGAGAGCAATCATTTTCATGTACATTACAGCTATAGCTATACACCTACCTAACATAATAAGATAAGTATGCAAAATACTTTATATTATAAAAATAAACACAATTGATTGAATTGTCAGTAATTTACCTTACAATGGACAAACAGAAACAGGTCCCTTCACAATCAGCAAGTACCCCAGAATGCACAACCCCATTTTTCTCCAGCTGGAAAATATCAATGATTCCATAGTTATTTTGGAGTAAAACAACATGCATAATAATTATGAATTGAGATTTTATGATACTTCAAACGATTTTTTTATCATACTGCTCATGCAAGCAGGTGATCCATCTCTAAAACATAGCGTGCAATCCTTGAATCAACCATAATGTACTGTATCACATGCCAAGGACTTTACCAATCGCTGAATCAACCATAATGCCCTGTATCACATGCCAAGGACTTTACCAATCCTTGAATCAACCATAATGCCCTGTATCACATGCCAAGGACTTTGCCAATCCTTAAATCAACCATAATCCCCTGTATCACATGCCAAGGACTTTACTAATCCTTGAATCAACTATAATGCCCTGTATCACATGCCAAGGACCTTACCAATCCTTGAATCAACCATAATGCTATGTATCACATGCCAAGGACTTTACCAATCCTTGAATCAACCATAATCCCCTATATTATATGCCAAGGACTTTACCACTACACTGAGTATGTCCTAGATGTAAACTGTGCAATTGCATACTAAATCAATAGATGAAAGTCTTGCCACTTTGGTACATACTTAAGTTTTAGATACCCAGAGTTAATGTATCAATGTTCAACTACATTGCATAATGTTTATAAGCATTGTTTACCTCAACTCCAAGATTAACAAACTGTATTCTTTCCTCACAACTGGCCAGTATATAAGCTAGCTCTGGGATGAAGTACGCATTCCCTTTAACCTTCTTCTGCTTAGGTCCATCACATTCTCCAAGATATTTCTTCAAGTAAAACAACGAGAATTATTGCAAGATGGATAGCTTAGACAAATCTAAAATACATCTACCAAACAAGAAAATGCTAAAGACGGTATGGCCAGATTGCAAAGCAAATTTGAAACAAGGTCAAGGTCACAAGGTCAAAAGTCATGGTATCAACTGCAAACACTCATCATAAAGAACCTATGTGTGAAGTATCAAAGCCCTAAAATATTGATTCAAAAGATATAGACAAAATTAAAGTTTTTTAAAAGAAAGTCAAAGTCACTAGATGAAAAGTCATGGCATAATTTGAAAGTTCTGGTCTTAAGGAGCCTATGTGTGAAGTATTATATTTATACTCCTCTTGGTTGCTGAGATTTTGCTTCAACCAGAAACTTACATCCAAATGTTGAAGGACAGACAGACGGACATTGCCAATCTGTAGACCAGAATTGCTTTGCAATCTAGCCAACAAATATTTGCTTAAAACAAACAATGCGTGTCCAAAGATTCTAGAAATGGACATTTACCTTTCTTTTTATGCGCCAGCTTTCAACTTCACTCTGTTCTGGATCATCTGTAAACGTCATTCATCAGACACATTATAATGGTTCCTTGTAGAATAAGCACAAATTTGAAAAGCCAGTATTTTTATCTTGACATCTTTGTAAAATTTTGCAATAAGGATCAAAAATAAACAAGCATAAATACCAAAGAACTTAAGTTTGAAAATAGCATGTGAACATACCGAAGAGTTTAGTATAGGGTCCATGGGTGAAAGAGAAAGAATCAAGTTCTAGTAGTCTTCCAGCCTTGAGATAGAGTTTAGCTGCAATTTCCTCTGTTATCTGATCCTCAGTGCCGTCATATGTACATGAGACAGTATCAAGTAAATAATATTTGTACTGTATATTCTTATCATCTGTCTCACATAAATCAACAACCTGCAGAAAAGTAATCTCATTCAAATCAAAATAATCTACACCAGAACAAGATGTGTTGTGAAATACAGATGCCCATGGTCCCCAGCAAATTCATCTGCAGACATCACAATGCGGAGCCTTAATAAGAACATAAGACTGTAGTTTTTGTATGAAATTTCACCATGGCTAAATACTGACCCCATCCAAAATATGTGAAAAAGTCCAAGATACACATGCAGTTGAATTTCGATGAGTTTAGTGTTCAAGATGAAGGTATTGCATCTTCCTTCAAGCGGCACAGAATTATGTACAGACAACACAGATGGACAGACAAACATACAGACAGACAGATGATCCAAATGCTAGATGCCCCAAGATCTTTCAGATCGGGGGTATAAAAAATGCATTATCTAATTTACTGGGAATGATGGGTTTTTTTCCATGCCAGAAACAAATATAGCAAAAGAAACAAATATAAGAACATATACATGTATGTAAATTAAAAATAACTTCTCTTTATTGACACAATATGAGTAGCAGCATTGATTTATTTCAACAATCACATAAAGAAAAGTAGAAAGAAACTGGGTACAATCTACATACTTACAAGATAATAATTAGCTTGCTTTGGTACTCTTATAAACAATTTATGAGAGCCAAGTTTTTCTACAGGATGACTAGCAGCATTGACAATAGGTAAATGCTTTTGACATGATGTGGGGAGAAATTGTGTGGACTTCTCACATCGTATAATACATAGTTGAATTCTGATGTTGATTATGTGCCTTTCCAAACCTCGTCTATCTCCATTCAAAGCCTCTTCAAACTCTTGAATTTCAGGCATTTCTGAAAATAGTTTACCATTTAATGAACATACATTTAAAAATAGATTTCATAAATAATAATTTTTCATAATTAAAAAATATCATCTATTTTTGTACAATTATGCAGTATCAAATAAGGCCTACATGGATCTCATAATAATATCTCTATATTATTATATGTACTAGTAATTCAGAGTTCCAAGTTTGTCTTTTTTACAAATTTGACTAGTAACTGAAAAGATTTACTCACCACATAATATGCAATATGGTGAGCTTTCAAATTTTTTACCAAAGACATTGCTGAAAAACTGGTAATAACGATGTTGGAAATTGTCAATAATGTCAACGCGTTCTCCATGGACTATTCATCATGTTCGTTTTTAAATTTGATGATTTAAATCCAAAAAATGATAAATTTTGTCAGGATTTACATTTTGATGCATATGACATATATCACTAATCATGCCTCTGTAAACATGTTGGTATAAATGCCAAATTAAGAGCAAACATTAACCAGACATGATTTTAAGTTTCAAAACAACCAGGTATGGAAAAATAATTCAGGAATTTTAGATGTTCTAATAATTTTTACATCCAAATTGGCGACTTGTAATAAATTTTTTCAGCACTTTTCAATTTTTCTTCACAAATGCAAGTAATGTACTCACAACTTGGAGCTCTGTAACAAATTATAATATTACAAGGTAGATACTGTTAATATACAAAATTTATTTCTTCTGTTAAATTAATATTATGAATGCACTGAATTCTTTGACCAAACAAGCAAATCAGTAAAACTGATGGATGATCTCTGAATTGTACCAAACCCATGGATGACTCTATCAGATAGGAAACTATTAACGCTCTGAAATAATTAAAGAGTATAAATGTCGGGCTGCATGCATCTTTAATACAAAGTATGAGAAAATGCTGGTGAAGTATAATGCTCAGCTTTTGAGTACACTGTGTATTTGAAGAGGAAGAAGAAAATAGGCCAATGTATAATCCTTTGTTTAGCATTCTAAGATCTAGTTGCTGAGTGATTATAATCTTTTAGAAATGACCCGAGTCACCTTTGTATGAAAGCCCTTATCCCACATGGCAATATACATAATAAGTCATTTGTATTAAGTACGGTCACTGTTGAAAATTCACTAAATATAAGTCTTATTCTTTTTTGTTTTTTAATTTAAAGTTCTGTTTTCTGAGTGACCTTGAACTTTCAAAACTGAGCTTGAGTGATTTTTGTACTTATCCAGAGTAAATTCTGATGAATGATTTAGGAGATATGAATTTGGACAGACAGACAGATCAACTGGCACAATGTTAATCATAACCAACCTAATCTACATCTTTACATTTAAAATGAAAAAGAAGAGAAAGAGATTGTGCTTTCTTTCTTTGATAGGAAAAATATAAATATACAGTTAAACTTCGACAACTAAGGTGTAAGGGACTTTCTATATCACTTCAAGTTTTGATACATTCAAGCCTTAGATGTTTTGATGTTTTTAATGAAATGACAGCAAATAATAGAGAAGATCTGACTTTTTAATCACTGTTTTAAATGGAGAAAGCAGAGATGTATAGTTTTACAAGTCAGGGAAAACTTTGGTAAGTCACAAGTAGAAACTCCAAACCCTCAGAAACTTAAAGCAATCATGTGGTCCCAACCTTTCTATTCATTCTATTCACAAGAAAACTATACACAAGCAAATTCAGAGAACTGAGGTCCCCTGCTTTGAGGGTTCTATCAGTAAGGGTGCAGTGATCTTTGATATATTGTCATGGTTGTGTATGTCTACAAACATACATGCCAAATATGAAGGCCCTACGTCTTACGGTTAAAAAGTTACATTGAAGTAAGTCAAAGGTCACGGTCAAGGTCACATGATAAAAAACTCTGGTACCAATGGAAAAGTATTGCAATTAGGGACACATATGCCAAATATGAAGGCCCTACATCTTACGGTTAAAAAGTTACATTGAAGTAGGTCAAAGGTCACGGTCAAGGTCACATGATAAAAAATTCTGGTAGCAACGGAAAAGTATTGCAAATAGGGACACACATATCAAATATGAAGGCCCTACATCTTATGGTTAAAAAGTTACATTGAAGCAGGTCAAAGGCCACAGTCAAGGTCACAATCATGATAAAAATTTTTGGTACCAACGGAAAGGTATTGCAATTAGGGACACACATGCCAAATATGAAGGTCCTACGTCTTACATTTAGAAATTTATGACCAAGGTACTCCTTTTCAACTGACCTTTTACGACTGGAATGGATGCTAGAAGTGTTCCTCTTTCTGAGTCCACCATAATTCTGAGTTTTTCTGAATTCATGCAAGGACTGAGGATAGGAATATGCAGAGCAATCGGCAAATCTCTCAACTCACCTACAAAAGCATTATAACATATTTAAAAACAGATACAGACTTTGTCAGTCTTACAATATGTATTCAAATATTGAATTACTGAACTAAAAGTTTCATACTTAAGTCTATGAATACTGCTACACTCTGTGTCTTGTTTATCCTTTAATAAGATATGCTATAGGAGTTATATACATCAAAACAAAACTTACAATCTTCCTCTACATATCTCTGCATATCCTTAGATAGCTCCTACAATGTCAAAAAAGTAGTAATAACTATGTTGTTTTAATAGTTTCAAATTAGAAAATCTATAAAAACAGTTGATGTTATCAGATATTGTACAAAAACAATATCTGAACTGTATGATCATACAACCAAAAACAGAAATCATAGTTTGAATTATAGGAAATAACATACATCTGAATCAACTGTTAGTATTAGCATATCATTCCACATATTAAATTCATAAAATTCCAGAAATATCTTTGAGAGCCATTTATATATAACTTGACACAGTACTTAAAGAGTAAGTATTGGATTTTAACATTTTCCACCAGACTAGATTGAAGAAGGTGTCTTCACATGTGTATTCAATAAAGCAAGAAACATGGCTCCAGGTTCCTAAATTGTGTGTTGTTCTTTAAATCATCAGTATCTACAGACTGTAAGATACAGCACTTGTATGCAAGTCACAAAACTAATGCAAGTTATTGATGCTGCACCCATCCATCCACTGATCAACAGGCAGGCAGACTGACTGACAGACAAAAAGATATACTTTGCAATCCAGTCTATTGCTATAAAAATAAAAGAAAATCATAATTTTACCTTCAATTTTGCATGACATCTCACTTCAATGGTCTGCATCAGTAACCTCTCTATCGACAAATGATTGCTCTAAAAAACAGATACATATATACATATACATTGTACTGTTCCCCTTATTTCACTAGATCATACATATACAGTCAAAAAATAGGTAACTATATCATTTATAGAATAGTAATCTGTATATATTTACTGTAATTTACTGAAACAAAATGCATAGGACAGTATGTATAAAAAATTGTAAGATTTCACTTTTAAAATCAAATTTACCTAGGTACCTTAAATATCATATATATAGATATGAACAGATATCTTTTGAGGTAAGTAGTAAATTAAGTATCTTTCAGTAGACTTACATTTTAGGTAACTTGTATATATACACCTCTCTATAAACTTACCTTATGTGGTAACTTCTATATGTACCACCTTTCTGTAGAATTACTTTTGTGGTAACTTGTATATGTACCACCTCTCTATATACTAACTACTGAAGTAACATGTACCACCATTCTGCCCACTTACATTTGAGATAACTTGTACCACCTTTCTGCAGACTTTTTTAAGTAAGTGGTAGCACCTTTTTGTAGACTTTTTGGGGGGCAACTTGTACCATCTTTCTGTAGACTTTTTTGGGGTAACTTGTACCACTTTTCTTTAGACTTACTTTGGAGGTAATTTGTACCACCTTTCAGCATACTTGTAAGGTAATTTGTACCACCTTTCTGTAGACTTGCTTTTTAACTTGTACCAACTTTCTGTAATCTTACTTTTTAACTTGTACCACCTTTCTGTAGACTTCTTTTTTTAATTGTACCACCTTTCTGTATATTTATTTTTTAACTTGTACCACCTTTCTGTATATTTACTTTTTAACTTGTGCTACCTTTCTGTATATTTACTTTTTAATTTGTACCACCTTTCTGAATACTTACTTTTTAACTTGTACTATCTATCTGTAGACTTACTTTGATTGCAGAGCCTACTTTATTACTCTCTTCAGCTGACATGCTGGGTACATGACTGATCTGTAATGGTTTACCATCATCATCCTCTGCTACATGAACCTTCAGGTTATAAACAACAGACTCTGAAGTTCTATCACGTCTCAGTTGGTCCCTGCATCAAAAATTTATACATATATTTCAAAGTCATTAATAACTGGTAACCTTGTTATTCATAAATTCAATTCATCCATTTATCATCCACCTTTAGGTGAAGTTTATCTGATCATACCATAACATCATTTCAAACAGCTGGAAATAAGAACTACAAAAACATTCTGTCTTTATCCATTTTAATTTGTTAAACCAATCCATATATAATATTCCTGAACTATTAGAATAAAAACTTATCATCAATTAACTTCTTTATATGGCTTAAAAAGTTAAATTTCAGTTAAAAGCAGGACATTTATTACCTCCAGTATGACACTACTAAACACTTTCCTATGGTGTAATTCTCTACATTGATGCTTTCTCCCATTCTCTCCTTAATCAGTCTCTGAGTCTAAGAATAATATCCATACAATATGACAGAATTAGCATGTTTATGTCCCTTTCCAGTCTTATTATACAAAAATTTGAGATCATCAACCCCCTAAACATATTAGGGAAATCTTGAGACTTAAGACAAACATATGGCTTTATCACACGATTTGAACCTGATAATTCTGACTGATTATTGTAAAGGTATATATACAGAAATGAAAAACGTTTTCAATATTGTATCTTTGGTTTCAGACTCTTGACAAAGACAAACTTCAAGGAATCAAGAAATATAGCTGGAGTTATCTGGAGTGTGATCAGAAGGTTTATTGATACATCAGTTTCATTGTAATTTAGACTTCTTTTATACTGGTAAATATATAACTTTTCCCATTTACAATTACAAATCTCATTTACATGTACTTACTTGAGAATGAAGCACTTCCAGTTGCAAGGATTGACAAAAAGTATCTTGTATTATTAAAGAACTTTAAGTTCAGTCAGATTATAGCCAGTGTGATTCAATTAATGAATGTACATCTAATGTTAAGAACATATTAAAACAAAGTTGAAATCAAGATACATTCCTATACTGTACATACAGGGATGGAAATTAATGGGAAATACTCGTGAAATGCGAGTGAAATTTGGAAATTGGGAGTTGAAAATTTAGAAACTCAAAAAAAAACATGAGTGACTAATTTACATTGCATAATACAATCTCCGCAGTTTTCAAAACCATTATTACAGGGTTTGGACCACATCTGCATATGTAAAAAGCTTGAATAATCCTGTATGTTTTAGGCAGTAAGTAAAGGGTTTACAATACATGTACTATATGACAGTGTAGATTCGATTTGATGGTGCGAAACATTACACAAAGTTGGAGGAGTTTGAGCCAAGACCCTTTGTTAATAGGTGGTGGGTGAATGGTCTGAGAGTAAAAAGACCCAACATTTTACCCTACAGACCTCACCAGTGAATATGTAGGACTGGTTGAGTCAATGATTTACAGACTAATCACTAGACTTCTTGATCTCTATTTAAGCCTGTAGATTTTTTATTTTGCCTGTGGATTTTTATTCCACAGGCTAAAATTAGCCTGTGGTCAAAAAAGTTTATTTCAATTCCTGACATATGAGTATTTTATGATTATTAACATATAATGATGAGTGTACCCTGTAAAACACTTATAGCACATTACATTTATTTTCTCAAAATCTCATTACAAATTACTTATTACGGGTAAAATTATATGAGAAGATGGTAAAGGATACGAAGTAAGCGGTACAAGTCGTGAAGTGGTCTGTCATTATCTACTAGCCTGGACTGGGCTAACTGATGAATGTAGTTTACTTGTAGAGAGTGCACCAGAGCTTTGCCATCTGAATAAAACATCATTAAAAGATAATCACTGTATTTCAGAATTATGGGATGTATATCAAGTATACATGCTACTCACATTACGGTACTTCCTCCTGTTTAAATGTTATTAACTGTTAAAATTTGAAGCTACATCTAATAAAAAGAAATAGTCAAGTCAGGGTCATTCATTTCAAAATCTCAAAGTTCTGCCCTACCAAGATTACTTCGCCTAAAAGTAGAAACTAGTGTCTGATGATTGAGAGAACTCCAGAATACAACCAATAATGCTCAGCATGGACAACGCAAAACCTTCCTACTTCCACTAACCATTTAGATGCTGAACTTACACAAACAATAAAAGTAGCTATAAGGCAGACAGATATTTCTGTTTTTATGAACACAACACCTGAATTACTGAAATGATATAAAGGTGACCAGTGTTGGGCATAGGAGGATAACACCACACCTGGATGATTTCACCTATATGGTGACCACTGTTTGTGACGAGTATTGAGTGGTGAAAGATAACACCACACCTGGATCATTTTACCTATATGGTTACCAGCATTTGTGACGAGTATTGAGTGGAAGAAGATAACACCACACCTGGATCATTTCACCTATATGGTTACCAGCATTTGTGACGAGTATTGAGTGGTGGAAGATAACACCACACCTGGATCATTTCACCTATATAGTTACCAGCATTTGTGACGAGTATTGAGTGGAAGAAGATAACACCACACCTGGATCATTTCACCTATATAGTTACCAGCATTTGTGACGAGTATTGAGTGGAAGAAGATAACACCACACCTGGATCATTTCACCTATATAGTTACCAGCATTTGTGACGAGTATTGAGTGGAAGAAGATAACACCACACCTGGATCATTTCACCTATATAGTTACCAGCATTTGTGACAAGTATTGAGTGGAAGAAGATAACACCACACCTGGATCATTTCACCTATATAGTTACCAGCATTTGTGATGAGTATTGAGTGGAAGAAGATAACACCACATCTGGATCATTTCACCTATATGGTGACTAGCATTTGTAATGGGTATTGAATGGAGGAAGATAACAATACACCTGGATCATTTCACCTATATAGTTACCAGCATTTGTGATGAGTATTGAGTAGAAGAAGATAACACCACACCTGGATCATTTCACCTATATAGTTACCAGCATTTGTGATGAGTATTGAGTGGAAGAAGATAACACCATACCTGGATCATTTCACCTATATGGTGACTAGCATTTGTGACGAGTATTGAGTGGTAGAAGATAACACCACACATGAATTACTTCAATGATATAAAGGTGACCAGTGTTGAGTTGTGGAAGATCACATCAGGACTCCTTCAACTATATGGTGGTGACCAGAGTTGAGTGGTGAAAGATAACACCACATCACTGATCAGGATTCCTTCACCTATAGGGTGGTGACCAGTATTGAGTGGAGGAGGATAACACCACATTAGGACTCCTTCACCTATATGGTGGTGACTAGTATTGAGTGGTGGAAGATAACACCACATCTGGATCATTTCACCTATATAGTTACCAGCATTTGTGACGAGTATTGAGTGGAAGAAGATAACACCACACCTGGATCATTTCACCTATATAGTTACCAGCATTTGTGATGAGTATTGAGTGGAAGAAGATAACACCACATCTGGATCATTTCACCTATATGGTGACTAGCATTTGTAATGGGTATTGAATGGAGGAAGATAACACCACATCTGGATCATTTCACCTATATAGTTACCAGCATTTGTGATGAGTATTGAGTAGAAGAAGATAACACCACACCTGGATCATTTCACCTATATAGTTACCAGCATTTGTGATGAGTATTGAGTTGAAGAAGATAACACCATACCTGGATCATTTCACCTATATGGTGACTAGCATTTGTGACGAGTATTGAGTGGTAGAAGATAACACCACACATGAATTACTTCAATGATATAAAGGTGACCAGTGTTGAGTTGTGGAAGATCACATCAGGACTCCTTCAACTATATGGTGGTGACCAGAGTTGAGTGGTGAAAGATAACACCACATCACTGATCAGGATTCCTTCACCTATAGGGTGGTGACCAGTATTGAGTGGAGGAGGATAACACCACATTAGGACTCCTTCACCTATATGGTGGTGACTAGTATTGAGTGGTGGAAGATAACACCACATTAGGACTCCTTCACCTATATGGTGGTGACTAGTGTTGAGTGGTGGAAGATAACACCACATTAGGAATCCTCACACCTATATGGTGGTGACTAGTGTTGAGTGGTGGAAGATAACACCACACCTGGATTATTTCACCTATATGGTGACCAATGTATAGTGGTGGAGGATAATACCTCACTAAGATTACTTCACCTATATAGTAGTGGCCAGTGTTTAGCTCTAGGGAGTAACACCTCACCAGCATTACTTCACCTATATGGTGGTGGTCAGTGTTAGTGGTGGAGGGTAACATCACACCAGGATTGTTTTACCTACAAAGTGATGGCCAGTGTTAAGTGGTGGAGAATAATACCTCACCTATATGGTGGTGACCAGTGTTGAGTGGTGGACGAAACCAGAATATGTAGTAAATAGATAGACAACTGGGCTCAATTGTTCAAAACTTCAACCACTGATTAACCTAACCAAGGGTTAAATTTTGACAGACATTAAGTTAAATTGTGAAGTCTTTGTTTACATTTAAATAAATAAAACCTACTGACTGTATATGCTACAAATTAGATATAAGAACGTTACCAAATGTACTTTAGAAGAAATTAAGAAACTGGGTAGTTAATCCATTTCTTAAAAGTTTTGAACAACTGCAGTCGTTTTCACAAAGATTCATATATAATTTCTTTTATGTACATAAAAAATAAATCCTGAAGTCATTAAGGAATCCATACATAAAAACTTATGGAAAAACTTCTTTGTAAAAATGCCTGCTGGCTCCTGGTCAGACAAATCTTAAAGAATTCTGAATAACAAAATACTAAATATGAAAGCTGACCTCCAGTTTCTGGGTCCTCCACTAAGATGTTTATATCTAATAATCTCCATGGAACCTTTGGACCATCGCCCATCAGAGTTAGAGTGGCCTACAAAGAAAAGAAGGTTTACATCAAATATAGAAATGAAGAAGTAAGAATGCATGAGAACACTGCAGCATTTAATCAATGATGTAAAGTGATTCTATGAACTAATATAAACATAACATAAGCATCACAATACACTATATATGCAGATTATACTACATGTAGTTGGAAACTCATACAGAACTACACAACATATAAAGATTTT
Organism: Pteria penguin; assembly: GCA_035048485.1. NCBI lineage: Eukaryota > Metazoa > Mollusca > Bivalvia > Pterioida > Pteriidae > Pteria > Pteria penguin. Next base: position 16,821,144 of record CM068581.1, read on the forward strand.
TGTATATTCTATAAATTGAGATTATTTATGAAAACATATTGTATATTGTTCAACATATATTCATAATTAATCATAGAAAGGTCTTCTCTTTTCAAGATCTGTATCTATAAAGTTTGAATCTGAATTCACATGTTTTTTAAAGTTGAAAAGAAGTATTCAGCATAAAACATCATAAAAATGTTTTTCATATAAATTAGTATCATAAATTACATTGTGACACAATATCAAACATAAGGCAAATGTCTCTTTATTATTATTGATACATAAAGATTTCAGAACAATCCATTTACCTCAAATTCATGCTCCACCATAAATTTAACTCTTCCATTCTCTGGAAGTGAAAAGGGAAATGATCAAAATTAACCATCATGCAAGTTTCCAATTTTATTCCAATCCTTATTATGTAAAACTGGAAAACTAAATCACAAAAATAGTAAACTGGAAATTCATGCATAAAATTAGAACTGTCTTAATAGGAAAAAATAGGGCACTGCTAAACCAGTACATGAAACGCCTGAATTTTGTTATCCTAGGTGTCATACAAACTACAACTAAATATCTAATTTAATTGTGGTAAATTTAGATTACCTTTGATACTGGTAACATAGTTCAGTTTTCTTCTTCAATTCTTTGTAGGTTAATCGTTCTTATTCACACATTCATCATTTCCCATCTTGACACCCCCACCCCTCCTTTTCATAAATACACCAACTACAGTTGTATAGAATTTGAGGAGATCTGAAAATTCCTGTTCAATATGATAATCTTTATAATGTGATCTTTCTTTGTACCAAGTTTCATCAAAACCCCTCAAAGGTTTAGGTGGAGTTGCAAAGACAAGGTATTTTGCATAGAATAATTTAAGAAAATATATGTTCAAAGGCCATAACTCCTGTAAATGTTTTTGGGCAGCGCTCCCCCTTCCAATATGCACATCTTCATGGGGTGTTCGTTCTTTGGACCAAGCTTCATTAAAATCCCCCAGAGGGTTTAGGAGGAGTTGTGAAAACAAGAATTAGTGGACAGACAGACAACAGGGGTATAGCATAATACACCTTATGCGGGTGTATAAAAATACCCATAGCAGCTGCATAAATTAGTATAACAACAAATTTGTTGTTCAAGTTAGTTCATTGTAATTCTAACAATATGACCTTAGATCAGTCTTGACTCCTTTGTATCAAAGGAAACAAGTGTATAAAGCAGACATACATCACAGTTACATGTATTAACAGTTGTATGGAGTGTACAACAATTTGGTAATGAGCTCATTGTGGCCTTGAAGGTACAATGGATTTCGTTTAATTCGTTAATCTATTTGTGAGAAAAAATTTAATCATTATATAAAGCAGTCTGTCATATAAACCATAACAGCTATTAAATTTGAATAATTCTTGTAATTAAAACACAAGTGTAAGAAAAAAGGCTTTCATGTCTTGCAGATCATTTAAATAACATGCAAGACCTTTTGTTAATAGAATGCATTTATTAAAATGTACCACATATATAGCTTTAGACCTGACTATTTGTTCACCACATTGATTTATTAAAGGCGAACAAAACCTTTTGGGAAGTTAACAAAATCTGACAACTATGTATCATTTTAAAACAATAAGATTTTTATCAGCACGATGAATTTTTCACACGGTACCTTGTGATATTTATTTTAAGTTTTCTTTTTAAGTCAGGTATACTGTTTGGGAAAATCAAATTTGAGATTAATCTGTTGCATGTTTTTCAATGATTCATTAGTAACAATCATGAGTTTAGTTGGTTGGTTGACTGGTGTTTTACATCGCTTTCAACAATATTTCAGTTATGTCGCAACATGGAAGCAGGAGGTTACCAACCTCTTTAACATAGTGGCGCAACCTGGGAATCAAACCCAGATTGTCAACGCCGCAAGCCAAGCACTTAACCACTACACCAAGCCTGCCCCTGTAACAATCATGTGAAATGAAATGTAGATTTCACTATACATAATTATATAGACATCATATTCATATGACATGTTACTTTTTAAACTTCTTGACCAGAAGAACAGACAGGGTGATTTCCGTATACCCACAAAATTTGTCTTGTACTCATATAATCAGTAAAGCAACAATGTTATGAAATTCCATATTGACTCTACAAATGGTACTTACCAACTCGGAGTTTCCTCATCTGATGGGGGAGATCAGCTGATACTAGTCGATACTGTATAACCTGAGTTAACCTCTGTAACGTCTGTCTTTTCTCTGATGGTGTTATAGCATCCGGAGGAACAATCTTGTCCTGCATAATTATAAATGGTATGGTCATATCTACTGATTGTTATGCTGTTTTTAACACTGAAATATAAAACTATTTCAAAAGAATAAGACCAGGCAAAAGTTTTTGAAAAGTAGGTCAAACTCCAAGATCAAGGTCACAAGGTCAAAGACCAAGGTACCAAATGATATTTCTTGGCACAAGGAGTCTATGAGTGAAGTATTAAAGCCTTAGCTTTATCTGTTTAAAAGATATAGACTTGGTTAAAGCTTTTGGAAATTAGGTTAAGGTACCAAATGAAATTTCTTGTCACAAGGAATCAATGTGTGAAGTTTCAAAGCCCTACCCCTCCTGGTTCAAATGTTGTGGCCAATATTAAAGGTTTTGAAAAGTATGTCAAACTCCAAGGTCAAGATCACAAGGTCAAAGATCATGGTCACAAATAAGCTGCCTTACACAAGGTATTTATGTGTGAAGTTTCAAAGCTCTACCCCTCTTGGTTATAGCCAAGGTTAAAATTTCAGAAAAGTAAGTCTAAATGCAAGGTCATGGTACCAAATGAAAGGATCTTCCACAAGGTATCCATGTGTGAAGCTTCAAAGCCCTATCCCTTTTGGATCAAAAGTTATAGCTAAGTTTTAGTTTTTGAAAAGAAGGTCAAACTAAAAGGTCAAGGTCGAAAGGTCAAAGACCATGATCTCAAATGAAAGGGTCTTCCACAAGATATCCATGTGTGGAATTTCAAAGCCAAACCCCTCTTGGTTCAAAAGTTATAGCCAAGGTTAAAGTTTTTGAAAAGAAGGTCAAACTCCAAGGTCAAAGTTACAGGTCATGGTCACAAATGAAAGTTCCTTACTCAATGTATCCATGTTTTAAGTTTCAAGACTCTACCCCTCTTGGTTCAAAAGTTATTGCCCAGGTTTAAGTTTTTGTCTATGCATCCAACGCAGACGCCAGCACTAGGGCTATGACATTAGCTCCCCAGACTTTTGTCCTAACTCTCTAAACAGTAATGATGATTAGATTCTTTCAACTTTTAACAAAATTTCTATGTTGAATCAAGAAACCACAGATTCTGTCAGATCTGAAGCTCATCTTGTCTATTTGCTGGAAGAGACTGTGGTAACATAATCTATTTTTCATTGTTTAAATTGAGATTTTATTATGAAAAATGACTCCTTGATAAGCAAAACATTGTAAAATGAAGAAAACAAACACTTTTCATATTTATTAATTGTTGCAATGAAAATATAAATGCTGTTTTATGTAACATTGAGGTTCAGATGCTGATTGTACTTATCTACAAAATGCCTTACATCTTGTCATTGGTATTCATCAGACTATATGTGTAAACTGAGTAATCTTACCCTTATACAAGCTGGCAATCTAGGGTAAGTTCCCAATGTCAACACATCTATGGCACAATGTAAGGAGAAACTTGGCAATCTGAAATGTTCAAAAGATACATAAAAGGATGACTTTAAAGTTATAATAATACAATTATGACAAGGGACTTCGTAAGTTTGTAAAGGAAAATAATGATTTTACCTAGCATTGACTAGAGTTTCTCTTGCCATTTTTGCCAAAACATCAGCTGTCTCTACAAACCACATAGACTGTTGCTCAAGGAATGTACAAATTTCCTGTTAAAAACAATAACATCCTTAAATTCTTATAATGTTTTAAAATTATCTAATTAAAATTGACAGACCATTTCAAACACACATAAAATTATTTACAGATTAATTATAGTAATTTACACATCCATACCTTAAATAAAACTTTATTTTCATACTTAGAATATTGTCTTTATGATTTTTAGCATATTAGATAAAATGCATAAAATCTACTATTCTGCACGTCCCATCATCATATTATACTAGTATAGTATGCAGTATTATCAATTTTCCACTGTATAGTCATACCGCGCATTTGTCAACTTTAGTGGCACTACCAGCCCATTTCACAAGTGCCAAAAGACGAACAAAAAGCTGCCTTGTTCTTGATGCAAATTGTACAATTTCAACTTTACGTTCCATATCGTTCTTTCTTGGTAGCCTGTGAAAGAAAATATACAATATTACCATATAATTGCATTTACATATAAAATTCCTGACATTAAAAACAAAACATGTCTCAGTATATTTTGTGTCAAAATAAATGTTTAATTTAAAAATGGAATGAAAAACAAAACTTCTTTTTAAGAGGCTCTTCTAGATCACTCTGAGTCTGATGCATGTCATGCCGCCCTACCCTGAATTCAGGATCCATCATCTGACAGATCACAAAACAATGATTATTGTAAAGAACCATGAGTGCTTCATCCCTGCTAAGTATAATAAAATCCCTTCAGTGATCCTAAAGAATAAAGTCAAAAGAAGGATAGACTGATGGGCATATGATCAGATGAAATAGACAGATGGCTGATACAATGTACATTGCTATGACTTTAGCTCATTTAGGTTTTCAGCTCAGGAATCTGACACATGATTTGCTGAAAAATCCATGGCCACTATGTTTAACTTCAGTTTAATCATGCTATCCATGCAGCTAATTTTGGACTGTTGTTTATTTTTCAATTAATGTTGATTTACATCTGTAAGAAAGAAAGGGTCATACTCAATTTTTTCACTCAAAACATTTAAACCTTAAGTTTTATATGAAAACATCAATACATTGTAACATATTAAGAATGATCAATACATGCACATGTATAATATATCATGTCTTTTAGTACATGTTTGTACTTACAATTCAGACAATACAGTCAGTTCATGATATGTTCTCTGTACAGTGTATTCTATGAGGGTAGCCAGGGGAATGGTACCTCCTCCTCCTCCTCCTCCCTGAGGAAGACCTGTAACTCCCATATTGCCATCTATAGGGGGCATCTTCATAGCGAATCAACAGATCTAAAATATCCGGATAAAACCATTATTGCCTTGAACTAAAGTTGAACTATCAAACCAGACTCGAAAAACAATGGATGATATTTATGTATTAGAAAAAAGTATTTTCAAACCTAAACAAGCAAATTCAAAGAATTGTGGTGCCCCACTTGGTAAGGTATTGCAATTAGGGACACACATGCCAAATATGAAGGCCCTACATCTTACTGTTAAAAAGTTACATTGAAGTAGGTCAAATGTCACGGTCAAGGTCACATGATAAAAAGTTTGGTACCAATGGAAAGGTATTGCAATTAGGGACACACAAGCCAAATATGAAAGCCCTATGTCTTACAATTAAAAAGTTATGACCAAGTTATGACAGACAGACGGACATACGAATGAGATTTAATGTCCCCACGCTTTCACGAAAAGCGGGGGACAAAAATATAATTTATCAAGGTATATCTGAAGCATAATCGCTAGAGATATGGGCTAGGACAGTTCACATGGTAGGCAGCAGACAAATGAAGTGGGGGAGGTTGCAAACAATAGGATATATTTTGAACTATTAAATGTAACTAGGAGAGCAAAACCGACACTGATCATGACACCAATCTGACATACCAAACCTACATGTACATGCACAAAAGTTTTATGAGACATTTGTCTGGTAAAGCTTCATATTTCAATGAAATAACAGTTTTACCTGACCAATCTATTTCTCACCAGATATTTTTGTCAGTCTGGGGAGTTCTGCAAACACTGCAAACCTAATAAAAAGGTTCATATTAGAATGAGAACAGGTACATGTAAATACCTGCAGCTTTTTTTATAAACAATTTCTAAACTAAAGTAACTTCTCCACTTTTACTATTCCCATTTCTCAAAAGCTCCGACAAAAAAATAAGATTTTGGCCTGTTCTCAGTCTAGGTTCATCAAGTTGGGATCTCAGATGCAAAGTATGACCTGTTTCAAGAGACAATCTTCAAGGTTGAACAACTACTAAAACTTTCAGTTTTGGAATGCTGGTGTGAAACTAATTAAAAGGCAACATTTTTATAACATGTTGAATGGGGTTTTTGTGGACCCAAGTACAATGAAGGCTGTGGGCTCAGATATTTCCAAGGTAGTTTATCGTCTTTTGTATACTTATCTGTCCTGTCTATGAGCCAGTATAAACTGTGATTCCATGTCAAGATATAAAAACTTAAAACAGAATTTCATCTCCTATTATTGACCCAATTCTGAGCATAAGTAGAATCATCAAACAACAAAATATAAACATTAATAGTAACTTCTTACATAAAAAGAAAAGTGAAAGACGAGAGGAAAAAAGGTCCAAGTAAACAAATGAGATGATATGCATACATGTACCTTAAACAGTGTATCAAAATTAATACAAGTACATGTATATACTAATACGATATCAGTTCTGATATCTACTTAGTATTATCATATCAAATTGCAAATATGTTAATGATCATGTTGATGTATTCATGTAGTATAAAAACATATTTTCATTATGTTGTAGTATTTTTCAATTAATACACTGAATTTACATAATACATACATGTATGCATATCACAGTGATATAATACATGTCTATGTATAAAAACATGTATGAATTCTATATATACCTTATGTATCTAGACAATTTCAAGAATTTCATGGTTATGAGAAAGTTTTTACTACATGTATCAGATGTTATACATGTAATGTATGATGTCACATAAAAGACCCCTTCAAGCTGTCTTTCTCAACATCACAATCAATATTGTTGTTTTTTCATGACGTAAAAGCGTGTGACCGTGCTTTAAGACATGCGTTCTAACGTCATTTTACTTTACCTCAAGAATAGATGCCATTCAGACTTCAGTTATTTGGTTCCATGACTGACACAGTGAGACCCAAACCTCATCGGTCCATCGCACATGACCAATACAAATCAGTTCAGTCCGGTAAAAAAGTTGTCACTATGGACCAAATGTCCGGTAATATTTCCACAAGTTAGAGCAAATAATGATATTTAAACTCCTTAAGTTTAACAATATAACCAGTCAAACTGTGTCGATATACATATATGTTCATATTCATTCGTGGTTTCAGTTATGATTCTTGGTAAACTGACATACGGAACAGTCTAATTTTTCGTTCGGTACTTGAAGAGTGTGAACGAATCGGCTGAATGACAGAATAAAAAGAATGACAATGATGATAAATAATGCAATAATTTTCTCGATGAAATGAGTGTGTGTGTATTTATGTGTGTCTGTGTGACAACTGACAATGTGTTTATATTTGCCAGGAATAGCTATATGTAGTAAATTTCTATACAAAATATGTGTAATGACTTGCTCCATTTTTATGCTGCCTCTGCTTTACAGAACTTCATTAAATTGGAATTATGTTTAGAATGTGTCTGTGTGGACATAGATCTGTCTGTCTTTTGGGTAGTAACACTTTAGTAGCAAAACTTCCATAGGTAGCATTAGTTATTCCTGAAATATTATTGTTATTAAGAAAAATGACCAAAAAAAAAAAATTTAAATTTTTCGGTCCAGTAATAACTGGTTTGTTCCAGTTATGTTTTGAAGAATACTGAACTAAATTTCCAGTAATTCCTTGCAAAGTCTCTCGTTCACTGCAGACAAAGTTTCCTCGATAGACCTTTTTCCTTTAACTGCGGAGCTGAAACATTGGACGGCAAAATCATAAATGTTCCCTCCAAATTGATCAGAATGACGTCAAAATATATTATGACGTAATAAAATTAAAGGGAACGTTATTCAATTTGCCGTCCAATGCTACAGCTCCGCAGTTAAAGGAAAAAGGTCTATTAGGTGGTGGTAATGAGCAAGGGGCTTTTTAAGAAAGGTAAGTACTGCAGTAACTGCAACTCCAGCAGAGGACACTCAGTCCATAGGGGCCAACAAATTTCGTCAAAAAACAGTACATGTAAATTATCAGTAAATGTAACAAAAACAAACATCAGAACTCACAGCACACATGACAGTTAAACCTGTCTATAAAGGCCACTCAAGGGAAAAGCAAAAAGTGGTTGTTATGGACAGATGACCTTTATAATATATAGAGGGGCAAGATTTAGCAGACTATTTCACGATACACGATACATGTAGTTCCTACTAACTGTTTAATTCATTAAAATATTATTTGTACTGGTAATGGTACTTGTAATAGATTTAGAGAAGTTTTTACACATATTTGTATGTGAACATATATAATTTATTATAATTTTTACATTTCATTTTCTCTAAACTTTCCAATGAAAATTTTCTGATGTCATCCAAGCTTTGTAAATCACCAGCAAATGTTAGACATTTATTTTTCCAAAGCATCTTGGGGCCCTGGATTTCCCATTCACTAAAAGTTTCTCTTTATCGCCAAGTAAATTTGTGCAACACACAGTCGTGGTTCAATCTTTTGATTGTTTGGCTCCATGACAATCGTCGCCCTTTACAATGTAAGATTTATTCCAAGTCCTGGTAAAATAATTCTGTCTCGTCCATATTGTACACATCTTTCGGATCATATGATTTCAAAATTTCTGGTAATTTAACCTTCAAATCATTCACCATGTCATCATTAACATCAGCACTTTCGCCTGAAAGTGTATGAAACACTATGTCTATGTTGCGATGTTTGACAACGGATTCAAGACATCCGTTTGATCCCTTAGAATCATTTCTACCAAGTTTGGATGCAAACTTTCAAGTCTTTTCCTTAAGTAAAGGTCCCTGAAACATTTATGTTTCTACTGATGCATTGTTAGCGAAACCTGCTTTTGATTTACAGGACATCCGGTCTGGTAAGTCTGTAGGATATACCTGATCGATTGAATTTTTACCTGACCGACAAAAAAATGCAATAAACACATAAAATTGAAACATATCTGGTTTCATTTATTTCTAAATGTATGACTCTCTTGAAAATATAAACAAGTCCTCCCAGACTTCACTTCGCTCACTAAGGTCGTCACAAAATTCATCATTACATGCATCTGTGTCTAAATATAATTTGGCAAAAAGCTCCATGTCATCATCATATCAATAACTCTACTGACGCTCATATTACTGCATCCTTTAATAAACTTGTTTTGTCCAGTATGGGATACATGTAGTTCTGAAAAAAACTTAATTTTTTTTATTCTTTCCTTTCATTGGCTCCCCTGGGACGGCTACCTCCACATATTTTAGTTTGAAATACATAATGAATATCACGCGATGTCCTTAACACGTGCTGAGCGCAAAGCGGTAATGCAGTTCTATGGCGTAATGAACGAAATCGGTCACATATGCGATACCGGCCGATCGGTACGGCAAATACGAAAATTTACCTGACCGAAGCTTATTTTACCGGATTTGTCCGACGGTCAGGTGGGGTTTCGATTTGACTGCTGGTGGCATCTTAGAGCAACTTCCAACACAGTTCAGTTATTTCTTCGTTGCCTGTAGTGTAGGCCAACATTGCCATTTATGTTCGAACAGACAAATATTTTCAAAGTTGTCTAGTATTTTGCATTTTCTTTTTTTATTACCCATAACCTGTGTTCTGCCGACACAAACTTCATTTGCAGCTTTTGGCTGCGTTTCGCACATTCAACAAGTTTAATAACATCCACTTTTTTTTAACTCAAAATACAATGCTTTCCATTAAGCAGCCATTTTCACAACTTACAAAGAATTCTTATCACAACATAAGCTACACAAGTTCATTTAAAATCACTTAATTGCCCAATCAAAACAAATAATTACCTGTCCCCGATAGCCATCATGGTGAACTACTTATCACTCGTGGTGTTTGAATTTTGCATGCCTGACTGACCATTATAGACAGACAACGTCTTTGAAAGTGACAAATTATTGTGACCACTGACGCATTGAGCAAGGGCCATTATACAGAGGTCCATTATATAGTAAAAAGAGAAGGGAGTGCAAGAAACTGGCCGTTATGAGTGAGTGACCTTTATACAGAGGTGACCTTTATGGTGGGGTTTAACTGAACTTAACACACATTCACAAAGAAACCCAGTTCATAAATCTTTATTTCTAGATGGGTAACCCCTGCTCCCTAAGCTTCACTAAGGGCAAGTTACTATGGCCTACTGTCTGCGCCAGTCACTCCGGAAACTGGAAAATCTGGATTTTCAGTTATTCATCTTCAGAATAATTTCAAAAAGGCAAAACAATTCGAGAGAACTTGTTTAGTCGTAACTTTTGGTATATGTTATATGTTTGTATGAAGAAGCGTTCATATGTTATAGAAAAAAAATCAATTTTAGATAGGGCGATTTATGTTAAATTTTGACGTGACGTCGCCAAGTTTCCCATAGATTCAATGTTAAACATTGGTGCCGTCACGTCAAAATTAACATAGAAAACGCCCTATCTAAAATGATTTTTTCCTAATAAAATATGAATGCTTCTTCGTAGAAACATATAGCATACAGTCATTCCCAATTACATCGGTCCGTCGGCCCTGACCGAAACATTTACGTAAGGACCAATGTCCCAATGTCACATTGCCAGTCCGAATGACCGATGGGTCCAGCAGAGTTTCGTTTATTTATACTCCCTCAAATTAAAGTGTTTTGGTGACCATGATGAAGTAAACCGTAACGTAAACGTTTTTCAAAACCTGGTTTATCGAAAACTTTTCGAGCGTGATTGTCTCATTGAGGAATCGTTCAGAGTTTTTTTACCGGAGATGTTATTCGAGCTAATTCGCGGATGATCGATGATTTTGCTGGATGAGATTAAATATATCAGAATACATCTATGTTTCTCTTCTTTTTTTCAGATAGACAATTTTTGTTTCGGACCTGTGTGTTACTTCACTACATACATGTAGGTCAGAATGACTTATGGGGACCGAAAGTTATTGGGAACGACTGAGCATACACCAAAAGTTACGACTAAACAAGATCTGTCGATTGATATTAATTTTGTAAAACTATTTTAATGATAAATCAGTGAAAATCCAGATTTTTCGGTTTACAAAGTGAGTGGTGCGGACAGTAAATAAGGTTTACTGACATACTGATAGAAAATATCAGACAAAAAAAGTGTCCTTGAAAATATCAATATTCTTAAAAAATATTGTTGAGCACACCGTAAAATCTTTAACTCGATTCTGCCAATATGTTCTATGTTAGCATAATTCAGTCATAAGTATAAAAACATAAATGAAGAGAAAATTCGAGCTAACCCGTTTTTTTACAAAATATTTTTAAAATTTTACATTCAATTCAAATATAAAAATATCTAAATGTGAAAACCACAAACCTTCTATCCAGGATTATTGAAAATATCACGATTACTTAAGCATTTTATTGTTTAAAACTGATAACCCAACAGACCGGCCTGAGCTGTGTCAACAGTAGCCAATGTCGGTACGAGTTGTTTCCCGTTACAGCCCTGCAGCCTACTTTCATTTTCATCCACAGGACTCCAGTAGCATGAAAATCAATAGATAATACCGTGTGATGACATATTTACTTCGAATGTATTTTCTTAAGTTTTGATGACGATATAGGCTATATCCTATTATTTGCCCCGCTCTCTTTAACTATTTACAGTGTCTCGTTTTACACCGTACTGATACTACAGCCACAGGAGTTGGAAGATTGGACCTACAACATAAATCGAGACTCAAACAGAAAGTCAAGAGACAAACAGTAAGATCGCTGTATGACTCTCCATTTATTTATTTTAGATCATATCTTCCAACTCCTGTGCTGATACGGAATAAAGCAAATGGAAATTTATTTTTAAAAAAATTTGCAAATATGCTGTTCTGGTAAAATAGACATTAATTATTACATACAACATACGCATTTATACCGTATGTATACAACATTGAAAGCTGCAGGGCAAATAACAGAATACTGCCAAACTCTCGGACTTTTACCATTATTACCATGTAAAGTTTGTTAAAATTCTGAGAAAAATTACTATTAAGGCAGATTTCGTGACTCCACTCTCAGTAAATCTGTAAATTTAATAAATCAGTTGACAATTTCAATAAAACATTTAGATATACAATGCAATTATATTACAAAACTAAGTTAAATCAAGCAGTTTTGTAAGGGCAGTGATGGATAAAGTCTGAGAGCTGTCTCCAATGAGGGAGATACCTCTAGCTAATTTACGTAAAACAAGGTTGTATGGGAACACTCTATAGCTAGAGCATATATTTCACCACCAATTCTTCTTTTTCTTCCTCATACAAGTTTTCCTCTAGTTAGAGTGATATATAATTGGTGTGCGTATTGGACAAGGTTAAAAAACCCATGAGGGCAGTATTACAGTTAAAACGATAAAAACAGGCACACTTAGTTGGTGATGGTGCTGGTCAGCTGGCTCCTGGTGTATGTGTCTCGCTGAGATTTGAAGGTTTCTAAAAATGGTGCTTGAGAACCTCGGGTGGTAATTGGTTCTAGTCACCAATAGTCCTCGGAAAGAAGGAGTAGCAGTGTGCATCAATCCATGTGTGTGGTAACCGAAAGGTATGGCTGCCTCTTGTCCTTTGATCACTTGTTGATAGATGTAGATCAGCTGATATGGCTACTAGTGCATGCTGGATCTTGTAAAGCAGGACAAGTCTGATATTAAGTCATCTGGTCTGTAATGATTCCCAGAGAAGGTCTACAATCATCTGGGTAATCAACTACCTGGATGTCAATCATAGCAAACCGTGCAGCTCTCCTTTTCACTTTCTCACACAGATGGATATGCTTACAGTTCCACAGGTCCCATGCTGTGCTCGCATACTCCAGTGTTGGTCACACAAGTCCTCGGTATGCTGCACACCAAGCTGATATTCTGCATCCCTTCATGTTCCGTCGAATGAAGTCCAGGGTCTTGTTTGCTTTGGTTGTAACGTAGTTAATGTGATTATCCCATCGAAGGTTTTTGCTGATGGTGAAACCAAGGTGTTTGCTGGAGTCCACCACATCAAGGAGATGCCCATGTACAGTGTAATCGGTGGCAATGGGATTCCACTTGTTGGTTGCCTGAATAACTACACATTTCTTCGGGTGAAATGCCATCTGCCAGTTCTCCTCACATCTGATCAGAGAATCCATATCCCTCTTTAGGGTGTCTGTGTCATCCTTATTGGTGATAGGTCTGTAAAGTAGACAATCATCTGCAAAAAAGGCGTGCATCTGATGTTGTCCTCTCTGGCAGGTCATTGATGTAGAGGAGGAATAACAGAGGGTCAGGGTTGTCCAATGGGATACCCCGGATATCACTGGTGTGGTGGATGACCTATGGCCTTCCAGTTGTACCTGCTGTTTCCACTCTGTGAGGAAGTCATTGATCCCTTGGATGCCATAAAAGTTCAATTTATGTGCTAGGTGCTGGTGAGGAACTCTGTCCAAAGCTTTTGAGAAATCAAACAGAATTATGTCGACTTGACCCCTCTCTCTGAGACCCTGAGCTAATTCGTTGATGGTAGAAATTAATTGGGACTCACAGGATCGTTTTGAATGGAATCCATGCTGGTTGTCTGAGAGGATGGTTTTCTCATCAAGGTGATCCATGTCTAGTGAAGTTTTGCAGATTTAAAACGTTCTCTGCATAGCAGGTTGTTTATCTATCCCAAGCCCAAATAATGAGAGGTGTATTTTCTTTCTAAAACATAGTAATAGTTTTCAGATCACTAGAAACAACTTTATTTCTTATGATTTGACATTCTCTTTCTCTCTGTCTCCCCCTCTCTCTCTGTAATATGGGTTTGTTAGTCAAGCCCATTATGTTCATTGTTATTCATAGTACCAGTAAGTAAAGTATGTAATGTGAGCAGGTCAGATGAAATATCTAATCTGGTGAATTGCATGTTAATTGCAGTGAAGTAGGGTTTAATTAAGGATCAACATCTGTATGCTAGTAATGAACATTTATACTTCAACCCACCAAAAAGGATTCAGAAAGACTTAATTCATATTATAAATATCTCATTATTAATGTAACCATTAAATTTGTTTTGATTGACAAAAGGAGGTTGAAACCAATTGTAAAGTATATTATCTTTTTCATTTATAATTTCTCATTGCATCGAGTGCAACTGATATGATGTGAAGTGTCAATATTCCTAATTCCTTCTCTTCACTTATTTTGCACCTGACTGACCTGTGTAATAGATAGATAAATCTTAATCTATCCCTACTAAGGTTCATCAACTTAGGCATCAGCATAGTGAATAGACAAATCTGAAGTCTGCTGATTCATCTCTCACCCTTATATTAGGCTTTTTGCATATAAGTAGTAAATAAATGCAAATCTAGCATTGGACAGCCCAGACAATTAAAGTTTAAGTGTATTGCATTAAATGATTTAAAATGTAGAATTCTACAGAACAGTACACATTTTCTTAAAGAATCATATGTAATTTCTTTTACATACCTACAAAATAAATCCTTAAGTCATTTTCACTAAAGATCATAAGTTAAATTTTCCTTACAGAAATCCTTAACTTTAAGGACACGTAAAAGCTTTTATAATTCTTTAAGGAATTTCCTTACATTTGTGAAAATGACTTAAGGATTTACATATAACACCTATGGAAATACTTATGATCCTTTGTGCAATGCCTGCATGGATCTTAGCTTGCTTTCAGATGATCATATTAGGGCCCCATGGGCACAACATTCAACATGCATGATTGCTAATAATGTGTAAGAAATTGATAAATAGATAATGAATCCAAGAATTATATGTTAAACAGGAAAACAAATTAAACAGGAAGTATTTGTAATGTTTCACAAACTATTTTGATCAAATTCAAATTTTCTTAACTGAAATATCTTTTCAGGTAACATTCTCTTTTTTTTTTTTAATTTAAGGAGATAAATGCTGACTTCTCAATCTGATCTTTAAGAAACTTGAGGAAACGACACAAATTCCATGTTGCTAACTTTATTATATCGTTTAATTTATAGGTGGTATACAAGATGGCAAACACTCTTTCATCAAAATGTCTGAAAGCAATATTAACATTTAAGTATAAAAACCTTGGAGATAAGGAAATATTGTACAGAAAGTTGAATCATCTCTACATATGCTGCAAACATGTACACAGTACACAAAGAATTATGAAAAAAGATATCCAAAGAGAAATGAAAGCATGGCAAATACATCAGTATGGTGGTAATGATGAATTAACATTTTCTGACACAGTACGTGTACCAAGGATCAGGGGTCCCAAGGATGTACTCGTTAAAGTCTATGCTGCTAGTGTAAATCCACTGGATATAAGAATGAGAGGTAATGTATATTTTATGCTGATGTATTCATTATTCTTTTGTGATCTTTCCTTTTCATTCCACATACATGTATTTAGTTTACGCAGACATTCATTAAATTCATTGTAGTCAGTTAATTTTTATGCCCCAACTATGACCAGAGCATTCTGTGTTTGGTTATTCTGTCCCATATATGGTTGCCAAATGATAACTCAGTTACCTTGATTTCATCATAATCAAACTGACTTGGATATATTAACTCTTGTCAAGAGAGGGAGTGACTTATTAATTTATGGTTAGGTCATAGCTCCTGGATTTAAGTTGAAAATAAGAGAAATTTAGAGTTTTTGCAGATAACTCAATTAACTTTCAGCTAGATAAAAACAAATATGGTTATGTTGTTATTTATTAAGAAAGGAAGAACTTAAAGGGGAAATAAGTGACATATAGGGTTTCAGGATGATTACTCAAACATCAATACAAATTGTATTTTGTAGGAATTATGCTAGCAAGGACGGCTTTGTTTCTGCTTTGAAATAAGCCCACAATGAGGGCATATGTTTTACAAACTTGTCCTAATTAGTGAAGTGTCTTTGCCCAAAAGATGTAGATTGGATAGAAAAGCTTTTAGTTCAAGTTCATGTAATATAAAAGTATTTTCCACAGGTGGCTATGGAAAGAACATTCTTAATGCCATGCGAAAAAGTGCTTATGCAGATGCTGCCGTCTCTGAATTTCCACTAATTCTAGGACGGGACTTTTCTGGGCAAGTTATTGAGGTTGGGAGAGAAGTGAAGAAGTACAAAGTGGGAGATGAGGTAAGATGTATTGGGAAAAACTTTTCCAGAGTTTGGGCTACCATAGTTTCAATCAAGATCATCACGAAAGAGACATAATTTGTCTAAGTGTGCATGTGGTGCTCAAAATGATTGATCTTGTAGTATCAATTCAAATAATGAAATAAATGATCTTGTAGTATTGATTCAAATAATATTTAGTTTTAACATTTTTATACGCCTGCATAAAAATGTGGTGTATAATGCTATACAGCTGTTGCCCATCTGTCTGTCCTATCATTTTGTCTTTGAAACTCCTAAGCCCTTACATGGATTTTGAAGAACCTTTACACAAAGAGAGAGGGATTTTGATGAAACTTGGTACAAGATGTTGGGGAGAGAAGAAGAATGCTGTCCCCAAAAATTTACAGGTGTTATGGCCCTTGGACTTAAATTTTTCTATACAATATACATTGTCTTTGCAACTCCTCCTTAAACCTTCAGATGATTTTAATAAAACTTTGTACAAGGAAGCACAGTAAGAAGATGTGCATATTGGAAGAGGAATGCTGTCAACAAGAAAATACCAGAGTTATTACCCTTGGACTTAGATTTTTCTATTGCAACATCCAACAAGATCTTTAAATAAATGCATGATAATTATTATCAATGTCTGCAGGGTTTGACAATAAGGCACATGATAATTATTATCAATGTCTTCAAGGCTTGACAATAAGGCACATGATAATTATTATCAATGTCTGCAGGGTTTTACATTAAGGCACATGATAATCATTATCAATGTCTGCAGGGTTTGACATTTAGGCACATGATAATTATTATCAATGTCTGCAGGATTTGACATTAAAGCACATCTTAACGACATTGTCTAGTAAAAATCGACAGTGGATGGGAACAAATTTCCATAGGTAGCCCAACTGGATGGGTTTGCCATTGAGTCTTTACAATTTTTTTCATATCTATCTGAATCATTTCACTGTGAATGTTATCAAACTGCCATTTATCAGTTAACAAACTCCCAGTTGACAAATATAGATCAGTATTTAGTATTCAACATTAGCAATATGTGTTACAGGTCTTTGCAAACGAAATAATGGTGCATCAAAATGCCAAAGTGGTTCAAAGGCAAACTATCAAAAGCCATTTTCATATATACAAGTTATGTGAAATGAAGTCACATTTCAACACATCCTATAATAAATGGATTTAAAATGGATTCTTATAATTTATATCCAAATCAACGAGTGTCAAAAAGCTGTCAATCATATCATTTTTGTTGGTAAATTTCATGAAATTGGATTAGCGATACTCTTTCTGCATTTTCCGACTGTTGCGCTGTTTTGATTTAGATTTTATTTACAAGTAATACTTTAGTATCTGGACTTTAATCACTTCAGCTATATAATGTAAAAATGGACCACCAGGATTTGAATTTGGACAGGTATAATTTCCTTGAGGCTGTCCAACTGGACCACCTTTCTCAAAAGTTAGTGTCGAACCCTGGTCTACTTAAATATTTATAGAAGTTTGTAAGTTTGAGAGAAAAAAAACCCATTTCTCTATAGATCTAATAAACAATCATTAAAATTGATTAAAAAACCATTACAACACTTCAGTTTCCATATACAAAGGAACAGAAGAAAAATGTTTTCATTCTATTGCTTATCTGATATCTTCAATTCTTAAGACTTATATATTTATACTCATAGGTCTGGGGAGCTTATTTTGGTCACCTTCAAGGAACACATGCTGAGTTTGCTGTTGCACCATCAAATACGGTAAAGTTACCAGGCAAAATGAGAATCAAAAAGCATTAGTATCAGCATTAGTTCAAGGTTTTCTGTTCCTATTTTTGTAACACAAAGTGTTACATTGTTATCAACCCGGGTCATGGGCGCTGCCATATTGGAATCTTGGGATTCACCCCTTTGCTCATGTATTCCTACACTCAGTGAAATAGGTCCATGGTTATGTGCATTAAATTTGCAAATATTCATGAACATTTTATACTTCTGGTATGTTAAGAACTACATATTCATCAAATTATCTAAGAAGAAAGTCTATACCAGAGCTGAACAAACACGATGATTGTTTTTAAAACTAACTAGCATGTAACCTATGTTTTCATTCAGTAGTTGATTACTACGCACTGATCACATATTTTCGGGCCTTTCCGTCGGCCCTTGCCAACCACAGTAACAACATGCTTTTGTTGACGTTATGCCGAAAAAATGATGTTTTAATTGATTAAAGTGGGACAGCAGACTGTATAAGTTAAATTTGTTCCTTTCTGCATTGTAAATATTCTGTGTAAGTTTCGCCAGAGCTGGGTGTTAACGTGAAATTGCTCCCCAAATTCCACGTTGCTAAGGGACGAATAGCGTCATGTATAAAATTCTTCCAAGAAACGAATTGATATTTAGTGCACCAACATAAGAAGTTTCTTCAAATTTTATGATTAAATTAATAATCACAAATTGATTCATACATGAGTGACTTGACATCGCATCGTGAACAGCTGAACAGGTAGTTTTACTCCGGCTCGGCGAGATGAAATAATATGGTGGAACACATGTACGCATGCATGTCATGTACATTGTACATTGTCAGTTTTGTTGGTTTAACTTGATTGTAATAATTGTGCACATGAATGGTAGAACTTGCAAAACGTCTTTGATACAAGATTTAAGATGGATGTTAAGAGCAGTGAATGAAGCTGTTTCAGACAGGATTTTTGATAGTTGAAGTCAGAGGCAATGTGGACAAAGAGTAGGTATAATGTATTAATACATTTGAAGATGGTATATCATGGTTATACATGTCTGAACTCTTATGTGTGGACCAATCAGAATTATCAAAACAAACAAGTGAATTAGAATGTCTTTTTAACATCACTTTTTGTCTCCCACTTTTGTGAAAGCGAGGGGACATTACATCTCATTCCTCCATCTGTCAGTCTGTCACAAAAACTTTAACCTGGGCTATAACTTTTGATCCAGTAGGGGTACAAATTTGAAACTTCACATGTAGATTCCTTGTGATGAGACTTTCCATTTAAGATAATTACTTTTGACATCTTAGAATTCTTTGAATTCACTTGTTTATGTTATGTATCCTCAGGAACACCCTCATCTGATTACAACCCCCTCCTAATTACAAACATTGATTCACCTTGTCTTCTCTGTCCTTGTACACATCAAATCCAAAGCAAATGGTCAGAGCAAGGACAGTTTTAGATCACCTTCACATAGTTTGGATGATCTTGTGCTATAGGCCTGACATCCGCAATTGGAAAACTCAGTTCTGGACAAACTACAAATACTGCAAGTAGCAAACATCTTGGGATATATACTTGATGGCATGTCTTAAATGCTGCATTTGACATAATTTTTCAGTTTGAGTGGCATAATTAGCCTTTTAGTGTACCTCAATTCTGGAAAAGCAAGTACCAAACTCACACTAATTAATTATTCATCTTGGGATGCAGACTCGAAAACATGTTTCAAGCTGTACCTGACATACTTTTTGTCACCCGCTTTTTATGAAAGCGTGGGGGTATAAAATCTCATTTGTCTGTCCATCCGTCTGTCTGTCACAAAAACTTTAACCTTGGTCATAACTTTTTTAATTCTAAGACGTAGGGTCATCATATCTGGCATGTTTGTGCCTAGTTGCAATACCGTTCCTGTATCTGTAGACATGCACAACAATGACAATGTCACAGATCACTGTACCCTTACTGTTAAAGCTTCAAAATTCATCTATGGGATACACACTAAAGTACCTGGTTCGATTGCTTCATGTTACAGTTTTTCCACTTGAGTGATTTGGTTAACCTGTTGGAGGTACTTCAGTTTGCGACAAACTAGTAAAAATAAAAGACTTCTGACTCGGCGGTATGCCAAGTCACCTCGATTAAACAGTGTGTGAAAATTCAAACTTGTGCTAATGGTTCATCTTGGGATGCAGACTTGAATGCAAGCTTCAGTTTTGATACATTAAAAGAAAATTGATTAAAATATATCAATAATGATTCAAGAGTCATTTTGAATGTGAAACTTGTCCTGAATTAAGGGGGTAGTCTTGGGAACTAGTAAGAAGAATTAAAATCTACAACTGGCTATTTCATGCATATTCTATAAGAACAGACAGAGGTAGATTAAATAATAACGAAAACGTATCATATTATGGAGCAAATTATTGTACTAAAATCAATGCAAATTAACGCTATTTCATGCCGATTTTCTTTTTTTTTTTTTTTATTAATAACATTATAAACCCATTTACAATGTATGAGAGTCACATCAGGTCAACGTGATTCTCATGTATTTAGACACTTGGTAACAGTATATCAAACAGGTATACGCACATTTTTACAGAATTCTTGCATTCAATATAATTTGCAATTTAACACATTGATATGTAAGGTCATACATTAAGAAAAACTCTAAACAGAAAACTTGTATGTGGCTATGCTCTTATGCACCACAAGTCTAATGTATCTATATGAATTAAGATTTAAACCTGTGCATCTATTCACACATACATATGTGCTAACACATACATACATACATACACTACTCATAAATACACACATTTATGTATTCATATGCACACACACAAAAAAAAAAAATACATGCTCATCTATATAGATGTTACGGATATAAAAAATAGCAGATCGGTTCACACAGTTACACCAAAACATATCAGTGAAACATTTTTGTAGCATATATAGGTCTGATATGAGAACTTTACAATCAATATAATATCTGATTATGAAGATGCATATCGAAATGTATATACACATATACATACACACAGATATACAAATACATATAAATATACACACATACATACACACGAGTATTTTCTATTTTGTATTTAAAAATTTGTGTGACACATATAGTTACATATTTTATCAACAATTTTAACAATATCATAAGTTTTCATGCCGATTTTGATATACAGAAATATCATTTTAGAGCAGTTTATATTTTTTTTTCACAAATATGACACAGAAATGTTGGTTTTTTTTTTTTTTTTATTTTGATAAACTTATGAATTTATACTAATTGATTGAAAAAATAACAAGGATTAGGGAAAGCTCTGACAACTAACGAAGCCTTTCATAGTGGCTATAGTAATTAAACAAACCTACTAAAATGATGACAATTTTACAAGAAGTACACTTATTTGATAATTTCTGAAATCTACATCACTGTGATATTACATTGTAATGTGCAATGGTCTGTCATAAGTCAAAACAACATAAAATTATAATAGGTAATGGCGCATTTTAAGAAGACATTTGATAGATATTACACCGTCCCCCCATTTTGCTATAACCTGATTTATTTTGTGTGTAATATATTGAATGAAATATTTCCTTTTCATGATCAAGAAAGGGATTGATTTGTATACATACAAGCTTCAAATGACATTTCAAATTAAAACCATATTTAGATTTGATATAATCAAAATATATAAATACATTAATGCCCTCCCCCCTTTTAGGAAAATGGAGGCTATTTGGAAAACAAGTACATATATTTCCTTGAAAAATCTTCCTTTGTAGTATATATATAAGTATTTCAATGAATATGTTAGTAAAAACATCGTAGTATTATTTAAAAGTTTAAAATGTCTTCTTTTTAATGATATGTAAATCATGCCTCTACTGTGAAGGAGTCCGGAGGTATAATGGCTCAAAGATACCATACTTTTCAACAGACAGCATATACAGCAGGTGTGATGACATCACGTCATCCTCTGCTGTATGACGTAAATCTGCAGCTCTTTTCAAATAAAAAAGTAAAGGAACACAAACACTCTGTATTGCAAATTTTCAGCCTCACGATCTTTATCGAGCAATTTTTCAGATGACAGGTACAAAGCTAAGTAAAATCCATGTTTACATTTTAAAGATACATAAGCTTCTGTATCTTTGAAAAGTAGGCATGGATTTTACTTAGCTTTGTATCTGTCATCTGAAAAATTGCTTGATAAAGGTTGTGAGGCTGAAAATTTGCAATACAGAGTGTTTGTGTTCCTTTACTTTTTTATGTACCGGACTTCCCTTTGGAGGACTTCTTCGAATCCTTTTCAAATACGTTGGCACTCTGAGGGTCAAAAATAAAAACCCTCTCTTGTTCATTAAATTTAGTTTTGATTGTTTCAAGATAATTAAATATACCGGCCTTCGCTTTTAGTTGACTATCTTGTGCTTTTTTGGTTTTAAAAAACTCCCTCGTATTTTACTTTTCCCATTTCGTATATAGATCTATATCAGCATTGTCGATTGCTAGAGCAACGGAAACCGGTATGTCATATACAAGTTTTGGTCAATGGAATAATTTTAAAAATGGTTTTCTTCAATATCACATGATAATTTACATACACATGCATAATAGACAAATTATTGAATGTTATTACTGTATTTTCTAACACGACTAAAAATGTAACATCATCGTGACATTACGAGTTACTTCCTGTTAGGCAGATTACTATTTGGCCTAAATCGCTCACCAGACTACGTCCTCTATACTATTGATAAAACTAATTTGTCTTCATCTTCACACGAGTGAAGCCGGCATGGCCTAGTGGTATTGTGTCACACTCCCGATTAGGAGACCGGGGTTTGAGTCCCGCTCTGGTTATGCCGGTGTCATGTCTTTCGGATGAGACAGTAAAAACCAAGGCCCTGTGTCGTGGTATGCATGGCACGTTAAAGATCACTCACTGCTTCGGGTGGGTCTGTGCAAAGGTCAAAATTTGTATGCTCCACATCAGGCAGTTCTGTCACCATATACGTGAAATATTTGTGGTGTAACGTAAAACAAAAACCAATCAATTAATCATACAAGTGTTACTCAGGACCTTTAGTCCTTTGATTTTTTTTTATATCATTTTAATACTACATGAAATTGATCAAATGGGTACAAGGGCAGAGAATCTTAGACCATGTCATTATGTACACTGTACTACACACATATATAAAAAGCTTAATTATTCTGGCCAGTATTCAGTCTGTAAAATTGTTTTGTTTGTTTGAGAATTGTTTGACACAAGTAAGTTCATTGCTATGAAGTAAATGAAATTTATATAATTTACAGATTTCTTTGAAGCCTTCCAGCATCAGTCATACAGAAGCAGCCTCCATTCCTTATGTAGCCTGCACAACATGGTCAGCTCTCTGCTCTGTAGGAGAAATGACTGAGAAAAATGCATCTTGCCAAAGGTCAAAATATAGTACTTCTTTCCAGAGACATATATACTATTGGGCCCATTGTAGTGTTTGATTTACCGGTAGATAAGTATAAAGCAAATTTATCTGTGGACTGTTTTATAAGTAGGAATATGCAACCCTTGTGCTGAAGGCTTGTACTGTATATTTAATCTTTGTCCACTTGGTTTAAGCATAACCCTTCTAACTTGTAGGATTTTATTTACTTGTTTATACACTATTTCTGTGAAGTAATTCTATAATAATCAAAACACATGTGTAAAAGGGACCCATACGCCTCCTTGCCATAACGCTGGAAAAGTCATTTGAATGATGCAGTAAGAATTTAATAGGTGTTGTAGGCATGCTGTTTGATTCATGCAGTTAATACTCTGGAGACAAAGTGAATAATATTCCAGGATGAATACAAGACACTTGATCTCTGTGATTGTCATATAAGGCTCAAAAACCTGATATAATAATTCTGCTTATAACAAGGAGGTGTTCATTACATTTGAAATTGATTGAATGTACCGAGGGTTGGGGTTTGAGAGCCATACGTTTAAGGTAACCAATTTACAATGGAATTCTCTCTGCTGAAAGACCTTCTCAGGAACAAAATTTACATGTGTAACAAGTTTGTTACAGACTGCTCCATGATCCATTTGTTAACTTTAACGAAAGCAAAATTTTCGAAAAAATGATCTTGGAATAATATTAACATAGAAAACAGTTTCAGAAAGCTTTTAACAAGACGGTCATTTTAAATGCCTATTATGTTAACTTGGATAATAAACAAAAAAGCTTCGATAACTAAACTATTGTAATTTTGTGTAAATCTATAACATTTTTATTAGATGGAATATCAGTTTTTTGTTTTGTATCTATCTTATAGAAAACATTAAGTATAGGTAAACTAAACAAAATATAGAAAAACAAACACAAGATATGGTTAGAAATAAAAAACAAATGCTAGTCAGAAATCAAAATTTCTATCAGAATTAGATGTCATCAATGATTATTCAGTATCATAAACTACTGTATGGAATGATTCATCAGCAAATCTCGATATTGGTGCAAATTGTCTATTGTACATCAGGGTCTGGGGCCATAAACTGAGAGAATATGTCAATTATTATACAATTAAATACTGCCTATGAGGTGTGTATGGCAAATTGATGACCCGATACCTGATACTTGAGGTGGTCTGACCTGATCTAGGCCATATTGACCTCACAGGGAGTAATTGATTGTCTTATTATACCGAAATTTTACATGTACATCAAGAATATTCAGTAAAACATGCATGGGACCTGTAGTTCTATTGTCTGAGGGCGAGTCGTAAATGTTGAAATAGAACAGATAACACAGAGGTAGATGGCAACAAAGTGATCTGTGTTCTCCTGCTTATGATTAGAAGTAGGTAAAGAAAAACTGGTTAACCATCTGTATTCAGTTTTAGAATCCCAACATTGTTGAGAAATGCTATCGTCACCATATTGGATTCATATTCATTGGTCATTAAAAATAAAAACATGGTCATTATGTCATCTTCCAGTCAATAGAAATCACATGATGTATTTTTGAATCATGTCATTTTTAATGGTTTATAGTCAACCAATCAGAATCCCAGAATCTGAACAAAAGTATAATACATGTAATTTATCTTGAATTATTTCATTGTTAAACATTCATTTATGCATAATGGGTTGATTTTATGTAAGATTAAAATATAAATAAAATAAAAGATTAAAATAATGAAAATCCCATTTACTGATTATTTGTAAAATGGACAAATTTGGAAGTATGACTTCAGTATTTTATCGGTGTATAGTTTATTTTTCTTAAGTAATTGGTGCAGACATTAAACAGTAAATTTTACTATCTACCAGTTGCATTGTATTCCATTACTATTAAGAAACATATATTTTATGGTACAGACTCCCTTTGTTTCTTATCAGTATATATCTATATACATACATATCAGTTTGTGATTTGTATAATTATTTATCTATAGAATCCTGATTCATGGAGGTGCTGGAGGTATAGGATCATTCGCGATACAGGTAAGTACATGTACATGCTTTAACAATGTATTCTGGCTCATTAAGAAATATAAAATTTTGCGTTATGGAAGTGGCATGTTTTTAAAAGTCTAAAGTAAATATTATTCAATGGGCAGTTGAAGACTTCATGAACATAACTGTCTCTATTTGTTTCTTTCACAGTTGATGAAGTCTTGGGGTGCAGAAGTGACCACTATCTGTAGCACAGATGCTATTGATTTAGTCAGGTCACTTGGTGCTGATTCTGTTATTGATTATCAATCCCAGGATGTAAAGAAGACCTTGAAAGACATTGAAGGGTAAAACACAGGATCACTAAATTTACTCTTGTGATTGTTAGAAAAAGATGACAGTTAATTACAAAGAGAATTTCAGAAATTTCTCTCAGCCTTTGATAATTGCAGAAATTAAGATGTTCCTTTGGTGCTTTTAAGGGTGCTCACTAAATGATGGTATTTTACATAGGCATGGCCAGAGGCATTAAGCATTTACTTTGTCCATCATTCTGTCATTTTATTCTGTCACACAATTGGTTTCCAGATCATAAAATTCCTTGTATCCTGTCCCAAACGATTTTGGATATATAAATACTTTTTAAAAGGGGGACAATGCCTATTGCTTTTGTAGTCAATAAGTAAAAGATTGTAATTATTTGTTTTGTAATGATAACTAAAGTTCCTCACATCCTAACCATACTTATTTTAGATATATGGATACTTCTTAAAAGATGCCTGTTGATTTTGGGGTTTATAGTTAAAGGTAACTGGTAAAAATAGACTGTTATTATTGGTTTCTGGATGATAAATTAAGCCAGTGTGGCCTACTGGATACTTACTCAGCTCATGATTGAGAGGTCCCGGATTCGACTCCTGCCCTGGGCGCACCAGTGTTCTGTCTTTCAGATGAGACAGTAAAAACCGAAGCCCCTAGTGTTGCACGTAAAAGATCCCTCGCTGCTTCGGGTGGATCTGTTGCAAAGGTCTAAATTTGTCACCATATATGTGAAATAATCGTGGAGTGACGTAAAACAATAATCAATCAATCAACTAATGGATGATAAATGTAGTACTTGTGCAATGCATCCTATACAAACTTTTAATTTTGATGTTTGCCTAATTTGGATATTTATAAAAAATAGAGAAAGTTTATTTTATTAAAGGGTCAGTTAGTCAAAGGTCAAGTTCACTATTGATGTGAATAGATTGCAATTATTATTTTCTGGATAATAATTCAAGTACCATTCAGATACCTATCATCAGATGATATATCTGCCAAATTTGTTAAAATCGGGGAAGCAGTATTAAAGAGACCTATTACATCTATTATAAATCAGTCTATAAGATCAGATGCAGTACCATCTAGTATGAAAAAAAGCCAGAGTTTAACCATTGTACAAAAAGGGAAGTCAGTTAAAAGTAAGAAATTACATGCCAGTAAGTATTCTGAGCATTGTGTCAAAGATTTTAGAGAAATATGTTTATTGTCAACTTTCTGAATTTTTAAAAAACAACCATATGTTCTGTGAGCTACAATCAGGTTTCAGAAATAAATTCTCAACAGATACCTGTCTTATACACCTTTTAGATCACATAAGAGACAATTACTCAAAAGGCCTATTTACTGAAATGATTATGCTGGACCATCAAAAGGCCTTTGATACTGTTGACCATAATATACTTTGTCATAAACTTAAACTTGGGAGGGGTTGAAGTAACATGGTTTCACTCATATTTAACTGGAAGGTGGCAGGTTGTTGGGTGTGGGGAGTCCAGGTTATCTAAAACAGGGAATATAACTTGTGGAGTACCCCAGGGGAGCATTTTGGGTCCAATTTTACATTATGTCATGTTAATGACATGGCAGTAAGCATAGATGAGGAATGTAAACTTATTTTATATGCCGATGATACCACCATTTTATTTTCGCATAAAGACCCCGAAATCATCTCAAATATACTTGGTAAAGTTGTAGAGAAATGCTCAGAGTGACTCACTGACAATAAGCTATCCCTCCATTTAGGAAAAACTGAATGTATACTTTTTGGTCCTACCAGAAGATTAGGAGCAGTTCAAGGTTTTATAATAAAATGTCACAAACATATCATCAAATTCTGTGATCATGTAAAATATTTAGGTGTAAATATAGACAAATTCTTAAAAGTAGATTTTATTGTAGAAGATATTGTTGGTAAGGTAAATTCTAGGCTGAAATTTTTATACAGAAATAAAAGCTGGTTAGATTGAAGGTCAAGATCAGCATTAGCCAATGCTTTAATTCAATGTTACTTTGATTATTGTTCATCTTCCTGTTTTGAGGGTCTGTCAAAATCATACAAGAAAAAATTACAAGTGTTACAAAATGAAAAAAATTTATATTAGACCTTGACCCCAGGACAAGTATTACCTGTGATATATTTGATTCTTTGAACATGTTGTGTGTATCTGACTGTGTCCGTCAACTGAGACTAAATCATGTATTTAACATTGTTGATGGACTAGCTCCAAGTTATCTGTTCGAAAATTTTATTAGAAATAACAATATTACTAGAGCAGCCATTAATATGAACTTTAATGTGCATAGGGTTGGATCTTATAGTAAATCAAATTTTAATTATTGTACAATTTTAGATTGGAATTCACTTCCTTTGGAGATTAAAGCAGTCACGACTAAAAACACTTTTAAGAATGAAATAAAATAGCATTTATCCAGTTTATTCCATAGATAGGAAGATAGTGAATTTATATGAGAATTACTTGTATGTAAATATCCTATTTAACAAGTCCGTTCTCAGTACGAGTTTTAATGCCCTGCGCAAGTTTTAGCGCTTGCCAATCGATTGTAATCATTAAAATAGTCGGCATCTTAAAAACATGAATAATGTTAAAAAATTATCAACAACTTATAAAATCAGCATAGTTTAACTGAATTGTATCTTACCAACATTAATATATCGAAATTAATTCCCATAATATCTAATTACGATATTTCAAAATGTTAAAATAGTGTTTTTTGAGATTTCCCCCCAAAATTGAACCAAGCGGTGAATTTTTCTACAATTCTCTGAAAACTATTTTTATTTAGCATTTCATCCCTGACAAAAAATGATCAATTTTCCTATTGTAGTTTTTGAGATATTTTTACCCAGAACGGCCTCATTAAGTATTTATAAAATCAGTATAATTTTAATTATTTATAAAATCTACTTCATTTTAAATATTTTTATGATCATGTACATATATCACAAATTTTATCTTCAAAATTTTCTTTTTAAATTTAGATATTTTTGAACATATTTTTATAAATTATGTCTTATAAAATCTTTTAATATTAAAATTATTCAGGTATTGTTACATATTTTAATATGATTTATAAATAATATAATGTATTTTTCATAACGTGTGCCCTAGCCTTTATTAACATCATATATTTATTTTTATAATGTTTAAATTTTCTAGGATCCCATTGGAAATAAGCGATCCTATGCTTTAATGGGTTATCCTCAGCAAAGATTTTATATTATTATGATTTGTGATAATTTACTTATTAATTTATTTGATTCATTTATTCATTTAGTGCTCAGTATCTTTTGAGTAATAACTGTGATATATACATGTAAAATGACTGTGACAATATCTGGACTGTGATACCATCTGTGATACCATCTGTGGACTGTGATACCATCAAGGAAATGTGATATAATTCGTGATCAGTTGAATCTGTGAGATCTTATTCTTTTCACGATATGTATGTTATATTCATTTATGCAATCCCTAATTAATTATTTTGCTCTTATGTATGTTTGCATTAATAACATCTTGTTTTTATATGCTTTGCCTGAATAAACATAATAATAGTCATGCATCCTAAACAAAGTAAATTTGGATGTATTAATTCCTATCAAAAGGGGGAAATTCCTATCAGTTTTGGGATCTATAGGTCCAAAGTCAACATCACTCCTGGTAAGAATAGACCGTTATTATAGGTCCAAAGTCAACGTCACTCCTGGTAAGAATAGACTGTTATTATAGGTCCAAAGTCAGCATCACTCCTGGTAAGAATAGACTGTTATTATAGGTCCAAAGTCAGCGTCACTGCTGGTAAGAATAGACTGTTATTATAGGTCCAAAGTCAGCGTCACTCCTGGTAAGAATAGACTGTTATTATAGGTCCAAAGTCAGCGTCACTCCTGGTAAGAATAGACTGTTATTATAGGTCCAAAGTCAGCGTCACTGCTGGTAAGAATAGACTGTTATTATAGGTCCAAAGTCAGCGTCACTCCTGGTAAGAATAGACTGTTATTATACGTCCAAAGTCAGCGTCACTCCTGGTAAGAATAGACTGTTATTATAGGTCCAAAGTCAGCGTCACTGCTGGTAAGAATAGTCTGTTATTATAGGTCCAAAGTCAGCGTCACTCCTGGTAAGAATAGACTGTTATTATAGGTCCAAAGTCAGCGTCATTCCTGGTAAGAATAGACTGTTATTATAGGTCCAAAGTCAGCGTCACTCCTGGTAAGAATAGACTGTTATTATACGTCCAAAGTCAGCGTCACTCCTGGTAAGAATAGACTGTTATTATAGGTCCAAAGTCAGCGTCACTGCTGGTAAGAATAGTCTGTTATTATAGGTCCAAAGTCAGCGTCACTCCTGGTAAGAATAGACTGTTATTATAGGTCCAAAGTCAGCGTCATTCCTGGTAAGAATAGACTGTTATTATAGGTCCAAAGTCAGCGTCACTCCTGGTAAGAATAGACTGTTATTATACGTCCAAAGTCAGCGTCACTCCTGGTAAGAATAGACTGTTATTATAGGTCCAAAGTCAGTGTCACTCCTGGTAAAAATAGACTGTTATTGTTGGTTTCAGATAAATCAAGTACCATGCATCCGATGTAAATCATATTACGATGTGTGAAATTTATTCAAAGTGGAGGATGCAATTGCTTTGGGGATCAGTAGGTCAAAGGTCAGAGACAAAATTGTCCCCATAAGGGTATATGTTTTAATAAACATTCTCTAGTTCACCCATTGATTTGACTTCATTTTACTTGAATGTTTTATATACCAATAGTAAACATTTTCCTTATGCATACACCTGTATTAAAGACATTTCCACACATTGCAGGTTTGATTTGATACTTAATACAATACCAGGAGGAGATTATTCCTTAGACTATCTGAGAACATGGAGAAATTCAAAATTTGTTACCATAGTAACTCCTTTGATGCCAAATACTGATAAATCTGGCATGATACCTGGTCTGGCAAAATCTGGAGTAGATTTTTGGAGGAATGTTACACAGGTAATTATAGCTTTATCTTTTGTAATACATTATATGAACCAATGTATGACAAAAGGGCTCTTCTGACTTAAAAATTCGATTTTTTCACTTTCATTCTCCCAGAAAATTTTCCGGGGAGCGTATAGTCATTGTCGTGTCAGTGTGTATCTCAGTCCGTCCGTCCGTCCATCCATCCGAGCTCATATCTCTTATACCTATCATCAGAATTTGATCATACTTCACCAAAATGTCATTTAGATTAAGGTTTTTCGACAAAGGTCATTCAAGGTCATTTCTGAAAGGTCAAAGCCACTTATTAACTATGACTTAAAATACCATGAAGTACTTATATCTCCTACACCTTTCATCAGAATTTGATCATACTTCACCAAAATGTTATATAGATTAAGGATTTTGGACAAAGATCATTCCAGGTCATTTCTGAAAGATCAAGGTCACTTATTAACTATGACTTAAAATACCATAAGATACTTATATCTCCTACACCTTTCATCAGAATTTGATCATACTTCACCAAAAAGTTATTTAGATTAAGGATTTTGGACAAAGGTCATTCAATCGTTCAAGGTCATTTCTGAAAGGTCAAGGTCACTTATTAACTATGACTTAAAATACCATGAAGTACTTATGTACATTTTTCATGTGACACATAGGGGTTTCCGTATGCACACAGACAAAATTTAAGATATAAATATTTTCATTATGTAAGTTAACGTCCCATATCAATTCTCAGTGTGAAGGACACAGCTCTGCTGTCCATATCCATAATTCGTCAGCCCATGATGCATAAGTGAGATTTGGTGCCATCAGCTCCCAATGTCTCATCTTCACCAATCAAGTAGTTGTACTGGGTAGCTCGGTCATCGATGCAGAAGCCAAACACGTACCTTTTTTCAAACTGAGGAAATGTAGTGGTCCCATTTGTCTTACATGATGTGGGAGACCTACATTCTGGCTGAAGTCAAACGTAGAATGTACGTTGATTGATTGATTGATTTTTGTTTAACATCACACCACAAATATTTCATGTATATGGTGACAGCATCTGTCTGATGTGGGGCATACAAATTTTGACCTTTGCATCAGACCCACCTGAAGCAGTGAGGGATGTTTAACGTGCCATGCATACCAGTTTTTACTGTCTCATCGGAAAGACAGGAAGCCTGCATGACCAGAGCGGGACTCTAACCCTGGCCTCCTGGTCAGGAGGCGAATGCGATTCCACCTAACAAAATTTGCTTGGTCCCCTACTGGTGAAACAGGAAGGGGAAAGTAAAGGTTTTCTCTCATTTGATTACTTTTGTTTTCCAGATCTTCTTTTATTTTTCTTAATATTTGAGATACATGTATTTGCTATACATAGTGTATATAGGTCAAGTTTTTGTACAGTACATTGTATTGTATTTTTTGTATGGCAGGGGGCATTAAGTGTTCGCTTTGTCCATTGTATTGTATTTTTTGTATGGCAGGGACATTAAGTGTTTGCTTTGTCCATTGTATTGTATTTTTGTATGGCAAGGGCATTAAGTATTTGCTTTGTCAATTGTATTGTATTTTTGTATGGCAGGGGCATTAAGTGTTTGCTTTGTCCACTGTATTGTATTTTGTATGGCAGGGGCATTAAGTGTTTGCTTTGTCCATTGTATTGTATTTTTTTTATGGCAGGGACATTAAGTGTTTGCTTTGTTCATTGTATTGTATTGTTTGTATGGCAGGGGCATTAAATGTTTGTTTTGTCCATTGTATTGTATTATTGTATGGCAGGGGCATTAAAAGTGTTTACTTTGTCCATTGTATTGTGTTTTTGTATGGTAGGGGCATGAAGTGTTTACTTTGTCCTTTGTATTGTATTTTGTGTATGGCAGGGGCATTAAGTGTTTGCTTTGTCCATGGTATTGTATTTTTGTATGGCAGGGGCATTAAGTGTTTGCTTTATCCGTCCTTCTGATAAAATTTGGTCTCTGGGTAAAAACTCAAGTATCTTTCAACATATTCAAACCAAATTTGGATATATGCTTACTTATCAAGAGAGGAAAACTCTGATGTTTGGGGTCAAAAGGTCAGGATCACAACTGACTAGGATAGATTGTAATTATTGGTTTTAAGATGATAACCCAATTATCTTTTATCATATTCAAACCAAATTTGGATATATGCTTACTTATTAAGGGAGGAAGAACCTAATCGATTTAGGGATCAAAAGACAAAGGTCAAGCTCACAGCTGACAAAAATAGGCTGTCATTTTTGATATCCAGATAATTACTCAAATAATTCATTATATTGAAACCAAATTTGGATATATGCTTACTTATCAAGAGAGGAAAAACCTATCCTGATTTTTTATGGTTAAGCCGAGATATTTGATTCAAATTTAATACACTGTTGTACACATATTTAGCAGAGCTGCCGAATTCTGTCAAGTTTTGACTGATTTGACTGATTCTTTATAGAAATAAATTCAAAGGAAAATTAAGTTGTATGGACCTTATTCATGTACCCATTGATGTATTTTGAAAATGTTTTCCTTTAACTATAGTATAACTTATCATGCATTATTCATCTAGAGATGTTTTCACAGCATCTATTTTAATTTGACAGAATTATGGCCCTTTTTTGACTGAAAATCAATGACAGTTCAGGGTATGCAACCCTAGCACAAAGAAACACTTAATGCTTTCTTCTATACCTGGCGAATAAAAGTGATGCACAATACAGTGCAAAAAATTGTGTTAATAATTGTGAAATCTTTGAAATATATATATAAACAGTCATGAACAATTTCGTCGACAGTAACCGGCCACAGAGATATTGAAAAAAGTCATTCAAAGTATCCTTATAAAGTGGTGTCATCATGATTTGACATGGCACTGAATCAAAGATTTGAACAAATCTCAATAGAATAAAAATCATCAATGAAAATTTACACATTATTGTCCAGTAATGATAGATCTCGCTGTACATGTCTTCATTACATCATGTATACAAGATTCTTTTTGTGGTAGCATCAGTAACACGGGCAATAATAATAACTTCTTTAGTCATATTATCTCATCTTAAGGGTTTTATTTGATACATGTATTAGGAAAGTAGAATGTCAAATATATGTAGTACCAATATAAAGTGTATCGTTAGCAGTGTAATATTTGTATGTTTCATCATATCATTGTCAGCCTCTGTTTTCAGTAAATTTATGCTGACAGTTTCCTTCCTACTGAGAACATTATGTTGTATGCTACTAGTACTCAACATAGTGGGAAAAATGTTATCCATCAATTATAGTATGACTTGCTTATACATTATCCAAAAACGTATGCACACTATCTGTCTCTAATAAATGTATGCAGTGTTTAATTGGTTCAGGCTGTGCAATACTCTCGGAATTCTTGTTTACAATACTGTTGATGAAAGATAAATCCAGTCAGCCTTGAGGCAGGGATAGCTTACATAATTCAGCTTACTTTGATATCCTCCTCTATTATGTCTTTTCACTCTTAAGGCAAATACAAAACCCAGTATGGTTGCCAAGTAATATTGACTCCTTAAGAATTTAATTTTTTTCATCAAAATTTCACTACTTGATCCAAGCCAATTTATAATTGTTCTGGTGAAAGTCAGTAATCATCCCATCAGAATAGAGCTTCTGCTTTTACTCAACAAGATTACAAGTGATAATAGTAAAGCATGGAATGTAGTAATTTCCTCCCTTATTTTGAAGGGATTGAGATATGGAAGGAGTTACAGATGGGCGTTTTATTATCCAAATGATAAAGCTCTGACGAAGATTGCAACATTAGTGGATAATGGAGAGGTAATGTACAGGTTATAATGAGGGTATGTTAAATAATGGAGACCTCAGGCCCACTTGGTATTGGAGTTAATTATAGGCCTCTATATTGTACCAGTATGTTAAAGTATTTAGATGCCCATGTCACTATATAAATGAAAATTGTTGAAAGCAATGAAAATTCCCGAAGAAGAAACTAGCCATCAGATAATGGAAAGATACATGTAATGATGTGATTATACTAGAAAATGGACAGGTTGTGTTAGATACATGTGATTATGATATTTGGAAGACATACATTTCTGAAGGTCATAAATACAAGTTTTGTTGTATTTTGGATAGATCTGATTAAGTGTAAATCCAGGGTAGGTAAAGTAAATTTAAGGTACTATCCTTAGTGAAGGAAACTTCCGATAAGCTGTACTTTAAGTAGATGATTAAATTAGAAATTTTCAGAAATATTTTCAAGTAAAACATTCACATCAGAATCAGCCTGAAAAACAAGACTTCACCCTTCCTGAAAACTGTTATACAGTACAAATGAGACAGCAAGACAAAGGACTTATAAACATATATTGTTTTATAAATCCTGGTAAGACTTAGGTCCCACTGAGTGGTAACAGGTTAAAGATCCCTTGATCACTAACTACTTCAAGTGAATCCACTAGAGTAATCTTCATGTGACGTATAACAATAATCAAACAAATATTTAGGATTCATTTTATTTTACATTTCTACTTGTAGTGCATATGCTGATATTTTTGTAATATATTCTATTAGGGTAAGAAAGTATTGTGCTGATGTCTGAGCATGTCACACACAATAATCATTTAAAATGTCTTTATCATTCAGCAAATCTGTGGTATGAATTTTACTTTTCAGATTAAACCTGTGATAGAAAAAGTGTTTACAATGGAAAACTTACCTGAAGCCTACAGTGAAGTAGAATCGGGGCATGCAAGAGGAAAGACTGTCATTCAAGTTGTAGATACTTGAATTATCATCACACTTTATATTTAGTATTGTTTAGTATTGAATATATATACATGATATTTGTGAATAAATACACACATACAAGAAATGGTTTACTGTTATATGTATCGAAATACATGTTATAAAATTATGCTTTTACTTGTAAAAATTTCCCAGGGTCTCAAACAAAATTGTGCTGTATTTCAAAGATTTCACATTTATTAGCACAATTTTCTGCACTTTATTGTGCATCATTTTTATTCTCCCGCCAGGTATAGAAGAAAGCATTAAGTATTTCTTTGTGCATCCTTCCATCATTCCATTTGGTTTGTTGATGGTATCTTAAGTACCTTTCATCATATTCAAACCAAATTTGGATATATGCTTATTTATCAAGAGAAGGAGAACCCCAATGATTTCAGAGTCCAAAGGTCAAGGTCACAACTGATAGAAGACTGAAATAATGGTTTCCAGGTGATTTTCTTATATTATATCATTAACTGCGAATCAGAATTCAATCATGGTTTACATATTATAGAGATAAAGTTCTTTTAAACGGAGGTAATTTGAAATCATATCAAATGGGAAGGATGCCTATGGATTCTAGGGTCAATATGTTATAAGGCAAGGTCACTACTGATAATATTTATAGGAGTTATAGTTCATGAAACTTGAAATTAAAACTTTAAATTGTAAAGCTTTGCTGCTGCTATGAAGTCCACAGCGGGGTTATGTTTTACAAACATGCTCTAGTTATCATCATAATCACAGCAGGAAGGTATATTTTTATGGTTTTCATAATGGTATGCCAGTAAGATAATGTTACTTGTTTTTATTTAGTATCATGAGTACACTGAAATTGTGAAAAAAAAAATGTGGAGTTTTTTTTCAAAATTTGAAGAGAATGGATGTGTTGGATTTTAAAATATTTTTTTAATTGTCTTTATCAAGAATCAACATATCTTGCACAAATGTATGAATAACACTATTAAACAGTGAAGGGTAATATATTCCTAAATTTTTCAAGATAATAGCCATAACAAAGCATTACCTAACTTGTTTTGGTTCTTTGTATGAACTCATCGAGATCCGGTAATAAAAATATCTGTATGGAAATATTTTGGATTGGAAGTCTAGACTCCATGAAATTTGATAGAGATAAATATAGACAAAAGTCATCAAAAGAGAACAAGAGGCCCGAGTGGGCCTATATCTCTCACCTGAGCACAATTTGTTTATTCAACTAGCAGCTTGAAAAATTTGCAGATAAATATATATATCCCCTGATGTTTATTGCGTTGGGATTACATTTTATAATGAAAACTGAGTGTAAAATTGGAATCATCATCAACATTAAGAAATTGTTTTTGCTGGCCAAATTAAAATGCATAACCCTTAAATCTATAATAATTTACAAACAAATGAATGCTTAAAAACCTGTGGACAGATCTGGATGAAATACAACAACACTTGTTACAGACCATGAGTACTTCATTCCTACCAAGTTTTATCAAAATCATTCAAAGGGATCTGCAGACGGAAGTTGAAATGAAATGCACTATACCCTTTTTTGTAATCTTAGAAAATCCAAATACAGGAATATTGACAAAATTCTTTCACAGTAACATTCCTCACCATAGTCATGATTAAAACATTACCTACTCAAAGTGAAAAAATTTTCTGCATTGAAATCACCGTCTAAAGAATGTAGACAAAACATCAACACTTTGATTTTTGAATGGAACCAAAAACAATCACACTTTTCCACACATCCCTCCAGATCATTCCTTTGCATTCGATTTGTTTTTGTATGCAGCTGGTCTGAAGAAGTTTGTCAATGGAGAGTACCCTCTGTGACCTACTTTTGCCCACAGTGGCACCACCTTTTGACAGATCTGGATGAAAAACAACACTTGTTGGGGACCATGAACACTTAAATCCTACCAAGTTTCATAAAAATCATTCTAGTGTTTCTGAAAAACTTGAAAATGTGAAAGAATCCAAAATTGACGTATTGACAAAATTCTTTCACATAATTATGGTTAATATAAACAAAACCAGAGCATCATTATCATCCAAAGGAGAAAAATTGCACTTTTTTCTTTTGAAATCACCAAGTTTAAAAAAAAACCTGTGGAAAAAACATCAGAACTTTAATTTAGGAATAGAACCAAAAACAACAATGCTTCTTCACACATCCCTCTAGATCATTCCTTTGCATTCAGTTCGTCTCTGTAAGCAGCCAATCTGAAGAAGTTTGTCAAAGAAGGGTACCCTCTGTGACCTATTTTTGTCTGTGGTGGTGCCACCAGTTGATGGATCCAGACAAAAGACAACAACACTTGTAGAGGACCATGCATACTTCATGCCTACAAAGTTTCAAAATCCTTCCCGTGGCTCTGAAGAAGTTGAAAATGTGAAAAGTTTACAATGCCAGACTGACACCAGGCAACACACAATGATAATAGCTCACTT
This sequence comes from Pteria penguin, assembly GCA_035048485.1. NCBI lineage: Eukaryota > Metazoa > Mollusca > Bivalvia > Pterioida > Pteriidae > Pteria > Pteria penguin. The sequence continues at coordinate 16,859,169 of CM068581.1, forward strand.
AAGTTTGATTCAGACGAGCTACAAATACTTACGATTGATTGATTGATTTTTGTTTAATGTCACACCAAGAATATTTCATGTATTTGGTGATGGCATCTGCTTGATGCGAGGCATACAAATTTTAACCTTTGCAACAGATCCACCCGAAGCAGTGAGGGATCTTTAACGTGCCATGCATACCATAACACGGGGCCTTGGTTTATACTGTCTCATCCGAAAGACAGAACACCGGCATGACAAGAGCGGGACTCGAACCCCTGCCTTCCGATCAGGAGATGAGTGCGATACCACTAGGCCACACTGGCTTACAAATACTTACAAGATGACCACCAAATCTTAACATATGGAAGAACAGGTGAAGTATAGAATAAGCTTGAATGTCTTTTCTGACAAAGTTATAAGATCTGACTTGAATGAAATGACAGCAGAAAGAGGACAGAATACTGAATAAGCTCAACTTGCCTTCTCAGACTCGGCTGTATGACAGAGGTCGCTCCTATAAAAAAATTAGAGGAAGGTACTTTAGATAATCATCCAGAAATCTTAAATTTCACTCAGTTTCAGCAAAAATTTACTTGTGATCTAGGCCTTTGATCTAAAAACCATAAAGCTTCTTCATTTCATACATAACAACATTTCAGTTGCAAGGAAGGTACTTGATTCATCATACAGAAGCCTTCAAATACTCCAATTTTCAGTCTCAGTATAGCAATTGTGAGCTTGACCTTTATCTAACTGACCTCCAAAGAAATAAGTTTTCCTGTTGATAAGTAACATGTCATTAGCTGGGTTAATTCTAATAAAAGGTACCACCTGGAAACCTTAACAGGAAAGCAAACACTAGTATTAATGCCCCAGTCATTTCATAGTGGGGCATAAAAATTAAGGAACAAAATCCATCAAGCTGAGACCAGAATTTTACTTTCATTACAATACATAGTACAAATAATATAAAACAATTACATGACAGGCAGCTGATTTCTATACTAGAGTTTTAACATACTATAAAAGAATGCATCACTAGTACTAAAAACAGAAATGAAATCATAAATATGCTATACAATTTTTTAAATAAAACTTCAATAAAAGGCCTAGAGGACCTTGACCATCACCTGAGTATGCAAAGCATTCCAAAGGAGGGAATTCTTTTTGATCCTTTTAATTCCACTCTTCTATTCAGCATTAATTTATTTAAAGATATACTGCACACCCACCCTACCCCCTCCCCAACTTCTAATCAATCAAACTTCTCAAATACATTATAAAATGAATTGAAAGCATTTAAACTACATCATTGCTATATTTCCTAAATATAATGTAAATACATATTCCAATGCATAACTGTCAAACTAAACTGAGAAAACTGGTTCAAAAAATGTCGAAAAATGGCTTTCGAAGTGAAATCAAAAGTAACAAGACTCATTATTCTAAACTTTTCACAACCATTTAGTTTTTCAATTCATGCACCAAGTATGAAGAAGTTTTTCAAAGAAGGGTTGTGACCTCACCCCTCAACAAATCTACACTATAAACAAAAACACTATAGGGGACCATGAGCACTTCATTCCCTAAAAGTGTGATCAAAATCCTATGTTTGTTTCTTGAGGTAAAGTTAAAAATGTGTTTATAGATAGGTGTATTTACAGATAAAATGTGATCACAATAGGAAATGCAAGCCTTTGACAGGGTGACCTTAAAATCATATACAAAGAAGTTATTTTTCTACAATACATGTACAATGATATAAATCACTAATGTAAATGGTGTTAAACTATGATTTAAATTTGATTATTATTTTCGCATTTATGTGTGAGTGATAATGTGATGTCAATCATGGAAATACTAGCACTCAAGAATTAAACTTATAAATCTATGAGGTTAATAAAATAAAAATTACATGTTTGGCAGTGTAAAAATAGAGAGGTATTCAACATAGCATGCAGTGCACAAATATGCAATGTGAAAAATACAAGATATGTTTTACCATTACTTTTAGTTATTAATGATTTTATATTCTCAATGTTATCATTATTTAACTAATGTCGAAATGGCATGCAAATTTATATATACACGATAAATCAAAACAGAAACAAAATCATCATCAGAGTTCAGCAATTTCAAACATTATTTTCATCTATTATTATAACATTACTAACAATAAAAAGCCATGAAAACTTCAAAAGCAGCTTTCAAAATTTTTTCAAACAATTCTCTCGAGAGCTGTAATATCATGTTAACTATTTCATGACATTTTTTAAATTATTGCAATTGATACATATTTTAAAAGTCTTCTAACAGGTGGTAATAAATGTTGTACAACCACAAACAAATACAACTGGCCAGATAGCAGAGACAAGTTACAAAATTACATGAGGTAGTGTTTATCCTTTTTGTATAATACAAATAGTTCATGAAAGCTGATTTTATACATTCTGATAGATATGGAATTTGGGGAGAAGTATTTAAAACTGTGGCTTAAAAAATCAATGGAACAATCAACAGCACTGAACACCTTTCTGAATGATAAGATAAAAATATAGTCCAAGATAAATCTTTTAAAAACTATATGAAAACTGATTAAAATCACACATAAGACAAGTAAAACTATTGCAACACACATCATTAGAATAATACATTTTAAAAAAAGAAAAGTACCGAGATTCACAGGGGTATTAAATTCTAAATCACATGTTGTATATTCTAAATTCATATATGTATATTGGCACTCATAATTCATGAAGTTTGGCTGCTTATGTAGATATTCAGTTGTTACCACTGAAAATTTTTACAAATTAATTGTAGAGCAAATAAAGTTTAATTATTCAGAGATTCTAAGGAGTCTAAAATCCAACTGGTTTAATCTTTTGCTCTTTTCATTACCATTACTTTAATTGCTTTTGACATTACACATATCATGATATCATATAATGGTCAACACTTGATAATTCAAACTGCAGGGTAAATGTAAAACAGTACGAGTTAAATGGAGGCTGACTTGGCAATATACAATGATGATGACAGAATAAGCACTTTTAAAATCAGTCCAGAGAACAGGAAATTAAAGTTATCAATGGTTCCTGTAAAAAAGATTCAAATGTTTCTTGATTTTGTATATTTAATTAAATCATTTATTCTTTAATTTTAAGAACTATGCAAAAAATAAACAAATGCAGTCAATATTTACTTTCAAAATGATTGGGTTATCTATATGATCATCTAAAGACTACTAATAACAATGTCTGCATTCATAAATTTAAATTTGTCATAATATGTGAACTGGTAATTTGTAATGTCACTATATACCCTTTCTATTATTAAAATTTCACTTGTTCATATATACACAAGGCAAATGATAATATAAATTCATATAAATATCTCATTTTATATTTAGATAAACAGTATGTTGATGCATTCTTTTCCTTTTATTTATGCCCTATCATTTTCTTCACTAACTTAGTTTTTTGGGAGATTAAAATTTTTTACAGTCAGTACTCTAAGATAAAAGAATACCAGTTTAATTCTCATATTTACCTTCTCATATCATATAGGCCATGTGTTTTACAGTTGCACTTAAAATGTCACTAACTACATGTACACTTATTTTTTTTTTCTGTTTTAGTAATGACATATAGACAACTCTTGATAATTTATACTTGAAGGGTCCATGTAAAACCATTCAAATTAAGCAGAACTCAACAATGGGATGTATATTTATAAAAAGATATTAGAACTGGGACTTTAAAATAGACCATATTCCGGTTTTGATAAATGACGACTTTTTGTCCGAGCTAATACCTTTTGGCATTGTTTTATACAGTGACGTTATAATGAATCTATGTCATGCGTTATGACGTCACTATGAAAAACAATGCCAAAATGTATTAGCTCGGACAAAAAGACAGCAATTATCAAAACCGGAATATGGTCTATTAATTTGAGTGAACAGAAAGTTTGAGTTACTGGTGATTGAATAATATTTGAATTCCTGCACCAGCATTATTTGTTAGAAACAAATGTAGCTTTTCATACTATATTTTATCTGATATAATGGCAGATTATCTGAGCTGCCAAGCCTACGACAACCCTAAAAGGACAAATACCTACACTACAGCAAAATGATACAAATGTTTGTCAATATCTCACAGGCTTACTTTGACACTGGCCTTGGAGATATTGCCTTGGGTCAAGGTCATAATATGTTTTTATATCATGTATGACCATCATATCAAGTATTTAGCTGATTCATGTCGCAGCTATGGAGTTACAGACCAGATTGTTATTTCTGTCATTGACCTTGACCCTTAAAGATTTGACCACTATGTCACGGGTAAAAACATGTGAAATAAGAAGCTTATTTTATTTTTTGGTGAAAAACAGATCTACCGGTATTCATACGACAAAATAGCTATCAAAATTTCTTGATATACCCACCCAAACTTTATAGTGGGGGGTATAATGAATGGAATAAATAGCCAGTGATAAGATTAATTTCTTGCTTCTTGACATTAAATGTACATGTACTATAAAGATAACATAACTAAGTTACACATATAATGGCAATTTTGATGAACCATTCAAACTATAAAAATGGTAGGACCATTTTAAGAATGTGTTGTGCTCAACTCAATATTTCAGAAAACTTCCAAACTGTCCAGCACAACCCACAATCAGGTTACCAATAATCTAAGCAAGGTTTGGAATAAAGTGTCATTTTAACACCTTAATTAACTTGTTTTAATTGAAATAAATATGTCTGTAAACAGAAAATTACTTTTTACAAAGAAGCCTACTTCAAAAATATTCAGGGAAATGATTGCCTTGAATCAGTATCTCATCAGATTCTTTTGAAAGCCAAATTTCCATAAAAAGATTTGACCAATGTAACAAAAGTTGACTGTATATATAAATTTCTTTCTTATGAGTGATTATTTCTTCTTTGTATAACATTTAACATAAAGAGTTTGATACAAAGTGAGTAAATGCCTTATAAGCAATCAGACAAGTCGTTAGTATGTGTTCATACTAGCAATACCTGATCCTACAATAATGAGTTAGACTAATTACAGCCTTTGTCCAAAGAGGAAATAGGTCTAAAACAAACAATAAATACTAAATCCTCAGGTCTTATCTGACATACACATCTCCAGAGCGGATATAACCCAACATAGTACATGTATATTAAGTAGGCATTGAATTAATCCTTATAAATACACTACATAAGTTACTGTTAATAGTAGCATGATTATCATGACAAGATACTTGGACTAGCTGTAGAGTTCTTGTTCTTTCCCTTTGATAGTGATGCCACCTGCTTCATCAATTCTCGATTCTTAGACTGAAAAAAAAAATTTATTAATGTTTTATATGTAAAAAAACAAAGAAGTACCGAAGGGTAAACCATATCTCATAGTCTATGGAATAAAAGGATAATATCATGTATAGTGTCATATTCAGACAAATGTGAACTCCAATAAAATCGAGGTGAGACCAGGTGCCCGGTAGGAGTAAACATCCTTTGGTTACATGCAACACTTGTCGCAAAAGTCCTGCAACAACTTTTCAAGTTGAAGAAGTAAATACATAAATATACAACTCAACTTAGGCATTTATTTTTACAAATTACACTGTACTAATATAAGTTCTTAATTAGGGGACCAATCTGCAGGTGCCCTACAGTAATAAGTATTATATCCTGCAGTGGTTAAAGAGGTGCCCTACAATGGTGAGTCAGGTGCTCTACAGTAATAATTATTGTGCACACAGTGGTTAAAGAGATGTCCTACAATGGTGAGTCAGGTGCTCTACAGTAAAAAGTATTGTACACACAGTGGTTAAAGAGATGTCCTACAATGGTGAGTCAGGTGCTCTACAGTAATAAGTATTGTACACGCAGTGGTTAAAGAGATGTCCTACAATGGTGAGTCAGGTGCTATACAGTAATAAGTATTGTACACACAGTGGTTAAAGAGATGTCCTACAATGGTGAGTCAGGTGCTATACAGTAATAAGTATTGTACACACAGTGGTTAAAGAGATGTCCTACAATGGTGAGTCAGGTGCTCTACAGTAATAAGTATTGTACACACAGTGGTTAAAGAGATGTCCTACAATGGTGAGTCAGGTGCTCTACAGTAATAAGTATTGTACACACAGTGGTTAAATAGATGTCCTACAATGGCGAGTCAGGTGCTCTACAGTAATAAGTATTGTACACGCAGTGGTTAAAGAGATGTCCTACAATGGTGAGTCAGGTGCTCTACAGTAATAAGTATTGTACACACAGTGGTTAAATAACAATGTTGAGTCAGGTGCTCTACAGTAATAAGTATTGTACACACAGTGGTTAAATAGATGTCCTACAATGGTGAGTCCGTTATACTACTATGGCTAGTCAAGTGCCCTACAGTGATAAGACTGATACCCTACAGTGGTTAGTCAAGTGCCCTACAGTGATAAGATCAATACCCTACAGTGGCTAGTCAAGTGCCCTACAGTGATAAGACTGATACCCTACAGTGGTTAGTCAAGTGCCCTGCAGTGATAAGATCAATACCCTACAGTGGCTAGTCAAGTGCCCTACAGTGATAAGCCTGATACCCTACAGTGGTTAGTCAAGTGCCCTACAGTGATAAGACTGATACCCTACAGTGGCTAGTCAAGTGCCCTACAGTGATAAGCCTGATACCCTACAGTGGCTAGTCAAGTGCCCTACAGTGATAAGACTGATACCCCAAAGTGGCTAGTCAAGTGCCCTACAGTGATAAGACTGATACCCTACAGTGGTTAGTCAAGTGCCCTACAGTGATAAGACTGATACCCTACAGTGGCTAGTCAAGTGCCCTACAGTGATAAGCCTGATACCCTACAGTGGTTAGTCAAGTGCCCTGCAGTGATAAGATCAATACCCTACAGTGGCTAGTCAAGTGCCATACAGCGATAAGACTGATACCCTACAGTGGTTAGTCAAGTGCCCTGCAGTGATAAGATCAATACCCTACAGTGGCTAGTCTAGTGCCCTACAGTGATAAGCCTGATACCCTACAGTGGTTAGTCAAGTGCCCTACAGTGATAAGACTGATACCCCAAAGTGGCTAGTCAAGTGCCCTACAGTGATAAGCCTGATACCCTACAGTGGCTAGTCAAGTGCCCTACAGTGATAAGACTGATACCCTACAGTGGCTAGTCAAGTGCCCTACAGTGATAAGACTGATACCCTACAGTGGTTAGTCAAGTGCCCTACAGTGATAAGACTGATACCCTACAGTGGCTAGTCAAGTGCCCTACAGTGATAAGCCTGATACCCTACAGTGGCTAGTCAAGTGCCCTGCAGTGATAAGATCAATACCCTACAGTGGCTAGTCAAGTGCCCTACAGTGATAAGACTGATACCCTACAGTGGCTAGTCAAGTGCCCTACAGTGATAAGACTGATACCCTACAGTGGTTAGTCAAGTGCCCTGCAGTGATAAGATCAATACCCTACAGTGGCTAGTCAAGTGCCCTACAGTGATAAAACTGATACCCTACAGTGGCTTGTCAAGTGCCCTACAGTGATAAGACTGATACCCTACAGTGGCTAGTCAAGTGCCCTACAGTGATAAGACTGATACCCCACAGTGGTTAGTCAAGTGCCCTGCAGTGATAAGATCAATACCCTACAGTGGCTAGTCAAGTGCCCTACAGTGATAAGACTGATACCCTACAGTGGCTAGTCAAGTGCCCTACAGTGATGAGACTGATACCCTGATACCCTTCAGTGGCTAGTCAAGTGCCCTACAGTGATAAGACTGATACCCTACAGTGGCTAGTCAAGTGCCCTACAGTGATAAGACTGATACCCTACAGTGGCTAGTCAAGTGCCCTACAGTGATAAGACTGATACCCCACAGTGGTTAGTCAAGTGCCCTGCAATGATAAGATCAATACCCTACAGTGGCTAGTCAAGTGCCCTACAGTGATAAGACTGATACCCTACAGTGGCTAGTCAAGTGCCCTGCAGTGATAAGATCAATACCCTACAGTGGCTAGTCAAGTGCCCTACAGTGATAAGACTGATACCCTACAGTGGATAGTCAAGTGCCCTACAGTGATAAGACTGATACCCTACAGTGGTTAGTCAAGTGCCCTACAGTGATAAGACTTATACCCCACAGTGGCTAGTCAAGTGCCCTACAGTGATGAGACTGATACCCTACAGTGGCTAGTCAAGTGCCCTACAGTGATAAGACTGATACCCTACAGTGGCTAGTCAAGTGCCCTACAGTGATAAGACTGATACCCCACAGTGGCTAGTCAAGTGCCCTACAGTGATAAGACTGATACCCCACAGTGGCTAGTCAAGTGCCCTACAGTGAAAAGACTGATACCCTACATTGACTAGCCAAGTGCCTTACAGTGATGAGACTGATACCCTACAGTGGTTAGTCAAGTGCCCTACGGTGATAAGACTGATACCCCACAGTGGCTAGTCAAGTGCCCTACAGTGATAAGACTGATACCCTACAGTGGATAGTCAAGTGCCCTACAGTGATGAGACTGATACCCTACAGTGGTCAGTCAAGTGCCCTACAGTGATAAGACTGATACCCCACAGTGGCTAGTCAAGTGCCCTACAGTGATAAGACTGATACCCTACAGTGGTTAGTCAAGTGCCCTACAGTGATAAGACTGATACCCCACAGTGGCTAGTCAAGTGCCCTACAGTGATAAGACTGATACCCCACAGTGGCTAGTCAAGTGCCCTACAGTGAAAAGACTGATACCCTACAGTGGCTAGTCAAGTGCCCTACAGTGATAAGACTGATACCCTACAATGGCTAGTCAAGTGCCCTACAGTGATAAGACTGATACCCTACAGTGGTTAGTCAAGTGCCCTACAGTGATAAGACTGATACCCCAAAGTGGCTAGTCAAGTGCCCTACAGTGATAAGACTGATACCCTACAGTGGTTAGTCAAGTGCCCTACAGTGACAGTGATAAGACTGATACCCTACAGTGGCTAGTCAAGTGCCCTACAGTGATAAGACTGATACCCCACAGTGGCTAGTCAAGTGCCCTACAGTGATAAGACTGATACCCTACAGTGGTTAGTCAAGTGCCCTACAGTGATAAGACTGATACCCTACAGTGGTTAGTCAAGTGCCCTACAGTGATAAGACTGATACCCTACAGTGGCTAGTCAAGTGCCCTACAGTGATGAGACTAATACCCCACAGTGGTTAGTCAAGTGCCCTACAGTGATAAGACTGATACCCTACAGTGGATAGTCAAGTGCCCTGCAGTGATAAGCCTGATACCCTACAGTGGTTAGTCAAGTGCCCTACAGTGATGAGACTAATATCCCACAGTGGATAGTCAAGTGCCCTACAGTGATGAGACTGATACCCTACAGTGGCTAGTCAAGTGCCCTACAGTGATAAGACTGATACCCTACAGTGGCTAGTCAAGTGCCCTGCAGTGATAAGACTGATACCCTACAGTGGATAGTCAAGTGCCCTGCAGTGATAAGACTGATACCCTACAGTGGATAGTCAAGTGCCCTACAGTGATAAGACTGATACCCTACAGTGGCTAGTCAAGTGCCCTACAGTGATAAGACTGATACCCTACAGTGGATAGTCAAGTGCCCTACAGTGATGAGACTGATACCCTACAGTGGCTAGTCAAGTGCCCTACAGTGATAAGACTGATACCCCACAGTGGTTAGTCAAGTGCCCTACAGTGATAAGACTGATACCCCACAGTGGTTAGTCAAGTGCCCTTTCTGTGTTTGATGACATTTTTCAAGTACAGTATAAAAGAAAACAACGTAATATAAATACTAAGTCTTAGAGCGATTCACCACTTATTGACAATTTAAATATACTAGGCCCCTATCATTTATCAAATTAACGAAACCGCCATTTTACTAGACTCCCTTGGCCTTGATTTTAGATTTGATAATATTCACTCTAGTCTAGATGGAGATCGAAAGCACATGTTAGGGCATTAGCTTAGCCTTAGGTCCACAAGTGTGCTGACCTCTACTCCTAAATTGCAAAAGCTATAAGATCTACAATTTTCACACATAATTTTAAAATATACGGCAACTTTCAAGATTATGTATAACTGACGTCACAGCATAGCTCCATTTCGCGTTTCTATAGTCTGTTTCACAAAAGATATGCCATAGTGCGCGCCCTCTGTGGTCATAATGGTGCATTACCGTACAAATGTTGAAAAACAAATCACGAATGATGAAATACGAATGTCGAACTAACATTGCACAGATCAACAAATAACAAGTTTCTGAAAACTCGCAACTGCAGTTTACGGAAGATCATATAAGAATTACGGAGATACACATTTTGAATTACAATGAACGAATAAAGCATTCATTTGTTGTACATTTACACAGACAACATCTTACATCTTCATTTTGTAAACGAACAGTTATATACTACAAATGTCAAGTTACGGATTAACATTTTAATGTTTACAATGACCCAATAACGCATTTCACAACAACAAATACATAACTACATGGATAGAATATTGAACCCTTTGGCTTTCCATATTTACAATAGATATAGCTTATTACATTTACAATATTTGAAATACAACGTTCCCAAAATTTTCCCAATTTTATCCATTTTGTCACTGATTTTCCCAATTGAAAAGGTACAGGCACCTTTGAATAAAAGACAGTTCAGTCTGTGTTTTACATGGTTTATTAACAATTTTAAGTATGTGACCTTGATCTTTCACCTATGAACCTCAAAAACATCAGGCATGATCCCATCATCATAAACGAAGCCCACTGGACCACATCACTCACCTGAGACTATTGGAACATTGATAGAAAATTTGATTAAAATGTAGAATGGATATTAAAGTTGCATAAATTAGCATACATTTCCATCATAAAAGTCTTGACTTTGGTCACATGACCATGTGTCAAGGTGATGTGAAACCTTATTTTGATTACTTGCTTCCTGTAAATAACTATACATTTGGCTAAATTCTGTGTAGCATTTGTGGAAAAGTCAAGAATGTATTGGCCAATCAGAGCCCTTGGTAGCCATATCTGTTGACACATCAGGTCAAAAAACACAAACTTGTTAGAGGACCTAGGGTAATCTCTTACTGTAAGGTTTGATGAATTTCTGTGATGCGGAGGAGAAGTCAAAAATGTGTTAGCCAATCCGAGCCCTTGATGGCCATAATTTGTCAAAGGATTGGGTCAAAAAACACAATCGTGATAGAGGACCTTAAGAACCTGCTTCTTGTAAGGTTTGGTGAAATTCTGTGGAGAGGTTGGGGAGACATAGAAGAAAATGCATCAGCCAATCACAGCCCTTGGCAGCCATTTTTGTCCAAGGATAGGGTAAAATAAAACACAGAACTTGACAAAGTTCCTCCAGTACTTGCTTCCTGTAAGGTTTGATGAAATTCTGTGTGATGGTTGAAGAGGAGAAGTCAAAAATGCATCTGCCAATTCGAGCCCTTGGCAGCCATATTTGTTCCAGGATAGAGAAAAAAAACAATAATGGAGGACCTTGAGTACTTGCTTCCTGTAAGGTTTGGGGTAATTCTGTGCAGCGGATGCAATGGAGAAGTCGAAAATGCATCAGCCAATCAGAACTCTTGATGGCCATATTTGTTAAGGGAGTGGGTTAAAAAACAAAAATTTGGTAGAGGACCTTGAGTACTTACTTCCTGTAAGGTTTGGTGACATTCTATGCAAACAGTTACAATGGAGAAGTCGAAAATGTGTCAGCCAATCAAAGCCCTTGGGGGCCATATTTGTTAAGGGATCAGGTAGAAAAACACAAAGTTAGTAGAGGACCTTGGGTACTTGATTCTGTAATATTTGGTGACATTCTGTGTAGCGGTTGCAGAGAAGAAGTCGAAAACGTGAAAGTTTATGGATGACGGATGGCAGGGTATGACAATAGCTCACTTAGTGCCTTTGGCTCAGGTGAGCTAAAAATAACAAAATCCCAAGTAACATGAACATGATCTGTAACTCTGCTATATAAAAAAGTGTATGTACTTACTTTCAATCAAATAGTTCAACGTTTAAGCTGAAATAATTCCAGAAAACAAAAGTGACAGACAGGCGGACGGATGGAGATAAAACCTGGTTTCACTGGGGACTAATAAATGTAATACATAATACAAAACTTACATGAATGGCTTCCATGGCATCGGAGTGCTGTTTCTGGATGGTGGTTAATTTTGTTCTGAAATCTTTGTCTTGTTCATAAAGCTGGGCCTTTAGCTCATTTATCTATAGAAAGGATATTACTATTAGGCAATTAAAGATTCATTCTTATAATACCTTATTTGGTATTGGGTAATATCTGGGGATTTTGAATTCTGTGTTTCTATGGTATTATCAAAATGACAGCAGAACAAACAAGCATACAATCCATATACCCCACTGGTTCTCACCAATTCAGCGAGATACCATACTAAGATCTAAATCAAGATAATTCCTGAAATATTCTGCAAATGACCTGGGGATAAATTCAGTGTTTATTGTAGACCGTAATGCAAATTCGCTGAATTATGTTTAGAGTACTAGAACTATGAGTCATAAAGCTGCTGAAGTTCATTAAGGCATCTTACGAAGACACAAGGGTCAATACTTGCAAGATTCCTCAATGGATTTTGGCAGGTTTATGACTCCTATAGCTCTTGTGTTTAAAATGATTCAGCAAAGTTGCATTATGATCTACGATAAACACTAAGTTTATCCCCCAAGTTAAACTCCAAATGTTTCGAAGATTATCTTCCTTTAGATCTTCTTCTTGTGATATCATGCCAACTTCAAGAAAAGTAACAAAAGAGAATACCTGAACCATTACTCATGCAGTTGATCAACATCTTGGCTAAAGTTATTTTTCAGTTAGATTCCAGCAGATAAGCTGGTAGTTTTTCGTTTTTAACAGATTCACAAAATAACTTTCCCAAATGTCGTTGTGACAAAATGCTTTTTTGAAATACTTAGTGGAGTATAACTTTAAAATGCTGACAAATAAAGAAAATTCTTCAATATACTGAACTTCATGATATCATATGCACTTCTTACTCTGATATTTCTCTCAAACATGATATACATTCCTGTTACCTTCTTGTCTTTCTCTAAGAGTTGTTGATCTTTGTTCTGACTCTGTTTCTTTGTGGCATCCAACTGTTCTTGCAGCTGTTGTAGAGCTATAAGATGCTCAGAACTGTGTGGGTCATCAGATTTATCAGATGCTCCAGTGTTGAGGATGGACAGTGTTGTCATTGATAGGCTGCTAGTTAAACTAGAACTGCAGGAAGAGGAAGAGACCACTTACATATTTTACTTAATGAAATCTAAATTGAACAGATACCAGCATTAATAAGTTTCTTAATTCAAGATGTTAATTCTAAATCTCTTAAACCATGTCAAAAACATAAAGCAATAGAAATATTTGTAATTTTAGATAAAGGAAACCTTAACTGAATCAGTATTCAGTTTATAACATTGATATTCTACATAAAGTTGGACTTAAACATAAACATGATGCATATGCATTTTTTTCAGACATTGCAGAGACATTCTGAAGAAGTTAAACATTAGTGAGTCGTTACATAGTTCAATGTAAATCAACATTTATAAAGGAATATAACAAATTCATTGGTATCCATTCAGATACATACAACAAAGTAAAATCAAACATAATCAAGCTCACCTTGATGGGACGTGTGTCAGTCAAACAAAAAAATCCAAATTTGGGACTCACCAAAATTTGTATTTTCTTTAAGATTTGTAATGAAAATGAGTCCCAAGGTCTTGTAAGAACCGTGCATTTTACCTTATAAGTAAACACACCAAGCAAATATGGTAAATTGTGGTCCATACGCCGTGAATTCATTTTAGTTACTTTGACCATGACCTGGTGAGCCAAGTGAAAAATGTAAGTCAACCACATCGCTAATGTGCAACAAGGTGGTCAGCATCCAAAGAATGAGCTGAAGTCAGTATCTCAAGACGAACCACTGATGTCAGTTTCGTAAATATAACACTTGTACTTTGTCTAAAACTGAGCTCTTTAAAAATGTAACCATGTTATTCAAGTCGAACTTATATGTCAGTTGCAGCATCCAAAGAATGAAATGAAGTCAGCATCTAAAGAAGAACCACTAATGTCAATTTTATAACTGTAACACTTGTACTTTGTTCAAAACTGTGCTACTCTAAATAATTTAACCAAGTCACTAAAGCACAACTTGCAGATCAAATGCAGCATCTAAAACATGAACTGAAGACAACATCTAAGATGAACCACTGATGTCAGTTTGGTAACTGTAACTTTTGTACTTTGTCTAAAACTGAATTACCCAAATAACTGGACACAAATGCAGACAATGCCACCACCAGGGGTATAGTACAAGCCTTCCAAAGTTCATCAAGGTGAGTTAAAATCAATTATAAGAGGTTTCATTATTCATAAGGATGTGCATGGTACTTTTAAAAATGAATTTGTATCAAGCCTTTCTAAGATATTAATATCTTACTGACTTCATTTTATGTATGATAAGAATTCATGTACATTTCTACTAAGCCTGTAAGATGGTCAACATAAAACTGACTTTGATATTGGGACAGCTGAAATAAATCATGACTTCATATTTCATCATGGAAAATTCTTGATCTTCAAGACCAGTGTTAGTTATACTGTACACAATGTTCACATGCAAATCAGTAGGATATTTCATTGTAAGGTACAGAAGCTAACTTGATAACATAAATGCATGCAGAATAACTTTAGTGTACATTTAACATGCAATCGTTGAACTGGATCCACTGGTCTCAAAAACATTAATTTGATAAAAAATCCTTCATAAAAATATTACTTATTTAATCTTAAAATGTCTTGAAAATTACATTTTGCTTTTAGAATGAATAAAATTTTTAAAATATAAATTTACTGCTCGTAAATTGTTACTAAATTAATTATACATGTACAGTATAATCTGTCTATTCTGGCAAAGAGAGGACTGAATAAGATGGATGAATTTCACAAGAACTCCAACACATACAGACTTGATAAATAGAGTGACCTAGCTATACATTTACTTATGTAAGGATAACTTGAACATGACACAGCACAATAATTCTTCTCAAGGGGAAAGGTTTTCTGGTTTTAGCAAACAGATGAACATACTTCAGTCTATTTTGCACACTATGTATGGGATGGACTAGATCCTTATTACTTTTGTCGTCAGTATTTATTGCATTGTGTACATTACATTTAACAGACACATCTTATTTTACCTGTTCCTGATAAAAAATCTTTCTGCTTTCCCTGATTGTGGTACTTAGGTACTTCTTTTCAACCTTTGTTTAAATGATGGGGTAGAAATGTCCCCAATTCTATACTGGTTTAGAGTTCCATATTCAATTTGATATACAGTTACCTTTTTGACATACATACATATACTCAGGGACTTTAAAAACGCCTATCTAATATCATTATAGTTTAATCAACAACTAGGGTAAATAACTGCATCAAACTTGATTTATTTCAAAAATTTGAATTATATTTGACAATATGGTTGATACTATCACACGTTTCTTATTAAATGATTTGATTTCATCAGTTATGTATACCACGTCCAAAATTTCATGTGTTTTGGTTAGCAACGAGTATGCCCCCCATTTGCTTTAACGCAAGCACGCAATCTGGACCATATGGATTGACATAAAGTTCGAATTTTTCTCATAGGAATATTATTCCACTCTTCTTGAAGAGTGCCAACTCATCCACAATTCTTGGTTGACGGTGACGTTTACGTAAGCGTCTCCCTAACTCATCCCACATGTGCTCTATAGGACTGAGGTCGGGTGAACGTACTGGGAAATCCATTACATTAATTCCTTGGATGTTTAGAAAATTTAAGGTGACTCTAGCCGTGTGCGGACGTTCATTGTCTTGTTGAAATGTCAACAGATTGTTGACAGTTTGATGACGTTGAATTAATGGAAGGAGCTCAGGATGTAAAACGTCATCGATGTCTCGCGGTAAGAGTGTTCCTCAAAATAACCAGTGATGACTTGAAATGTTGATTGATGCCTCCCCAAACCATGACACCACCGCCAAATTTGTCACACTCAATTATGCAGTATGCGGCAAAACGTTCATTGCGTCTCCTATAAAGGCGCTGTCTTCCGTCAGTCATGGACAAATTCAATCTTGATTCATCGCTGAACACTACGTCATGCCAATTACGTTGATTAGCAAGCATGTTCTGGGACCTGGTCAGATGATTTCTTTGGTGACAAGGAGTTAAGATCAAGCCTTTCAATGGGCGACGGCATAGCAAGCCTTGCTCTTTCAATCGTCGACGTACTGTCCTGGGGTGGATTTGCCTACCGTGACGAGCTATCACATCTCTTGACGTGCTTACAGCTGTCGCAAACCTGTCACGTAGATGACGTTGCCTTATGAAAACGTCTTGACTACTAGTCGTTACGCATGGCTGACCACTTCGAGGACGATCCTTAACACTTCCTGTGGTCCGATACTTCTGTACAAGTCTGGTGATTGTAGACAAATGGACGTTGAAGCGTCCTGCGATGATACCTTGATTTACGCCGGCGTCTACAAGGCCAAGAACAGCATACCTCTGTTGCTCAGACAGTCTTGGCATTTCACGCGTTAGTTCTAATGAGGTAAAGTTTGAAAGATTTATTTTCAAAACATTTATGTTTTTACATGAAAAAAAACATATAGGCGTTTTTAAAGTTCCTGAGTATTTTTACTGAAGACAATTTACTTGCTTCATAATAAATAATACATTAAATACCATACTGAATTACCGTCATATTTGCTGACAGGTAAGCCATTGCTGGTTTAATTGCATGATTGGAAGACACAAAGCAATTATACAGTTACTTACTCATTATAGATAAAACAAATTAGGCTGATGTATTATTTATGTAGGGTGAAAATTTTGGACCAGACTCTCCCACCATTTACAATGATATTCTGTAATACTTGAGGTCCCAAATAGGCAGATTATATTGAATTATTAAAATGAGCATGTACTCTCATTTACCAAATTCAAATATTATAACTGATATCATAGTGCATTTTATCTACAACAATCATGTGGTTTGCCTAGGGTATCACTAATGTTACTACTGTTTCCAATACATACAGCATCCTCTCATTCCCAGTGAGAAGTACATTCACTACCATCAGCTACATGAGAAGAATTATCCCATTTCCAAAACACAAATAATAAACAAACAGTACCCATCTTCCTCCAACAAAAAATGATAATGATGTCTGATATTTGTTGGTTTAAAACAAGGCTTACTTCTTTAAGAAAGAGAATCGGTTCTGCTCAGGAGGAGTGCTAGTCAAGGAATTTTCATTCACTCTGCAACAAACATCTGTGCTATTATTTCACATTGATTTTACCTGGACAGATAATACTTGTACTGAGCATTATCTCCAACATCTACTGCTAATATTTTCTTCAGACAGTAAGCAGCATATGATATGACCATCTTGACTTTCTGCTCATTGTTAAAACCAGCATCCAATAATTAAAACCACCATATCTAGATCTATACCTTTATCTGAATATCTGATTTTGAATCTAGATACTTTCTCAATAATTTGCACCTGGTACAGATTTTCTTTTTTCTCAAGTAAAATTAAACCAACTGATGAGTGGTCCTTACACTTCATAGGAGACAAACATACAGATAAGATAAATGGTCACCCATTTAATAGAAAATTTAAAATCATCCAATTTACAACTTACTTTGTTTGTTTGGTATGTTTGTAATGTTTCCACAGTAGGACCATTGACAGTTATACAATACACAAATTAGAGGCTGTTAAAAAAAAACTGTGTTGCCTGTCAAGATTGTTACAATGCCAGTGTGACAGACAAATGATAGACAGTGATCTCCAAGTACTGCTATGATTTATACATGACAAAGAAGGTCCTGGAGGCTGTTTCACTAAACATTGCAAGTCCAAACATAAGCATAAACATAAGCATAATTTTGGACTAAAAGGCTTTTCAAAAAAACATCATAAACTTTTTTAAAGTGTAATTGTAAGTGTAAATCTATGTGTGCTCTTTACCTGTAATAACTTTAATTGTAAATATGATGACATTTTTTATCTTTGTTGAAATCAGCCAACAATCGACAAAAAGAATAATTTTTCAATCAAAGATCATAGCCAAGAGAAATGTATGATAGTAAAGAGTTGGTAAAACAATACAGGTCTCCAAGAAATGCAAAAAGAAAAATAATAATGTTGCTAATGTCTTTAGCTTCATTTTAGAGGATTTCACCTACATTTTAATATATATATATGCACAACCACTGTAATTGCCTGTAAAAGCTTTTCAAGACCTATGTATTTTATTTCTGTATAAATTACATTGATCGGTGACATCATAACATCCCATATTTGATTCAATGTTCAGCACAGAAAGAGATGTTTGGCAGACTTTTGATTGTTATACTTATGACACCATAATGAAAAATTCGACATTTTCAACCTTGCGTGATGTCATCACAGTTGTATTTTGCGCTAAAGTGCTTGACATTCGACGAAAGTATGTCATTCTGGATAAACGTTATTTTGTCATGGGACACCAGCTGTTTCTTTCTATTTATAACTTCCCTCCGAAATGATTTGCTGATGTGATTTATTAATAGGAAATGGAAGTTTCCAGTATGATATTTTGGCGTTAAAAGCGCATATATATAGAATAAGTGTCTTCTTTTTGTGTTGTCATGCAGGAATGAATTACTATGGCTGATGCATTTTTTATACAATGTATAATGCACTAATGCACATTGTATCTAATAAATGCATCAGCCATTGTAATTCATTCCTGCATGAAAACACAAAATAAGACACTTATTCTATAAATCAGAGGAATAACAAACCTAAAAGTTGTGATTAAATATTAACAAAAAATTAATATTTCATTATATACATAACCTAACAGGGATGTCAAAAATCTGAATTATAGCCTACATGACCTAGATCTAAAAGTAGGTATGATATCATTTTAGAATAAAAATGCAAAAAGCCAGTTAAGCTAAAGGTCATGATATAGGTACATGTTGACACTGAAAAAGAAGGGGGAGGGGTGCAAAGGGCATGTGCCCCTGCCCTTTCCGAATATTTTGTTAGGCTTTCTTATAACTAGAAATTGGGAAAATAAAAGAATTTGAGTCCTCAAACCCTCAAAATGTAGGTGAATGTGATAAATTGTAAAGCATTTTTAAAGCAAATTCAATCAAATAAATTTAGAATGTAAATCAAACTTTATGTGGATCTGAAAAATAAAACAAAAATGTTCAAAGAACATGTGTGTCACATGCAAGGATACATGACCTTAATGGTGACATTGACCATGAACATGGCCTTGACCTCCTTCAATATTTTGTTGTAGTTAATATTCCTACCACGTCTCACGTTACGACATATATATTCTATCATAGCTGTGGCCTGTAATACTAAAGTGTGACGAACAGATAGATGGTCAGTCTGAGAACAGACAGGCAATAAAAAAAAAAAAATAAGCATGCAACAAATTACATTTTGAGGAAATACACACAATCTTCCTTCCTCCTACACATAAGAACCAATGACTCACATGTAACTTGTTACTTGTTCAGGGGGTATTCAATTTGTCAACTTCACAAGTTACTTAAAATTGTTTAAGTTTACAGTATCAGTTGCTGAATATATCATCTTATATAATGATACAGAGGTGAATTCAGAAGTGGTTGGATGGTTGAAGCTCTGTGAAATCTCAGCTGATTCCAGTTAAAGTTTACACTTACACTTGCGTTTATGTGTGCATGTACAGCTCTTAGTGAAATACAAATTATTAAATTATTCAGAGTTAAATACAGGTGTAAATTTGACATTTACGTCCATGTTCATGTTTGGACCTATGATGTTTAGTGAGAGGACTGCCTGATTAGTATTCAAGCAATGCAATATCCTATTAGACTATCTAAAAAATAAAATCATCATACAAGGAAATATACATAATACTGTCTACGATACCAGAAGAATATGCTCAAACTTCTGTGTAGGTCTGCACATCAAAATGATCACAAAATATTTTTTTGACATATTCTGTACAGTTTTACTCCCAAATGAATACTGCTTTTACAATTTACACTTCCTGAATGTATGTCTCACTCTCTTTTTTTCATGATGAAAGTTATCACTGTTTGAGCATAATTTTGGTGAAAGAAATGAGATATTAAAAAGATAATATATATAGAACTGTATATCTAGATTAAAGTTAATAAAAACTATCTAAGAAAGCTTTATTGGTCAATATAGGTATTTTTATTATAAATATTCAATTCAAAAGATGTATATACTCTGTTAAGGGGACATAGTCCGAGACTGGAAATTTTTAGCACGAAAAGGATAAATTACCACAATATCTTATTTTTCCTGTATTACATAAATTATAAACTTTGTGTTAATTGCAAAATTTAAAACGAAAATCCCTCAATGTTTTCGTAGAATAAAGGTAATTGAGTTGAATTAAATTCGGTTGGTATCAATTCCCCAAATAAGGCGATGCTCCACCTATAATCATGCGCGTGCGCGGATATTCACTGTAGAAAACAACAAAAATGGTTCACATGGAGGAATACGAGCACGAGAAAAGCAAAATTGTGGTAGAAAATAACTATACACAGACTCAGAGGACAAAAAAAGAAAAGTGGAACAAAAGTTAGAATCGGGTAAAGTTCGAGTTTCATTGTCACGTTATTTTCACTGACCGACCTCATCAATATTCAAGGAGTTGGTGTCGTTATGTTGCAAATTTAAAACAAGCATATCTCGTTAACGACATCTACTTTGGAAACAAT
The DNA here is from genome assembly GCA_035048485.1 of Pteria penguin. NCBI lineage: Eukaryota > Metazoa > Mollusca > Bivalvia > Pterioida > Pteriidae > Pteria > Pteria penguin. Next base: position 16,880,070 of record CM068581.1, read on the forward strand.
ACTTTGTACACATCTTAGATAATATACTAGCAATCGATTGCCGTTTAAGAAATCCGTTTACATTTTTTATACTTTTCCCGACTTCAATCGGACCATGCTCCTTTAAAGTTTTAAAATAAGTTATAGGAAATACAAGTCTAAATGAGTAAATTGTTAATACATGACCAATATATCTTCCTAGATTAATATGATGAATACATAATACACTTCAATAGATTAATCATAAAAAAATAAGTGGCATGTGATATACTACAGAAAAATGCTATCACCTGAGATATAAGCAGATTACCTTTTTGTTGGCGTTAGACCATTAGTACTTGACTTGGATTCTACACGAGCTACTTTGGCAGGTGGTGTACCACTTGGAGTATTTGGTTCACTTGTTCTGAAAAAAGTGTATTTTCATTGAACAATATCTTTGAAGATGATATTGGCAAAGTCATGAAATTTAGAATAAATCAATATATTTTGCACAAATACTTTGCTTCACATAATATCTCTGTATATGTCAAATTATCATTGTTGAATAACAGTTTACACTGTTAATTGCTCTGGTAATTCTTTGCCGTTTATGATTTAAAAAAAGATGTCACTATTTCTTAAGGTGTATTCTTAAACTTGTGTCTCATAATTTGTAGAAAATGACATGTTTCTAACGGCAAGGGAATTTGTTGACATCATATGTGATTATTTAAATCAGATTCATACATTTTCAAAATGGACAAAATTTCATGGCAATGAATAATTGCTTTTATTTTGGATTATGGACCAGATCAGGGTTCAACATTCACATTTGAGAGATGTGGTCCAGTAGGACAGCCTTCAGGAAATTATAGCTGTCCAAATTTTAATGCAGGTGGTTCATTGTTGCATCATGTAAATGAATTGATCAAGTCCAGATACTAGAGTATTACATGTTATAAAAGACTATGAAAAATTTAGTAATGTGTTAATAAGAAATAATAATAACAAATCTGTGGTAAATCATCACAGTATTTGTCTAAATAGCTGCAATGCAGCATGTACGATAAGTTAGCACTGAACTACATCACAGAAGATTTGGTATACAATGTACATAATGATAATGTGTTAATTTCACAAATTAAACATTATAGTTTAATAACAAATAATCGTAGGAAATATGTGGTAAACCATCACAGTATAGATAAATGAAACAAATAAAGTTTCTGTGGCACAACTAATTAGAAACGGTATATTACATGTCTCCTTTCTTTCCCCTTGTGGCCCTTTCCGGAAACCCGAAATTGAAAAGTGACAGTAGTTACTAGTTACGCTACTGACAATCTGCATGTAACATCCAAATGCAAACACTGCAACGGTCCGAAACACTGCAATGGTCCGAAAAACAACAAAACAACATCCCTAATCCCTTTCATTAAATTTACCAATATCAAATGATATGATTAACAGCATCAAGTCTCTGGTTGATTATCATATAAATTATATGAATATCATCTACTTATCATAGGACATGTTCAGATGTTACTTTATTTCACATAACTCACATGTATGAAAGTGACTTTCGATAGTTTCACTTTGAATGGTTTTGGCATTTTGGTGCAACGTTGTTTTGTTCATAAAGATTCAATACTTGTTACTATTGTTGAATACTAGATACTGAGCTCATGTTTGTCAATTGATAAATAGCAGTTTGATAGCATTCACAGTGAAATAATTCATTTAGAAAAAAATTGTATATGCCCTACGACAAACCAGTCCAGTCGGGGTATCTACAGAAATTTTTACCCGTCCACTACCAATTTTTACTAGACTATGTCACATGGACGTGCCTTAATGTCAAACCCTGCAGATTTAAAACATATGCATTAATCTTTAAACTTTCAATCACACAAACATGCAGTTTGGATTAACTTTTACAGTTTTTACTTAACCGTGTTGATAGAGAAGGTTCAGCTACAGTGTGAATTTCCCATTTTCCAGCATTTAACATGCATCCTATAGTCATGAAGTATTTTTAATGTATCAAGTGATCTCATTCTAAAACTTTTGTAATCATTATAAAGCACTCTACTACTTCACTATTACAGGAGAGCCACAAAAGGAATCTTCCACACAACTGACCTTTTTCATTAACAAACATGCATGTCCCCCACCCATTCAATCAACAATCTGTATGTGCAAAAACTGTAAAACTAAATTTTCTGCAAAGAGCAGTAACTCTGCCGAAAGGTTAATCAAAGAAAAGTAGTGCCTGTCTGTTTGTCTATGAACTTAGGGGTCTGTTGATTTGTCTGACTATGGACTAATGTATTTGTTCATCTGTCTTTCTATGGACTAAGTTCTCTGTTCATCTGTCTGTCTATGGACTAAGGTGTCTGTTCATCTATCTGTCTATGGACTAAGGTGTCTGTTCATCTGTCTGTGTATGGACTAATGTGTTTGTTCATCTGTCTGTGTATGGACTAAGTTCTCGGTTCATCTGTCTGTCTATATACAAAGGTATCTGTTTATCCGTTGGTCTATGGACTAAGGTGTCTGCTCATCAGTCTTTCTATGGACTAAGGTGTCTATGGACTAAGGTGTCTGTTTATCTGTCAATCTATGGATTAAAGTGTCTGTTTATCTGTCAATCTATGGACTTAAGGTGTCTGTTCATCTGTCTGTCTATGGACTAATTTGTCTGTTTATCTGTCTGTCTGTCTGTCTGTCTGTCTGTCTGTCTATGGACTAAGGTGTCAGTTCATCTGTCTGTCTATGGACTAAGGTGTCTGTTCATCTGTTAATCTATGGACTAAGGTGTCTGTTCATCCTTCTGTCTATTGACTAATATGTCTGTCTATATATCTGTCTATGGACTAATGTGTCTGTTCGTCTGTCTGTCTATGGACTAAGGTGTTTGTTCATCTGTTTGTCTATGGACTAAGGTGTCTATGGACTAAGGTGTTTGTTTATCTGTCAATCTATGGACTAAGGTGTCTGTTTATCTGTCAATCTATGGATTAAGGTGTCTGTTCATCTGTCTGTCTATGGACTAATATGTCTGTTCATCTGTCTATGGACTAATGTGTCTGTTAGTCTGTCTGTCCATCTGTCTGTCTATGGACTAAGGTGCCTGTTCATCTGTCAATGTATGGACTAAGGTGTCTGTTCATCTGTCTGTCTATTGACTAATATGTCTGTCCATATGTCTGTCTATGGACTAATATGTCTGTTCATTTGTCTTTCTATGGACTAAGGTGTCTGTTCATCTGTCTGTCTATGGACTGATGTATCTGTCCATCTGTCTGTCTATGGACTAAGGTGTCTGTTCATCTGTCTTTCTATGGAGTATTGTGTCTGTTCATCTGTCTGTCTTTATACTAAGTTGTCTGTTCATCTGTCTGTCTATGGACCAAGATGCCTGTTCATCTGTCTATGGACTAAGATGTCTGTTCATCTGTCTGTCTATGGACTAATGTATCTGTCCATCTGTCTGTCTATGGACTAAGGTGTCTGTTCATCTGTCTTTCTATGGACTAATGTGTCTGTTCATCTGTCTGTCTTTATACTAAGGTGTCTGTTCATCTGTCTGTCTATGGACTAAGGTGTCTGTTCATCTGTCTGTCTGTGGACTGTTTAAGGGGAAGTAACATGGACAATTTTTTTTCCTGTCCGTTTTTCCCTACCCCAAGGGCCAGATCCAGTTTGAAACCCAGATGCACATCTTCAAATCAGGCCCTTTCAAACCACAAAAAAATATTTTTACTGATCATGTTTAAACAGGAGAAGAAGCGTGAGAAAGTTAAGGACAGATTGACAAACTGACAGAAAACAATGGTAAAGCATGATATGCCCATATTTAAATGCCGTCATATAAAAATGAGAACAAATACACCGTCAAATTTGATCTATAACTTGTTGCACCAAAACTTGACAGCATGGTTCATCTTGAAAGATTGCAGAGAAAATCTGGAGAAAGTGATTTTCTGCAAAGGGCACTATGTGTGTTACCAGCTGAGCCACATGAGTTATTGATCACAGGAAACTAAAATCTGTAAATAATCACTATCATCTACCATATTAACCAGTTTAATACTCTTAATTGCTATTTTAAAAGTCCTAACCTATAAACTGGGAGAGAACTTAATAAATCTGCATAAACTTACATAAACTTAAACGCTTGTACTGTGTTATATAACACTACTTCATGAAGAATTTAAGATGGCATTATAAGTATAATGAAATACAGCAAGCAAGGATAAGTATGAAAACCTACTTGTGTTTATGATGATGTTTGTGTTTACTGTGAGAATGAGATCGTTTATGATGATGATGGTGGTGGTGGTGGTGATGTTTGTGCCGATGATGTCGACTGCCATGGTTATTGCCTGGAGTGTCTGTACCTCCCTCTCCACCACTTGCAATATTTTTCTCTCCATCACCTTGACTGTTATTTACACTTCCTGAATGCAGCTTAGTATTTTCTTCAAACTTAACAATACTGTCAAAAATGTCTTCTTTATCTGATTTTTGTTCAGCAATTTTTTGAGATACAATTTGTTTTCTTGATTCATCCTGTCTAAGTCTAGCTTTTGCTAGGACCCTTTTGTAAGCCAATGTACACAACCAACATAAAAGTTTTCCATCAACCTTAAAAGAAAAAGAAATCAATAATAATGTTTGTTACAAGGCTGTAATTTATAGACAAACATTATATTTCTAGTTTAAAATTTGTCTTCATAATATGTAAACATATCAAATAGAGTCAATGTTAATCAACAATAAGAAAAGAGAGAAAGCCAAAAATGCTTTAAAGTTTTGTTTTATACCATCATTGTTCCATTCTGCTGAATTTAGAAGGAAGAGCATTGAAAATGATGAACGTTTTGGACATCCCAAGGAGGCTACTACAGACAAAAGTGTTGATATTGTTCACACTCTTGTCATGTGTGACAGAAGGTGAAACCTCCCAGATATAGCTAAAGTTATTCAAAACTTTAAAAACATCTCAGTTTTGCAATGTGCTGAGTTGCAAAACCTCAAAAACAATGGAGCACATCTTCCACTCATGATGAGTAAGTGTATGAAGTTTCATTGCAATAGCACTAAACGTAGTGGACTTATGGTCCAGAAACCAATTTTTTATACCCCACTCCTATGACCTTGACCTTTGATCTTTTGACCCCAGAAACAACAGGGCACATCTTCCACTCATGGTGAATAAGTGTTTGAAGTTACATTGCAACAGCACTTAACATATTAGACTTACAGTCTGGAAATCAATTGTTGACAGACGCCCGCCCAACCACCTCACATCAAATTCAGAACCGAGTTTTGCAACTCATAAAACTACCTTTTTTCTTGTATCATCTGTTCTGTCAAAAGCACACTTCTGTTTACACTGTTCACATGTTGTAGGTGATCCCCATCTTTTTTCAGAATTTGTACATCTTTGGCACTTGTTACCAATAAAGGCAGCAAGAATATTACAGTATTCACACACAGATGGCTAAAACGAGAATTGCAGGAGACTAAAAATCAAAGTGCACACAAACAACATCAACTTAAACATGTCTAACATTTAGTTTTAAGGCTAATAAAATCAACTTTCAAGTCAAATAAGAATCTTTTTTCATACTGCATGATAAGCCGGCGTGGCCTAGTGGTATCACGCTCGCCTCCGGATCGGGAGGCCGGGGATTCAAGTCCCGCTCTGGTCAAGCCAGTGTCCTGTCTTTCGGATGAGACAGTAAAAACCTAGGCCCCGTGTCATGGTATGCATGGCATGTTAAGATCCCTCATTGCTTCAGGTGGGTCCGTTGCAAAGGTCAAAATTTGTATGCCCATCAGGCAGATGCCATCACCATATATGTGAAATATTTGTGGTGTGACGTTAAATAAAAATCAACCAATCAATCAATCACACTGCATCACTATATTTCTCTTTAGTTTCTGTAAATATCTTCTCTGTACCTTTCCATGTAGCTTCACATTCTGGGAGCATTTCTTACATATGGAATTGGTATTGCTCTTACTGAAATGAAAAATACAAAAAAGTAACTTATTTCAATAAATAATTAGAAAAATTACTGAAAGATTAAAATGAATTTTTAAAGTTGGTTTATTAAACATAAACAAGAGAATGAAGATTCAAAGGGTGCTTAAAACGTTTTGAATATTTCTGGCTTTCTAGAGCTCTCTCTGAAGCACATGCCATAGGTTCTGTTTTGTATTGTACAACAAGCATTCATCATTCAAAATATGAACATAATAAAACTATGAACATGATTAAGATAAATGCTACATATAGACACACTGCCTCTCTCTAAACTTCAGATTAGAAACATAGTATGTAAAATATAGTTCTGAATTGCATGTGCATGCATGTTGAAAAATTGAAGTGTCTGGGTAAGGGCTTTTGAAGTGAACTTTTTCCTCATGACTCTTAATTTGTGTATATACATGTATATATGAACCATTAGACAAAAAAGGAACTTTATAATAAATGAAATGATGTTATAAACATAGGAAACTTTTCCAAATATTACTAATAAGTGACAAAAGATGTGAATTTTTAAACAAGAGATATAAGAAGACGACATAGCTAACCAATGGGGCATTGTCAGAGGGAAAGTATGTTTTTCAAATATTTTCTTAATGAAAGCTCGAGGTCGTGGAGTCAAAAATTTTGCATAAGCAGAAAGGTCTAGCAATAATGAACGCAAATAAGAAATATGAAAGATCTATTCCCGGTAGTTGACAAGTTATGGGCAAGCTTAAAAGTTTTTGGTCAAGGTCAAGGTCACTGGGTCAAAAATGATGGTACCAATGGCAAGGTCTTGTCATGAATGTAGGGAATGTACATGTGAAATTTGAAAGTCCCATTTTTAATAGTTTTGAAGGTATGGCCAAGGTTGAAGTTTTTGCTTACACTGCCAACGCCCACGCAGATGCTGGCACTAGGACTTGAGACATGAACTCAATGGGCATTCATGCCAGCAAACCACAAAAAAGTTTAAACTTTGAATTGTGGTATTTGAAACAAATAGATGAAAAAAATCTTTGTATACACAGAGAAAACAAATTACTACATCTGTCAGTATCTATGCTGCATCTTTCTTCACTCATAATTCATCAACCTTGGGATATGGTTGTTATTTAAACATTCATGTAATTTTACTTTTTCATATCTCACAATACATTAGAGCTGTCATGGTTAACCGAAAACTCTGTTAACAGCGGTAAATTATTGCTCGGTTTGGATCGTATTTTACAGATTTTGGTTTGGTTTCTTTTTTCTCTGACTTATCTCCCTTTTCCCTGTTATTCGTCATCTCCTACAATTGCTAAGCAATGTTCAGTATGCTGTAGCTGTAGCTAACTTATGGAAGGGCTATTGCACTTGTATAAATTGTAAGACAGTAGTTATCTTGAAAAAGTCTTAACTCTCAAGACCTCTCCACAAATCTATTACAGTTTGCAAAAAAATGTAAGACTGAATTCAATAAACAACAACATTGTTGTTGTTATTTTGTTGAATAAAATGATTTAAAACAAGAGGCCCAAGTGGGCCTATATCGCTCACCTGAGTACCTACATGATCAGTCATGCATGAAGGAAGAATTCATTTATTTTTGCATTAATGTGACTAAGTCAACACAGATGTTGAAAATATGTCAAATTTTAATTCAGGCTAGAATAAAAAACAACACTTTTTTGCACATCCATTCACATGATTTTGATATTAAGCATTTCCTTTGTCTCTGCAAGAAGTCATTCAGGGCAACAAGTTAGTCATTTTCTTTAGGTGGGGCCTTTTGTTGACTGATTTCAAGTCTGGGTCATGAACAAAAATTGTTTCAAATATTGTCCAGATCTAACTTAAAATTGCCTAATTTCATATGTTGAATGTTGAGAAACATCTAAAAACTTATTTAGATGTGTAAAGAAATGAAAAAAAAAATTCTCCATATTTCAATTACCAAGTGGTATATGTACCATTGTGAGAACTGCTTTTTAGACATGGTGGCATTATCTGTTAACCAATTTGGATAAAAATTTACCAAATTGATAGAGGACCTTTAGTACTTCATGTATTCCTTGTTTCATTAAAATCTTTCATGTGGTATAACAGCAGAAGTGAAAAATGTGATTGAATTGTTCCTATACACCCTCATTTGGAAGTCTTAAAAAATTCATAGAAAATCCAAAAATTGAGAAATTGACAAAATTCTTTCAAAGTAACAATCCTTACCATAATTATGATCACAATAGTCCATAAGAAATCATCATTATCAATTAACTAGGAAATATGACACTTTTTTTTCTGCATTGAATCACCAAGTCCAAAGAAATGTTTCGTAGAAAAAGTTGAAAATGTGAAAAATGGCCAACCCCCCCTTTTTCTTGGAAGTCTTAAAAAATTCATAAAAAATCCAAAAATTGAGATAATGACAAAATTCTTTCACAATAATATTCCTTACCACAATTATGATCAAAATAGTCATTAAGAAATCATCAATATCAATTAACTGAAAAACATGACACTTTTCTTCATTGAAATGACTAAGTCCAGAAACACGTCAAAAAAGCGTAAATTTCTATTTGACGGATCTTAACCCCGAACACAATTTTTAATAACCCATCTTTATAGATTGTTGAAATGCAACTAGTTTCCCCATTTATGTACTGGTTCTGGAGAAAAAGATGTTTGAAGAGGGGTACCCTTTTGGACACTTTTGGTCCCACCCTGGATCCACCCCTGAGGGAATCTGGATCCCGAACACAATTTTAGTAGGGGACCTTGAGTACATCATTTACACAAAGTTTGATCCAAATCTGCAATGTAGTTCCAAACAGTTTTGTAGAAAAAGTTGAAAATGTGAAAAATGGCCACCCCCCCTTTTTTTTTTTTTGGAAGTCTTAAACGTAAAATTCCTAATTTCATATGTTGAGTGTTTAGAAACATCTAAAAACTTATTTAGATGTGTAAAAAAAAAATTTTTTTTGACCACAGCTGGATTTGATCCGCTACTCTCCATATTTCAATTACCAAGTGGTATATGTACCATTGTGAGACCTACTTTTTAGACATGGTGGCATTACCTGTTAACCAATTTGGATGAAATTTACCACATTGATAGAGAACCTTTAGTACTTCATGTATTCCATGTTTCATTAAAATCTTTCATGTGGTTTCGTAGAAAAAGTTGAAAATGTGAAAAATGGCCAACCCCCCCTTTTTTTTGGAAGTCTTAAAAAATTCATAAAAAATCCAAAAATTGAGATAATGACAAAATTCTTTCACAGTAATATTCCTTACCACAATTATGATCAAAATAGTCATTAAGAAATCATCAATATCAATTAACTGAAAAACATGACACTTTTCTTCATTGAAATGACTAAGTCCAGAAACACGTCAAAAAAGCGTAAATTTCTATTTGACGGATCTTAACCCCGAACACAATTTTTAACAACCCATCTTTATAGATTGTTGAAATGCAATTAGTTTCCCCATTTATGTACTGGTTCTGGAGAAGAAGATGTTTGAAGAGGGGTACCCTTTTGGGCACTTTTGGTCCCGCCCTGGATCCACCCCTGAGGGAATCTGGATCCCGAACACAATTTTAGTAGAGGACCTTGAGTACATCATTTACACAAAGTTTGATCCAAATCTGCAATGTAGTTCCAGAGAAGAAGTCGAAAATGTGAAAAAGTTAACGACGGACGACGACGACGACGACGACGACGGACGACGGACGGCGCACTATGACTATAGCTCACTTGAGCCTTTGGCTCAGGTGAGCTAAAAAAAAACTGCTCATATGAAAAAGTGTTCAATTACATACAGGTGTACCGGCTTGAATATCATTATCATGTAATCATTGGTTATAACAATTATTAAATCATTCAAACGGGTTTCTATTTCAGATGTCAAAATATGTTTTGTTATTTAATCTTTTATTTTTTTTAACCCACATAGATGACGAATTTAAGTACTGACAAAACTGTCTTTTCCTTGACTTGACGAAAATTGGTACCAACAAATATAAAGCCATTCACAGTATTAGGTCACACACAACAAGAGGCCCACTGGCTTTATCTAATGTCATGTAGACATAAGTAGGTTTCTGGGTTGTATTTGGACAGTGGGCGCTGCATACTTTGGTGGTATTTTACAATAATGGCGTCAAAAATAAGGTACCGTCGGGTATGCTAGGCATGCAGTTTGGAGGTGACTTGGAGTATATATTTTTAATACTGTATATAGATTTATTTTAGCACACTTATTTTTCTAACTGTATATCTACCATTTTATATAATACTTCATATTTTTATTCTAAATAATTTTACACGGTACGTTAATTTTATACGCAGTATAGGTTTAGATATGAGTTTCCGACATGTATTTTAGCATTAATTTTAACGCTATACTTACGCGCATAATAATGACGTTATGACGTCATCGTTTATCTTGGTTTAGAAGCTTATGTATCTTTGAAACGTAAACATGGATTTTACTTAGCTTTGTATTTGTCATCTGAAAAATTGCTTGATAAAGGTCGTGAGGCCGAAAATATGCAATACTTTTTTATGTACCAGACTTCCCTTTGGAGGACTTCTTTGAATTTTTAAAAAGGTTTGAAAAGGTACATTTGTTTCCAATAAGCACCACCGGTGCTGGAAGGCAAATATGTCATTTTCAAAACAAACAGAAATAAAGACATGTACGTTTGATAATGGCAAATTTCCACTGGTACACGAATATTCCGGTATACATGTATCGAGAGCTGACAATGCATCTTTACGAGTCTTAAGTACACTTCAAACTTACTCTTCTTGTTGAAACTCTGATCGGCAATATGTACACTTAACCACTGGATAAACATTTCTGCATTCCTGAAAAAGAATTTTTAAAAGCTATTGACTCAAATGACTCAATACATGTATCAAAATATATGTATGAGAAAAATGACAAAATAAGTTTGTAAACTACTACCTCTGCTGCAGGGACAACATTGTACTGATTACAGATGTCATGGATTCAATAAGATATACATGAACAGTGCAAAACAAATCTTTGTTTTAGGAAAGATATTTTCATAAAACAAAGAATATAGAATATAAAATATAAAATTTGCAGATCCTACAGTACGCAATAGCAAGCTCTAAAGAAATTAGGATAACAAACCTATAAAAACAAGCATTCTAAGAGTATTACTAAAGCAATACAAGTCCCCCATCGGTCCAAACAAATCCATATGGGGATGAAAAGTAGGTGAGTGGCAGCGAAAGGATTACAGCCATTCTGAGAATTTTAATATGTGTCTATTAGCCAGAGTTGCTCACTTTTTTCTTACTTTTACTTTTGTTTTGACATTTTAATTTTGCTGAACTTTGTGGTTAATGTCATACCGTTACTGCAGTAAGTCATATATATTTTTTCTCAATAGAGAAACTTGATTTTCCATGTTTTTCTGCATTACCATACGTGTTCATATAATTTCATGACCTCTCAGATTAAGACACAATTATCCTTGACCTCTAAATGGAGGAATATTTTTAAATTTGTGTCCTTTGATTATTCTGCTGTTGCAGTGACAGGGAAAATCAAGTGATTGACTATTGTCATATCAAATGACCGCTCTAAGTCGCTAACATAACTGCACTATAATTGAATATTTTTGTGATGTTCTTATGTGTTTTTTCATATCATTACATTAAATATTGTATATTTTTGAGATGACTTCTGTCATACATCTGAGTCAGTAACCTTTCTTTTTTCCTTTCCATCACAAAATAAAAGAGTCAAAGCATTTTACATCAAACTACCTTCAAATGTACTTTAATTTAGTGTCACAATAATTTTGAAAAAGGGCAATACCTCTTGAAAAAAGTAGGTCATCCGTAACCCAAGTCAACCCTGATCCAAAGTTTCAATTTGATATAAAAAGTTTCAGTTTGATATCTGTAATCAACAGAAGTGTGGAAAACTTATTTTGAACAAAGGGCAATAACTCTGGAAAAAGTAGGTCAACTGTGACCAAAGTCAAACTTGATTTGTAACTCCTCATGGGAAGCTTGCTACCAAGTTTCAAATTGATATCTGTAAGCATGACCCAAAAAAGTGCAGAAATCTGAATCCTGATTCTGAACAAAGTGCAATAGCTCTGGAAAAAAAGGTCAACCATAATCAAGGCCAAACTTTATCTGTAACTCGTCTTAGAGAAGTCTGATACCAAGTTTTAGCTTGATATCTGAAAGCATGACAGCTGGACAGGCAGACATACAGACTGATAGAGTGGATTCTATAGTCCCCTCCGGTTTCATGCATGGGGACTAGTTAAAGTACTAAGATCCCCAACTCCAAAGTTTGACTGACAGAATATTCTTACTTCAGTTTATGAAAATATATATTTAAATTTAACACCACATTTGAAAAAAGAGAGTTAACTGCCCACACTTCTGTATTTTAGGAATTTTTTTTTTATTGTTCAACATTTCAAAACTTGCTTAAGCACTGAAAAAACACAGGAATTATCCCTATTTTAGTGTAATTGGCTACATAATTTGGTTGATTTATGAACAAATATTCAGGTGTATATCTCAAAGATTCTGGGCAACTTGTATCAAGGGAAGTAACTCTAATAAGATTTTATGCTAATGAAATCTGTACATAGTATACACATTATTTCTGTTAAAAGACAGTGTATCAAATTGCATAGTATAGCCAGCCTGCACATGGTAAATGTAGTAGAGGCCATTTTGCCCTAATACCATAACAAGTAGATTGCATGTGTTAATAGTTGAGTATATGCAAAAGAGAAACACCATAGCCATTTTGTTTGTTTCTTTATTTGAGAATAGTTGTTTCAAAATAGATTTAGTAAAACATTTATTAAAACCAAAGTTATCAGGTGCAACAGACCCTTTCACCATAACTGCGGGATTGACACTTTGGGTGGCAAAATCATCAATGTTTCCACAAAATGATGTAAGACGCAATCAGTATTTTATTATGACATAAAATATTTAATATTGAATGTCACTACTTGCCTCCCTAAAACAAATGTATAGCAGTTTACATGAAAGGGTCAATTAAAGCAAAAATAAAAATTTATTTTCAAGATATTAAAATGAAACTTGGTACTTTCATGTAAAATTGTATGTTCTTTGTATTAATGGAATCACTTTTTCTTTACCCCCAATATAACAGCCATAATTAAATGTCAGAATTTCAGAAAGCATAATTATATTTTGCATCGATTGATGCCTTATCAAAGACTACTTAAAAACACATATGCACTAAAGAATTTACTGTATTTATGTAATTTTAAAATAAAGAAAATTATGAAAGACTAACGATTTAACTTTGGCAAAATACTGTTACATAACATCTTCCTCAAATACATTATTCATTACAAATATATCTTTATCACCCAACTGGGCTTTGGCAAAAACAGTATCACACATAATTCAGATCACTGTAAGAAACTTCAAGTCTTGTCAAGTCTTGAAAATTTATCACTTCTGTCTATGATCACACTTTTTTTGCAATTCTACAAGTCCCTTTCCTTTTGTGCATATTCCATCTGTACTAATCTCTATGTAGTGAAAAGAACTTTGATCAAGAATTAACTTCAAACTGTTCAAGTTTCCAAATTCCATGTAGGTAAACTCTGAATTCCAGCACAAGTCCTTCTGAACACTTAATAGTAATGTAAAGTATAATGCCGTGGTCATTATTTTCATAGCTCTGTTATACATGTAGTTCTTTGGTATAGGCCTGTGTAGACGTTAGGATCCATGATACATAATGCAATTTGTTGAATTAGGTAGATCATACTGAAATTTAGAAAAGAATGAACTTTATAATACATGTAAATATGAATCAATTCAGTAAATTCAGTTATAATTTTCAAATAAAAATTATATAGATATGTTTAAACATTGAAACTGCAGCTTTCATATATGATAACTGATAAGAAAAAAATTTGAAATTCATATTCGGCCGTAATAAAAATACATGTATGTGAGCTTAGGCACCGTTAATTTGAAATACGGGGTGGCCTGTTTTGGTTTTTTTTCCTACAAGTAATATTCTTGCCCTAATTTTGACTGAAAAATAATTTTGTTCAAGGACATGGTGCAAAAAAAAAAATCAAATAATCTGTCTCCAATTGTGAAATCTAAACTCATATTTTGGAATAAATTAGCTGTTAATACTGAGTTTTTCCTGACAAACTTGCTCACCAGAATTATACATGTAAATTTATACAAAACAATTTATATTATTATGAACTTTCATCAGTTCAATCATGGACAAACCAATCATATCTTTTACTTGAATTTAATGGCAAGATTTATCAGCAGTAGGTTGTGTTTTCAATAAGTAATAACTGTGCACCTCTTATTGTAGATATGTTTCTATATTGTTATGAAAGGGACTTCATGCATTCTATTATAAAATAAAACCATTTTGCCCTTACTGATATGTTCAATGATACTTCCAAGTACTCTGACGACATCTTAGTTATCGACAACCCTGAGTTTGAAATATATATTACTGACATATACCCACCAGAACTGTAATTAAACAAAACAAATATTTATGATACAGGAACCCCTTTCTTTGAACTAAATATTAAGATAATTAACAATAAAAATCCATAAAAATATTTATGGTTAAAGTGATGATTTTGGATTGCTGATTGCAAATTTCCCATATTTAGATGGTGATGTCCCTAAACTCCCATCATATGGTTTTTATATAATTCAGTTGGTTCCATTTGCCAGAGCCTGAACACTTTGAACTTTCATGCAAAAATTTTACAAATAACATTGAAATTTTAACTGAGGGTTACAGGTATCATAAACTGATAAAAACCTTTGGAAAATTTTTAGGTCTTATTCAGAACATTTAGCAAAATTCAGAAATGTTTTTTTCAAAAATATGTATCCAATGGAATTTCCCACCCAAATTTCTATGGTGATTTTGTGTACAAATTTCCAAATAGTGAAACACTTTCGTCACTGACAGTATTACCCAGAGATCATCAAAAAGACAATAAATCTTGTATTGGGCCCATCTACAGCCTTTAACATGAACAATGGGTCATTGCATGCTGAATAACTAGGGGGGAGGGGACTATATGACAGGCCTTGTTTACCAGTTTACCATACCAAGCGAATGACTACTGCCATATCAACTGACCGTCCTAAGTCAGTATCACAATTGCACTTTAATTAAAAGTTTTTGTGATGTTCTTATAAAATTTTCTTTTCAAATTATAACATTATTAACAGCGTATTCCCGTGATGACTGTTCTCATATGGCAGTGTCAGATGCTTTTATCTTTCCCTTTGAGTACTGAAATGTTTGTACTGGATAGACATGAAGGGCAAACAGGGGCAAGCCCTCTAATCCTCATTTCTCTACAACCTCCTACCCCATTCTCTGCTTCCTCCTCTCCTGCTCTTTGTTTACCCAATTTCATCTCATCGATGAAAATACAAAGTATATGGCATCAGCATGATGAACGAAAGGCATATAACACAGCTGGGATGGGTTAAACTGCGCAAAAGTATAGACCAGTTCCCGCACCAGTATACAAGCAGAATACTGCTATATACATATTAGATGGATAAAGTGGTGAAGAATGCAGAATTTTGTTTAAACAAGAAACCGTCAAAGACAGTATGACCAGATTGCAAAGTATAATGCCTAGATGTAGAATCTTAACCAGAAACATGTCTCTTTAAATTTTGAAGATGTATCCAGAAAGCTGAGAGAGGTATCAAAGTTTTGGAACTGATAAATAGACAAACCAAAAACAAAAAAGAAAGATCAAGGTAAACGCTAAATCACACTGTGTTCACTGAAGTGTAAAACTGAGGCCAAGGTCACCAAATTTTGTGTTGGTCGCAAAGACCTCATCAATGTCTACAAATCGACCAAGTTTGAAGTTGGCATCATCAACGGTGTGCAAGATATCAAGTTAAACGCAAAATCTGACTGTGTTCACTGAAGCATAAAATCAAGGTCAAGGACAACAAATTTTGTGTCATATAGGAAGAACTTATCAAATGTCTCCAAATCGACCAAGTTTGAAGTTGGTATCATTAACAGTATGCTAGAGATCAAGCTAAGTTTACACAAATTGTTGATGTCGAGCAGACGAACAGACAGATGGACAAACAGACACTGCCAATTCATGGACCGCATGTGCATTACAATCTGGTCAAAAATGTTAGACGAACAAAATAAGTAAAGTGGCAACTAAGATTGAGGAGTCTGGCAGTGGATGCAGACAAGTACTGGTAACTTTGAAATCTACGGTCAAATCAAAGAAAGTTAGAAATGACTTTATTCTTGAATTCATAAAAATGAGTATCATTGTTGATATTCCTCTTGATAAAGTTGATAAAACTAAAATACTATCTAAAAATATGAATACTTATTAAAACACATGGACATTATATACTTCTTTACATGCCAAAAAAACAGGGGAAAAAAAACCAGAATTTGCAAAAATGTGAAAAGGAATTCACTAAATTCTGAAACAGGAAATCACTGATCCTTATTTGATTTTGTCCTAGCAATTTCAGTTGTTCAGTTTGTTTTTCTGACATTGGTAATGACATTGATCTATCTGTTTTATTTGAGTGGTTATATTCCCATTAAACAGGGTATGTTAGATTTGTTTTTATTACTTTTTAAAATTATAACAAATAAAAAATCTAACCTACTTTTGTTGATAAAGATCTACAAATCAATTGCATGACCTGCTGAACATATGATTTAAAATGTTGCACAATAACAGTGGCAGATTTAGATGGGGGCCTCCCCCCCCAAAAAAAAACAAAAATGGCTAAGTAGTTTGGCTAATACACATGTCGGTCCCTTCTCTTTTCTGAAATCCTGGACTGCCACTGAATTAAAATATTATTGGATCAAGTTTAAAACAGAAGACATCATGAGCATAGTGTATTTCTGTTGGTGAGCAGTCTTTGAGAACGGTACATCTTGAAAAATTCTTTCTTCATTTCAGAAATATATATACAAGACAAAAATGTTGATTCTTAAATTTCTTGTGGTCTTGAAATAAAATTGCTGGCATGTGTAATGTTACAATCAAAGAAATGAATTGTAAAATTTATGATTTATATTTAATTCATTCCACAATTTTATGAAAAATACAACTGATTTTGCCAATTCCAAAGACCCCAGCCCAAGCACCAAAAAGGGGTGTGATCTCCAAATTTAGATTGCAACACTTAATTGCTCAAACCACAATCCCTGTAAATTCCCACTCCATGTTTCCGAAGAATTCTTAAATCTAAAATAGGCGTGGAATAGATCTCATACTGTCAGAGAGGTAATTTATTTCTAATGCAGTATAATTTACATGTAATTATAAGTAAAATTTCATTGCACAAGTTAATTTTAATATCTTTATAATGATTTTAAAAAATCACAACTTAACTTCTTATGCCATAATTTAATAGAAAACATAAACACAGTCAGAGGAAACTCATAACAAACACTGAACTAAGACAGATTAGAGTCTTAACAATCAAAATAAATTCAAAGGCAAAATATTGATATTGCTCTTCTATAATAATGATTAATAAACATTTTTTACATTTTTGATTCATTTGATTTATTAGGGTTTGTTGATAAACAGTTTATAAATATTTGATATGGGTGTTCAGGTGACAAAAAAGTTTAAAGAGGTTGTTACCGTAGCTGAAAGGGCAAATTTCAAATATAATAAGAGAGACTTAGCTCCATTTGAATTACTGGTAAATGCATCATACAATATATATTAGTTATATATCAAAGTAGTCTTTAAACTATGTTCTATCATATGCTTTCTGAGTTTTAAAAGCTTACCTTGCTGGTTTTGAGATACTGTCCTCAAAATTTACTTGACCATAACTTCAGTCACAGGTGATGTGCAGGTAAAACTCAGATATTTGCAGACAGGTAATTTTCTCTTCTGCTTAGTTGAAAATTCTTGTGAATGTTAATGCAGCTGTGACCTCTTGTATTTGTGTGTGAATTATACCATGTTAAGTACAAGTTGTCCATAATTGTAGTCAATGTCTTATTCATGTACATGTATTTGGTATTTTATCAGCATTTTTACAAAAATCAAAGGTAATAGTATGACTTTTAAACAATGACAAAGGAAGCAAATCCGCAGGTTGGGGACAATCTCTCATTTGAGATATAATCTCTCAAAGTAGGAACAATTTCTGTTTTCAGTTATTAGTTTCAAGGAATTAGCAGAAGTAACAAGCACTAAAACATAAAAGTTTCAGAATTTTTACTTTAACCTTAAAAGGGCATATCTCTATAATATACTGAAATGAATTGCAATTTTAAGAAGTTGACATTTTCATCTTACTATTTTGGAGTTAATAGTTGCACAAATGTCACAGCTATAAACAATCTGATTAAAACCATATCTTTATTCCACTTCTCTATTTGTCCCATTGCGGATAAAGATCTGGCGAAACTCCGTAAGGGGTCAAGTTCTGGTGAACTCTGATCTCCAGCCAATCAGTGGATCGGCTACAAATTCCTGGGAATGAAATTAAAATCCACAGCATGCGTGACCCACAAGGTAGATTTTGAACAGTGTTTGTTACATATTGCGCCACTATCATATGCCTAGCCGAGTCATTCATTGGCTATGGGAAATAACGGTTTCGGTGACTGAAATGTCATCAGAGTTCAAGAAGAACATGACCCCTTACAGAGTTTCACCAGATCTTTATCCACAATGAGACAAACAGAGAAGAATAAAGATATGGTTTAAATCATATTGCAGCTATAAACTCCAAAACAGTAAATTATAAATGTCAACTTCTTTTGCAAACTATATTTGGCTGAGTTTGAAATTGACAAAAATTTTGGGTCATCAAATTGGCAAATTGAAAGAAAATTTGGACTACGTCCATTATATTTTCTGAAATTTAGGTTGCCCCAAGAGATTTTTGGTTGTTTTTGACAACTGGACGGCTGCAAATTTTCGTAACCTGTTCTGTGTATCACAAACATGTGCATTTTTGAATTTCAAATCAAAATTCCAATTCCAAAATTTAATTTTTTAGTATTTGAAATTGATTACTAAAATCAGATCTGTTATGCAATTGAGTGATCATCTCTAAAATGAGAGGTTGTCTCAAACCTAATCAAGAGTTTCATATCTAAGAGATAATTCTAGCTAAAAAAAAAAAAGAGAAAGAAATATAGACCGAATAAAGATAGTATATTATTTCCAAATTAGGCGGAAGGCTGCCTTTTTTCTGAACTTACATAAATTATATAGTATGCAGATTCACCGAAATAACAGGGAATCACCAAAATATCACTATAAATCACCGAAATAACACATTTGTCGGGCGAAATAACATGTGTTCATTGAAAGTAACGTAAAAAGTCACTAAATATGACAGTTTTTTTTAAAGTATTTGCCCTCCATGTGACTAAAATATTTTTCCCAAATTTCCTCTGTCCAGGTGTTGTTGGCGGCCATGGCATATACCAAAATTACATTAAATAATGGCAGATACCAGTGGCGGATCCAGGATTTCCGAAAAAGGGGGGGGGGCCTACATGTGTATTAGTCAAACTACTAAGCCATTTTTGGTGCAAAATCTGGATTTTTACTAGTAAATATGTGGTCAAAAGGGGGGGGGGGGCCCGGCCCCCTGGGCCCCCCCTCTTAATCCACCACTGGATACTTCATACAAACTTTCATTTTATAAGTAATATTAATTAGTTATACAGTCAGAAATGCTCTATCTGACTGGGGAAAAAATGGAAAAGACAAACGTAAACAAGTTAGAGTTATCAATCTTTTGCTATATGGTACTTGCTATAGTATGTGCATTCATTATAATATCGATGATCTGTGATCCTTTTTATTCTTGAACACAGAAGTCGGCGTGAAGTCACTGTCTCTATTGCTCTACGTAGATACCCGAGGAGTCTGGCGATGACACTTGGGGTAAACTCGCAGTTTATCGTTAGCATTAATTCTCAAAGTCGGCATGAAGTCACACTAAGATCTGAATGAAGATTATCCCTGAAACATTCTGAGGATGACCTGGGGGATAAACTCGGTGTTTATCATAGACCGTAATGCAACTTTGCTGAATTATATTTTGAGCACAAGAGCTAAATGAGTCTTTTAACTTCTGAAATTCATTGAGGAATCTCACAGCGATTGACTCCCTTTCCTTCATCGGATTTTATATGACCGCAGTTTGCAAGAATGAGATTTCAAAATATCGGATTCTCCATAGAAAGTGATAATAAATCCTGAGACTAATCCCCCAACAAATATGATGCAAATTGAGTCATGTGACCAGTCCGACTTCGAGAATACAACTTTAAGTTCTTCTGTATCAATTCTAAAGGGGTTTTATTATAAAATACGATTGGAAATGTGTAAAATATCTTTTCAGAATTTACTTGCTTGAATGACAAAATATTTTAATAATTCCTTTTTACCAAAATTCCTCCAGGAATACACATTACTCTCTATGATAAAGTTTGATGCTTTAACCTAAATATTCCGAATGCTCGTTCTCAAATACTCGGATGTCAGACTTCGAGAATATTTTATGTCATAACTCATATCATACTGAAATGTATGGTTCTTTCTCATATAGAAGATAAATGATGACTATGTAACCATTAGTTCCATGATCTGTCATGTTATTTCGGTGGAATACCAGTTATTTCGGTGATTCTACACTCCATAAATTATCTGCTTGGTTTGGGGCTTATTTAAGTTACTGACATTGTGTTCTTGGGGGTACCTAATTGAAGACCTACGGGTAATTAAAGACCTAGATCTATCTAGACATTATTATTAAAAAACAATTAAATAAACATGTTTAACATGCTATAAAAGTGTATATTTCACAAAAAATTATACAACTTTGTGTTTTTATGGCATGTTATAAATCAAATATTAAATGTGTTAGTCTTCTTTGGATCGAAATGACCGCCATTACAGCTGTATACTCAAGTGTACTTTAAACATACAATACAGTAGTCAGAACATATCTGATCTTATTCCTTTATATATATTAATGCATATTTAAGCAAAAATATATGCTCCTCTATGATATCACATTTTATAAATGGCAATGAATTTTTAATTACTCCATAAAATAGTAATGGCAACCATTTCGATCTAAAGAAGACCTACAAAACATTTTGGTCAAAAATGCAGTATAAATAATCAATGTTACAGAACTAAATATCTATATTGTCATTTTTAATAATAAGGAACACATTTTTAATAACAGTTTTTAATAATAATGTCTAGATAAATGTAGGTCTTCTATAGGTCTTCAATTTCCCGTAGGTCTTCAATTAGGTACACCGGCCATTATACAGTAGTCAGAACATATCTGATCTTATTCCTTTTTATATACTGATGTACATTTTTAAAAGCAAAAATATCCACTCCTCTGTGATATCACATTTTATGAATGGCAATGAATTTTTAATTACTATTAATAATAATGTCTATATAAATGTAGGTCTTCCGTAGGTCTTCAATTACCTGTAGGTCTTCAACTAGGTACGCCGGTAATTTCTATTGAAACAGTTCGGCTCATACTTCAACAAACATTTGGTGTAGCTCTCTATTACTTTCAAACAGACATTTTAAATTAGGACCTATGTGGTTTTGCTGGTTGAAGAGTTCCTTTTGAGGGGCAACTAACTTAATGGAAGCATGATTATGACAATGAAGAAAAGGGTTGTTTTTCAGTGGTTTTATTTTATAGACCTTTACTAGGTATTTGTTTTAAAAGTGTTTTAAGATATCTGTAAGTTAATTGGCAGGATTTTATGAAAAAGGAGGCTTTAATTTTTTCTCCTGTCTAACCTCACTCATGTGCACTCCACCTAGTTTGAACATGGCCATTTGAATGTAATGGAGAAATACACCAAATGCGTTGTGATGTATTTATCCAAGTATACATGGATATTTTTTTTTACAAGAAAATGGATTGATATGAATAGTTAGGAATTTATTTAGTCAAAAAGGTGAGTGATTTGTGCCTGTCACTCCTTTTTTGGGATGCAGTGACCCAGTTTCTATAAGCAAAGTTTTCCCACACAAAATATGAATGGTGAAGTAGAATCTGTGGTGAAGTAAGAGCCCAACCATTTCAAAAGAAATTAGTACGCCGGTTTTCTTTGTTTAATTTACGGCCACCCTTAATTAAGTCTGATGGGTTGGTTTGTGACTTATCTTTTTTTTAACAACTGTCATGATAAACACGTGGCCTTACATGTAACAGTTAATTTACAAAAGTCATGCAACTTCACCTTTTTTATCATAATTCTATAATACTCTAAGGTAATACTACTATAAGAATACCGTAGTCTGAATTGACTCATTTTGTACACATAATCAATCAAAAAATCACGAAAACCGGTTTCACGTACTTTACACAATTGTTCTGCAGATGATAACTCTTCAAATGGATATCTCTTATGACATTTTGTACATGCAAACAAGGCTGCCATCTCACAAATTCATGCAATTCAGAGTTTGAAAGACTGTTGTCGGTGACCGGAAGTCAATTTGAAATAAGTGTAATAGTGACACAACCGAACCCGGTTAGAATTATAGATGTTTCGGAGCAAGGGTGTTTCGATCCAGGGATGTTTTAGTACATAGGGAAAACATTTCGGTTCAGATAGAGACACTTCGGTATACGGAAAAAATGTTTCGGTACGATAAAAAGACGTTTTGGTTCAACAACGATTTTCGGTTTATCAAAAGTCAACATTGATTTTTCGTCGCCCAGGGGTCAGTGTATATGACTTAGGAAATAATTCAACTAGATAAGTATCCACCCCCACCCCCCCGTGCATCAGCAGGCGTGTAGCTGCCATTATGCCAGGCACAAGAATATTTGTTGGATAAAAAGTGATATTTTGCAGAGACAATGCAAGGACAGTAGCTGAGAGGGGGGGGGGGGGGTTATACTTCAACATTAATTAATGACTCCATACGCTTCGATCTCCGGTTAATAACATAGTGTGACTATTCAAATATTCGATAGTAAGTAAAACAGCATTGAAAACTGGTCATCAGAGGCAGGGTCAAATTAATTTCAACATTAAAAGCGACCCCAGGTATAGAAAAAACTCTTTTTTGCAACACATATTATCTAGGTACTCTTTCAGTGGAGCCATATAAATCAGTCTATATATAAGATTATTACATATTTTGAAAATAGTTTGTAGTTTATATAGAAAGTTTCCGGGCTGATATAGAGCCATAAATGCCCGCAAACTTCATATCAGCCCGGGGACTATTTCCAGTTACGTGACGTCATACTTATATTTGACGTCATAGCGTGCGCAAACAAACATGGCGGACAGTACTATTAACGAAAATACTTCGATTTATAGAGTTAAATGTAGATGGACGGTTAAATATGTAATAAAAAGGTTATTAACTGAATACGACGAAATATGACCGCCCTCGGTCTTTGAGCAAGCTCAGGCCGCTTTACCGCTCTAGACCTCGGGCGGTCATATTTCGTCGTATTAGGTCAATAACCTATAAGTATATATATATTCCATTGACCACTTTCTATGGTAATATTTATGAATTTGTTTTTCATTAACATTTTGTATTCGCCTCATTCCTAGATTATCAAATTTTCTGAATTATGACAAACTTCTCCATATACATAATAATAATTCTTAGAAAAACCCCATAATGGGAGGTACCGTCCGTTAGGCGGCGCTTGTGTACTATCAGTTAGTAACATCGATTGGAATTAGCAATCTTATGACGTCACAATAACGTATCATTGTTCTTTACGTCATTTTTGCGGGAATATGTTTTATTTCCTCCCTAAATATTAGGACCGCAGTTAATGGCGGTATCTCCCATTTACAAACAACACACCTGTTACCCAAAAGTCCGGTAACTGACTTACCGGTAAAGTGTAACAATGTCACCCATCTATATTTCTTTCGGTGGGAGTAAAGCCTGTGTGGCCTAGTGGATAAGGTGCTCGGCTCGTGATCGTAAGGTCCCGGGTTCGACTCGCGCCCTGGGTACACTGGTGTTCTGTCATTCGAATGAGGCAGTAAAAACCGAG
Source organism: Pteria penguin (assembly GCA_035048485.1). Classification (NCBI taxonomy): domain Eukaryota; kingdom Metazoa; phylum Mollusca; class Bivalvia; order Pterioida; family Pteriidae; genus Pteria; species Pteria penguin. The sequence continues at coordinate 16,904,196 of CM068581.1, forward strand.
GTCCCGTGTCACGGTAGGCGTGGCACGTAAAAGATCCATCACTGCTTCGGGTGGATCCGTTGCAAAGGTCTAAATTTATATGCAATGCATCGGGCAGATGTTGTCATCATATACGTGAAATAATCGTAGAGTGACGTAAAACAATATTCAATCAATCAATCAATTGGTGGGAATAAATAGTCAATTTAAATTATCAAGGACTTTTGGACAGACGGACAATGGAACGAACAGCGTCGTTTAGATGATTATTCCAACTGGCCTGTTCTTTAAACGACGAGACGACTTTTCATTCGTGGTCTTTTTAGGGACTGACAGTTTCCTACATGAAAAGATGCTGATAATAATACGACAGAAAATCTATATTTGTGTACATGACGTCAAGCCTTGACAATTTCTTATCCACATCTTGTTGTGAGGGAAACTGTACTACCCCAAAACCTTGAGTGGTGCATACCTATCAAAACTAGTTTCACCGCTTAAAGGACTGATCAGTCGAATACATGTATGTTTTGACAAGTGTATGAACTAATAACATGTAATACTGCCCAGTGACATAATTTATTGTTATAGATAAAGAGAACTAGTACAGTTCCGATACAAATATGTATATTTTTAAACGTTGATATTATTTTTTTTTAAATACAAAAGGTACTAAATAACACTGCCAAATGCTATATGTTTTCGTGAGGGTTTCTAGTCCATGAATATGTAAAACATGTAAACAAATCATCCCTTCGTGAAAAAAAAATATTCTGTAAAATATGAGAGGGACTGACCATAACTCCAGACCCCCATAATTCCGACCCTCGCTTCTGTTCTGGATCCGCTGATGTGTTTGATGTTGATACCTTTAGCTTTATCCAGTGATCATATGCAGAATGGGTTACAGCGAAACAAAAAGATGGTATATTATATATAAATTTCCCCCAAATAGCCCCATCCCCAGGGAAATGTGCTTAGTTAATAAATTTTCCCTGGTGGGGGATACTGGTATATAACAAATGTAATTCCAGTATAAAATCACCCAAACCACAAATCTTTCCCCCTGTATAATATTAACATTTTTCTGTTGGATTTCTATATTTTATATTTATATGTATATAATGTTAAATAAAGAATTTGACATTTTTGTTTTGACAACAAATTTTGTGTTTCAAGCGTTCTGTTTTATAAACATGCGTACTCAAACAAAATAAATTTCAATTTAAAGTTATGAAAATGAAGAATAAATGATTGAGCAAAATTCTAATCATCGGTTCCCCTTTAGGAGAAAATCACTTTGGGCCGAAACGAAGAGGAGGAGGAAGAAGAAGAAGGGATCATAGGGTGTAAATGAGGGAAATATATATCATATATGTTATAAGTTAGTGTACCGGATGCGCATTTCTACAGCTAATGTCTGTTTGAAGTAATCCTCAAGACTAAAACTTTGGAAATCCAAACGGATATAAATATTTCAAGACAGCAGGGGCGTGTTCAATAAAGAGTGCGCCCTACTGGACACCCGCTGCATGAATTTTAACATTCTTGAACGAAAGTGAGCGCTCACGAATAGAAAATTACTTTCTAATAATAATCATGATAAATAATAATGATAATAATAATAAATTTCAATACATAATTGATTAATTAAAATGATTAATAATAAAATAAAATTAGATTTGTCCAATTGCAGCGTGGTCATTTTAGTACATTAGTCGCCGTCTTTGTGAAACACCTTGCTAGCGTGCGCTAGCGCTACAGTGAGTACCTCCGTTTAAATAATGAGCACTCGGCTCTAATGTATTCATAAGCGATGGACATTGTGTGCCCGTTGCAAAGCCCGATTCGCTCCGATATGGAAGGAGGAGGTAACGATTATATGGAAAAGGAGGGGGGGGGGAGGGTTGAGATGGAAATTGTGAAAGACATCCCATATGTCCACCCCATTTCCATAGAAACTTGATGTTATACATAAAATTAAAGAACGTTGAAAACTGATCCCATGGGGAGTCAAAATTTAGTGGCTTGCGTCAATTTTCAATGACTTTTGGATCAAATTATGTGTTGAGAATTGACCCACGGGTCAGTTTTCAACGGGGTCTCGTTTTAATATTACACTTGAAAACTAACCAATCAATTCTCTAACATCTAACTGTCTATCTCGCATGTAGGAAAGATTATTGCGAAATCATTATATATGTAAGGAAGCGTATTAGTGCCACATTGAAACATTTTTATTTTTAGTTTTTCCAACATTAATGTTGCAAATTCCAACTTTAATCTTGGAAATTCCAACTTTAATCTTGGAAATTCCAACTTTACTTTAAAGTTGGAAATTCCAACTTTAATCTTGGAAATTCCAACATTATAGTTGGAAATTCCAACTTTATGCTTGGAAATTACAACTTTAATCTTGGTAATTCCAACATAAATGTTGGAAATTCCAACTATAACTTTAAAGTTGGAAATTCCAACTTTAATCTTGGAAATTCCAACATTAATGTTGGAAATTCCAACTTTATGCTTGGAAATTCCAACTTTAATCTTGGAAATTCCAACATAAATGTTGGAAATTCCAACAATTGCTTGATGTTGGATTTATTTTTTCCTATTTATTTTTTCAATGTAATTCCTTTTACAATATGTGTAATGTTTTTTACATTAGGGTTGATAAAGAGCATTATCAACTTTAAAGTTGGAATGTCCAAGATCAAAGTAAAATTAAAGTTGCAATGTCCATTATTAAAGTAAGATTAAAGTTTGGAATTTCCAAGATTAATGTTGGAATTTCCAAGATTAAAGTTGGAATTTCCAAGATTAATGTTGGAATTTCCAAGATTAAAGTTGGAATTTCCAAGATCAAACTTGGAATTTCCAAGATTTAAGTTGGAATTTCCAAGATTAAAGTTGGAATTTCCAACATCAATGTTGGAAAAACGAAAAATAAAAATGTTTCAATGTGGCGCTAATACGTTTCCGTATATATGTCTGTATTCTCATAGATGTACACATTTACGAGCGATTAAAAGTATACCTTAAGTGTTATCTGTCCCTATGAAGACAATGCTGACATTCGTCATATGGTCATTGGTAACAGCTTTTACATATGGACTACTCGATCCTCATACCAATGTTCCTACCATACAACAAGCCACAGATCATCCAGCGAGCCAGATGTCAGAGATATTGGCTCAAATGTCAGTTCTCAACATGAAATTGCAAGACAGAATTCATGCGCTAGAGGTTACCGTTACTGCAATGCAGAAGAAAATAGATAGTATGGAAAAGAATGAGGATTTGAAATTGACAAACTTATCGCACCTTTTCATTCAGTCAACCCATAAATTGGAGCAACGAGTCAGTTCTCTGGAATCAACGGTTTCAAATTTAGGTAAATTCACTTCATATAATTTGCTATAAATGAAGAAATTTGTTATACAGAAATGGCTGCTATGACAGTCGCATTTGATTATGCAAATCCAATTCTTATCTACGTGAATTCACTTGATATTATGAATAGACCATTCCTTTTGAAATTCATAGAAATTGTTACCAAAAATAAGGAGTTTTACATATTCAAAAGACTGCTATGCTTTTATATAAGATTACACCACACTGTTTGTTATTCTATAAAAAGTAAACATCTTAGTATACGAAAAACGTGGCGATGACATCTTCACCACCCCAAAAGTTTCCTCTTATAGGTAGCAATATCCCATCATCGCTTATCTATGGCGTCTTCATATCTCAGTTGATAGGTTATGCCAGAGCAAATTGAAATTACTTGTGGTTTATAAGTCCTTGCTATATCAATTAGTTCCGTAGGCAAAGCGACTTTCAGATAAGCTTCAGTCCAGGATATGAGGTAGACTAACAATGCCACGATAGAAGTTACATGGTCGACAGGAGGCTCTTATCATACTCCATGAAATTTTAGTATCTATGATGTTGAATGATATTCTGAATTGAGACTTTTTCCGACTATTTTTATAGTCGACTTTGACACCTTCTGTACTTGGTATCCACCTGATTTGTCAATTTGTACTGGACTTAATATACAGGAGATGATTACTCTCCAGGGTACCTTATCTCATTCACTTTTGAGAGTTCACTTATGCTCTTATCATTGTGATGTTCTTTAGTTTGATTTTTATTTCTGCACCATTTAACTGATTGTTGTACGTTCTTCGGTTTCAAAAACAAAGACTGACATCCTCCATACTTGAAATGTAAAGATGATGGATAAATCCAAACCACAAGTCCAAAAATCATGAAACCAGAGGACATACAGAATCAGTGAAAATGAAAAACAAATGGAAAATAACAAAATATGTCTACTTGAAGAGCATATGTTAACCCCTGTGATGGAGTGAGATCAGGTGCCCGGGGAGAGTGAGCATGTCCTGCTTGCTAGCAACACCCGTCAATTATACCCAGTAGAAAGAGTCAAATCGTGTAAATTCCATATGTATTTATATATGGAGAAGTCGAAGTAGGTAACCTTCTAGTATAGATGATCGGAATCGGTCTCAGCCCAGAATATCATTTAAATGTCTGGATAACGAGATATCATATGGAGTAATAAGAGTCTCGTAACGACCGTAGAACTTCCTCAGTGACGTTGCTAGTCTAGCACATATATAACCCTGGTTGAGCAGCTTAACTGAAAGTCGCCTAGTCCTCAGAACAAAGTCATTGTAATTTGAACATGCTCTGGAATAACGTATTAACTGAGATACGAATACGCCGTATGCGGGCGATGATGGAATGTTGCTACTTATGAAAGGAAAGTTTGTGATAGCGAAATTGAAATCGTCACGTTTGTCATAGAGTGAGGTGTTCCATTGACCATTAATGTCGAAAGACAACATAATATCTAAATACGAAGTAGAATTACTACTTTCTGTGGTTTCGTTGACCTCCAGTTCACTTGGATAGATGATGCTAAGGTAATCCGCGAATGAAAGATTATTAATTGGAATTTATCCAATTCAATTTCTATTGACGGTGTTTCTAGCAAGCATAAGAAACCTAACCTTATTTATCCGTAGACAAGACATTGTTTGGTTTGTTTTCTGTTTCGTTTTGTGTCTACCAAGTTGGGCTTATCCATCACTTAATCATCATCTATTCTTCTATGTTACGTGGAAACACGTTTGCTTAATTGCATCTCGTGGACGAAAATAAAGCAGTCTGATTAAAATCATATATCTTTCTTCCGCTTCTCTATTTGTCCCATTGCGGATAAGATCTGGTGAAACCCAGTAAAGGATCATGTTCTGGTGAACTCTGGTTTTCAGCCAATCAGTGGATCGGCTACAAATTCCTAGGAATGAAATTAATATTCTCAATGGGACAAATAGAGAAAAGTCTGTGTTTTGCCTTCTGGTGACAGACTGGAAGTAAAATCATATTGCTGGTCGTTTGCTAAATGTATATACATGTACATGTATATGTGTGATATTTCTTCCATTGATGCTAGAAGGCACAGGATCAGTGAATCAAATCTGCAATTTTAAGCCAAGTAAGGAATTGTAGCACAAAGGAGAAAACTGAAGACGTCCGACAAAGCTGTATGAAAAAACATTCACCAAGGACATTGACACAAAACATGATAATAGTAGAATATACACAAAAAATGACATTACAATAATATTCGATTTTGCTGCGGTTACCATACCGGTCAATTGAAGTTTCAAACGTTATTCAGTTTGTGTGTTTAAATATTTTTATTTTATCATAGATCTTCTCATGATGTGTGAAATGGTAGCAAATTCCTATATCCCAGTAATAAGAAAACGATCAATGTTGGTGAAATGACCCCGTCTATCTGAAGTTACAATACTTTGAGTATCAAACGTGACAAAAATGACCTTCCTAAGGACCGAATATACAATGCCAGAGAGAGTCTTTGTTTTATAGCTTTGGACCGTACGTCTTATCAGCAAGATCAATGTATAAATTTATAATGCATATATATTGTAGGACAATGATGTACGTTTCTGTAAATAGAATGCTCGTACTATTTTTAAATTACCTAATCTGCATGCTCTCTCCGAGTGGGATTCCCTGCCACAATATAAGTAGTGCTACTATAGCGTGGTCACTTCACTAGAAGTTCGACCGTCAGTATGAAAGTTTCGAAATATTATAGAAGAATCGTAGAATAACACTTGATTAAATTGTTTACTTTTCGATTTTATTTGTGTTGTTTTCTTCGTACATAATAAATATCGAAACTTTTCTAATGAGTTATTCTTATTGAAGTTGGCATAAAGAAATACGTATCCACACACGGAGATTTTACCATATTACGTGTCTGTCAGTGTGTCACAATACATAATGTTCATTGTGGGTCGGCACTAGGGAAAGTCGCATGCGTTTCTGCGGTACAGTAAGACCACACTCCTAGGATTTTACACCAATGAAAAAATTAGGATGTTATTCACTGCGGAGAGAGCATGTGTCACCTCTCTGACCCAGTTTGATAGATACGTGTAAATGTAGTACGTTACAGCAGAGAAGTATTAAATTTGTTGGAATATTTTCTGGGGATGGGTGTTACCTTACAATTTTTGAATATTTGACGCGCTTTATTCATAACCAAATTATTATTCGGTTGCCTAAGTGATTTTTGGTTAATAGCCAATCGAAACACCATCGACATTTTTTACAAAAAAAAAATATATCTTTTTTTGCGTACGGAAATGGTCGAGTTGTTATATTACGACTGAATAATAGTGTGACGTAAGTCCTACTAAAACTTTCAGAATACAGAATGCTTCTGGCGAGACGATAAACTTTAATTATTGTTAATAAATTGAAACTTGAGAATATAAAAAGATTACCAACCAGCGCGGCCACACCACTACCAAAAGTTAACCAGTGAAGGGTTGGTTACCTCAGTAAACCTCCAGTTGCTTATAGATTGGTTATGTTTTGTTGTTAAGAATAAATAGTGGGTTGATTGATTAATTATTGTTTCACGTCACTCCACGACTATTTCACGTACATGGTGACGGTATCTACCTGATGCATTGCATAGAAATTTATACCTCTGTAACGGACCCTCCCGAAGAAGTGGGGAATCTTTTAAGTGCCACGTCTACCGTGACACGGGACCTCTGTTTCTATTGTCTAATTTGGAAGACCGATGTGCCCACGGCGGAAGTCGAACCCGCGACCTTTCGGTCACCTCATCCACTGAGCCCACCGACTTAAAACAAACAGTAGATGATATGACTAGTAATTTTAAAAGTACATTTCCATACTAAATGCAGGCTAATCCGTACGTCTGATAAACTCGCTATTGCCATGCCTTATGTGCTGAATGGGCTACATGAGCCCAAATATAAACTATTAGCTGAAAAGGAAGTGATACTGGAGATTTATATGTCTGTGGTCGATCATCATGGTCTTTATATGTCTGCTAAATATCAGTCACATGGCTGTACAATACAAATTTTAAAACGTTATTCTGTTTTTAAAATTCTTTGCAGTTTTATCAAATATCCCATTCCGACCCACACTTTGGTGCTTGCACCAAATTGTTTCTTGTTGTAAATTAAATTCGTTCCATGTGTATTCTTGTACGTTACCCTCTCCACATTGCGGCTATGACTTGAAGTTCTTAACTTAGATAGGTACATGTATAAATTTAAGATAGAGAAGGTATTTTCAATTTCAATTTAAATTTTGAAGGTTGCATAGGCACATAATTTTCCCGTAAATAAATTGATTATTTGATTTCTCCACATTAATTCATAATAGCTTGAAAGGAATTTAAAGGGTAGATGTGACTTTATAAGGTTTTACTAATGAAGGATTTTTAGTTCCAAATAGTTTTGTGGGTTTTTTTGTAATATTAGATCCATACGAGAAAGTAATATTAGATTCAAAGACAGATTTAGACTCTAAGTATGCGTCTTTACGTATAGAGACTGAGAGGGGATTACAAGCATTTTCTAGACGTTACCAATAATAAATCATGGATTGAATCACACCAAAGTGTAAAGGAAATCTGCCTACTTTAGCTATACATGCTAGGTTAGCAATTTTCTTGTGTGGCCCCTAATTTTGGACAGGTCAATTTTCCATATATATATTATCTAGACCAAAATTTCCCTTGCGTAGGTTGGCACTACCGGAATATGAATTAAACCTTCCCTATATTTCAGAACAGTATATAATTATGGTTTGATTGCTGATTGTGTGGTCAAAGACATGCAAGCAGTTCTTAATATTTGGACGCAGAGGCAGAACGTTTTTCTTTAGTTGATAATAAGCTTTCAGAGCCCTATGATACAAGTCTTGTTGAGCAGCTGAGAATGACCCAAGGTGTGTTCTAAAGAGACTTAGATTATCATCCTGTTTAACTCCAACTTCTGTAGGAAAATACTCTGTCAAGAGAAGTAGGATTTTTCTGGAATATTTTTTTTTTCAAATACATTGAGTATCAATACCTCTAATAAATGACATATTCAATAATTATGGGAATAACATACTTGTGTTTTTAAACTTCCGGTATGTAAATCACCTGTTTCCTTCTTATAAGAAGGTGTTTGACGGCAAATCATCAAACCAATACTTCATTGTTTCAGCAACAAAGGAACCAAACATTGTTTTTCTGGCCACACTAACCCACGATGAAAGTGCTCACACTGGACCTCTTGTCTTCGATTCTTTGAAGGTTAATCTTGGGAATGCATACAGTACTCAGACGGGAATGTTCACTGCACCTGTGGATGGAATATACTCATTCTCTGTTACCCTTGCAACCAATGATGTAGCAGATACCCACGGCTACATAACTCACAATGGAAACCGTGTGGGATATATTTTTGCGGATAAGGAGGGTACCGGTAAATATCCCAAAGGGAGTACCTCGGTAGCTATATATTGTGCAAGAGGAGACCATGTTTGGTTTGATTGGTTAGATTCGGGTGTTCAGGTCATCAAACCATGGAAATATACGTATTTTTCAGGCTATTTAGTACATATGGACCAATAAGGAATGGTGATCATGAATATCGCATAGACTGACAAGGAAATATCGAATTGTAAAGTAGACTTTTATTCTCATTTAGAATAAGTTTGGAAATAAAAAGAAGATGTCTTATAAATATCATTAGACTCATAATATTAACAAGTTTGTACAAATGATATTCCTCGCTATTAGACATCTAGTTTACCATTAAACCACTTGAAAAAGGGCATGTGGCCGAAAATGTGTGAAAATTAAGTGCTTCTCGTTATTTGTAACATAAATGTTTATTCTATGTTCACTCAATGGTAATGTCCAAATATAACTGTGCTTGTTTGCTCACCTGATCCAGAAAATAGTGAGACTATTCATATCTATACCAGATAAACGCGAGACTGCTCACCTGTTCCTGACAAGAGCGAGACTGTCCACATGTTCGCGACAACAGTGATACTATCCACTTGTTCGTGACAGCAGTGAGTATATCAACCTTTTCACGACAACAGTGATTACTGTCCACCTGTTCGTGACAACAGTGAGACTATCCACCTGTTCACGACAATGGTGAGACTGTCCAGCTGTTCATGACAATAGTGAGACTGTCCAGCTGTTCATGATAATAGTGACGCTGTCCATCTGTTTCCGACAGTAGCGAGATTGTGCACCTGTTCCCGATAACAAAGAGTCTGTCCACCTGTTCATAACAATAGTGAGACTGTGTACCTGTTCATGACAACAGTGGGACGGTCCACCTGTTCATGACAATAGTGAGATTATCCATATGTTCACGACAATAGTTTGGCTATCCACCGTTCATGACAATAGTGAGACTATCCACCTGTCCATGACAGTGAAACTGCCCACCTGTTCACGACAGTAGTGAGATTGCCTACTTGTAGATGACTGCAGTGAGACTGTCAACCTGTTCGTGACAATATGAGACTGTCCACCTGTTAATGACGATAGTGAAATTGTGCACCTGTTCATGACAATAGAAAGACTGTCAACCTGCTCCTGAAAATACTGAGACTTTGCTCATATATTCCAGAAAATGGCAAGGTAACAGAAAATTTGTATACAGGGTATTTAAACTGATCAAATTGAAAACAAAAGTTTAAAGAAAAAAGTTTTCGCGTAATCATGGAATTCGATACAGTTTTAGCAACGGGAGAACAGATACGATCTTTCGAAGTGACACTTCGGCCGAATGATACTTTTTTTACCGAAACGTCAGTTCTAAGCATGCACAGCAATATAACTACCGTGGTTTTAATCTGTGTTATGTGGGGTTGTTATGTGTAGATGTTCTGCATTCCCCTTGATAAGGTGAATCCTTTTGACGTCGACGAGGGGGGGGGGGGGGGAGTATTGCCAATGAGAAAAGATGTGTGCCATGTCCAGTGAAACTGTTCAGGAAATATGAGTCGACGATTTCCATAGAACTAAAAAGAAATTTGTCAAATAGAGAATATGAATATTATTTATCTGAACATTTTGAATTCAAAATTTCAAACATTACATATACAAAAGGACAAAGATACAGCTGACACTTTCACTCACAGATTCCTCCACTGTAATATATATATATATTTACATATTCGTGATACAAGGTTTCATGATAAGGAAAAAGAGATAGATTTCAAGCAAAAAACATATTCAATTTGCATTTAGAAATTCCAGCCTGTCCTAAAATCTTACTACATTATCAACTATCAGTTTCGCATACATATATCTTTCCATATTGTATAAATTTTTCACTAACAATACATGCAGACATCAATATCAAAAGAGCTATTTTTAATTTTGCGTGTGAATGTAAAATGAATTGTTTTGCGAGAATTATGGTAAGATTCATACAGTTTCTAAACTTTTCAAATTTCTTTCCTCGAATTTCAGTTTCTTTTTTTCAATAAATAAAGTAACATTTGGATTTATATTTAACCATGTACTTAAATCTCTCCAAAATCTGTTACCACTATTACAGTAATAAAAGAAATACAAGGTTTCATCCTCGGTATTACTAAGTGTACATAAAGCTGTGTCTTTGATTTTCATCCTAAATAGTAGAACATTTGTTGGAAGTATCGTTTTAACAAAATATGCATTAATATTTGATTGCACAGAACCCCTTTCGAGAGATTAACTTTAAAATCACATTACTACGAAGTAAGGGGTAACACGCTGCAGGAATCACATTACCACGAAGTAAGGGGTAACACTCTGCAGGAATTACATCACTACGAAGTAAGGGATAACACTCTGCAGGAATCACATTACTACGAAGTAAGGGGTAACACTCTGCAGGAATTACATCACTACGAAGTAAGGGGTAACATTCTACATGAATCACATTACTACGAAGTAAGGGGTAACACTCTGCAGGAATTACATCACTACGAAGTAAGGGGTAAACTCTGCAGGAATCACATTACCACGAAGTAAGGGGTAACACTCTGCAGGAATTACATTACTACGAAGTAAGGGGTAACACTCTGCAGGAATCACATTACCACGAAGTAAGGGGTAACACTCTGCAGGAGACAAGAAGCTACATCGGCAACAGACAGCAGCAAGTTGTGGTCTACTTCGTGTCATCTAAACCAGTTTAAGTAATATCCGAAGTTCCATAAGGACGGTATTATGACAACTGCCATTCTTAGACTTCATAAACGACCTGCTATCCAAAGTCAATTCAAGAATTAGACAATTTGCGGTCGACTGCATGAACAAAACCAATTAATCGAGAAAAGACATCAAAATACTACAAAATCTCAATAAACTACAACGAATGAATAGACTGGATACTGAGTTTCAAACAAGAAAAGTTCGAGGTGATCCGCATGATTAACAAGAGGACTATCATCACCGCGGACAGTATTCCATCATGCACTTTTAAAAAAGCAAAACCTAGTAAAAAAAACTTTTAAAAAAGCAAAACCTACTGCAAAAGCAGTACCTAGGAGGAGTGGCAATTGACAATAATGTAATTTGGAGTCCACATATGTTATCAACTTCACTATAGACCATCAACAAATAGACCATCTACAATACCTTATGGGTCACCCTCAACTTGAGTATGCCTCTGCAACACTTCACCAAGAAAAATACTTCTGCCATTGGAACAGTACCTTGATGTACATCTCGATTCACCATGGGTAGCTATACAGAGGAGAGAGCAGTATGACAGTGACACTTGAGTACTCAATCTTGATAGCCTTAAGACCAATGTGCCCTTCTTTATCTAGACATGCCATCGCCTATATACGACCAGTACATATATCGACCAGAGTTCACGACAAATTACCGGTGCCATCAGAAATTGATCAGAACTCACTTTCCCATCTGCATTATTCTCTTAAACTACTAGTTACGCGCCACTGCCTCTACTAAATCCCTTAAAGCCTCCAATGAGTCCGGCACAGTTCAGGAAGAAGAAGAAGAAGAAGAAGAAGAAGAAGAAGAAGAAGAAGATACTGAATGTCATTTCTTCGCTTCATATGTCTGTGAACATAGATGACAGTCATCGTGTTGGTAGGCCTGTATATTGCGATGACAATGACAGCAACAAAAACAAAGAAAAAGAAAAGAGAGAGAAAACACCACCACCACAACAACAACAACTATTATTATTATTATTATTATTATTATTATTATTATTATTATTATTATTATTATAAAAAATGAGTAGACATTCTCAAGTAAAATGTCTGTAGTTGTCTTTAAATGTACCCAAATAATAGCGTGACAAAACTACGTACGTAGTGTCAATCGGAACACCATCGCTATTTTTCGTATTTGCGTACAGAAATGGACTTTTTACGATTGATGTATAGTGCATGTAACACATGAGAATTTTACAGAAATATGTTTTGCATGAAATGTCAGCAAGGGATTCTCAAACCCTCTCGCGTTTTCTTCGTCCTCTCCATAAGGTGCGAGCTCTGTCACACTGGGGATGAGGATATCTTTCACTTTCCCCTCTCATGCACATTACTAAATTGGGATCATTTTATATCCAATTCCTATAGCGGACTGCAACAACACATACTGGACTTTAAGTTCAAAACGATCAAGATCAGGGGTGTGTTCAATAAAGAGAGCTCCTACTGCGCACCCGTTGCTAGAATTTTAACATTCTTGAACGAAAGTGAGCGCTCGCGAGTATAAAATTACTTTTTATTAATAATAATAAAGAAAAATAATATTTTTAATGGCAATTATAATAATAAATTAACAAATTAATAACAATAATAAAAAGCAAAATAAAATTCGAACCATATATTCGACGACATCTTGAAAATATGTGTGAAACACCGACGATAGTGTATCGCGAGTGCTCGCTGACGTTACAGTGAGTACCCTCGTTCAGGTAACGGGCGCTTGAGCCGTTGAACAAGCCCCTGGGCGTGCAAACAAAAAATGCACAGCCAGTTCGGTACCTATGGTGCTGCAGACACCGGAAATGCTGCATGAAATAGAGTAGCTGGTAAGAGGGCTCTGCTTCTCCTCACACTATCAAAGATCTCAGCTACTGGCTATGCCTGTGTACTAGTGGTTTTATTAGCGTATGCAGCCAGCATGTGTCAGGGTTTTGAGATAGTCCTTTACCATATTGTAGATTCTGTTCCTTTGTTTGTATTGTATAGGACTCGTGTACATATCTTAATAGCACTAAAAGTTAATTTTATCCTTTAGCCCTTTTAAATGAAGTATGACACTCATTTATGAGTACACTTCGTTATGGAAGAAGAAGAAGAAATGCATAACAAGACGTACAGACTTTTATTTTAAATCTTAGAGTTCAGACACCTATGTAAGGACAGACATAATTATATACACATATATATGTGTATATATGTCTCTGGTAAGGACTCTGAAAACTTTTATTGTTCAGTCTTAACCCAGGAATATTTTAGTTTTTATGGTAACCCCGTTATAAATTACAAATACTTACTGTTAACAGTTTATAAATTTATGGGGTTTTTTTTCTTTCTTTTTTTTTTTACATTCTCCAAGTAGAGGAGGGATATCTACTTAGAGAAGAGAGGTGTCGTTCAAGACTTTAATCTTCGATCGGTATTTTATTAACATTTTTGAAGGTACTGAAATATTTGACAGTGTTATCCCCGTCAAAATTACAAACAAATATGATAATAATAGTACGTTGTTTACACAGAGACATATATACACATGTGTAAATATGTCTCTGGTTTACATTAAAAAAAAACGTATGCCACCAATGATAAGGTATGCATTAGGGGAGGGGGTGTATTGAACTTCCGGTAACGGTTTACACTTTTTACTGAAGTTGCTTTCGAGTTGTTTACTTTTTTAAGTAAATATCTACATTGGGAAAACACTCTCAACAATGTTAATGACCACAATATCGTATTGTTGTCAATTTGTTATATTTAAGTTTTATTGTTATTTTATCCGCCAATCAAAACTCCTTTCACTTTGAACTACAAGCGGGAGATTCCCGGATGTATGGAGTTTCCAAACAGATTGTTTACAAATTTCGAAGTTGAAATTTAACACTTAATGTCCTCAAAATCAAATCGCATTTTACAATGGAAGATTCCTATAACATAGTAAGTAGAATATAGTTGGAAATATCTTATGATTGTAAATATATGACTTTATTTTGACATAGACAAGTTGAAGCTTGTCATTTTGTTAGTACTGTTACTGTCATGACTGTTAGTGTTACTAGATCTTGTACTAGTATTAGTACTGTGTTAGTCATGTAAGTTGAGTTGGTCAGTGTAATTGTAACATGTCAATGTTACAGATTTAAATACTGAACTTCTGGAGTGCATGCCATGATACCGAGACTTCTTGCGATTTTATTACATGGCAAGATGTTGGCTCTGTCGTGGTATCAGGTATCTATATTGGGTTTAAGTCTTGGCTACTGGGACTTCTCTTTAGCTCACTCGGTAGCACGCAGGACTGTAAACACTGGGTTCCCTGGATCCAGACCAGGTGTTCATCCTTCATTGTTCATCGAAGCACTTCACTGACGACGAGGTATACAGTGGGGGCGGGAGTGTTTGGTGGCCTCTTCCCTTGGGTAGGATGTGCCCGAGCAGGTCTCAGAAACACAAGGAGGAGGGGTGTGCCTTCCTCTAAAAATTAAAAGGGAGAAGGGTGTTGTGGAATCAGGTGTGTGTTGCGGGTTTAAGACTCAGTTTCTGGGACGTCTCTTTAGCTTACCTGGTAGCACACAGAACTGTAAATCCTGGGTTTCCTGTGTCGAGACCAGGTGTTCATCCTTCATCGTTAATCGAAACACTTCAGCTCCTACCTTATTTTATTTTCTATTGAAATAGTCGAGCACCAGGTGGTGTTGAAGTACATGTATAAGTCTAACCATTTCAGTGGAAATTAACTGATTACAGACTTTGTGTCACTTTCCTCAGCTTTAGTCTGGCTAAAATGGTACTAATTTCTATTGAAACTGTTGGGCTCATACTTCACCACCACCCTGACTGTTTTAATTCTCAAAGTCATTATTGGTCTACATAAATGTAGAAACATGTAACCAAGAAGTCATGCAATAACACTTGGGATAAAACTCAGGGTTTATCGTTGGTGTTAAACAACTTTAAGTTCTTCTGTATCAATTCTAAAGGGTTTTTCTTACAAAATATGATTGGAAATGTGTAAAGCACATATTCAGAATTTACTTGTTTGAATGATGAAATAATTTGATTGTTGCTTTTCAACAATCCTGCCAGAATGTGTATTGATCTCTCTATTATAAAGCCTTACCCCAAGTGGTCAGAGTGCTTGTTATCAAATACCTAGCTGTCTGACTACGAGAATAGAATTTAAGGTGGTACATAAATTATAATTTATAGCCACTGTAATGAGTATGTGGAGGAGGCAATCTGAAATAACTTAAAGGCCTCTACCTTATGCAATCTCATTAAAACTTGATCTATCATGCTCCTTAGTTTTATCATGTTCGCTGTAGTACATCTCAATACACAGTTACACTCCATAGCAGTTCATCTCAGATCGACCTTTGACATGGACTAATCAGTGTCCACTGTGGGAAGCTGGCCAGTTCCTTTTTCCATCGCTGTCTGACAGTGTTTCCAAAACTCACCTCACAGCCTGACATTTCTGGTAAAAATTGGTTTGGTCAGGTGAAACTTTTACTATCATATCATTGAAATATGAAGCTTTACCAGACAAATGTCCTGTAAAGCCCAAGAGTTTCACACACACTGCTGTCTGTAATAATTTGAATATAAAACTAAAAATTATGCACAAATTGCCTAATGAACAGGTTTTCCGGGACTTGCTTCCATGAGATATGGGCACAGCCATATTTGTTTACACACATTGACATGGAATTCCTTTCGCTGGCTAGCTTCGCAAAGGTCAATCTGAGATGAACTGCTATGGAGTGTACTGAGATCTACCACAGCAAACATGATAAAACTAAGGAGTGTGATAGATCAAGACTTAATGAGATTTCTGCCTAGACGTGCTGCTCCGTTATGTAACAAACAGATATCAATCATGATAAGTCTAGCATCTCCTCTATGCTAAAGCATCTTAACTTGCAGTCATTTGGAACAAGATGCAACATCTCTGAAGTAACAGTTCTGTATGAAATATTTCATAATCCAGTGGTATTTACAGAGTTCTTTTTTTCAGATGTTAGTCATTCATATTGACATTTGACACAAACTTGTTAGTCTGAACAGAAATTTATCAGTAGGAAAATTTTTCAATGTAAAAAGGGGTAAAAGTATGGTTTATAAAAGAATAGCTCAAACAAAAACAAAAGAAGTCTGTTATGGTTCTGTTCATTTTAATGCAGGGATATATATTACGAAGTTCAATTTGTTTTCTTACAGACTCATTTAGTGCAATTACAATTTTAGGTGCAACAAATGCTGTTTATTGGGCTGTAGTGCATGATTTTACAATATTAACTTTTTGTACATGAAAAGCAGACTTCTCATGGTCATTGATGGAAGAAAAATTGTAGTTTTCAGAACCTGAAAGTTAATGGTGTTTTGTGCTGAATTTACTGGTATCAACTTCTTTTCAAACAGTAAATGTCATGCCTGTGTTTGGATCATGTTTTATACAATCCCATCCTTCTTTCCATTCCTGTATGAACTCAGGTGCCAAAGACTGTTTTCGATAGATTCCTGCTTTTTGTCTGGACTATCATCTGATTTGTGCGGTTTTACAAGGCTTTGCCACTTTGATAAATTTAATCTGCCCAGAAGCCATGTTTTCACAGTGAGAGTCACATTTATGCTTGGAACATAAGCAGTTGGTCGTTTATAAAGATCAAACATTTTACAGAGTCAGATAACCTATGGATCAGAATTTAAAAAATGCAGTATGGGCAGAGGAATTTGCCGGTCACAAGGATCGGCGTAGTGCTCAATCGTTTCTGATGTTCTTGAATTTAATCAGTTTGCTGGAAGGTCGAAAGATTTCAAGAATGCTACAATTGTTAAATTGATATCAGTACATACCTCACTTTTCAGTCTCATACACTACCTGAACTACTCAGCTGTACCAAACTTTCAGTACTAGAACAGATTAATATTAATACAGTTTTCCACTCAGCAGCTGTTCTTCAGAACTCCCTACCAAATTCATTTGATAATGCAAACTCTCTAGAACACTAGAACAGTTCAAAACTCAGATTGAGAGCTACCATTTTTTATGCCCCCCCTCCCGACCCCTCACCCCCTTCGAAGAAGAGAGGGTATATTGATTTGCTGCTGGTTGGTAGGTCTGCATCCTGAATAGTTTCTGTTCGTTATCTCCGTAGCTGGTGCACATATTGAAATGAAATGTGGCATACAGATACATTACAAGAATATCTAGGTCAAGTCCTTATTTGGCCACCATCGAGCAACATTTTTGACAGAGTTACATTCCTTGAACTTAAAAAATTTCCTAATAATTCAGAATTTCGGTTTATTATCTCTGCAAGGGGTATATATATTGAAATGAAATTTGGCATACAGATCATACATCATGAGAATATCTAGGTCAGATTTGAATTAGGTAATCATTGAACAATATTTGACAGACTTATACCCCTTGAACTTAAAAAATTTCCAATAGTTTACTGTTCCATTCATTATCTCTGCAATGGATGTATTATATTGAATTGAAATTCGGCATACAGATATATAATGAAAAAATCTATGTCAAGTTCCAGGTCCTATTTAGTTATGAGTTGGTTAGGAGTAGTAGATGACCCCTTATGATTTTCATGTCAAAAGGTCAAAGGTCACCAATTGCAATGCAGTACTTTATACTACATCTGTGTATCAGTGTCTGCTCAATATCTTAAAAACCCTTTGCTTGATCATGTTGATATTTCATAGGTGGGTTGGTTATGAGTAGTAGGTGACACATATTGATTCTCAGTACAAAAGTTCAAAGGTCACCAAGTGCATGTACTTTATACAATTGTATGTAGTATAGTATCAGAAGGAGGGCATATGTGTTTTACAAACATCTTGTGTTGATATTTTTATTATTTAAGTTTAATGTTTCACACTTTTGAGGTGCAATGTTAAAAAAAATGTGAGATGTTCATGTGTTTAGTAGTCATCACTTGTTGATGGTTCAATGTATCTGTATAAGGTACATGTAGATGTAGATGGTGTCTAGTTAAAGATTCCCACAGTTGGACATCCAGGTACATGGTAATAGGCATTTGAAACATTTAGGGTAAAGCATTGAAGTTTATTATTTAGAGCCATGCATTTTCCTAGAGCAATTTTGGCAAAAGAAATGATGAAAATATTTTGTCAATCAAAGTAGTAAATTTTGGAATACATATTTTACACATTTACGATGGTATTCAATTTTGCTTGTTTACCCATAAATCATGATAAATGACGAAGTATTTTAATGATTTCTTTTTACCAGATTGCCCAAGAAATATACATTGCTCTCTGTGATAAACTACAGTACTTTAGTCTTTAGCTCAAATGTTCTGAATGTTTATCATGAAATACATTGAATCTGGCTCAATGTTCGTCTTCAAGTACATGTACATGAAGTGTTTAATCTGAATGAAACTAACTAGTATGGCACGCTGCCGGCACCATGTCTTTTTTTATATGTGCTTTTTTCTGTGTGCCATGCCCTTATTTGCCCTAAGGTTTGCCTGATGAAGATCGATCGTCATTCATGTAAAATAGGAGCCTTAAAAGATTGTGATTTAAAAAAAAGTTAAGTGAAATTCCCAGGTATTTAACAATGTCAAAAGTCAGTAAGGCAAAATATCATACATATAACATTACACTATTTAATTACCAGTATCTAAGTTCGCCGTTTGACTTTATAAATATAGCCTGTAACGTAGTACATATCTACAGTAACAGTCTGCTTGACATCTTCATCAGTTTTACTTCAACAGATATGATTTTACATTCAGACATGAACTATTTTGAGAAGGTCACTTGATTGCTGAAACAGTGATTTTTGGCCATATTTAGAACTATTTGTTGAAAAAAAAATGCTGGTCCCTTTGAAAACCACTTTTCTTGGATCACACAACAAACTGAACAAAATCCAATGTTTTCTGTAATGAATTCATTTCATTCGATACATGTGTACATGTTTTATCATTTTGATACGTGTACAGTAAGTTATCACTCATGATAAACAAGTAGTCACAACAGCAAGAGCAAAAGGTGCATACAATGTAAAGCATCTTCACTATGTCTCACTATCTTGATTATGTCAGATGTATTTGTCTGTATGGTCAAAGAACTTGTAACTCATCTCCTTCTAAAAACATATCTTTGCATTAAATTGCAAAGTATGTACTCTCAGTATTTCAATAAATGTTAAATGCACTTGAATCCTTACTACTTTTATCATAATTTATAAATTGAAGTGAGATAACCAGAATTACATTGAGTCAAGAATTCATTTATAAAGATTGACACTAACATGTACAGGGAGAAAGTAACAATCAACACACCGTACAAATAAAGGGTGCATAATACATGTATGACAGTTTCGAGATACAAATCAGGACTGTCATATTTCGATTATTGTGTACTTCTGGGCCCCAAAACGAAGCAAAGGTGGGACACTGCTGGCCGTTATCATAACGGATATTCCATTAACAACTTGTATGAATAATAAGGAAATTTTCAATGAAACCACCAGCACTTATTTGTTCAGCATTGTCAAAGATAAGTCTTCTTGGTGTTTTTGTGTTAAATTTCCCCCATAATTTTTGTAATTCTACATAGAAATAAGCTCTCCACTTGGATCTGCTGCATACATACAGAAGATCTAAACTGCCTCCAGAGGGTAAATAATGTTCACTCTTGAAACTGCTAGGTCTCGGTTTGATTTTCTAAATCTATTTGAACAAACAAACATTGTAATTCTTTAATATATTCATGCATTTGTTGATTAATTCACATTTAAACAGAGTGGGTCGTTAACTTGACACAGTGATGGAAGTAAATGTCCCTACTTTGCTAAGAGGAGCATATAATATTAGAAAAAGGTATCTCAAAACTTGCATATTAAAACGGTTGCCTGTGGCTTCCAGCATTGTCCCCTCACCTTGAAGCCTTCAAATTACCAGCTACTGGACATATTGTCTCTTTGAACTTCCTTTAATATGAGTTAGTACTGTAAAATGTTATACTTCAATTTTTCAATCACTTATTGAAGCAGATTTTATTGAAAACTCTGTGTACTTGTATCTGTACATGTGTATTTAAAATTTTAGATTTAAAATCTGTTTAAAAAGACCTATATTTCCTAAAGTATGTCAGACTAGGTAACAAAAATTTAGAACCGTATGTCTTATTAAACAGTTCTTAAATTTGTCTTTTACGACTAACTCTTCAATATCACATCTTTGCCCCTCTTCTTAAATGCTTTACCCCTTGGTGCTCCTGAAATCAAAACATTTACACCAGCTTCTATGTTTTACTCAAATCGTGAAAACAGTAAGTACTCCAAGAAGTGGAGGAATTTATCACTCAACCAATTATATTAGATTTGTAACTTTATTTATACGCATTGAAGTATTATTTATTTCATTGTACATATTTATACTTCATTGTTAAATAAGGTATTAGTGAACAATAAATCATAAAACTATTTCTTTTTAATGTTTTCTTTAAATTATGGACATTATTGCACACTACCATAGTTTGAGTGAGGTGACGATACATGTAACAGAAGTGATCTTCAGCTGAAATAATTCATAAGTCAGAACAATCAGTCTGTGGGTTTGTTAAGTAATATACATGACATGTACATTGTATTTCAAATTAAGGCTCAACGACTCAAGTTACCAAGAAAGATTGTTATTTCACCAAACATCTTCAAGCAATTCCAAAGTGGGTCCAGAGAGGCACCCTCATTTGTGAAAACAAATTTTAAATGTGTTTTTCATCTGTGATAGAATGAAATTCTGAATCACTCTTAATTTATGAGTGTGCTTTTAAATAAGATGTTGTTGTGTTTGGTTTAGTTCTGAGAAAAAGTTTTTTAAAAATGAATCTCTGATTTGAGAGAATTTTAATACCTTTTACGTTTCACATGTGCTGAAGGGGCTCAAGATTCTTATGTGAATGAAATGACTTTATTAGCCCATTTGGGCCTTTTTTAAAAATTCTAATTAGTTCATGCCACACCCTTTTGTCAATCTGGCTGTTTGGCCATATGTAATAGTTTGTGATCACTAGTTCTCTGAGACTAGTTAACAGAACTTTGATAACACAGAAAGTTTCATTATGTCAGGAGCATGTGCAAATTTAGTTTAGGTCCTTAACCCAGATAAGAGGCATGGTCACCTTTTCTGTATCAGTCTGTATAATTGTCAGGATACATGATGAGCTCTCCTGAAATAATAATGGTCATCTTGAAATCTAGAAATGGATTTTCTTCTTTATTTTGATAGTGGTTTTGATAAACTATACAGGAATCATCTACTAATGATACATAAATGTACTTCACAGATGGCCATTAAGGTGTTTTGGCAGACATCTTGATAAAACTGGATTTGATAAAACTGGATTTTCTTCCTTGTTGTAGCAGTGTACAAATCTAATTGTGATACCTGAGAAATTCATCTAAATAATGGCGTCGCATAATCAGATGTGTTGGCAGCCATCTTAAATACCCCAGAACTTGATTTTCTCCCTTATTTTTGTACTGATTTTGATGAATCTTTATAAGTATAATCCTATCCTTTTTATGCATTGTAACTAAATACAATGTTAAAAGTTATACATGTGTACATGCAATGTAATCCACAAATAAAGTTTTATCCTTTGATCTAATTATACTTTGGTTGAGTAAAATTTCAATATGAGAAAAGGATATAATGAACATCTTCATATAATCAGAGTCTATGTTTACAAACCAATTTGAAAACAGAAAGATACATTTATGTGTACACTGTGTTGAATTTTCATAGAAAGTGATTTTCTAGAATATGGTGTACTAATATACAGAGCTCAGTTTTCATCAGTGTGGCACCAAACATCAGTCTTTTGTTTATTGTATTGTACCAGGGTAAATAGAACCTTACTGAATTTGGAGACAAAATGTCAAGGCTACATACATGTGTGTACATGCAATTTACCCTGCAAATGAAGTTTTGGGTGTAAATAGTAATCACTTCTGTCTGTCCGTCTATCTGGTTAAGAAATTTATCAAAGCAAGTTTCTCAAAATGTGCAAGTGGGACATCCATAATACACTAATAACAGTGATGTATCGTGGGATGGATTATTGCATTATTTGTTGCTGTGGGGTAGTTGTCCCATTAGGATTGCTCTAGTTATGGCATACATACATGTATGTATTTAGATGTTCTTTATACACTTTAGTTCATTTTTTTACCTGTTTCATCAGTATGATTTTAAGCCGAGTTGCAAAACTAGGTTCTTAATTTGATGAATTCAAAAAGTCCATCCCAATATCAGTTTAGTGCCATTGCAATGAAACATCATGCACTTACTCATCATGAGTGAAAGATGTGCCCTATTGCAGCCTTCGCAAAAGTTTTGAAAACTCACCAGACATTTTTCTAATTTTGCTGAAATTTACATGTAAATAGTAGGAAAAAGATGAAAAATTTTACCAAACAAAAGCTAATTTTACCAGATTTTGTCTGGTGGTCTGGTGACTTTCGGATTGTCTGTATTGTTTCTGGGGTCAAAAGCTCAAAGGTCAAGGTCATAGGAGTGGAATATAAGAGATTGGTTTCTGGACTATAAGTCCAATATGTTTAGTGCTGTTGCAATGAAACTTCATAGACTTACTCACCATGAGTGGAACTGGAAGATGTGCCTTACGGTTTCTGGGGCTCAAAGGTCAAGATCACAGGAGTGGAGTATCAAAAAATGGTTTCTGGACCATAAGTCCAATACCTTTAGTGCTATTCCAATACCTACACTTACTCACCATGAGTGGAAGATGTGCCCTATTGTTTCTGGGATCAAAAGGTCAAACGTCAAGGTCATAGGAGTGGGGTATCAAAAACTGGTTTTCCAACCATAAGTCCAATACACATACACTTACTTACCATGAATGGAAGATGTGCCATATTGTTTCTGGGGCTAAAAGGTCAAAGGTCATAGGAGTGGGGGTAACAAAATTTGGTTTCCGGACTTTAAGTCCAATACGTTTAGTGTTATTGCAGTGAAACTTCATACACTTACTTATCATGAGTGGAATATGCGCCCTATTGTTTCTGAGGTTTGCAACTCAGCATATTGCATCTGTGATGCAAATTTCTTGTTGATTGTGTTATTTGATGTTGATTTAATACTTTAAAATCTCAGATGTTTTAGATTTGAGATGTATAGAGATTACAAAAGAAGACAGTTAATCCTTAATTTTTGAACTTAAAGTTAAATCAAGTTGATTCAATTATATGTATACTCTCAATGCTACTTGTATTTACGTTGCCCAGCTCTTGCTAATAGTATTGTAAAATCCAAACTTTAAAAGAAGGATTAGTTTGGAGTTTTAAAAGTACACCCTGTCAAATTTCAGTATCTGTCTTTGTATTTCAAGCTCGTAAAAATGGTCAAATGATAATTCTAAATTCCAAATATCAATGGACTTTGTAATACTACTTGACTGGATGCACATTTCTTCACACTAAATCATTAATACGGCTTATCCAACACGGGGCAACTGCCTAGCCTAAATCTCCTAGGCTTACACCTACATGGCGTCCATACATGGTATCTGTGAAACAAAGTGTTTCATTCCAGTGTTAAATCTCCTTACCATATCTATATTCAAACTTAATTACCTTATCTGATTTGCACAGATTTAACAGAATACAAAATTGCAAGGTGGCATTGTTCGTTTAAATTTTTCAATCAAGAAGTGATCAGTGTTGACAATTGAACTGCGTCTTGGTCTCGAATTTTATTAGAAAGACCAAAGAAACTATCATTTTTGAGATCATAAGTATGTCTGTTATACCTATATAAACATCTACATATAGTTAGGGATTTTACGGTGCTCCGTCTTCGGAATGTCCCAACACGTCGTTATTGTGTGTAAGTCTTAAGGTCACCCGAGAGTGGCATTCAGTGGTTTCGAATTTTGCATCATCGTGTCGCGATTTTTTATTCATGTATGGAAATATTTGTGAAAGAGTTTACACCTCGGGGCATTGTCCACGATGATACTATATTTCACTGACTTGCATTGCATACACATCGAATGCGTAATGCTATTCAAACAGTTATTTGAATCTCGAGGTTATTGATCTGTTTTGTAGGGGATAGTTTTATTCACTAAGTGTTGAGAACAATCTTTTTACTATGACTGAAATTACGGATTACTTGATTTCTAGGATTGCTCAAGGAGAGCGACATTTTATGATATCTGTTTCACCTGATAGTAGTACAATTAGTCAGGTAAGGATCGGGAATCATCTGTCTGTCATTATGTTGTATGCTTGGAGTGGTACTTAACATTTTTATTCTTCAAAGATATTCAGACTAAATAAAGAACTAATTTAACTGTTTTGAGCTGATACTTCTTTAAGCAAGTACAGCAGAGCCATATTTGTGCATTACTTAGAAATACATGTATACACATTGTTTGGCTTCAATCTATAAATTTCATACAGAAATGTATATTACATTGATCACTTTAAAAATTAATTTATAATTATATAAATCAGTGACAAGATCATTGATGATCAACTCGTGAAAAGGAATTTTAAGAATGGAAAGTGTTTTAGACAGAAACTGTTTGTTTCTTACAATATGACCACTGTCTAGTACAAAAAAGAACATGAAGTGTCACATTTCCATGTCGAAGACTCAATGGAGGAGAATTTCATTACAAGGTTGAAACCTTTTGTCTCTGATAAATTGGCACGTGACATGCCACCATTTTGGCACGCGTTCCATCCAGATACTGGGCCCAATAACAGTTTAACAAGTGATCCATCTCTTGTCGCGTGCTTAGACAACTTGCCATTTTTCTATTAATGCACGGGAACTATATACATTCTAGTAGACTTATATATTAGTACTTTTATGGTCCCGTTTGAGACGGCTCTTTTGAGTTTCACCGCCGATTTATCGGTGTCCAGTCTTCCGACTGAGACATTGAATATCGAAGTCCCATGTCATGTTACATATTGGCTCACTTGAAATATTCCTCACTGCTTCAGGTGAGTCCGCTTCATAGGTCAGAACTTCTGTGCCATTAATATAAGCTGATGCCATCACTACGCAAGTCAGATAGTCACAACACAAGTCAGATAGTCACTACAGTGAAATCACTTTACAACAGGCTGGCGCCACTTACGACATCTAGTTGTACACTTATTATTTGTATCAATACTTTACACTTCACTCCTGCTATGGGAATGGATTGGATGCACTGATGTTTGAGAAAATAAAAACTTCAGAAAAGTCCATCAAGTGCTCATTTCTAATGTATGTACATGGATATAATGTTCAGGAGTGTCTTCTCTGTTTCTCCAGGTCTTTCCGTATATGCTGTTATTATTTGTTTGTTGGATACTCTTTTTACGTCACACTAAGATTATCGCATTTAAATGATGACTGCATCTTCCTGAAGTAATGTTAAAAATGTTGATTTATGTGTCTGGCCCACCGAAGCTGCAAGGGATATTTTATGTGCCACGTCTACCATTACACAGGACGTTAGTATTTACTGCCTCGCCCGGAAGAGAGGGCACGAACGAGTCATCGGCGGGCCTCGAACCCAGGACCTCCCAGTCACGAGCCAAGCGTCCTACCGATTGAGCTATGGTAACTCCACACTGTTATTGATGAGTTCATGTTAATAGACATGAAACCTTTGATGCCTTGTATGATTCAGTATGTTTAAGAATGTTTATCCTCTGACACTTTTTCAACCCTCTTCCTCAACCCCCCCCCCCCCCCCCCCCCTTTCCACACACACACAATGCATGACACCGGTATTCTGGTCAGTGTTACCAATTCATTGTTGGCTTGCCAGTATGTGTGTTGAATTGTGTCCAACGCTGTGCATATGAAAATAAACCACCACATAAATGATTTATTTAAGGTGAAGGAATTAAGGATAGCCGAAGTATAGAAGGTTGACCCCCGTAATGGTTCCCATCAGAATGGTATCTAAGTGATCTTGTGACGTTGATTATTTTTTTCCCTTAAAAGCATTGCCATTCGCCATGGCTTTTGAACCGCATTGCCAAATTGAGTGACATTGACCTGAAAATAGCGATCATTGTGGCATAGAGGTTTAAATGGAAGTTCATTGGCGTTATGTGCAGGTTATCTTACATTTTATTATAAGAGTAATACCTCATAACAATGCATTGTGGATGTTTTATGTTTTGAGACTTTTGTTAAAGCACAAGGTGTAAATAATATTTTAATAATAGTTTTCTGTTGGGTTGTTAGCATATTGTGAAATACAATGTATAGATATATTCTTCCTATATGGTATATTGCTGCATGCGAGCACATTCTTTGAGGAATCATATATAGATCGGAGAAGGTCCTCTTCATGTATTGTTAGTACTAATTACCGTTACGTAAATGTATATAGAGGTATTATGGCATACATTGATAAATGGTAATTAATAATGCAAACTACCTCGTGGTACGAGCATAGACGGATACAGGTCTATGGTACGAGTAAAGAACATTCCAAATACTAGTAACAACATAAGTAGATTACCAAGGAAGGAAGAGGTATTCATTACACCATGCAGAACATTTTGAATGATATTGATGTAAAAATGTAGAAAGTAACTGGTACAAGGCCACTGTGGCACAGAAACTGACCTGGGTGAGAATTCATAGAAACCAGATACCAGATGCCTAGGACTGTGAACTCATAGAAACCAAATACGAAATGCCTAGGACTGAGAATTCATAGAAATCAGATACCAAATACTTAGAGTTGAGAATTCATAGAGACCAGCTACCAGGGGTCAGTTGTTCAAAACTTTAACCACTGGTTAAGCTAACCATTGGTTAAACTTTGAGAGAAAATTACTTTAAGTTATAAGATTTCTGTACCGGGTATACAGATTTAAATTACTTTAAAAAGCTTGTGTAGTATGCTACAAATCAGTACACAGACCATGACTTAAAGTCTTCTCATTTCAAAAATATAGTTAGATGAAATTTAACCATTGCTTAGCTTAACCATCGGTTAAAGTTTTGAATAACTAGCACCAGAGACCTAGAGCAGCAGGAGGAGTGTATCCTGATGGCTAAATGCTCCGTAATAAGTGGCACCAGAGACCTAGAGCAGCAGGAGGAGTGTATCCTGATGGCTAAATGCTCCATAATAAGTGGCACCAGAGACCTAGAGCTGCAGGAGGAGTGTATCCTGATGGCTAAATGCTCCGTAATAAGTGGCACAGAGACCTAGAGCAGCAGGAGGAGTGTATCCTGATGGCTGAATGCTCCGTAATAAGTGGCACCAGAGACCTAGACCTGCAGGAGGAGTGTATCCTGATGGCTAAATGCTCCGTAATAAGTGGCACAGAGACCTAGACCTGCAGGAGGAGTGTATCCTGATGGCAGAATGCTCCGTAATAAGTGGCACAGAGACCTAGAGCAGCAGGAGGAGTGTATCCTGATGGCTGAATGCTCCGTAATAAGTGGCACAGAGACCTAGAGCTGCAGGAGGAGTGTATCCTGATAGCTAAATGCTCCATAATAAGTGGCACCAGAGACCTAGAGCTGCAGGAGGAGTGTATCCTGATGGCTAAATGCTCCGTAATAAGTGGCACCAGAGACCTAGAGCAGCAGGAGGAGTGTATCCTGATGGCTAAATGCTCCGTAATAAGTGACACCAGAGACCTAGAGCAGCAGGAGGAGTGTATCCTGATGGCTAAATGCTCCATAATAAGTGGCACCAGAGATCTAGAGCAGCAGGAGAAGTGTATCCTGATGGCAGAATGCTCCGTAATAAGTGGCACAGAGACCTAGAGCTGCAGGAGGAGTGTATCCTGATGGCTAAATGCTCCGTAATAAGTGGCACCAGAGACCTAGAGCAGCAGGAGGAGTGTATCCTGATGGCTAAATGCTCCGTAATAAGTGGCACCAGAGACCTAGAGCAGCAGGAGGAGTGTATCCTGATGGCAGAATGCTCCGTAATACAGACAACAAACACACACCTACTTATGCAGAATGGGCTAAACATTTACTACACCACAACGCACGTAATGTTTTCGTGTTACCTACATGAGGACGTCAGCGAAGCTAGTGATTGTTTAATTTCACAAGTAACATGTGCCCCCGCCTTTTTGGTTGAACTGTTTTAAAATACCAATAAGACGAGACTGAAATTTGTGCAGATCAAGCAGCTCATCCCAAGCACCGCGTTTATGTTGCTTTGATATAGGGTATTAATCTCCAATGAAAACGGAATGCCTTCAATATATCACACTGCTTCATTTTTAATGGCATCTTCATAGTAAACTGTAAAGGTTATTACTGGTGATGCATTGAATTTCATGTCAATGTGTGTGAAATGCATTGATTTTTGTAAAATGAATCGGGTATTGAAAAAACATTAGAAGGTGGAAGTGAAACCGATATATATTTCTAGAGCTGTATTAAACATGTAAGCACTTAGTATTCCAAAAAGTACAAAGAGGTTTTCCAAGCTCATAAAAATATATTATATACAAAGAAATACAAAATGTATTTTAATACCAGGATCACGGTACTGTACACGTTTTGGGTATTAGGGATAAAGAGAATGAAATTTATCTAAATCAAATGAATATATAATGTATGATTTATCGACGTATCATCTATTACGTTGTTTAGTTATAGCAATGTATCAGTCGCCTTTTTGTTCACTTGTAATATTTTCTTCAGAGCTACTGAAGGGATTTTGGGGACCTTAAGTACTTCGTCGGTACCATATTTTTGGTTAGACCCGTCAAGCAATGTATCCATAGCAGAGCGAAATAGACCTTAGTGGGTACCCTCCTTTGACAAACTTCTTAAGACCGGCTGCATAAATAGACAAACCAAGTGCATAAGTGTGATCATGAATAGTTAGTCCTTAGGAAGTGTTTTATACGCCCCTGCAAACAAAGTTTGGTTTTATGGAAGTATGTAGGAATTACCTGTCCGTCCATTATTCTTGTCCAGGTCATAGCTTCTTCATGCTATATTGCAGACCAAATAGGCCTATCTAACACAAACCAAGGTCATATCTAAAAAAATCAAGGTCGCAGTATACACATAGCCAAAATTCTTGTCCGGGCCTTTATTTCTTCGTGCTATTTCGCAGACGGTATTGCTGTTAAGTATTACTACCTGTCCGTCCATTATTCTTGTCCAGGTCATAGCTTCTTCATGCTATATTGCAGACCAAATAGGCCTATCTAACACAAACCAAGGTCATATCTAAAAAAAATCAAGGTCGCAGTATACACATAGCCAAAATTCTTGTCCGGGCCTTTATTTCTTCGTGCTATTTCGCAGACAGTATTGCTGTTAAGTATTACTACCTGTCCGTCCATTATTCTTGTCCAGGTCATAGCTTCTTCATGCTACATTGCAGACCAAATAGGCCTATCTAACACAAACCAAGGTCATATCTAAAAAAAATCAAGGTCGCAGTATACACATAGCCAAAATTCTTGTCCGGGCCTTTATTTCTTCGTGCTATTTCGCAGACAGTATTACTGTATAGTATTACTATTTTACACAATTGTTGTCTACAAGGGTGTGTCATTACATTAAACCAAGGTCATATCTACAAGGCCGCAATGTAAACATGACAAATTTCTTGTTTGGGCTGTAGCTTCTTTATGATACATCGCGGGCATTATATGAAGATTTTCATGAATGGAAATAATGTCATTGTTAAAATTTTTACAGAGCTATGGCCCTTCCAACTTAGTTTTCGTTTTTGTTGCGATGGGGGCACTTGTCTCGTTAGGACAGCTCTAGTTGTTTTTTGTTGCTTTGGGGGTATTTGTCTCGTTAGGACAGCTCTAGTTGGTTTTTATTGCGGTGGGGGTATTTGTCTCGTTAGGGCAGCTCTGGTTGGGTTATGTTGTAGTGGGGGTATTTGTCTCGTTAGGACAGCTCTAGTTGGTTTTGGTTCCATTTCAAAATCGGATGCAGACTTGTTTTGGGAATCGATTTTGATGTGAACGTTTTACATGAAACAAGGAAACGCCGTAAACTTGATTGTTTTGTCACGTGCTCAAGAAACGTATGTGCTTATTACTATTCTGTTCTTCCATGAAGTTATCTTGTTAATAAGTTTCATTCTTCATTGGATATAATATGTCTGTAAAATTCATACCTTACTACATGTATTATGTACATGTTTATATAGTGTCCTGTATGTGTTGAACAGTAATGTCATTATTTGCTCGTTTCACTGCAAACTTGAAAGGAACAGTCTGGCGACCGAAAAATTTGAATAGACACAATAGATGAGAAAATGGATTTTAGAGAACTAGAAGACCCTTTAAATACAAGTTATTGAATGAGATTGATGGGTAAAAAGCTAGTGTACAATTGATATAGCAAATGAATTAGCTTTTCCCAAACATTTATCTTGACCCCTTTAACTGGAGGTCAGATATATTAGGAGGTTTGGCAAATCTTGGGTTTAGATGGTTTAGTACAGAGTACTGCTCTTCACGCCTTAATATTAAAGATCTGTAATGTTATGTAGAGGCACATGCGGCAGGTACAGAACAGGTGCAGACATGTTGACAAACCTGTAGGCCTTCTTGCTGTATATCTATACCTTTAAACAAATGTCATAAAGCCAGTGTGGGTTTCACTGTGTCATGTTTGTTGAGGAATTTATATTTCAATAAATAAAATATTGACCAAATATTATTGAAGCTCTTTCAAACGTGTGCACATACCTGCGATAGCTACAGCTGTATATCTGGGCAGGTTTAGGAATATTCTAATAGTGTGGATTTTAGCGGCAGGTGGTTGCGAATGGTTGTCAGATAAAATGATTAAGGTTTGTTTCTCTGATTTCTTTCTCAAAAGTCCGAATTGATTAGAAAGGTTGTTAATCAGTTTTTAGCAAAGTGTTCATAAGTTCTTTTTGAGGAAGGATTGAACATCTGTGACTGCGGCTAGCAACTGAAATATTTTGATTAAATTATTTACAAATGCAATATTTCATCTCTTTTGATACGAACAGTTATGCCTGCTTGTATACATGTAAATAGAATACACTTGTATATTGTTGAAGAATGTAAATTCCATGGATATTGCATTATTTTATATTTGTACAAAAACTCATAATCACTAAAAAAAAATCAAAAAAGTCTTAAAAGGAGTAATTTCCATTATTTATGAGAGGAAATTTAAATAGCGAAAGTAACATTGTTGTGATTGGAATAATAGTGTTATTGTACCTTACCACAATCCGAGTGTACAAAGGAGTGTGTATTGCATTATCAGACAGTGAACTGAGGATGTCGAACTTGTACGAGATTGTCCACAAAATTGACAATATTTTGTTACGTGCTAGTCTACGACAGGTAGTGCACTTATGTTTATGCATTGAATTTTTTCATAACGTACCACAGGCTTCAGTTTATAAGCATCACAAAATATATTTCAACGCTGTAGACATGTACAATCGGGCAATCTTATGTACATATTTATAGTTCTTCACTTTGTTTTAGGAGTTAAATAATTGTCGCGGTCTATTTGTTGTTCACAACTAAACCAATTATTGATTGCATTGGGCCACTTGATAAAGCTCGTTTAAAATCTATTAACACTAACGTAATCAATTATTTATATATATATATACATATATGTCAGGTATTAGGACATTTAGGTCCAAACAAGATTTGTACTAATTGGGAATTATGACTTTGATCATGTTGATTTAATTATTAAGTCTAGGGCTAGTGTCATGTCATTTTCAATTAATATATAATAACAAGTATAGAAAGAAAAAAAAATCATGATTATATTAAAATTTAAATCAGAGAAAAATGTAAACACACATGTAGTTGAATTTTAAGTTTTCTTACGTCGTTAAAAAGTCTCGAATGTCGAACCTCATAATTCACAATGCCTTCATTAGAGACTGGATAAACGTCCTGTTATGTTTTGAACAACTTAATTTTGCATTTATAAGATTTTTAATATTGTTTTCACCTACATTCTATCTTTTGTCTTTAATGCTTTTGTTTGTTTTTTTTTCCAGACATTTTCTCCGCATCTAACGGCTGGTAAAAGCCCTTCCAAGCGAGCGCTATATCGCAATCAGGACCAAGATTCCATCAACACTACGACTTACCATGATTACCCAACGAAACCCTTCATCAATAGCGACTATCAACAGCAACCCAATAAACCAGTGAAAGCATTACCGGAAAACAATAGAACGGGTAAGACTATAGATAGACAAAACATTACCGGAAAACATTAAACGGGCTAGACTATAAATAAATAAAGCATTACTGGAAGACAATAGAACGGATAAGACTATAAATAGACAAAACATTACCGGAAAACATTAAACGGGCTAGACTATAAATAGATAAAGCATTACTGGAAGACAATAGAACGGATAACACTATAAATAGACAGCATTACCGGAAAAGTATAGCACGGGTAAGACTATAAGTAGACAGCATTACCGGAAAACTATAGCACGGGTAAAACTATAAATAGACAGCATTACCGGAAAACTATAGCACGGGTAAAACTATAAATAGACAGCATTACCGGAAAACTATAGCACGGGTAAGACTATAAATAGACAGCATTACCGGAAAACTATAGCACGGGTAAGACTATAAGTAGACAGCATTACCGGAAAACTATAGCACGGGTAAAACTATAAATAGACAGCATTACCGGAAAACTATAGCACAGGAAGACTGTAAGTAGTATAAGTAGACAATGCATTATCGTAAAACAATAGAACGGGTAAGACTACAAGAAGACAATGCATTACCGGAAAAAAATAGAACGGGTAAGACTGAAAAGTAGACAACATTGCCGAAAACAATAGAAGGAATAACACTAAACGGAATTAAAGCATTACCAGAAGGCAATAAAATGAGTAAGACCATAATTAGACAAAGCATTGCGGGAAAACAATAGAATGGGTAAACATAATATTGTATAATTATTTTATGCATGTTTAGCAAGGCCCGTATTGTTAGTATTGCATGACACACACATATTGTAAAAAAAAAAAATAATCAAAGAAAGTTACATTATAGCACACAACAGAAATTTATTGCTTTTGAAACAGCAATAATTTGATGTAAATTGATGCCTCTTGAATTGTAGGGAAAATGTAATATTTATAAGGATGCATTTTGTTTGTAGATCACAGTTTTGTGTAAGTTTTTGCTCCTTTAATCATTTAAATCACCATAATGAATACAATAATAATATTTATTAATAAGGTAAACATTCAAGTTTCCTTTTTTGTAGCTGTTATATCTGCACTGAAAAATTTACAAGAAAAAATTAGGAAGTTAGAGGTAGAAAGAGGGGCAGCTGAAAATAATCTGAAGACACTGGCCCAGGAAACCACACGTTATAAAGATATTTTACAGAAAGATCGCGACTATGATACCCCTGTACAGTCTACAGTATCCAAACATACTCAAGGTATGTCACTTAAGTTCATCCATATTAACCTTGATTTAGCTCATTAGTTACAAAAACACAAACCTGGTTATACATGAATTTTATATCAAGAAAAAAAAATAGAGTTTAAATAGGGGTCTGAAGGGCACAGATGGTTTCAGATAAAAAATGGGAACATATTCAGAATACACTGTGCTCATAGTAATTAAATTCTTTAATCATATTTGAAAGAGAATTTGCAATACTAACTCATTCTTTTATGAAAAGAAATGTGTAATACAATGTAGGGAAAAAAGAGAGAGAGAGAGGAAAGAATTAAATTATTTACAGTACAAAATATATTACAAATTTTAAATATTCAAACTGTTATAAGTGGCTATCCTATCTTGTAATGTTAATTGTCTTTCTTAGAACTTGAATCTCAGTTATCTGCAGCAGAGACCCGTAGTCGTTTGCTGGAGAAGCAATTAGATAATATGAGGAAAATGGTTGTAACAGCTGAACAAGAAAGACAAGAAGCTGTTATCCAGAACTCCTTAGACACTGACAAAGCAGACAGCATTATGCATCAGTCTCCCCCAGGGCCACCATCTGATTACCTTGCCCATCGGGAGAAGCTGACCGAGTTGGAACGGGAATACCTCAAGTTGACTGCTACTCAAACATTATCAGAGGTAAGATTTTGAATGGTTGTGTGATACATGTACTTTGAAATTAGAAGTAAGATGACATTTTTTTAGTTCAATAAAATCTTCGGAATAAATCTTTTACTTGGAGTTTTGTTGCAGTAGAGGCAGAAAAGAATATCAAAATAGCATATAAAGGCAATTACATAAGACTGATATAGGATAATAAGCATTTCTACACCTTATATATGATTGCTCTTGATTACTTACAATGCCAGTGTCCATTGAACATATAAATAGTCTTAACTTGCTGCTTTGGTATTGGGGTCATGCTTCATATAAGCTGAGCATTTATGTGATTTCCTGTGCATTTTTAGCTCACCTCACAAAGTGAAAGGGAGCTTATGCTATCACCCAGTCATCAGCGATGGCGTCTGTCCGGCAATAACTCAAGAACTATTGTAGCTAGGAAGGATAAACTTATATGGATGATGCATCTTTATGTTTAGATATTTAGATGTACATGCCTGTTTCAGATTTAGGTCATGACCCATATTTTCCGCTGCAGTGCACATGTTTGGAAAATTTGAGTAAAATGTTGAATAGTTTTATTTTTTTATTTGGACAGAAAAGAAGTCCAAACTTGTACAAATGATGTATCTATATGTGCAAAAATGGATGCTGGTTTCAGATTTAGGTTATGACCTTTGTTTTCCGCTCCAATGCATTTGTTAGGAAAATTAAGCAAAATGTTAAAATGTTTTATTTTTTCATTTGGACAGCTAGGAAGTCCAAACTTGCACAAATGATGTATCTGTGAATGCAAAGATGGATGATGGTTTCAGATTTAGGTCATGACCTTATTTTCTGCTGCAGTACACTTGTAAGAAAAATTTGAGCAAAATTTTCATTTGGACATCTAGGGAGTCTAAACTTGCACAAATGATGTATCTATGTATGCAAAGATGGATGCTGGTTTCAGATTTAGTTCGTGACCTTTATTTTCTGCTTCAAAGCACTTGTAAGAAAAATTTGAGCAAAATGTTAAAAAGTTTCATTTTTTCATTTGAACAGCTAGGAAGTTCAAACTTGCACAAATGATGTATCTGTGAATGCAAAGATGGATGCTGGTTTCAGATTTAGGTCATGACCTATATTTTATGCTTCAGTGCACTTATTGAGAAGAAAGCAACATGTGAAAAAATTTTACATCTTTTTTTATTTGGACAGCTACCAAAGTTCTTGGTTCTGCTATAGGAATTATATTATGTTTTATTGGCAAATATGTTATGAGGTGAGCTTTGTAATCTTTGATTACTCTATGTTTTCAGTTTATGTATGAGTGCAGTGTTCTGAAGATGAAACCTGTTTCAGTTTGTGTTGTTTTGAGATTTTTTTTATTTCCAACTGGACTTGTCAACTATATGGGAAATGTAAAGAAGTAGATAAGCAATTTGTAATAGATTTCCTCTTCTGAGCATAAATATTATGAAAAGAGTACTTTATCAAAATAAGCCATACATAGAAAAATCGAGACAGAGTTGTATTTTCAATTATACCACAGAAAGTCTTAAAAAGATACCATGTTGACATGGGGAGTTGATAAAAGCAATACTTTGTACGTAGGTGACATATTGGAATCAAAGGGAAGTTTTATCATAAGAGTTCAGAAATCGTTATTATAACATTAATACTCAAGATATTTCCTCTTTTTATCTAAAATTTACTTCAAGATTGATCTAACATGATCTTTGTCATCGTCGAAATAAGATATGGGTTCCCATATCAGGTATCTTCTCGTGAAGCAAAAGCCAGTTATATGAGGTACGTGTTTAGGTTGTCGGTAAAGAATTCATTTAGACTGAAAAAGTCGAAACTTTCTGATTTGGCCTTTTCAATAAAGTTAGATTTACGGCTGTGAATTATATATCATTACGTCATAAATTCAATTTGAAAAGTTTTTTCAACCTTGAGGTCTCATTGTTGGGAGATACAATGTAAATCGTACAATAAACCTGTTAAGTTACCGTGCCAGTAAATCAAAATATATAACTGCGTGTTTGTTTTGAAGAACATTTTCTGCAATCTTGAAGCAACTAACATTTTACCCAAAATCAATTTTATCGTCATTGATTGTATTTTAAAGCGCACAAACTGCTGTAAATCAGTCGTATGCTGTTTCACTGTCTGTCGACTTGGCAGCACATATTCTTCTAAAGAAGTGAATGCCGTTAATACTACATCCGCAAATGAGGTTTGGGGAGGGGGTGTAAAGAAATCACACTGTTCGTCTGTCAGTTTTATTAAGATTCGAAAGCAGATTTCTCTTACAGTATAATGGATAGGGACTTCATATTTCACACATTCACCATAACAAGTACTACATTTTGATACTAAAACATTTGACTTAGTGACTTTGACCTTGAACTTTGATGTTTTAATAATAATTTTGTTAAAAAAGCAGCTTTCTCAAGTACTGCATGAGAGAAAGGTTTCATATTTCACACACACATTATGAATCATATATTATTTACCTTAACAAGTACGACTTATACACTTTATCCTACTCCAAAGTTGTCGCGGGGGTATTAGTCCAGTTCATGGACAAACAACTACATGTAGTTTCATTTTTTTGGCTTTATGAATAATTTCGTAATTCATTCTCAAATGAGTACAAAGAAAAATGGCATTGATGAATAAGTGACTAGTGCACATGATCTTATCGTAGCCACTCCCCTGTTGCACCTACGAGTCAGTGAAATTGAATGTTCGATCAATACAAATAGACGCTGGTTGCGACCTTGAATATGTACATAATTCTTAAAGAGTTGATGTTACGATGTATCTTGAGTTGAAGCCATAAACGAACTTCTGAAACCTTAAACTGATTTTGCTTGATTCTGGGTTTAAGTGACCCATTGATTATTTCAATATGGTGACAGCTGTCCGGTGCAATACATGTACAAAAATTAGTCATATGCTACGGACCTACCCGAAACAGTAATGGGTCTTTAACATGTCACGTCTGCCGTGACATGGGACCTCTCTTTTTCTTTTCCTTTTTTTTTGTTTCATTCGATAGACAGGACACGGACGAGCCTCCGACTGGAACCCCGGATCGATAGACAGGACACGGACGAGTCTCCGAATCGAACCCTGGACCGATAGACAGGACACGGACGAGTCTCCTAACTCGAACCCTGGACCGATAGACAGGACACAGTCGAGCCTCTGAACTCGAACCCTGGACCGATAGACAGGACACGGACGAGTCACCGAACTCAGACCCAGGACCGATAGACAGGACACGGACGAGTCACCGAACTCAAACCCAGGACCAATAGACAGGGCACGGACGAGCCTCCGAACTCGAACCCTGGACCGATATATCAGGAGCCAAGTACGTTACCGACTGAGTTTCACCGGCTCCTGTGAAATAGATGTACAGGAAATGTACATGAAATAGATGTACAGGAAGTAGATGTACAGAAAATAGATGTACAGGAAATAGATGTACAGTAAAAAGATGTACTGGAAATAATTGTACAATAAATAGGTATACAGATGTACAGGAAATAAACATACAGTGAATTGATGTAAGTAAATAGACGTACATTGATTTGTTGTACAGTAGATCGATGTACTTTAAATTGATGCACTGTAGATAGATGTACTGTAAATCGATATACAGGAAATAGATGCAAAGTGAAAAGATGTGCAGTAAATTGATGTACAGTGAATTGTGGAGAGGTCACTTTTAGAGACGAGGTGTTAACAATAATAAATACATCACATTTCTGTATCGTGCTTGTCTTAAAGATCGTGTGAGCGTGATGGATCTCGTGTGCTTGGTGAACTAAATTCCATTTAAACCCAACCCATATTGTTTGTAGGCTTTTAAAAGAATTCAAGTCTTCTAAAAGAATCTTCCAATTCTTTAGATATAATGTTCAATTTTAATAGGCACGGAGGAGTGTTTACCATCCACATTTGATAAAACGATTAAATGCGATTGTGTGTCTCCTTTAAATGCTTCATTTATCTTCTATTTAGTAGTGCTAGTTGAATGGAGAGCAATTTAATTTGTCCAATATAATATATCATAATCATATTTCCTTTACAAAATTAATAACAATGAAAATAACGATGATGATCATGAAAAGATTTCAGCGATTTTCACACTTGCATAATTTATAAAGTTTGGAAGCTTGGTGTTTATGATTGACATTGAATGAATTGTAGTATGTAGTTCTAACTATGATAACTCTGCAGTGATGCCGATATTCGTGGTCCATCTGAAGCGCATTTTGTATTTCTTGTGATATACAGTGTGGGTGATTGAGGTTTATTTTAAACTCACCTGTACTTTAGTGCTGCAAAGCTATTGATAACTCCTGGTGTTGCCGTCCGTGTCTACACAAAGAACGATAAGGCAAATGTTAGTCATAAACTTGCAATCTTTTCATTTACTTTTCACATTTTCTCAAAGACATTTATATCCCCTCATTACAATTTTGACAAAAATTTTCATTATTACAGCATGTATTTGGGCCCACACGCGTGTAGCTTATGTGAAATAAAGCACCGCTAATGCAAGTATTCTTATGTTGCAATTAAGTCTCCCAAACTGTTTTTACTGCGTTTCTTCTTCTTCTTTTTACATAAATACATGTATCTTTTATGTTAAGGTATTGAAGTTTTGCAGTGAAGCGCTATTGTGACGCTAATTATTTCTGGCGGACAATATATTTTATTCGGTATTATAATTACGTGAAACGAGGAGCTGCACATATTTGCACGTCTTTGATAAATGTTCATGTATGGAATGCTTTGTTTTACCCAACTGATGCATGAAATGGGTTCCACATAACGTGGTGTACACGATTTTCCTCCTACTTATATTTCCTTTTATGTTTGCGAATTTGCTCCTTTAATCTGTGAATTATAGTCTTGTTTCCATGCTTCATTGATTCAGCATAATGCAATCGAAGCATTGCACAACACGTTGGAGCCACAAAGTGTACAATTTGTTTAATAAACACTGGATTACGGAGTTTATTGATAATTTATCCTTTAAAATGTTTATGTTTACATAGAAGATTTCCATGTTCAGTGCCAATCAAATAATTGCTGGTAGTAAATCTATACGTACACGTGTTAAAGTTGCCAGTATCTATCTGTTTGTATAGACTTAATGTGAACGAGGGAAGGGATTATAGGACTGAACGGCCCTCTTCAAGAAATATCAATATTTGGTCAAAAGTTCAAAGAGATTCAATAAGGATAAGTGTTTTGTCTTGTTAGAATTGTCCATTCATATGTAGATATGACAATACTGAAAGTACTAGGCGTTTCATTAAAGTTTATCTCCACTTAAATATGCATATATGTGTTTAGATTCCCTGGATACAGATACTTGTTTTTGTTCATCCAAGATGTTTTCTATCTAATCTGTTTTATGAACGTTTTATACATAAACTATCATTGCACGTACACCCGGATCATCGATGTTTTAAGACTAAATAAGGACTTCATTGTTGACGAATTCTATTACTTGTCCGTTGTGCAGATGTATTTCTTTGTTCAGAGGTACGGATTATTCTAGGAATATAGACACTAGAATTAATTTATTGCACCATATGTGCATTTGGACAGAGGTCAATAACAAAAGATTAAGAACTCGTCTGAACTTCAGGTGAAAATGAGTGAAATTCAGGGTTTCCAGCTCATTACAATAGTGACTTCTCTAATGATTTTATTTTGTAGGAGTTATGGTCATTGGCATTTAGAATACTTGCAAATGTCTAGAGTTGTATGTACTGTACTGTCTGCAGAAGTTGTTGAATAAAAAACATTGAATGATAAAAAGATAGCTGTATAGATAACTGTTTTCCTTCTTCGTGTTTATTGCATAGAAATGCAACTATTAACTGTTAAACAGAACTGTTTTCCCTTTCATCTGAGTTCTTTCTTTAGTTTTGGACATTTTAGATGTCAATTTTCCATCAAATTGTACTTTTAGTATGCATCCCAACCACCACTTCATCACCAAAAACCGCCTAGTGTGCCCTCTGGTCTTCCAAACCACCCCAGTACCACCAGTGAGGGTGATCCTATCACCACTCCCTCAGTAGAACCCTCCAACACAAACTGCGAGATTGACAGATCTTCCTTACTCCAGTATCCCATGAAGGTTAGGACAAGCACAGTGCACTAGCACAAGCTCAAAAGCACAGTGTGCTTACACTGATTATTAGCTTTAATTTAATATGTTATTAGATCTATATAATAGAATTCACCAAGTAGCAATTTAGCTCAGCATGCTGCCACAGTGTGCCCACAGTAATCTTATCAGCATGTGCTGCAATAACATTCTGAGCCTTGATATTGAACTCTTCATTAGCACACACAGATTGTGTGTGGTAATTCACTTTACTCATAGTGTGTGTTGTTGTCTATCAGTCACAGTGTGTTTACAGTTATCTACATTCACTGTTTTGTTTTTTTTTTATAACTGGTGTCTTGTTTACTTTGTGAATGTGCC
The DNA here is from genome assembly GCA_035048485.1 of Pteria penguin. NCBI lineage: Eukaryota > Metazoa > Mollusca > Bivalvia > Pterioida > Pteriidae > Pteria > Pteria penguin. The sequence goes on from CM068581.1 coordinate 16,945,448, forward strand.
AGTGCTAGATAGTAAGGCTGTAAATGTGTATAATGTTCCCTACTATAAAGGCTATTTACTAATATGTGGTGCTGTTGCTTCCATAGTTTTTAAGCTGTAGTACTAATCATTTTAATTGATACATGTATTTCACCATTCATACACATACACCAAGTCCATAGCAGTGTTCTGAGAGGGTTGACATACCCAGTTTCTGAGAGTGTTAACACACTGTGTGATTCTGTTCCTTTCCATCCTTTTTACCTTTTTCTAAGTAGTGTGTAATGAAATTAGAAAGTATAGAATTCTCAAAAGTAAGTTTCATGGAATTTTCTGAAGAGATAGAAATGGAAGATATTAATATTCTTTACCAGAGCATTTTGCAAACAAAACTTATATATACCGGTATTATATGTCACTGGTAAAATGTGAAAGAAAATGTGGTTGTTTTGATTTATCAAGAGATGAGAGAAGTACAAGCACAAGTCTGTGGATCCCTCTCTGGATCTTGTTCAATTTTACAGAATGTGTTCAGTTATTGTTTTCTGTATTTGATTTACTTAGAGAATCAGCATTAATACCCCAGACAAGATATAATATCAAGAGTATTTTGAATGTTAGATTGTACATCTATGGTGACATGTTTTTGTTTTTGTGTGTGTGCAATATTATGTTACTGAAATCAAATTTGGACTTTTGCAGTTAAACATTACTCATTACTGACTAAAAGTAAACTATTGTGATAGATCTCATAGTGATAAACTCTAAAAAACATTATAAACTTCATCAGATTCAACAGGTGCGTACATAGTTTTGCTATAATAAAACTACATTGTAATGCAGTGGTGGTAAGTTCATGTACTTCAACTCAGTATATTATAATCTTTTCCTCTAACAAAATATTATTACAGGTTTATATTTAATTGATTATTATTCCTTAACTTTTTAGAATAAGATAAGAGATTTGGAAGAGAAACTCCAAGAAGAGCGACATCATAGAAAGCTTATGCAGGAAAGAGCAGCCCAGGTATGTGTAAATATCTCATGCTGTCTGCTATAAATGTTCAAATGAATACTGGGGTAATTCAGTCATGACTCAATGAGTGAAGTTTTTATAGTAATTAAGAATTTTCTTCGTTTCTGTAGATTGAAAGTGTAGCTCGGACCAATAGGTTGTTACAGGATACAGAAAGTAAAGCAAAAAAATCTGTTAAAAAGAAGAAACGAGTCGTAAAGAAACAGAAAGGGAGTAGTGATCAACATTATCCAACTGACTACAGTAAACACTATCGTCTCAATCTTGCTGAAATTCCATTTGTTGCAGGAAAGGTGATTATGTAGTAATAGTACTTTTTCATTTTTCTGATGTATGTATGAAGACTCTGTCACTTTTTAGCTCTACTGGTCTCGACCAGTCGAGCTCATGCGATGGTCCTTCGTCCGTTGTCCGGACGTCCGTCCGTAAACAATTTTTTGTTCCCTCTTCTCCTCTGAAGGTATATACCCCAGAGACCTTATTATGGGTTCTTCTTGTTGGGTAGGTGGTCTAGTTGTGCATGTGCAATTTTGGTCCAGTTCCGACCCCTTGGGGGCCCACAAAAGGGCGTGGTCCCAAAATCTTGTTCCCTCTTCTTCTCTGATTGTATATATCCCAGAGACCTAATTATGGTCTCATCATGTTTTGTAGCTGGTCTAGTTGTGCATGTGCAATTTTGGTCTGGTCCGGACCCCCTGGGGCCCCTACAAAAGGGGCGGGGTCCCAAAATCTCGTTCCCTTTTCATTTCTGAAGGTATATATCATAGAGACCTAATTATGGTCTCATTTTGTTATATAGATGGTCTAGTTGTGCATGTGCAATTTTGGTACGGTCCGGACCCCCTGGGCTCCCAGAAAGGGGCGTGGTCCCAAAATCTCGTTCCCTCTTCTATTCTTAAGGTATATGTCCCAGAGACCTGATTATGGTCTCATCATGTTTGGTATGTGATCTAGTTGTGCATTTATTATTTTGGCCTGGTCCGTCCCCCCCCCTGGGGTCCCACAAAAGGGCGTGGTCCCAAATTCTTGTTCCCTCTTCTATCCTTAAGGTATATGTCCCAGCGACCTAATTATGGTCTCATTTTGTTGGATAGGTGGTCTAGTTGTGCATGTGCAATTTTGGTCTAGTCCAGACCCCCTTGGACCCCACAAAGGGGCGTGGTCACAAAATCTTGTTCCCTCTTCTTTTCTGAAAGTATATGTCCCAGAGACCTAATTATGGTCTCATCATGTTTGGTATGTGATGTAGTTGTGCATGTATAATTTTGGTCTGGTCCGGACCCCCTGGGGTCCCAAAAAGGGGCGTGGTCCCAAAATCTTGTTCCCTCATTTTCTCTTAAGGTATATATCCTAGAGACCTAATTATGGTCTCATTTTGTTGGATAGGTGGTGTAGTTGTGCATGTGCAATTTTGGTCCGGTCCAGACCCCCTGGGACCCCACAAAGGGGCGTGGTCCCAAAATCTTGTTCCCTCTTCTTTTCTTATGGTATATGTCCCAGAGACCTAATTATGGTCTAATCATGTTTGGTATGTGATCTAGTTGTGCATGTATAATTTTGGTCCAGTCTGGACCCCCTGGGGTCCCACAAACGGGTGTGGTCCCAAAATCTTGTTCCCTCTTTTTCTCTGAAGGTATATATCCTAGAGACCTAATTATGGTCTCATTTTGTTGGATAGGTGGTGTAGTTGTGCATGTGCAATTTTGGACCAGTTTGGGCCTCCTTGGGCCCCACAGGGGGCGTGGTCCCAAAATCTTGTTCCCTCTTCTTTTCTGAAGGTATATGTCCCAGAGACCTAATTATAGTCTCATCATGATTGATATGTGATGTAGTTGTGCATGTATAAGTTTGGTCCAGTCCGGACCCCCTTGGGTCCCACAAAGGGGTGTGGTCCCAAAATCTTGTTCCCTCTTTTTCTTTGAAAGTATATAGCCTAGAGACCTAATTATGGTCTCCTTTTGTTGGATAGGTGGTGTAATTGTGCATGTGCAATTTTGGACCAGTTCGGACCCCCTGGGGCCCCACAAAGGGGCGTGGTCCCAAAATCTTGTTTCCACTTCTTCTCTTATTGTATATGTCTGTGAGACTTAATTATGATCTCATCATGTTTGGTAGGTGGTCTAGTTGTGCATGTGCAATACAAAACATACATGTGTGGTCCAAATATATTTTTACCCCTTCTTCTCTGAAGGTAAATTGTTGTTTGAGTAGAGGAGAACAGTAGAGCTCCAGTCTCGACAGAGACTTCTGGTTTTATGAATGTGTACCATAACAGTTACTTGTAGATAACAGTTGTTTTTTTATGTTTATTTAATATTGTAAAACAAGTAATCAATATTCATGCCCTGTTCTTTATTCACAGTCTCTTACTGCTAGTCATTCTGTTGGTGCTAACGTACAAAGAGTTCTCGCTCTGATGAAGTCTCACAATATGGCTCTCTGTACAGCACTAGACCACAACAGTCGTGATACCAGTCCTTCTTCAGCAGGCTCCTCCAGTGAGAGTAGTATAGATAGTGACTTAGCAGAACTCCTACTACAGTTACAAGATGAGTTTGGACAAATGAGCTTGTAAGTATAAATATTGAATTTGGACTCATATCATATTTTTAAAATTTTCATGCCAGTCACTGTCGTGTCCGTATGTCTGTCGTGCTGTCCGTCTGAGCTCATATCTCCTATACCTTTCATCAGAATTGAATCATACTTCACAAAAAAGTTATTTAGGTTAAGGGTTAATGGGCAAAGGTTTCTCAAGGTCATTTCTGAAAGGTCAAAGTCACTGACTTAAAAATACCATGAAGTACTTATATTTCCTGTACCTTTCATCACAATTAGATCATACTTCACCAAATAATTAAGGTTAAAGGCTTTTGGACAAAGGTCACTCAAGGTATATCTCCTACACCTTTCATCAGAACTTTATCATACTTCACCAAAATATTACTTAGGTTGAGGACTTTTGGACAAAGGTCTCTCAAGGTTATTTCTGAAAGGTCAAGGTCAGTTATTGACTATGACTTAAAATACCATGAAGTACTATTATCTCCTATACCTTTCATCACAAATTTATCATACTTCACCAAAATATTATTAAGGTCTAAGGCTTTTGGACAAAGGTCATCATGGTCATTTCTGAAAGGTCAAAGTCATTTATTAACTATGACTTAAAATACCATGAATACGTATATCTCCTATGCCTTACATCAGAATTTGATCATACCACCAAAATGTTATTTAGATTATTTCTGAAAGGTCAAGGTCATGATAAAAAGTTTTATTTCATAACTAATCAAGGTCCAACTTACTCATTTTAGTTTAAGATATTGTGATCACTTGTTGTTCTACAGTTGACTCTATCGAATATCCATATCATACATTGAGATTTGAAATAGTCATCAGTTAATACAATGATTTCCTATATATTAAGTCATTCATTATAACTGTGCCTCTGGGAGCATCCATCAGTTTTACTGGTTTTTTTTGTATATGAATTGAGCCTTCATTTTTCTGCATTATAAATATAACTGCCATTCAGGGAACATCCATCAGTTTTACTGATACTCTTGTAACCAGTATGCCCCTAAAATCAAAGATTCTTTGTGAAGAGACCTTTTATATAAAACTTTTTGACCTCATTACATTTACTATGACTGCTAAGCTACTTTTGTTTGGGGCATTAGGTTTCTGAAACACATATTGTCCACATTCAACAGATGGTGCTTTCAATTCAATTTCAAAGGGAGCTTTAAGATACATGTATATTTTAAGTTATGAGTAACAATTAAAATACAGTGGATTTTGTATACTGGAATTCCATACAATTTCATCTTATCACTAAGTTCCAGTTTATGTATATAAAAGAGTGTGGTAAAGGATCATATAATGACTCATTAGAGTGGCTCAAACCTCTGAATTGTTTATGTTGTTAATTTCTTGTATGTGCATTTGCAAAACCACAACAATTCAGTAATGTCAGTGTGTATTTCTGTGTTTAATTCAGGACCCAGAAAAACATTGTACACTAGATTGAGTCTACCATTATAAAAAGTAGTCAAGTTTTATTTTTGTGTAAATGGAGTAAATATGATAATTAAATACATGTATTTGCAAGAAAAAAAAAGATTAATTGTGAATTGACAATCTTTCTTGTTTGAAGGAATTTATTAAGTTTGATTATTGTTTTACATCACACAAAGATAATGGTAACAACATCTGCATAATGCAGTGGACTGAAATTAGACCTTTACAACATACCCAATGGAAGCAGTGAAGGATTTATTACATTCCATATCCACCATGACATGGACCTTGACTTAGGTAGTTTAATGAATGCAGTGGCTTTTTGAAAAATATAATGTGTTCAAACTCACTATTTTTATTTTTGTTAAGTGAGCACCAAGAGTTATCAAGGGAGATTACAGAAGCTACAGATCCTCGCATTAAAGATGATTTAGAGAGAGAATTAGATGCTCTAGTATCTAGAATGGAGGCAAAGAGTCAACAAATATCAAAAGTCAGAAGGCACCAACAAAAGGTAGATTTACTTTTTATGTATATTTATTCGTTATATGTACAAAATTGTAATTATGTTTGTCATTCAGTCTATTTTAGCAAAAGAAGCTGTTAAAGATTTAAGATATCTTTTTGAACCCATTTTATGATCTCACAGTCTTCATCCATGCCAAAATGCTATGATGCAGAACTTCATTTTTTGGTACTTTTATGCCCCGGATTGATAGATCAAGAGCATATTGTTTTTGCCCCGTCTATTTGTTTGTCTGTCTGTCTGTCTAATGTCAGTTTTAACCTTCAGCATAACTTGTGAATTGTGAGAGATAGAAACTTCATATTTGGCATGCATACTCCGCTTATAAAGCCTTTTCAAATTATACCAAGGTCATTGACTTCGTGACCTTGGCTGCGACCTTCGATATACTTTGGTTATAACATCTGAATCATATAAAGTAAGGCCTTCGTGTTTCTCATGTGTATTCCTTGTAACAATACCTTTCTGTTGCAACAGTAAATTTTGACCTCATGACTTTTGACCTACATTGTAGAAACTTTAATATTGGTTATGATTTTTGAATCACAAGAGGTAAGGCTGTCATATTTCAGATTTGTATTCTCATGGGGAAAGATATAATCAAGATACATGTATAGGGCATTTCAAATTTGCCTTATTTGGACTTTGTTGCAACCAGGGGCATTCGTGCTTCACAAACACATCTTGTTTATGTTAAACTCCTCTCTTGATCACGTTGAAATAAGCCTTTACAAAAACTCAGCTTCACTTATGTTTTATGCACAACATTTGCTTACACTTAATTGAAAAATTCTTCATATGTTTTTGTACTTTGTACTGTGGATATCATTTTGTAATTACAGAAAGGCATTTTTGTGATAACGTTTAATCATCTTAAATTTGATACCTGTGACCAGTTGTATGACCATGTCCTCATATAAATGATACCTGTGACCAGTTGTATGACCATGTCCTCATATAAATGATACCTGTGACCAGTTGTATGACCATGTCCTCATATAAATGAATCATATAATTTTCTGAGCGTACCACTTCAATAGTTAATGGCAATGACCTTCATTTCCTCAGAATTTATCACTACAAATGCAGTTGGAGTTAAGAACACAACACTGATAAAAATGGTGATTTATGGTGATTACAGACATATCTAATCAAATTTTAATTCATATTCAGGTTGAAAATAAAAAAAAGAAGGTTCCAGCAAAGAGAGAAAGGTCTCAAGATTCCAGTCGTCCTGTCTCAGCAAAAGCATATTGTGCTCAAAATGGAGAAGTTGAGGTTACAACAACAATAAAAACTCGAGGAAAAGGGTCAGGATTTATCCGAGTTCAACCTGCTCGTGCTAGAGATGTATCATTAAATGTTTTGAAAGACATGAGAAAATTACAGACTACTTTACGAAAAGATGACTTAGCCTGGGAATAGCATTCATGATACTTTTGTAGTGCCCCGTTTTTTTAACCTGGAAATTGTATGAGAGTTATCCATTGGCAGCTCATTTCAGCTGTGCATGTATGCATTTATGTATTTTGAATTGAATTTCTACTTTTTAAAAACAATGGGTTGAAATTAATAGTCCCACTTTTACTCAGCATCTTGTATATTACTTTTACTCAATATATGTGTGTCATGTATTTGAAAATATGTGTAGAACAAAAAGGTGTGTGATAGATCATTCTGAATGAGCTATAGTTGAATGTATTTAATGTACAAAAATACATACAATTTTTTTGTAAAAAATGTATGTACATGTGCTGTACTGTCTATAAGGGTAAATATTTATATTAGAACATTGTATCATATCTAGTTGTATATAATGCACCAAGATCAAAATCAGCTCTCCATACCTCAGTTTGTACACAACATCAGAGTTCTAGCTTGGCTTTGTAAATGGATGTGCATTCCATATGTTTTGCAGTGTATTTGCTTCTTTTCAATTTTGTACATGACTGAAACATTCCAGTTATGTTTGTGTGTTTATAAATTTATATCATACTACATTTACATGCTCGAGAATCCTCAGATAATGGTTTGTCTGTCACCAATAGACCTTTCATACAGGTATTTCATTTCATGCCAGTCACATGGTAATTTGCTGTAAAAATTTGCTTTTTTTACTGTGATATCTATAATGCTACATTAATATCATAATGGAAATCCCAGCAAAAAGTGGCATGTCTGGCATAAGGACCTTGTGTCATGTTTGACTGGGAAAACATTTATTGTGACTTTGACGGTAAACTGCTGTAAGACACTTCATATATTTGGCATCCCTTCTCATGTAATAAGGGCTGTGTCCTTGTAACCTTAACATTGATCTTCATATCAAAATAGCTTCCACCAGCAGTACTCTTTCTGAAACCCATCTTGTTTTTACTGTGCTTTTGCTTTCTGAAATGTATCATCAACAAGAGGTACAGATTTTGTAATCCCTAATATATGTGGTTTCAATAATTTGTTGTAAGATTTCTGAATCATTCTTTCAAAGCAATACAGACCAAGCAAATTCAGGTCATTTTAGCTATGCATTTAGGGTAGAGAATTATCTCTGTTGAAAGCCGTAAGCAGCAGATATATAGTGTACAGTGAAGTCATACCCCAAGTGCCATTGCATAGTCAACTTGATGTTGTTAACCTATAACTGTAGATTATTAGAGATTTGACAATGATATTACAAATCTTCTTGCCTTTACTACAAAGCTGTGATTTCAATTGTATATATACATGTAATATACAGTCATGTATTTAATAAAAGCAATAAATGTGATGATTGTTGTATAGATTATGGAGTGTGAAGATCAGCAAGATGACAAATTAATATTCTAGCCATCACCTGTAAAACTTAGATCTGTGCCTTAATTAATCTGTCCAATATATCACATGCTTCTGTTTCCCCTATGTATATGCCTCAAACTTTTACTGAAGTTCCATGGTACTTTAACAATAGCCTCTAGAATCATAGGGATATGTGACCCTTGTGTGATGCTGTAACTATTAGCGGAATTGAAATCATCCTTTGTGTAGGTTCATCTATTTTATCATTTGAGGGGCAGGCTTGGTGTAGTGCTTCAGCACTTGGCTTGCGGCACTGACAATCCAGATTCAATTCCTGAATTAATTCGATTCTTTATTAGCTTTGAGCCATCTGGTTCATCAGCAAAGTTTAAGAGGTTGGTTACCTACTCTATGTCACATTACAACTGAAAAATTGTTGAAAGCGATGTAAAATACCAATCAACCAAATATTCTATCGCTTTAGAATGTTCAGTGAATGACCAAAACAAAAAGTAAGAAAAGGAGAGGGGCTGATTATTCTTAGTAGTAATTTTGCTGTGATCTTGTTTAGTTACATTAGAGACTAAATATCAAAAAGCTTATCAAGCTTCAGTGAGCTGAAATACTGTGCTAGAAGTCTGTAGCTTCTCATCTCTGTCATATTTAGGTTAAATCCTTGATTGTGGCTAAAACTTACATGTACCACTGTACTTGCTGAAACCCACATGTACCAATGTGCCTGCCAAAACCAATGTGTACCAGTGTACCTTCCAAAACCCACATGTATTAGTGTACCTGCCATACACAGTATACATGCCAAAACCCACATGTACCAGTATGCCTGCCAAAACTTGTACCCATAAGTGTAGCTGAAAAAGCCACAAGTTCCAGTGTACCTGCCAAAATGTACATGATCCAGTGTACCCTGCCGAAATCCATATATATCTGTAGAAGTTTTGCTTGGCAAGCTGGTTGTCTCTTGGCACTCTAGTTCCACTCCCCCTTATGATTGAAAAAAAGTGTTGATTGCTGTCATTTTGTTACTGAATAATTTTTTGTATTTCAGAGAGAGCCTGTACTTCTAAATAACACTACGATGGAGTTCAGTGACTTGTTTGGCTTGGGACAAAGGGGTTCTGGCATGCTGGTTAGGTTCATTCATTAGAGTGCTTGGTTTGGGATAGAGAGGTGTTGGCTTTCCAGTTAGGTTCATTCAGTAGAGTATTTGGTTTTGGACAGAGAGGATCTGGCTTGCCGATTAAGATCAATCAGTAGAGTGCTTGGCTTGGGACAGAAAGGATCTGGCTTACTGGTTAGGTTCATTCATTAGAGTATTTGGCTTGGGAATGAGTGGTTCTGGCTTACTGGTTAGGTTCATTCATTAGAGTATTTGGCTTGGGAATGAGTGCTTCTGGCTTACTGGTTAGGTTCAGTTGGCAAAGTGCTTGGCATGGGAACAGAGGTTCAAGCATGCTGATTAGGTTCAGTCAGTAAAGTGCTTGGGTTGGGACAGAGAGGTTCTGGCTTGGCTTGCCAGTTAGGTAAAAATAGTAGAGTGCTTGACGTGGACAGGGAGGTTCTGGTTTGGTGGCTAGGTTCATTCAATAGAATGCTTGGATAAGGACAGAGAGGTTGCTGGTTAGTTCAGACTGTAAAATGCTTCCTTTGGGGCAAAAAGGTACTGGCTTGCCAGTTAGGTTCATTCAGTTAAGTGCTTGGATTGGGACACTGAGGTTCTGGCTTGCCAGTTAGGTTCTATCAGTAAAGTACATGTACTTGGCTTGGGATAGAGAAGTACTTGGCTTGCTGGCAAGGTTCAGTCAATAGAGTGGTTGGCTTGGACAGAGATGTTCTGACTTGCTGGTTAGGAATGCTTGGATCAGCACAGAAAGGTTCTGGTTTGCCAGTTAGGTTCGGCCAGTAGACTGCTTGGCTTGGGACAGAGGAGTTCTGGTGTGCCAGTTAGGTTCAGTCAGTAGAGTGCTTGGCTTGGGATAGAGAGGTTCTGGTTTGCCAGTTAGGTTCCGTCAGTAGACTGCTTGGCTTGGGACAGAGAGGTTCTGGTTTGCCAGTTAGGTTCCGTCGGCAGACTGCTTGGCTTGGGACAGAGTTCTGGTTTGCCAATTAGGTTCAGTCAGTAGAGTGCTTGGCTTGGGATAGAGAGGTTCTGGTTTGCCAGTTAGGTTCCGTCAGTAGACTGCTTGGCTTGGCACATAGGGGTTCTGGTTTGCCAGTTAGGTTCGGTCAGTAGACTGCTTGGCTTAGGACACAGAGGTTCTTGTTTGCTGGCTAGGTTCATTCAACAGAATGCTTGGATCAGGACAGAGAAGTTCTACCTGCCAATTTGCCAGTATCCTTAGTGTTTTGGAAAGAATAGTAAAAACCAAGGTGTCTCATCATGTTAAACATTACATACAAAAGACCTTTAACTGCCTCTGTTACACAAGTTGGAATGTCTGTGCAATGCATCAAGCAGCACGGTTCAAAAGTTATGGCCAAGGTTAAAGTTGACAACAGACAGAAAGATGGGGACAATTGGTGTCATATGAAAGGACTTCATTAGTTGAGTACGCATGGGAAATATGAAGTCTCTATCCCTAACGGTTCAAAAGTTAATGCCAACGTTAACGTTGACAACAGACAGACAAGACAAAAACAATATCGATCCAAGGGCATAAAAAATATTCAAACAAGACAAGAAGTTGGAATTGGCTGTATTTATCAAGTTTATGAATGACATTGGAAGTTAAACATAGGAACTTTGTACTGATTTTAATTTTCCTCGATGTTTTATTGCAATAATTTCAAACTCAAATATGCTCCAAAAAATATTTTGTTTTATAAAACTCGTGTCTCAAAAAAAAGTTCAGACAAATAATTTTTCAATAAAATAAAAACTGACAAAAAAATGCATAATCTCTCTTAATATAAAATAACACATATAGTCAAAATAAATTAGGAACCACCTATACAGTTTAAAACTTAAATATGGATTATTGAAATTTCCTGGGTCAAATTCCCATACATACATAGTTTCTTAATCTTGACAGTATAACTAGAACCAATGGCATGTATTCTATGCATTGATAATAATTAAGACCCTGTGACTGTAATTGGTTCATTTAAGATGAATTAATGACAAAAACATATTGAAACATTTGATGATGAAAGGCAAATAGACAGTGATGACAAGGACATAGGCTGACATTGAAATGGACTTGTAAGAGATCCCCAACACCATTCATGACAAATATTAAGTTCAAAGAAAGTATAACCATACTTACAAAGACTCAAACAAAGATATATAGAGGAAGAAACTTTCAAAATGCTTTCTCAGAAATGGAGTTTCTAAGTGCTGAATTCGACAGACTCCCTTGTATAAAACCATACTTAAAACATTATGTTTTTTTCCAAAAGAATCTTGCATGAAATTTCTGAGCAATTTGATGAATTTGATCTTTACTGTATTTATCTAACCCACTTCCATTTTTCTTCTGTATATTTATATTAAACTTGTTAATTGTGTCTGATAAAAATATGTATAAGAATTGAACATGACATGTGACAATCTTTTCAAGTATCTACACAGGATTATTTCGTGCATGTTCAAGACAAGGTACATTTCTTCCAACTTACAGTGATTTACAACATACATGGGAATTAGAAACAGATTACAGCCTATAATTAACAATCTTCCTACAAAATTGAGCACATCTTCAAAAATAAATATTAATAAAAGAAATAAACAAGTTTTTTCTTTACATCAATCAGATTAAATCACATGAAACATCAGCAATATGATACAATACAGTATGTTGTATAAAACGTTTCTTTTACTTGACCCATATTAAAGATTGAACATTGAAATTATGTCTTTTCTGGCAGGAAATTTGTGACTTGCACCAGTAACAAGGTATGGATGAAATATATAGCTAGAATTCGGATGATATCACTTGATAGGTACTCCCTGTAATGAAGGTGTTTTTACAACACCAGTGTTTGTTTTCATCACATTTCCTTGCCATTCTGCAATACAGTCTCCACTTGTCCGTAGATCGGGCTGAAAGTATGAAATTCAATACTAAAATCTAACATCAACGCAAACAAAATAAACTGAAGTGATACAAGTGGTTTAGACTTAACTTCTGAAGTTTGGATACTGAAGCTGGAGTTAATGAAATCCATTTATATGCTATATGCTTCATATTATATTTCTCACTGTATGGCCCTTTTGTAAATATTTTCCCTTGTATCATGCTGGTACATGTACTAAGAGTACATGGTTCACATAACCTGCTGAGCATTCTCACTCTTACATCTAGCCTCTAGGAATCAATACCAAATACTCAAGTTTTCATTTTGATGAAAATTCCTTCATTTACTCATTTTCTAACAAATCCATCACTATATTGTGTTACATCTGAATTCTGTGTTTAATGTAACACAAACTAAGATGGGCAACTGACTTGAAATCATAAAAGATTATCAGTTTGTAATCAGAAAAGGCAAAACAACTCATCATAAATTTATGATAATTTTACTAATATTACCTTTTGGCATCTTAACATGTTAAAATCTATAATGGATTGAAAACTCTGGTTTCACTCCAAAAATGATGTTATGTATGGCAAGGTTCACACTTTTGGCTCAATATGTTATAAGCAAACACTGCTCACCATTCAACCAACCCAAACATGTTATGTGACTACAGATATAGAATACAATTTCGTATCATTTACGTTATGTTTTACCTGCAATTTTTCCCAAACTTTTTTCTTTGGGTTGAGTTGTTCATCGGGTTTACCACTTTCAAAGCCATCAAAGAAAACTCTCTCTCCAGGCACACTGCCTTCTGGTGGTTCTAAAGGCTCCACAGCTCGGGGATCATCTCTAACAGAGAATCACATTAGATGGTCAAATTATGTCAATATGAATTAATTAATGAATATAATCATAGGACGTCCTTCATTGTAAATCCAAGCTAGTCATATACAAACACAAATCTTTACTTTAACCAGATATATTTCGATAAAACTTTATAAGGAAACACATTACTTTAAAATGCTATAACTATCAAACCTATAGTTCAGGGATATAAAAGAAAAATTTATCATCAGTATAAGTATTATTAATCCAAGACATGGTACATATGAATTACATGTTAATTTTAATATGAGTAATTCCAAAACACAAACTTACCTTGAAGCACACATTAACATTGCTCTTGATTCTATTCCTCTCATTTTCACTGGCTTTAGATTACACATGAAAACACCTATTTTGTCTTGTAACTTTTCCATTGGATAAATTCCAGCTAATCCACTGACAACAGTGCGAGGGGTTTCTTCACCAAGTTCTACTGTTTCCACATACAAAGATTCTGCATCAGGATGCTGTAAAATGTCATGAAATGCTTAAGATGATAAGTGTAAACTATCTAAAAAGAACAATGTCCAAAGTCCAATCTTAAGAGAAAGACAAATTTTACACATTGTCTACTTTGGACTCTGGAAACAAGACATAGTATTTGGTCTATTTTTCTTTTGGTAAAATCCTGTAATATTAAATGACAACACCAGACACATCCATTGCAAAATAACTAACAAGCTTGACTGCTTTCATCGTTTACAATAGTCACATAAAAATGATAACAGTTTATTGTTTAATATTTCCATTTTCAACATATTTCTCACTAAATGAACTATATAGAGGATGGTGGAGTTTATTTTTCATGAACGCTACTATGGCACATGCACAATAACGATATAATTAATGAATGGAGCTAATACATGAAGCTTTGCATAGATATATGAAGTGGGTGTGGTTTTTTGTGTGCCAATAACGGCGACATGGTCTAGCAACAGATCAAAGGCTTATCACTGATATCAATATGTTTGAAGTTGAGAAAAAAAATGTGACCAAAAGAACCTTTCAATCGTATTCTGGCAATTGTTATAATTGTGATAAACTTTTGATTAAATTCGTTTAATCTCATAATTTTTCCTTTAATTTCTCACAATATAAACATGTACTATTTTTTTTCATGCTGCAAAAAAACCGAAAATGAGGTAAGGAGAATTTAACAAACTGTCAGTTTACAAATCAGATTTATTTTATGAATGAAAATATCTAAGGAATGAAAAATTAATTGAAAGATCATAAAATATTTGTGAAAATACTTTGTAATAGAAAAACAAGAACTGTCCTATTAGGACAAATACTCCTGCAGCAGCAAAATTAAGTAACAAATTTGTTTGTAGACCAACAATGAGTCTAGGTCAAGGTCATGATATACATTTTACTGTATATTACAACCCTCACCCTTACTGTTCAAGAAGTATTATCAATGAAAAAAATATCAACCCCTTGTCTCATACATTATGAGAAAAATCTATCCTCTTCACAAAATAATTATTAGAAGGTCAAGGTCACTAGGTAAAATGTCTCAATATCAAAATGTAGAACTTGTTATGGTGAAGTGTGTGTGAAATATGAAAACCCAATACCTTGTACTGAAAAAGAAATTTGCTTACAGAACTTACAAACCAAATTATCAATACAAGACTGAAGTTCAAGGTCACTAGGTCAAATGTCTCCATATCAAAAGGTAGTACATGTTATGGTGAATATGTGTGTGAAATATGAAAGCCCTATCCCTTATACTGTAAGAGAAATCTGCTTGCAGATCTTTTTGACCAAAATATAATTACAAAACCAAAGTTCAAGGTCAAAGTAACTAGGTTAAATGTTTTGGTATCACAATTTTATACTTATTATAGTGAATGTGTGGATGTGAAATATGAAAGCCCTTATACTGTAAGAAAAATGTGCCTAGAGAACTTCTTAACTAAAATATTATTACAATGCTAAAATTCAAGGTCAACATCACTAAGTCAAATGCCTTGTAACAAAATGTAGTACTTGTTATGGTGAAAAAATGCATCGAAATACCCAGAAAATATAAAGCTAACTGGCATAATCTTTATTCTTACCATATAATGCGTACACATGCAGTAAGACTGTGCACAATTTCTATTGATCAATCATTTATATGCAGGAAAAAGGTATTTTCATGAACAATATGATAATGGAGCTATAGATACCCTTGTAAAGAGACACCCTTACATACTCTGAAGATCTATGCAACTTAAATTCAACTTGCAATATCATTACCTTTAAAAAAATTGAAGATACAATCACTGATACAATCTGATGCAGATTCATAACTGCAGGTGTTTTTTTTGCAACATCTGACATTTAACTACATGTACATTCACTGTTTTCAGTGCAATGCAAATTGTTTCATACATTTCTGTTCTTGAAATTATTCTGCATAAATAAATCTATTTAACTTGCATGGAGGTACAGAGTTGCTAGGGACAACCAGTGTGTTTATGTTGTAAAAATTATCTTCTCTTATTTGCAATTATGATAGAGAAGAAATACAGCAACGGGTCCATACACTATTCTATTATAGACCATTCCAGTGAGTTATACACAGACGCGGCCATCTTCTGATCAAGTGACCATCTGCCACTTAGGTACTGAAATTGCTATCATCAGCCAAGGGCTTATAAAGAAGTTTTCCTCATCATTTGTATCATTAATGTTTTGTTCTGTGGTTTTGCGGTCTTGACAGTGATTATGACTGAAATACAGGCTATCTACAATGGGTTGCCTAAGTAACATTACTTTACAAAACTTAAAGCAAACGGAAATGGATCCAATCTTATCGTTTATAATGTGAGTTGGTTTTTTTTTTTTTTTTTGGAATACTTGACTCTTTATTATAGATCTATTAAAATTTAATTATGATCTGATTGTAAATCTGATTAATGGATGCAAGTCGGCTGTTAAGCTCGATCATCCGTAATGAAGGTATTGATACACATGTACCTTTGTGTTAAAAGGGGCAAATTAATTAACAATACATACACAGGGGGAGTAATGCATTTACAGTCAATTATGAATGTCCTTTTGACAAATACAAAGTTACTTCCGTTACTTATGCTGCTTGCAAAGTGTTGTCTCCCTTGGGTTGTGTTCAGTTTTCATAGAACTGTAGTAATTTCGCAATTGATCTTACAAATTTTTTTTTATGGTTTTTTAAAATCTTTCAACCTCAGAATTTGCAAATAGGGATAGCCTAAACTTGGAAATAGTTAAGTAGATGATGATATTTCTCATCCCCAGATACAACAATTCATATGCATACTGAAAGTTAAATTAAGTTTTAAAAGTATATTATGTTTCTGATATTTAATATCTAATAAATCTGTCATACGTGATACATCATTCATTACTGAATAAATAACTTAACTTGGGTGATCAATTATTTCTGTAAGGAAGAAGGTTCCTTTTCCCTTTCTGTTTTTAGATTTAAATAAAAAAAAGTTCATAATTATTAAATAGAATATAAAAACCAACACATTCATTAATTTTCAATCATATTCATAGATCAAATTATTCAATTAAATGTTAATAAACACAAATATTGTTTTAACCATTACACTCGTACGTCTTTTTTACTTTCTCAATAACTGTTTTTTCAGTACTGTAATGGCGGATATGATCGTGACACCTATCAGAAAAGGGCAGATAACTATTGAATAACTGTCTGCTGGAAAGGTCTGTATTGGTTGACACCTTGATGATTTTGACTTATTGACCCAAAATTCAATATAACACTGTCTCAAAGGAAGCTTATGTGTGAAGTTTGCTTTCCTTATCAAAAAATTACTCAAAACAAACAATGAAACCTAAATATTTATATAACATGTAGAGTTGCCATTTATTTTCCCTACTATTTTTTAATATTTGTATCCTAGTGAAAGCTTTCAACTTTTCAAACTCACCTTTTCAACCTTTGTGATTTTCCCAACTCTCAAATCCAGTCTGGATGGCACTAATTCATCAGTGGCTCCCCCAGCCTGTGTACCTCCACCACCTCCTCCTGTTTTCTCTGTAAGCAATTTTAGCATATAAATAAGCAAGAGTATATACAGATACATACAAGTAATATTATGGTTATCTTGGAATGAAATTCTATATAACTGTCCTAACAAGACAAATACTCTCTCCCTCCCCCTTCTCCCTAGCAAAGTCATACAACAACATATTTGATCATTTATATATCATAGTGACCAAAGAGATATGACATTGTATGACTTTAGGTTAAGGTCATGGCACACCCTTGTGTATACAGGGAACCATTGTGACGTCCTATTTATGAAATATTATAAGTCTTGGATGAAAGGATAAGATTTTGATGAAAATAAGTGTTGCGAATGTGATCTTTGGACCCTAATACAATAAGGATCCTCCTTGGGTCATAAGTATCCTATGTGCAATTAGCATAGCTCTAAGATTAACAAAAACTGTCAGAAGACAACATAGCTCGTTGGTGCAGGTCATAATCATCTCGTGGACATTACAATCAAAGTCTGCAATGTGTTTTGAAAAGAAATCAAGGTTCAAGGTCAAGATCCTGAGGTCAAGAGAGATGGAACCAAATGACATATTTGGTCATAAGAAATCTACAGATGAAATATCAAAGCCCTACCTGTAATGGTTCAAATGAAATAGCCCGGCTAATAGTTTTTGAAAAATTGGTCAAAATCCAAGATCAAGGATATGACATCAAAAGTGATGGCACCAAATGAAACATCTGGTCATGAAGAATCTATATGTCAAATATCAAAGTCCAATCTCTGATGGTGCAAAAGATACAGTCCAGGTTAAAGTTTTTGGAAAGTAGGTCAAAGTCAAAGGTCAAGGTCATGAGGTCAAAAGGTAATGGCACTAAATGAAAGCTCTGGTCATGAGGAATCTACTTGTGAAATTCCCATCTCTTATGGTTCAAAAGTTATAGCCCAGTTTTTTGGATGTCAAATGGCGGACGCTGATAATGGACGACAGGGGTATGACATCAGCTCCTCGGACATTTGTTCCAGTGAGCTAAAAACAATTAAATTATAATCCTGAAACATGTGGAAAGGGAATGTCAAAAACCTGTAATTCAAGCAAATGAAAGTCAAACCACCACCAAAAAAATCAAATAAAACAAATTTAAAATTAATCTGCAATTGTTGGTATTAAAGTACTTCGCGTCTGATAGCAGATTTATTTCTTTATTGTTATGAGAGGGATTTTATGGTTTCTATTCAAAAATCAAAACGTTTTGACCTCATTGACAAATTTAATAATACTTGCAGATATCTGGATGACATTTTGGTTATCGACAACCCTGAATTCGAACAATTTATATCAGAAATATATCCACCAGAGCTCACATTGAATAAAGCTAATACTTGAGATAAAACTACACCTTTCCTAGATTTAAACATCAAAATTATCAACCACCTAATATATACTAATATTTATGATAAACGTGAGGATTTTGGATTTCCTATTGTAAATTTTCCTTACTTGGATGGCGATGTCCCTCGACTCCCATCATATGGTATCTATATATCTCAATTAGTTCGATTTGTCAGAGGCTGCACCGATGTTTTGGACTTTCATTAATGAAATTTACAAATTACTACTAAACTTTTAACTCAGGGTTACAGATATCACAAGCTAAGAAAAACATTCGGCAAATTCTTCAGATCTTATTCAGAACTTCTATCTAAATTTGGAAATATTTCTTTTCAACAGTATGTATCCAATGGAATTTCCCATCCTAATTTTTACGGTGATCTCATATATGATTTAAAATGATAAATACCCAATCATTCTATACATTCTATATTCAAAGGAATTTTCAGCCCTGGACACTACAATATATAATGGGTATGGATAATTAGAACACATAATTATAATTCATGTAAACAGTTCAAACAGGTCTTACTTTTCTTTACCACTGGATAAGCTTGACTGGCAAGCTTCTTGTTTTCTGGTAATTCAAACTCCTTTCTTATGGGATCAAGTAGGTCATTAAGGTAGATCTCTACTGAGGCTTTTAAATCACCTGGATGTATTTCCTTAAAACAGAAAAGACAATTTGAATTACTATATTTCATATAATAGAATTAAAATAAATATAAAAAAAAAATATGTACCTTCAATAAATAGCTAAAGTTTTCCCGGATTATATTAACCCTGATAATACAAGGAATATCTGCAAAAAGAAAAATAACCTAATCTATTGTGTTTTCTTTTTATATGACCTACTTACCTCCTTAGCAAATGCTTGTTCCAGATCATCGAATGTTTTGTATAATGTGTCTCCTCCGTATTCCTCTGGTCTTTTTACTAGGAATCCTGAATAACAAATGAAGCAAGGTAATACATACACAACAAGCTTACAGTTAGCCTTGCATGCAACACTCGGTCCCTGCTTTCATCAGTGTGTTTGAGGCGAATGTCTTAATTGGTTGCAACAACACATAGGAAATTATCACTAGTGAACCTGTAACCACTACCATCTTATTTTTTGGTAGATATATCAATTTAGATACCGTATTATAGGAGGGTCTAACTGGAGTTATCATCTGGAAACCCAAAATCTATGTTAATCAAGTGACCTAAATACTGACCTTCTGATTCCAAACACACTCCCACAATAGAAGTATTCATAAACTAATATTATATGAAGTATCAACTAAATTGGTCATTCCTAACTTAAGTTATTATCTGAAAATCAAAAAATCTATTGGCAACAGGGACCTATATATTTCAACTTTTGATCCCAAACACACTTCCATGCAAGCACTCTATATAAACTATCACTGTGTGAAGTTTCATTAATACTGGTCAATCCTAACTCAAGTAATCATCTGGAAACCAAAAAACTATTTCTATCATCAGTGACCTACATATTTGACCTTTTGACCCTAAGCACAATCCCATGTAAGCACTCTTCATAAACTATCACTGTGTAAAGTTTCAACAATATTGGTCAATCCTCACTCAAGTAATCATTTGAACACTAAAAATCTATTTTTAGCATCAGTGACTGGACAGACAGACAATCTCAAAATAGAAGTGTTCATGAACAAATATATTACTGGAAATATCAACTAAATTGGTCATTCCTAACTCAAGTTATCATCTGGAAACCCCAAAATTTATTTTTAACAACGGTAACCTACATATTGGACCTTTTGACCCCAAACATGTTCCCATGCAAGCATCTATCACTGTGTAAAGTTTCATAAATGTTGGTCCATGCAAACTCAAGTTATCATTTGGAAACTATCCAGACAGACAGATGGACAGACAGACAACGAAAAACAATATAGTTCCCTGGAAGGAGACTAACGATGCAATAAATCATTTGATACTGACTAAATTTAATCTATTTCAAGAAATTATTTCATAATTTAATCATTGATTTCTGGATCATAATATTCAGTGTCAAAGAGAGAAGGAATCTTGAGAACTTTCAAAATATTGGATAATATAATGAAAAGAATATGTCTCTACCCTATTTGGGAAATCAAACAGTTTGCTTCTCAATATTCCTCAGTTGTAAGTTATATTCAATAAAATTAATTACTACTAGAAATTACCATAATATAAAAGCAAATCTGATATACCTAGCAACTTATACTTATATTTCATATTTAAAACTGCAAGAAAAATAAAATGAGTGGTCCTCATTAATATTTTTACTTTCAACAAATTGTTGTGAAATACTAGTTTGATCATGTAAAAAACTTTGGTTACCATCTTGTGCTTTAAGTGGGAAGAGTACATGTTTACAGAAGGACAAGATGCCATTTTCTGTGATGTTGCCTGGTTCACAGAATGCTTTGCCTAGTTTCTTTTTCACTTGAGCTGCAGAATCTAACAGATCTATCTTTGAATCTTCTTCGGAAGAACTCATTTTGGATCCTGTCAAGCCTGGCACTGCATGAAAGTAAAAAAAATTATATTTAATTAATTTTGAGGTTAACAATTTATAAGAACCCCAGATATAAAAAGCAATTTCTAGAACACATACATGCATTTTATAAACTTTGTACCAATCTATCAAGAAAATACCTATTTGATTTCTGACACTGATTTTAAATCACTGATATTGATTTTTGTTTTTAGTGAAATATTCAATTTAATGACACAGTGAATTCAATCTTACCCATTGGATTCATTAAATGAATTCTCTTCTTATAACCCAAATGTGGAAGATACTGAAAAATAAATTCAATTTGTGCAGCTTCTGTTCATATGTTCACTTATTTTTGGGAAACCAAATATTTTAGTGTAAAAAGGTTGAAAATGTTAAAAGCAAAGATTCTTGATATATTAGCATAGCCATGAATTAGCAATGTAATTGATCATTTCCATATCTTTGAATACATATTTATCAGCTTAATCATGAATTAGTGCACAAAGGATAACATAAACTCCACTAAAATATGAATCCCACTAAAATGGCTAAACATGAATACAACCCAAATAAGAACACATACAACCACCTGTCCTAAATATATATTTTCTGGCCTATGAAAATTCCTGTTCAATATGAACATCTTCACAATGTGATTCTTCTTTGTACCCAACATCTTTATAATGTGATTTTTCTTGGTACCAAGTTTCATCAAAATTCACCGAAGGGTTTACGAAGAATTGTAAAGACAAGGTATTCCGCATAGAAAAATCTAAGAAACTTTAAGTCTAAGGGCCATAACTCTTGCAATTTACTTTAGACAGCATTCCTTTTCCAGTATGCACATCTTCTCAGGGTGTTCTTTCTTTGTACCAAGTTTAATCAAAATCTACCTAAAGGTTTAGGAGAAGTTGCAAAGACAATGTATTTTGCATAGAAAAATCAAATAAATTTTCAGTCTAAGGGCCATAACTATTATTATTTATTTTGGACAGGTACAAAGGATGTATATAGTAAAGAATGGTATGGTTTATGATGTATCTTGTACCTTATGTTGGAAGTCAAGTAATGTCGATATGTTGCATAACTCTTGTAATTTATTTTGGACAGCATTCCTCTTCCAATATAGATATCTTTACAGGGTGTTCTTTCATTGTACTAAGTTTCATCAAAATCTCCACTAGAGTTTAGGAGGAGTTGCAAAGATATGATAGGTGGGACAGATGGACAGGCAGACAACAGCTGTAATGCATAATATTGACAAGATTTCATTAAATACCTTTTGAATGAGGACAATCAAATACTAGTAGCAGCAAGTAACAGATGCATTATATATGATGATCATGTTTACTAGTAGCAAAAAGTTACAGATGCATTATATATCATATGATGATCATGTAAATTCAGTGTCCTGTCTTGTTTTTATGAGAACTGACTTTGTTAATTGCCCAACATTGCACCTTTTGGCACACATTTTCATTATGATGTAATAAATAACTGGCTCATCAAACATGAATTTTACACCAACATCACAATGAAACTATGTAATTGGCACGGTCAAAGTTGGATCTGGCAATCCCTCAGTTAAGTTTGTTACAAATATGTTAGTAATTGCATCAAATAATCCAAGTTGAAAGTTGTTTTGAGATGTGCTAATTTTGGGGAGAATCTTTCTTTATGATGTTTAAATGTGGTATGAAATCAGGAAGAAAAAATACTTACATCAAATTCCCATATAACTATGGAATCTGAGATCACAAGCAAATTCAGAGAATTGTGGTCCCCCGCTTTGGAGGTTCTATCAGTGAGGGTGCAGTGATCTGTGACATACAATCATGGCTGTGCGTGTCTACAGATATACACACTAAATATGGAGGCCCTACGTCTTATGGTTAAAAAGTTACATTGAAGTAGGTCAAAGATCATGGGCAAGGTCACATGATAAAAAATTCTGATACCAACAGAAAGGTATTGCAATTAAGGACACACATGCGAAATACGAAGTCCCTACATTTTACGGTTAAAAAGTTATATTGAAGTAGGTCAAAGGTGACGGTCAAGGTCACATGATGAAAAACTTTGGTACCAATGGAAAGGTATTGCAATTAGGGACTCACATGCTGAATATGAAGGCCCTTTGTCTTATGGTTAAAATGTTATGACCAAGGTTAAAGTTTTTGTGACAGACGGACGAATGAGATTTAATGTCCCCACGCTTTTGCGAAAGCAGGTGACTAAATACGTAAAACAACATACCTAAGGAATCTGACATATCAAAATCACCTATAACAACATACCTAGGGAATTTGACACATCAAAATCATCTATAGTAACATACCTAGGGAATCTGACATATCAAAATTACTTATAACAACATACCTAGGGAATTTGACATACTAAGGACTCTAAGGATTTAAGGTTCAAACCTTTTCAGAGAAGGTGAAAATTTTCCTCTGATCTACACCTCCAAATTGAGCATCAACCTTTAAGTATTCTTCATCTAATGCCTACAAAGTAATAATTATTAATGACATATGATACACTACCTCAGTCATCTAATAAATTGTAAATTATTACATATAAATCATGCAGTTTCATGCAAAGTGTTCTATAAATCTCATTATTTTTTTTTATTTATACCTTACAAAGAAAACAGTGTTTCTTAAGATTCAGAAAAACTCTTCTGTCCCCAAATTTTGACATAATTATGTAAATGAATCAATTTAAAGAGAAATGATTAACATACCATAACTTGTAGTTATATTAAATTAAAGGCATGAATGAATCATTGGTAGGACATATATATCTTTACAGCTTAGACAGTGGCATCAACTCCCATCAGTGGCATATTGATGTCCCATCTCTTTAATGAGAGTGAAAACTAAGGACAAATGTTAGAGAAGAAGTTGACATGTAAAAACTCCCTCATTGCCGAAAGTGCTATGAGAATGTTCACAATTTTTCAATGTGTGTATCTACATACACAAGTCACTGACAAAAAACTGTACTCCTGCCTGACTCCAATCACAAGATATATATCATATATATCCATAAACAGCTCGGTGGATTTTTTCAGTCGTTAATCTCCATAATATGTGACGTCAGAGGTTGTACCAATGCCACTTTTCCTTTAGTTTTAATTATGACGTAAATGTTTGCATTGTGACGTCACAGTAAAATGACGTTAAAAGTTGTACAACAAGTTGTACCGGAAGCCTTTATTTTACTCGGGTTTTTGTGTTAAATCCGGCAAATGGGTAATTTTAGATATCTCTCAGAGAAATACTAAGGTAGAAAGAGCAGTAATGTTTATTAATTTTGTAATTATTCAATTAGGATTTTAAGAAAATACAAAATACCTCACTATTCTAATCACACTTGAAGGTGGGTTTATACAGTCTAAATCTCTGTTCAATCAGGTAGTTGCTGTCATCATATAAAATAATGGTGATGTGACACAAAACAAGGAAGAAAATCTTGATGTACTATCTTTTTATACGTACCTGTAGTCCGGGGTAAAGAAGCCCACTCAAAAGAGGATGGTCAACTTGTTTGACCACTTCTGCTCCAGCCTTCTTAGCATCATGTTCTGTCACAAGGGAAGATAACCTGTACACATCTAAAGTGTATTCTCTGAAAATAAGAACAAATTTCTGGTATATTATAACGTGAATGTGTCAGAGTGATACAAATGCCCTGGTAAGGACAAAACTTTCACAGGACATAATGTAAAAGTTGGAAATTCTCACAAATATCAAATTCAAGCACCAAGACTCAACTGATGAGTACTAAGTTAGGAGTTAAACTTCTACTCATACAACAACAATGAATTAAAATTCACTTTAGTATCTCTGTCGATACTAAAAATGATCAGAAACATTAAAGCAATTTGTTAAGTACAGTTCATTTTTGTTGTAAAATACCAGTTAATCTGTATAAATAGTATATATCAGTAAAACTGTGCAGATGGATATGTGCAACACTATCATGTTCTTATAAGTCTCATGATCCTCAAGACCATGTGTTTAAGCCACCAAATTATCATGAATGTTAAGTCTTTAACAGATAAGTCTGTGAATAGCAGTTAATCTACTCAATCTTGTTTCATCTTGTTAACAAAATTGAATTCCACGGAGACATTCGTTATTGTGCCAAAACCAAATTTTTTTTACCATTCCAAAGTCAAGAAAGTACAAATTGCTTAGAATTTGTGTAAATCAAACTAAGCCCTGATTGTTACTATTCCAGTTTGAAAAATATATCATATAATTCTAGCAAGACATTTTAAATTATGGTGCAGAAACCAAATTTTTCATTCATGGTTTCTTAGACAAGGAAGGGGTCTCTGGTAGAAATTACTGACACTAAGCAAAAAATCTAACATGGCCTACATTTTTTTATATCTCAACAACATACAAAAATTTACTGAACTTTAAAGAGACATTCTAAAGTTACGGTTCAGTAATAAAACCCTGACTGTTGAATATAAGTTACAGGTAACATTATATCTCCAACAGTTTCAATGGTAGGGGAATGAAAAAAAAATTACAAGAGGCCAAAATTTACCTATTATACTTCACCTGAATATCTTGAGCACAGGACAAAATTAGAAGGTCCAAAAATATTCCATAAATAAAAGCATCTTTTTTTTACAGAAAATTCATTTCAAAATCAACCAAAACAACAAATTATACTTCTAAAATTCTCAGACACATTGATTTTTTTATACTATGAACCTTTCCATAGATGTAATTTTCCCTATTGGTAGATTGAGCCAAAACTGAACAACAATGAAAGGTATCTACAATTTTCCTGCCAATTTTCAATAAATCATTTTTAACAAAAAAGAAGTCCTGTCAATCTAATATAACATATACAGTAGTGTACCCCTTGGTTTTTCAATTTTGTTTTCAATGTGTTTAATTTTTTATTCATCAAACCAAGCATGTGTTTATGTTAACTACTAGTAATCTTTCATACAACATAAAATAAAAAAAAGGAATAAAAAGGAAGAAAAAAAATCTAGAAATTGCTTTTGCAAGTTTTTGCGATAACATTTATTACCTGAAAACCTATTCAAATACAAAATATTCATGCATTTTAAGTAATTTAATAAATGAGAAAAAAAAAGAAAATGCCTGAAAGATATTAAATAAACATCAAATACTGAAGATGGAAATGGATCCCAAAACAACCACACTTCTTAAGACATTCCCCTAGGTCACTCTGAGGCATTCTGTTTGTTAATTTATGCTGCCACTGTGAAGAATATTGTCAAAGAATGTTTCTTTGCCAGAAATTCATCCCTTGAAGAATCTGGCCAAAAGAAAAAAAATCAACACTTTTAGTGGACCCACAAAGTTTCGTGAAAATCCCTTATATGTTTCAAAAGAAACTGAAAATGTTAAAGTAAATATATGAACAATGGATTGTCAAACAGATGCTTCTCTTTCACTAAAATGCACCTTGAACTTGGACTCAGGTGAACTGAAAAAACAAGCTGTGTTTGTGAAACACTAATGCCCCCAGCAGCACCAAAGTCCCAAAAAGTTATTTTTAGCATGAAGGTCATTGTCAAGGTTAAAAGGTCATTGACCTTGGTGTAATTTGAAAGGGCTTCATTAGTTGAGTATGAATGTGAAATATGAAGTCTCTAGCCCTCACGGTTCAAAAGTTATAGCCAAGGTTAACAACACAAACAGACAGGATAAAAACAATATGCCCCCGATCTATCGATCAGGGGGCATAAAAAACTTTTCCTATTTTGTCTAAACTTATCATGTGTTTTAAAATCTAAAATTACAGTAACACTTTTGGTAAGATAAACTGTTATTACCCATGATATGGCAGTTTTAAATAAATAATAGGTGTAGTAACAATATACTTCAAACTGTAAAACACACTTTACATTACAACAGATTTACAGTAGTTACAAACATTAGGAAATGGACTTCACCACCATTCAAGGCAGTCCTAATGTCAAAGAAGGAAATAAAACGTATTCCAACAAAAATGGCGTAAAGAACAATGAAACATTCTTATGACGTCATAGGGTTGCTAACCTCAATGTCCTTTCTAAATAGTACACAAGTGCCGCCTAACGGATGATAACAGAATGCGAAGCTCATTTAATCAAAGTAGTAGTGAATCTTCCTATAACTCACTTGCTAAGCTGGTAGTCAGAGCCTTTCACAAACTTCAGCTTATCTAGAGGCACCCCTATAGATTTCAGCATTGACTTAATAACCTTTTCATAGTACTGAACTCGGAGGTTCAGGAGTTCCCATGGAGCTTTCATGTTGTCTAGATATGCATGAAGATCAGCAAATAAAACTGTCACCTGAAGTAAATACAGGATAAAACTATATACTTTTGTATTCCTCACAGACAAATATGAACAGATTTTTTTTGTGTAATATGAGCTTTGTTTTTGTTCCTTATTTATTCTGTATGTGATTTTACCTCCTATCTCATCTCTTATATTATACATTAATTTTGTAATTTCTTTGCATTTTCTGCATAAAATTATCACTACTTATGCCCATGGCCCAGACGCCATTTTTGGCCTTTAATATCCATGATGATAAGTGTAGGGGTTAAGTGTTTGGCTTGCAGTGCAGACCATACAAGTTCAATTCACAGATTGTGCCAGTATGATCAAGATGTTACTACCTGCTTTCATGTCACAGTAAAAATGAAACATTGATGAAAGTGATGTAAAATACCAATAAACCAGTAAGTCATCTGTGACTTTGACCTTGAAAATATCTCCTTAAGACAATATAATGACATATTTTTATGTCTTGGACAACCATCCTGTATTGTTCTTAAATATGGAAAGTAAAGTACAGTCAGCTTTAACCTGAACATAACCTAAGTGGAAGGTGCTCAAATCACAATGTCCATATATGTCATATACAGGGATCCAGGAAACCAAAATACTCCTTAAGTCAGGGTAAACAAAAGGCCAAAGTGCCCCTATATTTCTCACCTGAGCACATTGAGTGCACAATAAATTAGGAATTATTAGAAATTTCTAAAAATTAAAATAAAATATTTTTACTTCAGAGTCTAGCTTAAACTATTTTCACCTCACTTCAGAACTATGAGATACATTTGGTTTTTATTCAATGCACTTTATCTGTTATCTCTTTTATGCAGGAGAGCCAGTGTGGCCTAGTGGTATCGCGTCGGACTCCTGATCGGAAGGCCAGGGTTCGAGTCCCGCTCTAGTCATGCCGGTGTCATGTCTTTTGGATAAGACAGTAAAAACCGAGGCCCCATGTCATGGTATACATGGCACGTTAAAGATCCCTCACTGCTTTGGGTGGGTCCGTTGCAAAGGTCAAAATTTGTATGCCCGCGTCAGGCAGATGCCGTCACCATATACGTGAAATATTCGTGGTGTGACGTAAAACAAAAATCAAACAATCAATCAATCTTATACAGGAGAGTACTCTCTCTGATCTACTATGCCTACCACTGAATCTATCCTTCATCACATCAACCCTTGTAGAGGACCTTAAGAACTTTATTTCTGCTGAAGTTCACCAAAATATTTCTACTAGTTCTGATGAATAAGTGCATTATACATGTACATGCATTTCCTTACAAAAATACATCCATTTGCATATTAATCTTTTGTTAATTTAAAATATTAAATTTAACAATGTGATTCTACTAACACTCATTTCCTTGAAATCAAATTAAATACACAAAATTAGTGCGATTTAAGTTGTAGGTTGCCTTGAGTACGGTAATTCATATATCTGCATGTACCATATTTCATTAAAATTGCATAGGTGATTCTATACATGAAGTTGAAAAGATTATGACAGAGAGGCTTGAACCTATGTCTCAGGTAAGCTAAATAACCAGAAAGGATAAAAAGGTCACAATGCCTGCATCCATAGGACTTTAACACTGTTGTAACTCTATTTTATATTCCCTGAAGATTAATTATCATTGAAATAAAGTATTACCTCACAACCTGCTTGTAAAAAGTCAGCTATTTTGGACATAGGTACAAAGTAAGCAACATGAGGTTTTCCTGTTGTTGCTGTACCCCAATAAACTTTCAGATCTCTCTCTGATAAAATTTTCTTCAAATTTTCTTCACCAATAATTTCCTGAAAAAAATTTATCGTCCTGTAATCATGTGTTTGTCAATTTTTACTTCCACATGAAGTCAGAACAACTTGGATAAACTTTAACCAGACATTGTAGGTCAGACATACCTACATAAGTAAATGCTTTTCTTATAAGAATGACTCTCTATTTATTGTCTTGTTAGTGCCATAGTCATGTGACACCAGTTACTTTCATATTTTACTTTTATGATATGATCATTAAGCTTTTCAGTCAATTATGATTAATACATGTATAACCAGTAGTCTGCAGGATCTTACACAATACAACTGAAATAATACAATGAAATACAAAACATTATTTACATACACATATTACATACATGTACTATGAAACTGTTCAGAAGAGGAAGTTATTATAAACATAAATTACAATGTCTGGTAAACCATAAACATAAAATAAAGTCGATTTATCAAATAATCACCATTTTTTTATTCAGTCAATATATATACATTGTACAATACAAACGTATAATTTATCAAAACAATGATTTGTTACAACATTAAAATATGTATGTATACCTGTAAATTCCTTTTGATAAATTTAAACTTCTCTTCAGGATTTGTGTTGGATAATTGGATATCTGCCATTTTCTCTTCTATACCATTAACAGCCATCTCATCTATTGCTGAACTTTGAAAGGAATTTCAACTTGAATATAAAATACATGTAAATGCATACCAACATCTGGAGTCATAAGAAGATGAAATCTTTATATACAGGTGTCAGGCAGAAGCATTTCAAATGTACCTTAATTTCAAAACTTGCATGTTAAAATGCAATTACACTTAAAATAACAAGAGACCAAATTGGGTCTATATCACTACCTGAACACAACTTGCTCATTCACAAACAAATGACTGCTTGAAGAAATTCACAAATACATATATTCTCTTGCCTATTGTGTTTTTGACAACTGAAAAATACTTTACCAGTAAACTTCCTTCTCTACATTTGATAAATCCAGACAATGACATAAAAATATGTGCAAAAGATTAAGTCAGAATTCTATTACAGTTTTTTCTCTAAAATGATATTTAAAATCTTGTCTTGGTGTAACAGATTACAACTTTTGTAAATTTCTTTGGACAGCATTCCCATATATGCACATCTTCATATGGTGTTCTTTCTTAATACTGTTACATGTACCACGTTTCATCAAAATCCACTAAAGGGTTAAGGAAGAGTTGCAAAACCAAAGTATTTTGCATAGATAAATCTAAGGCACTCCAAGTCCAAGAACCATAACTTTTGTAAATGTTTATGGACAGCATTTCCCTTGCAATTTGCACATCTTCATAATGTGATCTCTCTTTGTACCAAGTTTCATCAAAATACTCCTATCCTAATCTAAGTGTTTAGGAGGAGTTGTGAAGCTAAAGTATTCTGCATAGAAAAATCTCTAAGTCCAAGGGCCATAACTCTTGTAATTTTTTTTGGACAGCATTCCCCTTCCAATGTGCTCATCTTCATAGGGTTTCATCAAAATCCCAACTAGGGTTTAGGAGGAGTTGGAAAAACAAGTTATTTTAAGAAAATCTAAGTCCAAGGGCCACAATTCCTGTAATTTGTTTTGGACACCATTCCCCTTCCAATATGCACATCTTCATACCGTGGTTTTTCTTTGTACCTAATATTCTATCAAGCTCTCCAAAATGATTAAGAAGGAGTTGCAATGACAAGATACTGCAAATGGGACAAACTGACAACAATGGTACATGTATAGTATAATCCGTCCACATTTTATGCAGATGTATAAAAACCAAGTGATTTAAAAAAAAAGAAATAATTACAACCAATTTTGATAAAACATAATCTATACAGTATAAATATTACATTTTTCATTGATTAATAGTATGTAGACTAATAATGATTGTATCAAAAAATTATAGCAATGATTCTGATTGTATCAACAGGACAACCTCTCACTTTAGAGACAATCACTCAAATGTATAACAATCTCTGTTTTCAGTAATCAATCTCAAGGACTGAGCAAGAGGTTAACAAGTACTAAAAAATAAATGTTTTAGAATTTTGACTTCAAACTTAAAAGTGCACATACATACTGTCAATGTAAGTTACAAAAGATGTTTACCTTTTCAACTTACCATTTTGGAGTTTATGTCTGTGCATATGTTGCATTTATAAATTCCAAAATAGTAAATTAAAATTGTCAACTTGTTTTGTAACTATATTTTATGTTGTAAAGATGTGTCTTTTGAATTTCAAATCAAAATTCTTAAACTTTATTTTCTAGTACATGCGTACTTGAAATTGATTACTGAAAACAGCAACTGTTACACATTTGATACATTTTCTCTAAACTGACAGGTTGTACTTAACTTGTGTAATAAAACAGTGTTTGCAGAGTTGTTGAAAACTTCAAAATCTTCTGTCAGTCCAAATGAAGATCTGTCAGTCCGAACCAGAAAGTTTAAAAATTTTGTTTAAAAACAAAATAAAGACTAATCATACATGTATATCTGTTTCACATTTTATTTTTTTATACTTTATTTTTATGCCCCCTCCCCTCAAAGAAGAAGGGGCATATTGTTTTGCTGCTGTTGGTTGGTCGGTCGGTCAGTAGGTCGGTCCGTCTGTTGGTCAGTCCATTTATAGTTTCCACTCATTATCTCTGGAACCAACAAAGATATTGAATTCATATTTGGTATACAGATACATATCAAGAATATCTAGGTCAAGTTCAAACTTGGTTATGGTTCAATAAATTTTGTCATAGTTATCCCCCTTGGACTTAGAAAATTTCTTAAAATTAGCAGTTTCCGCTCATTATCTCTGGAATGGATAGAGATATTGAATTGATATTTTACATACAGATACATCTTAAGAATATCTAGGTTAAGTTCAAATTAGCTTATTGTTAATAATTTTTGTCAAAGTTATTCCCCTTGGACTTAGAAAATTTCTAAAAATTAGCAGTTTCCTCACATTATCTCTGGAACCAATAAAGATATTGAATTGATATTTGATATACTGATACATCTAAAGGTTATTTAGGTCAAGTTCAAATTTAATTATGGTTCATTAAGTTTTGTGAGAGTTATCCCCTTGGACTTAGAAAATTTCTTAAAATCAACAGTCTCCGCTCATTATCTCAGGAACAGTCAGATATATTGGATTGATATTTGGTATATAGATACATCTTAAGGATATCTTGGTCAATTTAATAAGTAATAATTAGGATACAATTCTTTGGCATTTTTATTTTGATTTTGTTCAGTGTCAGTTAATACTGATGTCTAAATTAAATGAAGACAAGTGACATATCTGTTAATCATTAGACACAAACTTTTGAATGGAAAAATTTTGTTTGTGGGTAATTATGAGGAGTAGATGACTTCTAATGTAGTCATGTGAATTATGCACAGATTACAAAAATAACCAAGGGGGGGAGGGGGGGGGGGGGGGGCATATGCTACGTTGGCATTGCTCTTGTCTGTCTTACTTTCATATAAAATCCCACTCATTACACTCTCATTATCACTTTCATCTTGCTCACATTCATCATCTGACTCGGCCTCACATTCATATCTGACTCGCCTCACATTTATAATCTGACTTGCTAACCCCCTTATCAGATCCTCTTTCATTCTCTCTGTTCACTGTACAGTCATTCTCTTTCTCAACTATTACACGATCTTCAACTCACAGTCATTCTCTCTCTCAACTATCACACTATCTTCAACTTCTTGTGCACTTTGACGATCAGTGTTTTTTTTTTCCTGTGGTATAAATTATGTACGCTGTAATTAAAGCTTGCCAGATAAGAAATAAAATCTACTGATACAAATGATTAAGCAACAGAGCATGTACCAAAATGACCTTTTTTTACCGAAATACTCATAGGGTTATCACACACAGGTGATGCTGATCATGAACAAGTTTTTATAGTTTAGGAATAGACACTCAGCAGGAGCAACTCAACACTGTTAGTAACTGTGACACACAAACGGCATTTATCTGGCACATTATTTAAAAAATGAGACCTGCAAAATGTCGACATTGCTTGACATCCAACATAAGGTACGAGGTAGATCATAAACCATACCATACCATTCTATACTATATACATCCTTGGTACCTTCTGCTGTTAGTTGACTAAGTAGATCATTCTTCTGTTATACCTCATTACATGTAATTTACAAACATATCTTGCTATATAGTACCTAGAGTATCAGTACTTGTATTGTTAGTCATGTATATGTACATTTCATTGATTATAGATACCTCATTCATGTTGGTTGTTTACTGTATTATACATATGTATAATACCACTCTGGTTGTACTACTTCAATTTAATTATTTCCATTTCACATACAATATTGTATACTCTGAATATGTCTTGAATATCTGCTGCTTCATGTATTGATGAATTTATATGTCCAATACTTCAAACAGATAAGTTTTAACATTCATTATGTTGCAAAATTCTAAAATATGACCGTGATGTATTTGCAATAGTCATGCATGTCCTTAGGGGCCCAAATCTGGCAATAAAGTATCTGTATCTATCTGTATTTGGCTGATTGTGTCACCGTCTGACATTTTATCTGACACAAGGAGCTCTTCCCTCGGACACAGAAAAAGTTTGTCTGACTTGCTGGCAAGACTGACAAATTTCAACAGCTCTGGTTTTTGTTTATATAAAATTAGAGATTTTTGGTGCATTAACTTCAAATTTTATGTCCCTACCAATGTATGTTTATACATGTATGATTTATCTAAGTGATTACCACATTTTTCCAGACCTCTCAATGTTATCATATTACATTGCTTAATACATGTACAAAAAAAATTATCTAAATTAATAAACTTACAATAGCAGTAGAGTTCTTTTTTTTTTTATAGTGAGTAAACAGGTAGATAAAAGATGAAAATGAGTTACTGAATTATCACTTCAAGCATTTAACTATAATGACATTATCATGAATTCAAACAATTTCTTTCATTAGGGACGTATATAACACGTGTTATATACTTCCCTGCTTTCATATATAAATTCAATCTGCGCGATTGATTTTTTTCTTTCGATTTGCAAATGTATATAGTATAGAGAGATTTTCAATATACATTTTTATGGAAATGTGATCTTTGTTTATGAGGAAAATGATAAAATATAAAATTCTTGTATTTGATAGTGCTGCAAAAGTGGTGATTCCATCTCTCGCAGTTGTCGCTATGGATAGCGTGTTGTCGAGGTCTCACCTCTTCTTTACAATGCACACACAAGTTGGACATTGTGAAATGAAATTATTTTCATCTCAAATGCATTTTATTTGATATCCAAGCTCATAATCACATACTCATAATCAATCGGTCTCTAAGATCATTATTTTATCTCTCAGTACAGTTACAACGCACAAGTGTTTCATTAATTAAATTGGTGGAATAATTAGAATTATCGAATACCATCAACAAAAAAAAAGAAAAAAAAATAGAAACAGATTTTGTGAAATTTTGACAAATAAATCATTGAAAACATAAATTATTGAAAGATAAACATGTGAATGTTAACAAAATGATAATTAAGTCATAAACAAACATATTTAAACTGTTTTATTAATTAAAATGTGATGGTGTCGAAACTGCTTTGTTGGTGCAAAAACCATTTTTAATGAGTGCCGAAACAACTTTAAACAGGTGCCGAAACGTCCTCTAAATTGGGTGCCAAAACAACCTGGTGCCGTCCTGTACCCACCAGTATCACCAGTAATTCATCATTAATGTGTCAGAGCTGGTGCCGAAATCACCAAAACAAAGGTAAGAAATATTTTTTCTATAATTGTACAACACAATATAAAATAGCTGCCGAAATCACCAGGTCACAGGTGTCGAAATCACCAGGTCTCAAATTCCCCGGCCCAGTTGCCGAAATCATCAGCGGGTGCCGAAATCACTTGGTGCCGAAATCACTGGGTGGCGAATTCACCTGTACCCCAATATTCTGTGATCTAAAACGGACAATTAAACAATTACCATATTTAAATCAGTACCTTTTTCTTCCTTTTGTGAAAAGAAGTTCAACTAACCATCTGTCAGTGCACCTCATTCAGCATGGTTTTGTTGCATTGACAAACGATTGCGTCACGTTTAACGTAAAGTAATCACTTCCGGGTACTTCGCGAACCGCTCATTACTAAAATTAGTAGTCGGAGTCGGATTATAGAAATGTTGGACTCGAAACACATAATTACAGATTTCTTTTTAACTGTTGCTGTGTTTCTAATACAATTTGCTTGAAACATTAATAATGTGATACTTTGTATTCTTGAATATATCGGTCACGAGCCGAACACTTCACCCACTCCACACCGGCTTTACACGAATGTGTTTCTTATATATTGTATGAATGTAAATGTATGGAAACCGAGACAATGGAAGACGTATTGTACTATATGTGTCTCTGATGGAAGTAAATAAATGATAGATAGATAGATAGATAGATAGATATATAGATAGATAGATAGATAGATAGATCCTTGGCCGAAAATTTGTGGACATCGAGTGTTTCTTGTTATTTATTTGAAAACAAAATGTAATGTGATCAACAATGAGTTAAACATGTAGAAGAAGGACTGATATAAGTATTTTAAAAATAACACTGATTTACTTATAATACATGCTGTAAGTTAGAGCAGTGTAAAAAGAATGTAGATGCAGATTTTTTTCCAACCAGTTGATGTTTACCCTCTAGTAAGCTTAAGAATCAGTTAACTTGTTGCGTAATTAAAGTCTGGGTCAGAATTATCTGAAATGTCAGACACAAGTCTTGTGTGTCTGAAATTTCGGTCTAGGGTCTGAAGTCTTAAAATAGCCAGACAATATCGGTAAATGTTGTGCACGTAAAGCGGAATTTCTATTTACACGACGGCCGTGAAAATAGCTGAGGGGAGTGTACAATAGCTATTTACAAGACGGTAGTGTACCTAAATTGATATGGCTATTTACACAACGGTCGGGTACTTAAAGTGATATGGCTCTATACCCGACGGTCGTGTACCTAAAGTGATTTGGCTATTTACACGAAGATCGTTTCACGGTGTACCTAACAGACACCATATCGAGGCACCTTCTGCCCCAACGATTGCTGGGGAATGCTTGATACCCGAGACATATATACACATATATACACATGTGTATATATGTCTCTGTTGATACAGAAACTTTATTTGTGTCCTTCGAACATTGTAACATAATCGTAGAAGAGCTTGTACTTCGACGTAACAAATGTAAATCCGGCAAACAAATAATTTTTATTTGGTTAGTTACAAGAAGTTACATTTGTGTACATGTACATAAAATGATTTGCTGAATAAGAGAGATTAGAAATGGGGAGAAGGGTGTTATGCAAGCTCCCTGTCCTGTTTCTGGGCGTTAAATGTGTCAATCATTTTCTTCTTACTTTATTATCTATTAGATCTACTTTATCAAAGTTTTTACACTGAGCATTATTCTTATAAAGAAACTTCTATTCAAAATAATAAAATTTCTAATTGAAGAGATTTGGTTGTGTATAAAACAAATAAAACAACTGATAACAGGAATTGTAAACTAAATGTCTTCTTTCTGCATTCGGACATCGTCGGCCTTTCAGTCTGTAAATCCTTAAGTTTGCGAGAGATTTAAAGGGGCACCTCACAGTTACGCGTTATATCCCTGTCGTCTACTTAGGCAATATACATAAGTAACTCAACGATAAACAGCCATATCGCGTTAGGTAAACGACCGTCGTGTAAACAGCCATACTGTATCACTTTAGGTACACGACCGTCGTCAATCTCCAAAGCAGAGTTGTCGTTCCTTTACAATCCACACACGTAACTTTGCTTTGGAGATTGGGCCGTCGTGTAAATCGTCCCCGAGATAACTCGTCGCAAAAACAAAAAACAAAAAAAAAACAAAAACAAAAACAAAACAAAACAAAACAAAAAAAATACAAGTCGTCTCCTATAAGAATTGGTGACGAGTTGTACGGTCATCACGTTACCAGGTGACGAGATGACCAGACAAGTCGTCACCAAAACTTTTTTTTCACAACTTCTACCTCACAACTTGTCACCAAAACTTGGAAACTTCTGAAACTTTTGCAAGACAACTCGTCACCAAAAATGAGAATTTTAGCATGACTTTTACCTCACAACTCCATACTACAACTTAGAAATTCTCCGAAACTTTAACAACAGTGAACAGCGATCTTGAGAAGAGCAGACGAGGGTCATAATTTATTGGTCGCTGTTATTTTTCCCGCAGATTTTACTGTATATCTTCTGACTCGATTACTTTCTTAATGGTATGTCCCGAGAGAACACGGACGATGCGTTGCTAGGAGATTTTCTGCGGCTCGGATTAAAGGACATTGCGGCGTTATTTATAGCACGATATATCCATTAACCGTCCATTTGGAGGCAAAATGAAATAATCGTGCAAAAAAGATGGATTATATGGGTAAACAGTAACAAAGTGTATATATACAAAGAGAAGAGACTCTCCCCGATCGATCGGTACCAGGTTTTTGTCAAAGCGTGCAAAATTAGCGGAGATATCGAGGTTTGATGTTGGTAACCCTGTGATACGAGTCATCCCTTTTACCGATTGACGTATTACTACTGCAGTAGTCTATTACGAATTACGTCTTATGAAATGGATTTCTCAATGTAAGGTCACCCCTGTGCTTATAGTCCGACAATCCGTCGGCGTTATAGTCCGACAGCCCGATGGTTCGACGGCACAGTTTTCGGAGTGTCCTTCTACCCACCCCTACAGAAATCAAATCAACAACCTGTTTTGCAATGCAGTCTTTTGCAACTTTCTCATCTCACCTTTAAATTATGTCCAACATCTAAAAAATATTTACACTCCCAATGTATTTCCAGGCGACAAACCATCGAAAAAATTGAAAATAGTATTCAATTTATTCAATGGGTCACATGACAATTTGTCCTCTGTGGTTTAAATATTTTTAACATCTCTGTAACTGCTGAAGCGATTTTGATGATCCGTTTTATTTTATTACAAAATTTGTTTGTGAAACGCTTTGTCCCGGTTGACACCGGTAGAAACATACAAAACAAACATACATTACTTAGTAATTCAGTTCACACTTTTCTCATCCTCTTTCTCTTTCCCTTGTCAAACTCGCAAGATCGGTTAAGGCGGGCCCCTACATTCTACCTTGATAAAATTCCTGGATCCGCGCCTGTGGCGAGGCAATTTTTTCATTGACTACATGGAGGCCATTATTCGCCTGACGGGTGAAGCATTCATTGAAATCATTCAAAAAATCGAAGAAAATTGTGTGGACGAAAAGTGTGGGAAAACTGGTAGGAAGGACTGACAGTCGGATGGGGAGCAAACGAACCGATGACAGATTTTAATCACTTTACTTTTGAACATGTTCTCTGACCAATAACGTTAAAAACAGATAAAATTTAGTCATGGAAGGGGAGGGGTCGCAGTCCAAAATTGGCCAATAAGTACCAATCTTGGTACCCTTTTCTGACAAATTTGGGGGGGGGGCGCTAACCCCGTTCCCCTCTTAATCCCACGATTGGGGTATTTGTCTCTTGGGTTTGCCCATTCACCTAGGATTGTCAAAAGGCAAGTTTTACATGTTTTAGTGTATTACCTTTTATCACTGTCGGACTATCGGACCATCGGACTATGGGGGCTGTCGGACTATCGGACTATTGGACCGTCGGACTATCGGGCTGTCGCACTGTTAGGCTTGAACCGTCGGGTATTCTCCGGATGAAAAATTGCGGGTGTGAAGGCACGCCATTCATTAGGGGTGGAGAAATGGGGCTGGGGAAGAGACGTAAGAGAGGGGAGAGGGTGAATCCTAACCCCACACTCTTTTTGTGACTTGTCTGTCGCCTCATTGTAGGCGTAGAGTCCATTTTTTACGGTATAGAAAGAAAATAATAAGGTCACAAATCCCTTGGAGTAAAGTTGATTTTGTTTAGTGTAAGGTTCCGGCTTGCAGAATAAAAATTGTTGCATTATAATTGATATTGTGTTTGTGTTCGTCTACTTCATTCAATGTAAATAAATAATATTTACCCCTTTTTGTCAGTTTTATTAGCTCGACCAAAGATCAGGAAAGTTTATGCGATACCACTCGTCGTCCGTCCGCCCATCTGTAAACAATTTGCTCATTATCGCTACTCCTCTGAGATTTGATTATGAGCTAGAAGTATTCCCTATATGATCTAGTGTATGTGTAATTTTGAACCTGAGTCCAGTCCAGGAGTGGAAAATAGGCGTGGTCTTGAAATCTTGTTATGGCTTCTTTTCCAATATAGATATCTTTGTTGTGTACTCTAATATGACTTAATTCCTTTCCATATTAAGACAATAGAATTCATCCGAGTGAAAAGAAATCCAGTACAAGCCATGATCGTTCAATTAACTCCGCCTGCCCGTTTAGTGAAAAAATAAAAAACAAAACAAACGGAGATAAACCGGTAATAAACAGGATGCGGGGTTGCAGCCCCTTTGGTCTAAAATTATGCCCAACAAAGGTCATTTTGGCTAGGTTCAGGCAGAGCATTGCAAGCAGATAGCACCCTTTTTTCTAGATCTGCCTATGCACAGGCGAGCAATATAGGTCTACTTAAATTATCTAATCACTACCGAGATTTAAGCGCCGTTCTCTTATCAAAATGCTTTCCTATGTTTCCTTTAAACATTTTGTGCTTTTCGTCGTTTCGGACATATTGAACTCTACACAACACTCGACTTCAGTTTATCTTTTGGCGTCGCAAGCATTCATATTAGTTGTAGAAACTGTTAACAGTACAAAGCAAAAAGCAATTTTATTATTGACAAAACGCAATTCGCAATTAGCAAAAAGCAAATAGCAATTTCATTGTGCATCGGCTTTCCATAAGACAACTCGTCGCCAAATTTAGTATTTCTAACAGTCTTAGAAACTTGGAAGTTTTCTTAAAATCACTGGATAAATTAATCATCACCAAAACAAGGGATTTCTGTAGAATATTTGAAAACAACGCATTAGGATAAATCTATATTTAGTATTGAAAATAAGGTTAAAATATTAGCATACATAAATTTTGGAATTGGGATGAATCGAGGAAGCCATGTTGCACGAAAATATTGATAGCAACCAGAGACATCGACTACTTTCATAAAGTAGTCTATGTCTCTGTAGTAACAGGGCGACGGAATTAGTTAGTGTTTATTTAACAAATAGGAAATACATCAATAGCCTCATCTACAGAAGGGGTAATAAATCTGATAGGATTTAACAATCTAATTATGATAAATACATTTCATATAAAAATGTTAATGATTGGACGATATATCCGATGTTTGTTTAACAATACTGAATTTCAAGGACGACATCATCTATTGGAGGGGTAATATATCGGATAGAGAATAACATAATAACAAGGTATATTATGAAATAAATTCGGTGAAATAATGTATACATTGCATAACGCATTTATAATGAACATTTAA
Source organism: Pteria penguin (assembly GCA_035048485.1). NCBI lineage: Eukaryota > Metazoa > Mollusca > Bivalvia > Pterioida > Pteriidae > Pteria > Pteria penguin. The sequence goes on from CM068581.1 coordinate 16,986,272, forward strand.
ATATAATTGAATATTACATTCAATACATCATCCATCCCAGTTGCAGTCTTCGTGGACTGTGGTATCCCAATTCCAAAATGCATCTCTGCAGAACATTTAACCTTATTTTCAATATTAGATATAGATTTATGATAGCGCGTTATTTTTCAAAATTTCTATATATATTCTTTGTTTAAATGACGATTTTTCTACTCATATTTCATGGAAAAAATCCAAATTTTTATGACAATATATAGAAAACACTACATTTGGTGACGAGTTGTCTGGTAACGGTTCTGCAAAAAATCTAAGTTTTGGGGTTGTCTCATAGAATTTATGGGGGAAATATCAATATAAAAAGTGGGGAGGGGGAATTCTACATTTTGGTGACGAGTTGCCCGGTTATCTGGTGATTTGTCCTGATACCTTATCACTTTAGGTACACGACCGTCGTGTAAATAACCGTTTCACTTCGGTACACGACCGTCTTATAAATAGCCACTACCTAAATCATATATTGCCGTAAAATCGAAAATGTTCATTTTTATCGGTGTATGGTGAGTGTGATAAGTGCACTTGTGTTTCTTAATGATTTTAAGTAAACTAATTTAACTAATTATGTAACCTGGTTTTTAATGATTTTTGTGACAACCAGTCATCGTTTCGTAGAAACACTGGTCAGAGTCCAAAGTGAAAGTAGACAAATTTTACCGTCATACACTGAGGGTGTGTATGTTTTCATTTCTCTGTTTTCATTTATTTCATATAATGTCATTTAAAACTATTAATCTCTAATTAATAATACTTATCCATGAATATACACGCCATATCTAAGCATATGAACAACGATTTATCATATATGCTGCAGCTGTAACCTTTGAACTTTTGACAGTGTTGCACTACTGGTAGTGTACCAGTTACCAGCTAAGCCCAGACACCGGCTAATACGTTAATTCGGCTATTGAAACTTGAATTTATTAGTTTTTTTTCACGTGATTGTTTGCAATACATAGGATATCGATACTTAATATTACATATGAAAATTTCGTCCATGCACGTTTTGAATACCCTTAATAACGTAGTGGCCCTTAACTGGTCTTAGCTGGTAGCTGGCACACTACTAGTATAATCTGAATAACACTAATAATACAATGTGTTAGGATAATGTATAACTGAAGTTATATTCCTGTTGGTGTATTGATTAATTGAACTGGTTCAGATATCTGACATAAAACAGGTTTGAGTGTGCAAAACTTCCACCTGTCTGCTCCCTGAATTGAATTGAGATTTGGACTATCTCTGATGAAACTGACTTGGACCAAGTGTGCTATTCCATTTTATAAATCCATAGTCATCTAAACGTTTCAGACAAGTCTGTAAACAAAAAAAGGTAAATGAATAAAAAAAATAATAAATCCGATGTCTCTGACTTTAGTACGAAAACGCCTGCTTGTGATACCCACAGCTTTTCACTCCTTCTCATGTTCATTGAAAAGGAGGAGTGAAAAACTGGGGGTATCACATGATACAGATTTCAAATTAACACCTGTCAACGTCTAATAAACCTTGATGTTACAGTTAAAATATTTTGAGGGTGCAAAATTACCCCCTAAGAACCCAACACAGGAATCAATACGAAAGGGCAGTATTGATGAGAAAAAAGAAAAAAATGTGAAATACAAAAAGGAAATATGAGTGCAAAAGTGTAAATTTCATTGAACCATGGGATGTATCTATGAGTGTGACATATTCTATATTTAAGGAGTGTTGGACACAAACAAGTCCATATATCTCCATTTATCCTGGTTTTCGTGAATGACTAACTAGCTCTACAATATTGTCTGAAGAATTTATACTTTGAAATTGAATGTGAATACTAAAAGAATAGTAATGGTGAAATGTTCATCTTCTACATAATCCTTTAATGCTTATAATTGAAAATTATATTTGGGCTATTCAAAACTCAAGGGGTCTGTCCATGTTTCCATTGGCATAGTCCGCTGGGCTATTCCAACAGGTAAGGAAGTTTCATACACTGAGGTTGGAACAACCTCTCATTTGACAGATAATTACTGAAATGAGCAATAATCTCTGTATTTCAGGGATCAATTTCAAGGAGTGAGCTGAATAAACAAAATTTGATACCAAAAAGTAACAAATTAAGAATTTTGTTTTCAAGCTTAAAAGGGCACATCCAGGTTTACAAATTTCTGCTTGCCCACTCGCCAATACTACCAAATTCTTCATGTGGACTACCTAAATTACGGAACTGATCGCACACGTGGCGATGTCTGGTATCATTTAGTTTTCCGTTTTTTGAGTCTCTGTCTTAAAGACACTTAAATCTGAGGATTACCTTATTTTTGTTTTATTAAGAATTTACATGATACGCTATTCAATGACAATACTGCAAATGTGGTTGCAGGAGTTGTGAGAGTGAGAGTGATGCATGTATGAATGAGAACTGGGAGTTAATGAATAAAAGTGACATGTCAGTTAGAATGAAGAAGTGTTTCAAATCCTCTAGAGATGGGACGAGAAATAGATTGGAAATAAAACTTCTGTAATAATGAAATAAAGCTGATTTAACGTTATTAAGTTCAATTTCTTGTGGGCTTGTAGATTTCTGTGCAGGCCACTAAGATTCATGGTCTGGGGGCCCACATGGCTACTAGAAATTTTTATGAAGTTTTGTCCCTGCATTTTGATACTTTTTAAGTTTCCCATGTGTTCAGATGAGTGATATTTGTTTGTTAAGAGTCTAGTTTACAGTAGATTCAAATTTAATCGTACATTATTATTCAATACATCAAATTTAAAAGCAGCTAAAAAATCATTGAAAAATATTTGAAGGTAATTTCTTTTTATTTTCAGAAAATGTTGAGCATAAGTGAAATAAAGAGTTGGTCCATTTGGTTTGTGCTCTTTACCTACATATTTTTTGTGAGCAGTTTAATAGTCAATTTTCTCCAGTTCTGCTCTCTAGTGATTTGGCCATTCAGCAAAGATCTGTACAGAAAAGTGAATTATAACCTGTCCTATTTATCATGGTGTCGTAAGTAGGATACATTGTACATTATATATGTACATTATATAATAATGATTTATGTTTATCATGAATAATAAAAACCAATGTTGATTAATAAGATATAATGTTTATCGTGATTATCACATTTTATTATCTTTACTGGAATATGAATAATTCAAACCTTTGTAAGGTCAACTTTTTTTTGTAAAATCGAAATGCTAGTGCATTTAAATTTCTTTAATTCCTCATGCTCAGGTCAAATTACTGATAATGTTTTGGTTCCTTGAAGTTGAGCATATTGAGAGTGAAGGGTATATACAGCTTGAAAGGTAATGAGTTGTCTTTATCAATATTTAAGTACTTACTAATGTATTGTCTGTCATTGTAGTGAAAATGGAATTTAGCTGAAATTTGTATTAGAAGTGATTTGATAGCTTGATATTTTTAGAATTCACCAGTTTAGGCCAGTGGTGGGGTGGAAGTGAATGCTATATCCATGTGGACCCAGAGGATAGAAAGTATTTTGCCAAAGAATCTATCATTGTAACCATGAATCATAAGTATGAAATTGATTGGTTAATGGCCTGGATCCTTGCAGAGAGATACGGAATATTAGGTGTAAGTATTGAATTAACTACAACAATGTAACCGTACTGAGACGCTTGCTATTTTGTTGTCAGATTAGGGGTACAAGATTTCTCTACTTAACTCTTCAGTGCAGAGCGAACATAATTCACATTCAGCATAAAATGAAGCGGTCTTGTAGCTCTAATCCAACATCTGATAACATCAACATAGCAATAAGTTGGGTAGGAGTACAGAACAGTACAATATTACTTATTCATAGACTGGACATTTTTCATTTTATTTTTTACTTTTGATTGTCTTATTCATTGAAACCAGTACATCATGTGTCATATTTTATTACTTATTCCATAATGCTGAAATTGGTTGCATGTGGCTTGGTTCCAACGTGGGGATATCACATCCTCGACACCAGCGGACGTCCATGTAGATGCATATGTGATATATGAAGTAAATTTATACCGTACGGCGGCTTCGCCTAGCCTACAAAGCATGCCGCATATAACGTCACACCACGGAGACAACAAGGTTGTTCCAATGGCATACATATATTACGGCATGCTTAGCAGACACCGGAAGTGAAGTTATGATCTGAAATTGGTTGCACCTGAAAAGGTGCATATGTGATATATGAAGTATATTATATGTGATACATGTATATGCTTTGTAGGCTAGGCGAAGCTGCCGTACGGTATAAATTTACGTCATATTCCATAATTCACATTTATTCCATGGAAACACTGAAAGTATATCAAAAATTTCATGAAGATGTTTTCTGAAATAGATAATTATAAATATGTTTCTGGAAAAGTTGGATCTTTCCAGGGCAAGTTGCATACATGTAAATATTAATGAAAATTATGTTAGTGTTGGGTTTAAAATGAAATCATTTCTAGACTTTGTTTTCTTTACATAGGATTTAAAGTCTTCTTCACTTCAAATTTCTAGTTAAAATGTGCCCAGCATGTGTTTAATATGAAGGAAAGATTTTTGATACCATTTTTGTTAAAATAGCATATTGAAAAATGTGCTCCCATGATAAATTTTCCGGATAAATGGTTTCCCTGTTTTAAGAAATTGTTTTATTTTTAGCTGAGTTGCAAAATTGGGCTCTTAATTTGATGTCAGACGGGCATCTGTCAATAATTTAAATTAAAGACCATAAGTCCAATATGTTAAATGCTATTGCAATGAAACTTCATACATTTACTTACCGTGAGTGGAAGATGTGCCCTATTGTTTCTGGGGTCAAAAGGTCAAGGTCATAGGAGTGGGGTATCAAAAATTGGTTTCCGGACCATAAGTCCAATACGTTTAGTGCTATTGCAATGAAACTTCATTCACTTACTCACCATGAGTGGAAGATTTGCCCTATTGTTTCTGGGGTCAAAAGGTCAAAGGTCAAGGTGCAATATAAATATTTGGTTTCGGGACCATAAGTCCAATACTTTTAGCTATTGCAATGAAACTTCATACACTTACTCACCTTGAGTGGAAGATGTGTCCTATTGTTTCTGGGGTCAAAAGGTCAGAGGTCAAGGTCATAGAAGTGGGGTATCAAAAATTGGTTTCTGGACCATGTCCAATACTTTCAGCTATTGCAATGAAACTTTATACACTTACTCCCCTTGAGTGGAAGATGTGTCGTATTGTTTCTGGGGTCAAAAGGTCAAATGTCAAGGTCATAGAAGTGGGGTATCAAAAATTGCTTTCTGGACCATAAGTCCAACACTTTTAGCTATTGCAATGAAACTTCATATACTTACTCACCTTGAGTGGAAGATGTGTCCTATTGTTTCAGGGGTCAAAAGGTCAAAGGTCAAGATCATAGAAGTGGGGTATCAAAAATTGGTTTCCGGACCATAATTCCAATACTTTTAGCTATTGCAATGAAACTTCATACACTTACCTTGAGTGGAAGATTTGCCCTATTTTTTCTGGGGTCAAAAGATCAAAGGTCAAGGTTATAGGAGTGGAATATAAGAAATTGGTTTCTAGACCATAAGTTCAATACGTTTAGTGTTGTTGCGATGCCTACACTTACTTACCAAGATTGGAAGATGTGCCCTTTTGTTTCTGAGGTTTTGCAACTCGGCACATTGCATCTGAGATGCAAACCTCTTGTTTACTTTATACCTGTTATGCACTTCACACCTGTGACAGATTATGCAGATTAGGTATAACAGACATATTTTTTCATACGATAAAATCATTATTATTTTACACATGTTTCATAGAAAAGAATTGATTTTGTATCTGACAGAGAAAAGACTTACCCGATACAGATGACAAGTTACTTAAGCAAAAAAAGAAAATAAAATGAAACAAATAAATTGTTTTGACAGGGTACCAAAGTGTATGGTAAGAAAGTATTGAGTTTTATTCCTTTGATTGGATGGGCATGGTACTTTGTAGAGTGCATGTTCCTACACAGAGACTGGGTAAAAGATAAGGCCATCATTGAACAGGGTGTGCGTAATGTAGCAGAATACCCTGACAACTATTGGGTTGTGGTAAGTATATTAAATGATAAAAAAACCCATTGCTTTTAGATTAAATGATTACTAAGAATTATCAATAAATAATATTAATTTAATTGATAGGGACTGGAGTTGTTGTTCAAATTCTTTTCTTATTAATAAGCTTGGGTATCTTAATTGTCTCGAGTTTTGGTATCCATAGATATGTATTAGATTATATGATATGTGGCACTGCTTTAAAAGTTAGTATGGATTGATTTTATTGAAGGAATTTGTTTTAAGCATTTGCCTACAAAGTTATCTTTATTTAGATGTTCATTCTTAGCATTTCTTTTTTAATTAGCTTCAAATATGTTTCATTTGACACAAAGATATGGTGTACTTTTTAGCTAGATCATAACCTGAATCAGAACCATTAGAGACAGGGCTTTAGTATTCAAGATGTGTATTCCTTGTGCCAAGACTTTTCATTGGGTACTTATTTTTTCCTTGACCTTGAAGTTTGACCTACTTTTAAACACCTTTACTCTTGGTTACAACTTACGAACAGTAAGAGATAGGGCTTAAATATTTTGTGTGTGTATTCCTTGTGACAAGATCTTTCATTATCATGTGTTATTATGTATCAAGTTTTTATATGTTTTGACCTTGAACTTGAAGGTTGACCTACTTAAACAAAAACTTTAACCTGAATCATAACTTAAGAACAATTAGAGCTTTAATATAATAGATAATAAATAGGGCTTTAATATTTCAAATGTGCATTCCTTGTACAATGTACTGAGACTTTTCGTCTGGTACCAACAGTTTTGACCTTGTGACTTTGACCTTGAAGTGTGAATATACTTTTAAGAAATTTGAACCGTGATCATAACTTATGAACTGTAAGGGATAGTGTGTATTCCTTGTGACAGTACCTTTTATTTTGTTTCAAAATCATTTATGTTTTGACCTTGACCTTGAAGATTGACCTACTTACAAAAAATGTTTGCTATTTAAATTTGGTTGTCTGTTGTCTTCTGACACTCTTGTTGAAACTATTCTGACTGATTTTAGATGATCTTTGAAGCATTTTCTAATAAGTTATATGTACTGTATTCACCAGTAATCTTCTTGTTCTGTGTTCACGTATGTATAGTGTTTTCTTTTGTTTACATACATACCTGCATTGACAAGCTCATTGTTGGTGATTTAAATTTTAAAGTAATTTGTTAGTAACCAAAGTGCAACAAGCAAGAGAATATATATATACGGGTATCAGCATTCTTGACATTTTTTTAAGCAGTCATTTGTTTGTTAATGATCAAACTGTGTTAAGATGAGCCATAAAAGACTTTGTTGGGCTTCTTGTTTATTTCTGAGATTAATTTTCTAGGTGGATATTATACATAAAAAATTGAAATGATAAAATTGTTTTTTCAAAAGAAACTATATTTGTGTTAAAATGTCATTCTAAATATAATAACTCAACTTTGAGCAAGGGCTTGATAACTGAAATTTGAGTGAGGGGTTTGATAACTGAACTATGATTGAGGGGTTTGATTACAACTAGAGAGTGGATTGACCATGATTTGGGTACCAGTCTTGTTCTGTATTATCTGTTGTGGGCAAAGACATACAGTCAGTAATGTAAATAACAAATGATTCTTTGATGTAGAATTACAAGACAAATAATAATGAATTGGAAAGAATTGAGATGTGTAGAAAATGATGTTTTATACGCAAAGTACTTGCAGGATGTAAATGTTATCTATCTAACAGTACATCATCACATGTACCAGTTTATAGAATGCATGGGATAACTTAAGTGTTCATTTATCAGATGGTTTAATGCCACAAAAGATGTGCATTATAATGATGTTTAGCTCTAACATTAGGCATCATAAGTGGGTTGAAGGAGGATGGTGGTGCTGATTATACCAGTAATGTCTGACACATTGAAAATTAATCCTCTGGAATCGGAAAATAAATATAGAAATATGATTATGCATAAACTGATTAACAAGTTAAACAGGAAAATACTGAAATTCTTTATCTTCATTAATTATGATCATAATTTGTTTTATGATTGATATATCTGTATGAACTAAGTACTGATTTTTATACACCCGTCGTAGGCGGACGTATTATGGTATGATGTTGTGGGTCTGTCAGCACATTGTTAACATGATACAGATCATACCACTTAGACTAGGACTTTCAAACTTCGTACACTTATAAGTCCCCTTCCAGTGAAACTGGAGGGGACTATAATGTTCGTCATTGTCCGTCTATCCGTCCATCTGTCTGTCCGGATGGTTTTAGTGAGGAATGAGCAATTTGATTCAAACTTCATACAGTGTTAGCTTATATAAAGATCTAATGTGGGAATGATTTTGGGGTCAAAAGTTCAACTCAAAGGGTCACTGTTACTGAAAATACACATTTATCATTGTATTTCGGTTCCACATAATAACTTGAGTTAGGAATGATTGAATTCTTTTAAACATCATATAAGGCTAGCTCATGTAAAGGTCTAGGTTGGGATTAATTTTGGGGTCAAAAGGTCAATTCTGAAAATAACTGTTACTACAAATAGACGTTTATCACTGCATTTCATTTCCCAGATAACTTGAGTTAAGAATGATTGATTTCTTTTAAACTTCATATAATGCTAGCTTATGTATCTGGGAGGAACTATAGTGTTTGTCGTTTACTGTCCATACCATTGTCCATCTGTCTGTCAGTCTGTCTGTCTGTCTGGTTTCCAGACAAAAATTTCATTGAGGAATGAGCAGTTTGATTCAAACTTCTTACAATGTTAGCTAATAAAAAGATCTAATGTGGGATTGATTTTGGGGTCAAAAGGTCAACTCTAAGGGTCACTCAGACACTGTTACTAAAAATGGACATTTATCATTGAATTTCGGTTTCCAGATGATAACTTGAGTTAGGAATGAATGATTTCTTTCAAACTTCATATAAAGCTAGCTCATGTAAAGGTCTAGGGTGGGATTGATTTGGGGGTCAAAAGGTGTATTCTAAAATAAGTGTTACAAAAAATAGACATTTATCACTGCATTTCATTTACCAGATAATAACTCGAGTTAGGAATGATTGATTTCTTTTAAACTTCATGTAAGACTAGCTTATGTAAAGGTGTAGGGTGAGATTGATTTTGGGGTCAAAAGGTCAATTCTAAGGATCACTGTTACTAAAAATAGACATTTATCACTGTATTTCAGTTGCCAGACAATAACTTGAGTTAAGAATAATTGATTTCTTTTAAATTTCATACAATTCTAGCATATGTATAGGTCTAGGGTGGGATAGACTTTGAGGTCAAAAGGTCAGCTTTAAGGGTCACCGTTATTAAAAATAGACATTAGCATAGATTAGTTGTAGACTTATCCCTGAAACTGTTTCAGTTTCCAGATGATGACTATAGATACTGATGCCAGATATGAATAAAACGATGCTATATTTTTGTTGTCAGTTCACTAGAACTTGATATAAACTTCACAGAATCAATGTTATTTCTTATTAAATCATGCAAAAAGTTACCAAGTTCACATAACTGTTTCATGTTGCTAATAAGGTATTAGTCACTTTGAAAGTACAGGTTGTGGCAGGGGACGAGTTTTGCATGCAACACTGACTGTAAAGTTGTTCTTTATGGTATAAGGACACACCCTATTAATTTCAATATTAAGGTCAAAGGTCAGGGTCATTTTTAGGGCAAAAAGTTTGGAGAATGCAACTTGTAAACAAGGTACAGACTAAAGTGTTTATGCTGAAACTTTAAACTTTGCACACTTACTTCTTATTACTAGAGGATGAACCCTATTAATTTTCAAGGTCATACCTGCAAGGTCAAGGTCACAGTGCTAATGTCAGGTTAGGTTCTTGTCCAGGCCATAGCTTTTTACACCATGCATGGATTTGATTAATATTTCACAGAACTGTTGCTAAGGACCCAAGGGTGTGTCATGAATTTTACTCAAAGGTCATATCTGTAAGGTCAAGGTCAGAATGCATATAATAGGTCAATCTTTGTCAGGGACGTACCCCTCTTTACCCCTAACATGGGTTTGAATAATATTTTGCAAAATAGTTGCCCGGGACCACGGTTGTGTCTTGACCTTGAACCAAGGTCATATCTGCAAGGTCAAGGTCACACTGCATTTGATAGGTAAATCTTTGTGTGGGCCATAACTTTTCCCCCTTGCATAGATTTGAATAATATTCACAGAATTGTTGGCAAAAGGTGAATGTTTCCATACTTTCAAATTTCATCCCTTCAAACAAAGTGATGAGCATATTATGCCATGCTAGGCATTGCTATTGTTATTACTTGATATCCACATTGATAATCTTAACCCACTTTTCTCTGGAATAAATCATATTTCATCTTATCCACTTAGATAATATACAGGGTATTTCATATTACATTTAACACAGTTGTTGAAATAACTAGTCAGGCAAGCATAGATTATATCAGATTTACAACTCTTTCCTGTCCAGGGATACTTGTTTGCAGAGGTTTATTGAGGTACATGTACATACTTTTGTTATCACAAAGGTAAAAGATTAACACATAGTATTTAATAAATGGATTTCAACATTGCAACTTGTCACTAATTTTTTTTTTTATTTATTCCCTGCATATGATGTCTAGGATGTTAATTTTTTCTGGAAATATTCTCTTACATCTGGGGATTCCAATTAAATACAGATGTGCACTATACTTGAGTGAATATGGTATATAAAATGTGTTAGACCTTGAGCTGCCATATACCCCTGTTCCCCCCCCCTCCCCAGGGGGAATTTTCGAGGGTATATTTTTCTGAAAGCTTATTAAAAATGCTACAAAATGAGCCATGTTTGCACTCTGGCCGTTGGGGCTTTACTGAGTTATGGGGCAAAAACATAAGATTTTTATCAAAAATCGCTGAAAATTGGAAATTTTAAATAAAATGTAAACAACTTGATAAATTCATGAAAAACATGTAATCTGATAGATCTTGATATGATCTATCAAGTGAAAAAGGTTTCAGTACCATATCATGTATCAAACATGTTATTTTTTGGGGTGAAATGTGCTATTTTTGTAAAATTAATAGATTTTTTTCTTATTTTATTCCATTTCGTCTATTCGGCTCAGTGTAGATCCAAATATTTGTTTTAATGGTTATGGAATGATAAAACAATGTCTAATCTATTTAATGATATGCCATTTACCCAATCATGAATTATCGAAAAGGGATATTTAAAAATATTTTCCATAAAAATGATGCTGATTATGAAAATCGCTGAAAATTGGAAATTTTGAATAAAATGTAAACAACTCAATAAATTCATGAAAAAAAAAACATGTAACCTTACAGATTTTTATATGATCTTTCCAATAAAAGAGGCTTCAGTACCATATCATGCATGAAAAATGTGATAATTTGGGTTAAATGTGCTATTTTTGCAAAATTAATAGATTTTTTTCCTTATTTTATTCCATTTTGTGTATCCGGCTTAGTGTAGATCCAAATATTTGTTTTAATAGTTATGGAATGATAAAACAATGTCTATCCTATCTATTGATATGCCATTTACCCAATCATAAATTTTTGAAAAGGGATTTTTAAAAATATTTTCCATTAAAGTGATGCCGATTATGAAAATCGCTGAAAATGGGAAAATCTTTGTAAATCATTTATGCTTTATTATTTATGAGTTTTAACAGCATCATGTTATAGGAATTTCCATGCACTTTGCAAATACACAATTTGAAAGACACCCCTTCCACCCCCTTCCCCCCCCCCCCCCCCCCAAAAAAAACCACAAATTAACAAACATAGAACAAAAGAAAACATCTGAGAAATCCTGTTAATCTTTGTCTTAATATCCATTGTAGATGGGGTTATAAAATTAATGTACAAATTTTTAGAATTTTCTGACATGGTGGCGACATCTATGGTTAAAAACTCAGATATTTCATAACGCAGTCTGTTAAATGATCATTAAATGCAAAGATCTTTAATCAAGAAAGCTATTTATATTGGATACATACCTATATTAGTTGTTCTATACGACTTTTACTTAATCGTGTTACCTTAGAATGGAACAGACAGTGAAATTAAGTCAAAAACGAAAATTCGGAAGCTCCTCTACCATTAAGTAAGGTAGGACTTGCATTGTTTATTTTAATAATACATTGCATTAAGAGGTGGGTAGTCTTACAGAAGCTGGTTTTGAAAAGATAAAAGACGTGGCAAGCAAAAGACTACAGTATGATTCCGTTAAAGATAGATTAGAGCATATTTCCTTAATTATTTTAGACAAATAAGACCCTGTAAAACATGGTACTCATAGGAAATGCTGTCAAAACTTCACAAATATAAGCAGGGTGGAAAAAAATCAACTTCTGCTTCATATGATGTGAGCACTCCTAGTACCTCAATGCCACAAAGACCCTCATCTTCTGCCACTTCGTTATTTCCAGCTAACAAATGCCTCTTCTGTGACTAGGAAGCAATAAAGGTGAAGGGTACTAAACAAAAACTTACGAAATGTGTAACAAAATGCGCTAAAGAGTCTTATCAAAGCCGCAGTTGCCAATAAATGTGACGATCAACATTTGTGTAAGGTTTTGAACTAAGATCTTTTTGCAAGGGAAGCATTATATCACAATGCTTGTCGACGAAAGCATACATGAAGTGATACTAGCCATGTGTATCACACAGATTCTGAAGCATATAAGTCTGATGCTGCCCACAGAAACGCATTTGGTTTAATATGTAATTACATTAAGGAGCATGTGACATGGTTCAAAACTTCACACAAAAGCTGATCGTCACATCTATCGGCAACTGTGGCTTTGATAGACGCATTTTGTTACACATTTGGTAAGTGTTTGTTTAGTACCCTTCACCTTTATTGTTCCCTTGTCACAGAAAAGGCATTTTTTAGCTTGAAATAACAGTGGCAGGAGATGAGGGTCTTTGTGGCTTTGAGGTATTAGGAGTGCTCTCATCATATAAAGCAGAAGTTGATTTTTTTCTACCCTGCTTATATTTGTGAAGTATTTTCTATGAGTGCCATGTTTTGAAGGGTCTAATGTGTCTAGAATATTTAAGAAAATATGTTCTAATCTATCTTTAATGGAATCATACTTCAGTCTTTTGCTTGCCACGTCCTTTATCTTTTCAAAACCAGCTTCTGTAAGACTATCCACCTCTTAATGCAATGTATTATCGAAATGAACAATTCAAGTCCTACCTTACTTAATGGTAGAAGAACTTCGGAATTTTCATTTTTGCCTTAATTTGACTGGTTGTTCCATTCTAAGGGAACACGATTAAGTAAAAGTCCTACAAAATATCTAATACATGTATGTATTCAATAAAGATAGCTTTCCTTGCCTCTGTATTGACTAAAGATCTTTGTATTTAATGATCATTTAACAGACTGTGTGCTGAAATATCTGAATTTTAACCTTAGATGTTGCCATCATGTCAGTTAATTCCAAAAAAATTGTACATTTATAACACCATCTGCAGTGGATATAAAGACAAAGATTAACAAAATTCCTGCACCTTTGTTAAAATATCATGGTCATTTCTCAGATGATTTTCCATTTTCTATGTTTTCTTTTGTTCTTTGTTTGTTAATTTGGAGGGGGGCATGTGGATGGGGTGCCTTTCAAATTGTGTATTTGCAAAGTGCATGGAAATTCCTTTAACATAATGCATTTAAAACTCATAAATGATAAAGCATAAATGATTTATAAAGATTTTCCCATTTTCAGCGATTTTCATAATCGGCATCACTTTAATGGAAAATATTTTTAAATATCCGTTTTCAATAATTCATGATTGGGTAAATGGCATATCATTAGATAGATTAGCCATTGTTTTATCTTTCTATAATCATTAAAACAAATATTTGGATCTACACTAAGCTGGATACACAAAATGGAATAAAATAAGGAAAAAATCTATTAATTTTGCAAAAATAGCACATTTAACCCCAAAAAATCACATTTTTCATGCATGATATGGTACTGAAACCTCTTTTATTGGAAAGATCATATAAAAATCTATAAGATTACATGTTTTTTTTTCATGAATTTATTGCGTTGTTCACATTTTATTCAAAATTTCCAATTTTCAGCGATTTTCATAATTGGCATCACTTTAATAGAAAATATTTTCAAATATCCCTTTTCGATAATTCATGATTGGGTAAATGGCATATCATTAAATAGATTAGACATTGTTTTATCATTCCATAACCATTAAAACAAATATTTGGACCTACACTGAGCCGAATAGATGAAATGGAATAAAATAAGAAAAAAATCTATTAATTTTTAACCCCAAAAATAACATATTTGATACATGATATGGTACTGAAACCTTTTTAGTTTAATAGATGATATCAAGATCTATCAGATTACATTTTTGTTCATGAATTTATGGAGTTGTTTACATTTTATTCAAAATTTCCAATTTTCAACGATTTTTTATAAAAATATGATGTTTTTGCCCCAAAACTCAGTAAAGCCCCAACGGCCAGAGTGCAAACATCGCTTAAAATGTTTCCCAGAGAACGTACTTTAACATGAGGTATGTCTGCAAAAGTGTTTCTGGATCAGGGACTATGTACTCATTGGCATTGCTTTTTTAAACACATTTGATAAGGTAGAATTCTGCTATTTAATATTAAGGCATCATAAATACTTGATACAGGTGAAATCCTGCTAAGCAACTTAAAGGCATTAAACACACTTAATACAGGTAAAATTCTGCTATTCAATATTTATCAACAATAAGACATTAAACACACTTGATACAGGCAGAATCCTGCTATTTGATATTAAGACATTAAACACACTTGATACAGGTAGAATCCTGCTATTTGATATTAAGGCATTAAACAAACTTGATACAGCTAGAATTCTGCTATTTGATATTAAGGCATTAAGCACGCTTGATACAGGTAGAATCCTGCTATTTGATATTAAGGCATTAAACACACTTGATACAGATAAAATCCTGCTTTTTGATATTAAGGCATTAAACAAACTTGATACAGATAAAATCCTGCTATTTGATATTAAGGCATTAAACACACTTGATACAGGTAGAATCCTGCTATCTGATATGAAGGCATTTAACACATTTAATATGGGTAACAATACTGGTTTTAATATTTAGGCACTAACCACACTTTATGCAGTTAGGATTCTGCTATTTGATATTAAGGCATCAAACACACTTTTTACAGATAAAATGCTGCGATTTAATATTTAGGCATTAAGATTCTTTATGCATGCATTTCTTCTAGCCCTTTTTCAAATTTAATTTTTAGGCTCTGTAGCTTGAAATGACTGAATGTAGTATTTTCAAAATATCAATTAATCAGCAATACATAATAATCATTAATTGAAGTGATTTTTTTCTCAATTCTCTGCAGTTGCTGTTGTTTCCAGAAGGAACTCGGCTTACTGAAGAGAAATTAGCAAATAGTCAAAAGATAGCAAAAGAGAAAGGGTATCCCATCATGAAGCATCATCTCCTTCCAAGGGCAAAAGGATTTGCTTTCTCTGTTCTTGAACTCAAAAGACTTCCAAAGCATATGGGTAAGAAAAGAGTATCTTTACCATAGATCATTCTTTATTTGACATACAGTTATCTCTTCATAAGTTGAATGATTCTTAGTAGATTCTACCCTATCAAAGTTTCGGATGCAAATAAAAAAATGTAGAGGTATACATGATTGAAAAATGTTTTCAATCCCCCATTTGTAAACTGGAGGGACTACATGTTTCCACTCTGTCTGTCCATTAGTGTGTCTGTCTGTCATAGAAGTTTTCCTTGTTTTCTCTCTGTCATCTCTGAAGACAATGAGAAGAAACTTGCTGTGAAGCTTAGATGTGATGAGTTACATATAAAATTTGACTTTGGTTATGGTTGACCTGCTTTCAAAGTGGAATTTTTTTTTAAAGATATTGATATAAAACTTGCCAAGGGGCTTCAGTATGATGAGCTTCAGATCAAGTTTTAGTTTGGTCACAGTTGTCCTACTTCTATAAATGGAAAATTGGTTTTTGAATTTTTCTCTTGTCATTCTTGAAGAGAATGAGATGAAACTTTCTATAGAGCTTCAGTTTGAGGAGTTACAGATCAAGTTTTCTCTTTTAATTCTACAGAACTAATCAGAAATTCAGATTGTGCAGAGATAAATACATGTTAGTCCATTTCATCAGTTTTGACCATGTATTTGTACTATGACAAAAATGTCAATACCAAATAAGGACTGGTGGGGGATATGTATTACTTTAGCATTACTCAGTATGCTTCCATAAAAGTAAATTTTGATTGCATTATTGCTGGGCTTTATGTTGCAGCTTTATCATTATTATGACCCTTTATAGGGACAAACATGATAAAAAGTATTCTGTTGACCACTTTCAGCTAGCTGACAGGGCTTTTGTTTCTTTCACATATACAATTGAAATATGTTGCTGTTGTTGACATTTACAGTAAGAGCAGTATATGATATAACCACAGTATTTGAAAATGGTAATCCCTCCTTAATGGATGCGATACATGGGAAGAAATGCATTAGTAGGATGAGATTAAAGTAAGCATATTGTTTATCACTTTATATGCCCCCACTTCTGATTAATAGATTGAGGGCATATTGTTTTTGTCTTGTATGTTTGTCTGTGGACAACTTTAATGTTGGAGAGTGCTGTCATATTTCACTTGTGTATATCTTGTGGCAAGACTTTTTCAGCAGTACCATATTTTTTTACCTTGACATTTGACTTACATTGAAAGCTTTAACCTTTGGCTGTAACTCTTCAACCAAGGAAGCCAGGACTTTCATATTTTAGATGTATGTTCCTTTCAGTACGACCTATCCATTTTTGCCACATCTTACAGTCTTGTGACTTTGACTGACAGATTTGACCTATATTTGACGTAATTTAAAATAAACTTTAACATTGGCCTTTTGAACCATAAAAGATCAGGCTCTGATATTTCACATATAAGTTCCTTGTGACAAGACTTTTTCATTGATATCATGATTTATGATCTTGTGGCCTTGACCTTTAGTTTTGACCTACATTTAGAAAAATGGTTTTCATATCTATGTTCGATTCACAGGAGGTAAGGCTTTCATATTTCATGTGTGTCTTGTGGCGAGACCTTTCCATTGTATCTTAATTTATATCATTGTGACTTTTGTTGCCTTTAGGGGCATTGTGTTTCACAAAACACATCTTGGTCTCTACTGTGCATGGTTAGTTGCACTTTGTATTAATCTTAGTATGATATATGTCAAATTCAGTGTGCTACTTCAATTTACTATCAAAATAACCCTGCATCAATTGCAATTTGATTTTTTGTTTTTTGAATGTTTGAGTTGGGGGTCTTGGCTTGGAAGATGAATTACATTTTGAAAGTGTGTTGAAAGTTATTGTATTTTCTCACCTACAGTCTGAAATACTAAAATACAGTAACTCTCTATTAATTGAATTGTCAAAGAGATTTCCTGTCAAAAGTTGATATTTATAAGTTTCTTTGATTTTCTTCAGTACTGAATACAGATTGGCATCACAAACTGTAGTCTGAGATTCTCTGCCCTTCTCCCACTTTTGATATCGGTGGTGTGTGGGAGAGGCAAACCGCCAACATCAAAAGTGGGAGAAGGGCAGAGAATCTCAGACTACACAAACTAATGAAATGTTTCTGATAATATGATAATCAATAATAAAGGTCTGCTGTATGGATATCTCTTTCTCATTTACAGTAACACTTCTTTCCTGTATCTTGTTCATCTATCAGTAAAATCTTGTGCAAGAAGACTTACTATTCAGCATGTAGTGGCTGTCATAACATATTGTAGTTTTGTCTCTCTCTTAGCAGTTCATCTGTCAGTAATGTCTTATGCAAGATGACATTGTATGTATCATGTAGTTACTGTCATACTATGATTGAAATAGTTTCAATAGACTAAAAAATAATACATTTTCACATGATGAAATGTTCACACTTCAAGTATAATTTTTTTGTGCCCATCATAAACGGACGTATTATGGTATAGTGTTGTAGGTCTGTGAGCACCTTGTTAAAACAATAGAGACCATACTGTTTAAGCTAGGACTTTCAAACTTGGTACAGATGTTTCTTATAGCATGAGGACAAACCCTTTATTTTCAATATCAAGGTCAAAGGTCACGGTCATTTTTTTGAAAATGCAACTTGTAAACAAGTTACAGACCAAACTGTTTATGCTAGTACTTTTAAACTTCGCACACTTAGCTCTTATGACTGGAGGATGAAGCCTATAAATTTTCAAGGTCAATCTCTTGTCATTATAGAGTTAAGGGACTTTGATTTTTAACATTGATAGGATAATGGCAGTTTCTATGGGACACAATAACTTTACTAAACGGAAGTGGTTTTTCATGAAACTTATACAGAATGGTTAAATAACATAGAGGAAGAGCCCTTTTGAATGTGAAAATAATCTGTCTTGCCGTTACAGAGGTATTGGCTTAGATTTTCTTTTTTTTTGCATGTATAGAATAATGGCAATTTCTATGGGGCACAATAACTTCAGTAATTGTGAATTGATTTTCTTAAAACTTACACAGAATACTTTAATGAAATAAAAGAAGGTGCCTTTTGATTTTGAAAATATCCCATATGTTATATACAATTTTTTTTTATTGTGAAACTATAAAAAATTCATTTCTCACTCCAACTCTTTAGATTTATATGGATGCTAAAGTAATGTATGAACTTTAATATGTATTACAGGGATTTATTTCTTCTGTACTGTTACGTTTTTGATATAAAAAAAATAGGCGAAGGGGTTAAATTCTTCTCTTTGGCTCAACTTCTTATGGCCCTCATCATTTTCCATAATATTTCACAGCATTGTTGCCCAAGGCCAAAGCATGAGTCATCTTGAGCTCCTGAAAAATTGACAAAAGGGGAATGTTTCCATATTTTCAAAATTTCATCCCTTCAAACTAAGTGACAGGCGTATTATGCAACAGTCTTGTTGAATACAGTGCATGAGCTATCATTGAATGTAGTATAATGCATCTTCATGATATCAGTATTTTTATGTAGACTCTCAGTGCTTTAAACTACACTTCATAGATTTGTATAACCACATAAAAGTGTTCTAAGTTGATGGTCGGATTGTTAGTGCTTTACACTGATGATGTTTTGATAACTGTTTGTAGACGTCACCCAATAGAATCCTTGCCTGACACAGAAGAAGAGTTAGCAGTTTGGTTGAGGAATCAGTTTAAAGAAAAGGTGGATATACTTATCTCATAATGGATATACTTATCCTCATCTCTGGTTGTCCAATATTTGCATAAGTTTGTGGTTCAATCAAGACAGCAAAATCAATAATAATTGTGAAATGTGTTGAAGGTAGATGTAATTGTAGACTATTTGAATGGAATGAAGAAAAAAATCCCACAATCAATGTAATGCAAAAGCAATTTTGAAAGACCAAATTGCAAATACATGTATTTCAAGCAGCAGAAATAATTGGTGCAGTATATGGTATTTATAGTTCTTTATGACAAATTAGTAATAGTTTATATAAAATGTCATCCAGTAGAGTCATTGATAACCATTTTTTGCAACCTCTGGTTACAGCATATAGTAAGGGCAATACACAATAAAAGGTCATGTCTTATGTGTATTGATATTGATACACTGTATGCTGCCATTGGGGTAAGATACATGTAATTATTTATAATTACCACTTATTTTATGAAGTCAGTTGAATGATATACCCTGTAGATTAAAATACAATATAGTCATAAATCTACAAACCACATTATATACATATATATTTATTTATTTATACATGTTTCTAAGTGAGGATGATGTGCCACAAAGAAAGACATTCAGTTGTATTGAGTTTTTCTGTTAAATATAATTATTCCCATTTGGGATGGTAGCTTACATAAGACAATTGTGATGTAATAAGTTTCCTACTGAAACATCATTTTAATCATTCATTTCCCTGAGTTTTAGACGAGATTCCATAGAATTTGATGACATAACAATAACTTTTTGTCAGATACCGTCCCAAATGGAAAGTAACTCTGTGTAATGAAAAGACATGAATATATAGGGAAAAAGTGAACTATATGTTGTAAATATTACCATGAAAATTGCTTTATCATTCCTACTGTCTCAGAATGCACATACTGTATGGTTGCTATTTTATTTTATCAAACACTTATTTATGTTGTAATTTTAGGATGATATAGTCGAAAAATTCCTTACCACAGGAGAAATGGAACAAACACCATTCCAAGTGCCAAAGAAGTGTCATGACTTGATTGTCCATATAATATGGGCATTAATTACACTACCTCCTCTCTTTTATTATGTTGGATACACACTGCTTTATAGTACCTTTACAAAACAGTGTATCATTGCATTGATATTGGCCTTAGGTAAGAAGCAGTGATTTATTTCTTCAATAAGGTTTAGACAATTGGAAAGGCAACATGTTCATATGTGAGGTTATTAATAGAATAATGGGATCTTGACAAAAATAAACATATTTATATATTTATTGTTTTGATACATGTAGATTTCCCCATATTTCTCTAAATTTTATAAAGTGTTTTGTCTCTTGATTTTTTACTTTCTTAACTTTCATAAAACAGTATACATGTAAATTGAAATTTTTAAATCCATTCCAATGATTTGTACAGAGTATGTACAGGTATGTATATTTTGAGATGTGGGGTTTTTTTTGTAGGGAGGATTATTGATGGGATTCCAGTTTTTGACAAGGAATGTCATATACCATAATTACCCATGTATAATGGACACTTTTTTTGGAGAATTTATGACATTGATTTCATGGGTGTGCATTATGCATGGGAACTAAAACATAATAAGTTTAGTTTCCAAGGATTGGTTCTGCCGATCTGAATATGAATATTAAAAGGTTAGCATGGATTCAAATCACTCCAGGATTGGGGGTGTGCATTATACATGAGTGTGCATTATACACAGGTCATTACTGTACTTCCATTTTCCCGTTTCAGTGATGTTCATCGCAAAGTTCATGATAGGGTATACAGAAATCGAGAAAGGATCATCTTATGGGAAGGAAATAAAAAGAAGTGACAAGAAAACCTCATAATGATACAGATTAGACAGCATAAGATGCATCTAGTCTTACAAATTTTGTATATTGTACCACAATATTCTTGAATATCATCCAAATATATGTTTGAATAAATGTATTTTCTTTTTTAAGCTGTGCACACAACTATACCCCCAATAAACAAAACCACTTTCAGGTCAATTGATTTAAAGGTCAAACGACTTACTGTATAAAATGTTATTTTCCCGATGCAAGCATTTTTAGAGGTATATTAATTGATAGTGTTACTACAAATGGTTCTTGATGTATATTTTGGAACGTTTGGAAGTTTCTAAAAATAAAATAGATATGATGTGATTTTATTATGATGTACCCTTTTACATTATACAAGGTCAAGAATTCACTTTCACGATTTAATTTAAAATTTTGTCAATATTCTTGACAGTAAGTGTGTTGCACAAGTCATAACGAGTGAAGCAAATGACAACTTTGCAAGGAGAGTCTGTCTGTTTGTCTGTCTTGTTAAAAAGATTAAATCTTAACTTGTTGTACATATACAACTGCTATATTCTTTCAAGCTTCATATTTCACATGATATTGTAAATCAGGACACAAGAGTTTGTTATTACCTTGACCCAGGTAATACCAGTACATTAAGGTCAAGGTCACAATGAGCCCATGACTAAACTTGTTTAGTCCATAAAACCTCAGATTTAACATTGATCTGCAACACACTTTATACGATTGTTACCCAGAACACAAAGGCATGTCCTGACCTTAACCCAAGGCCTTATCCTCAGTCATGGTCACATGAGCCTATGATCAAATTTGTTGTTATATCACAAGGCTGATATGGGGATTATTTGTTCTATTCTTATTTATGTATACAGATAACCTAATAGGAAATAAATATAAATTAGATTAAACATAAATATTATTCATGTTCTTTCCAGGTCCGCTGGTATCATACTTGTAACTTACCAGTGTCAGAAGTAAATATATGCTGTCCACATACATTTTATTTCTTATTCCTTACCAGAAAGCATGGTTTTCACTCATTGGCTTTAAAATCTTCACTGTCTTTCATATTTTAGATGTAATTTATCTAGTTGTTGTCCTCTGAATACCCTATTTATGAGTGACATCTTCAGTATCAAATGTAAAATTGGGACATGTATACATAGTAAAACTTTGCTCAATGCAGATTTACTTGTGTGCCCACTTTTACAACTTACAAGTGAATATAGCACTTATGTATAACTTAAGATGGATTGAAAATAAACATGATGTCAATCTATAGTTAAAAAGAAGAGACAAAAATAGGAAGAAATGGATGAAATATGTATGTAAAACGTTGTAATACAATGTATCAAGCAGACATATTATTCCAATGGTGATTAATGTATCCAAAGCAATTTAAAGATATTTTATTTTGTCAGTTTTAAGTACTGGTATATGTATACGTGTACATGTACATATATCTTTATTTTACATTTTATATGATTTTCATATTTTGATTTTGATAGTACTTTTTAGCTCACCTGAGCCAAAGATGAAAGTGAGCTATTGCCATAGCCTGCCATCTGTTTTTGTCCATTGACTGTCCTTATACTTTTCACACTTTTGATTTCTCCTATGTAATTGCTGCATGGAACTTTACCAAACCTTACAGGATGCAAGGATTCAATGTCCTTTACTAAATTTGTAATTTTTGCCTGATCCCTCAACTCAGATGGCCGCCAAGGGTTTTGATTAGCTGACACATTGTAGCATTAAATGACAGGGTACACAAGTGAGAAATGTTGGTCCAGTTGGGTTTCTATTGGGCTTTTGTTGTAATTATTAATTTGTCATCATACCTAGAGATTACGAGTGTACAATCCTACTAGATAATGTACTACTGATTTTTAACCGTTCAGTATTTGATTTTTAGTAATGTCCCCTAACATCACTACCAAACAATTGTCAAAATCACCTTTGATATCAACATGCTTCTGTTAATTATTAAAATTTGAAATCCATATGCTGTACACACAGTAAAGAGAAGATTTAATGTCATTAACACTTCCTTGTTTTCGCTTTTAACAGTTGTGTCTTATAAATGAGAAAACCATACACGATGAGATGGTGATTATAACTTTGACATGTTTTATTTGGAAATTATTGGTGTGTAAGGATGAGATCTACTGATGTAGACTTTACACATAGCCATGTCTGCTCATTTTATGCTATTTATTATACTGGTAGTTAACACATAGCCATGTCTGCTTATTTTATTATGTTAATTATACTAGTAGTCAACACAATTTACCGATCATGCAATATTTTAATTATCAGGTGTACATTGATATTGCAACATCAATCATATATGTGCATATTTGTGGAGGATGTTTGTGCAGATATTTGCATATGTGTGCATATTACTGGATGATTTGTATTTGGATATTTGCAAATTGTGATTATTCCTGTGTTCTAAATGTTTTATATATTGTATATATGATAGAATGATTGTGACATAATATTCATGTAAGACAGCTTATTAATGAGCAAATTATTCATTTTAGATGATGAGATGATAATGAGTTAGAAACCATTTATTAGTCCTCTGTAATCAAATAAAGTTATCATTTTTTAACATGGATGTCAGAGTAATCACAATTGATACAACTCTTTGCAGGGTCTGGTCATTCTTTTCTTCATTCTGGTTAATCACATCTGACTGGTCACTTTTCCTCATTCAGGTCAATCAGATCTGACTGGTCACTTTTCCTCATTCAGGTCAACCAGATCTGACTGGCTGTTTTATTAATGGTCAATGCCACTTACAATGTGCCCAATTCACTATCAGTCACAGACGTTGACAATGTGGTTCACAGCCATCATGATATTACTGGTTTTAAGCTACTTTACATGACAGGTTTAAATTTTGTGGTAGAATTTGTAAAGTTTAACATAAATAATACTTGAAATAAAACTGTGTATGATAAAATTTCATAATGACTAAATAAATTACTACTCAGATTTAGTGTCTGAAATGAGTATTTGTTTCCAATGGAGGAGTTTTGGAGTTTTTATGAGTTTTCTGATTTTAAGCTAACCATTGGAGTAACTATATATTAAACACAGAAACTTGGTGCATGTATAAACTGATTTTGTAAGGATTTTTGCTTTGAATCTTTAGCTGTAAGTTCTTTTAAAAGTGTGTTACTTTTAATTAGTTTTCCCTATAAGCCATTTGAAAGCTAAATTCCTTGTAGTGTACATGCTTGAATCTCTTAACTTTTCCTGTGGTATACAGAATGCTATGTTTCAGAATTGTACTGTTCATTGGCGAATTTAGAGCGAAGCAGGCCCCTTTTTGCCACATATTCACTATTAGATCTCTAGATTTCTAAAGTGGCTGAGTAGTTTGGCTAATACTTGACTTTAACATGCGGGCCCCCTTTTCGGAAATCCTGGGTCTGCCATTACTCTTGTTGAGATGGGTTCATATCCATGCTTTAGACTTGTACTCAATTGATCATGGAGGTATTAAGTGAATAAATCACTTTCTTAAAATAGTTACTCATCGACCCCTTTGCAGAATCCTAACAGAAATTATATCGCTGATACAGTGGATTGATATCAGTGAGCATACAAATTTGAAACATTGTAATAATTTTGTATACAAACAACAGACATAAGCTTCGGTTTGACATTCTCAATTCTTCCTTGATTCACACAGTATCATCTCTATCAAGAATAGAGAGCAAGGACAAAATAAGTCTGCAAGAAAACATTGTTTGCAAGATTCAGTCTATACATATTCTCACTTTGTGAACTTTATACTCTCTAATATGAGCTGAAATGCGATCTGTTGGATGACTGATGACGTGTTAAAACAGGCGTGTGGACATTGATTTAAAGTTTATTTGTACCTTAATGATGAATGTGACAATCTTATCCTGATATCTTAACTACAATGCACTCAGAAAAGACCAAAATTATATATAAAATTAAAAGATCCAGAATAATACAATACACTATGAAAACAACCAAAACACAAGCTCTAAAATATACAATACACTAGGGAAACGACCAAAATACAGGATTCCAAAATGACACAATACATTGTGAAAAACAAACCAAAAATACAAACTCTAAAATATACAATACATTGTGGGTAAACGACCAAAATACGAGCCCAAATAATACAATAAATTGTAAGAAAACGACCAAAATACGAGCCCAAATAATACAATAAATTGTAAGAAAACGACCAAAATACGAGCCCAAATAATACAATAAACTGTAAAATAATGACCAAAATACAGGTCTAGAGTACAAAAGATATTTTAGAACCAAAATACGAGCTTAAATACACGTAATACAATAAATTGTAGGATAATAACCAAAATACAAGTTGCAAAATAATGTATTAATTTGTGTGATTGAAAATGGTTTTTATAGAAATTAAATTTATAGAAAATATTAGATGATTGTGGCATATGAAATGTATTGTACAATTTAAACAACTTGAATTGTAATTGGATTATATTTCATGTTAAACAAAACTTGAAAGATCAATTTATTCAAGAATGGGTATCGATATGTAACGACTCTTCTAAGAGGATAACTGACAAACTTTTTACTGATTCAACCTTCAAATGTCTAGAATATATTTTATCAAATATCTCGATCTATAACAACACATTTTAGCCAGATTTTGAACAATAAATCATAAATTGCCAAAGATGGCTAAATACAGATCGAGATCAAAGAAAATGTTATCTTGGCAACACTGATATTGGTGACGAAATGCATTAGGTTCTTATGTCATGCTTTGAGTGATGTTAGTCAAAAGTATACACCAGAAATGTTCTATTTTAGACATAACGTCAGATTGCATGACTTATTTGGTACAAAAAATGAAAATTTACTTTAAGATTGTGTAAATGCATACAATTGATTACCGAGAGAGTGAACCCTCCGGTTAAATGTATATAGTTTTTATATATATTTATGAATTACTTGTGCATGCGTGAATATTGGTTTTTGAATGATTATTATATATGTTCTCAATGTTGTTATAATAGCGAATGAGAGAAGATAAAACTTGAAAAGGACCAAAGTACAAGCTACAAAATACATATAATACAATAAGCTGTAGGAAAGCAACAAAAATACGCGACCCAAAATAATACAATAACTGTAGGAAAACACATTAAAACATGAGAAAACCAAGAAAAGTTCATAGAAAAGGTCTCTTTACTCTTAAACCGGGGCGGGGTTGATGGTTTAGATACTTATATTGAATTGGTGAAAATTGCATTACTACTTGTTTAAAGAAAACGGAGAAACTATATATTGCACTCGAAGAAAAAGGTGCATTTTACCCCATTCTCAATGATCGAGACATCGTGATACGTCCAGCAGATTATAGATCGGGTATAGTAATTATGAAAAGCGACCACCAGCATTCAGAAATTATAGATAGAGATGGAAGACTGCAAATCTTGCTCGCAAACTAAAATGACGTCATTGTGAAAACAGAAACTTTGTCAATAAAATGTATAAAGAACACTTCGCAGACCAAGGAGTTCTATAATTACAACATTATTGGTACCTAGGTATACACCTGTAGGTGAACTTGAAGCAAACCCCCAAAATGCACCACACTCACTCCCCTCCCCCCCCCCCCCCCCCCCCCCCCCCACACACACACACACACACACAAGATGCCATTACGGATCATAGTAGGATCGACGATTTGCGGAACCAGAGACATAGAATACTTAAAGTACGGTATGTTTCTGGCATAATTAACTGAACAGGACCCTCATGAATATGTTGTTAGTTTATCTTCATGTATTAGAGATACTACAAGTTTTATTCCTAAGCTTGAATCGAAAAACATCTCTCTACCGACGTATGAAATTTTATTTGTATCGATGTTGCAAAACATTATCCTTCTGTATTCAAAAGGGAAGAATTAGACGCGTGCAAAGAAGCATTCGAACGTAGGACGAGTCCGCTTCTGTAGACAGAGAATGCAATCTATATGATCAAAGCGGTTTTAGAGAATTTTAAAACGGATTCGAACTCGACAGAGGCACTAATAACACGTAGAAGGGATAGTGATAGGATCTAGATTAGGTAGAAACATTAAAACAAAATTTGCGATACCTTCTTCGTGCAAAGAATTCACTGGCATTCGGACTTGGGTTGAGAATAAGAAGATTATCTCTTGTACCGTTATTTTACTTGCCGTTGCGCATTACGTTCTCTGGCGCTTTCTTACATTTATAAATTCATATGCCATGATAGGAAGGTGAGGTTATCAGGATATGCCTGGACATCTCTTATATTTATATTATTTATATTGTTATGATATTGTAAGGCAATAGTTATGCTTTAAGTTGATTTTCGTAGTGGGAGGACGACGACTTTTTATTCGACATGTTCACAGAACGAATGTTAAAGGTAGTACATTGTACCGCCTTCGACTACTATGTGTCTGTATCCAGAATTGCTGTTTTGGTGGTGGAGTACAAACACATGTATTGTTATTTTGACGCATTATTTGTCAAACTGAAAGGTGTTTTTTTTTTCTTTTGAGCGCTTAATATACATGTACATTGTTTGTAAAGCTGTTGCGCCAAATTTGTATAGCTACAATGTATATAGTGGTCACTGAAAGTGGCTACACAGTGCATATAGTGGTCACTGAAGGTGGCTACACAGTGCATATAGTTGTCACTGAAGGTGGCTACACAGTGTATATAGTGGTTGCTGACGGTGGCTACCAGTGCATATAGTAGTCACCGATGGTGGCGACACAGTGCAAGTAGTGGTCACTGAAGGTGGCTACACAGTGTATATAATGGCCAGTAAGGGTGGCGACACAGTGTATATAGTGGCCAGTGAGGGTGGCGACACAGTGTATTTAGTGGTCATTGAAGGTGGCGACACAGTGTATATAGTGGCCAGTGAGGGTTGCGACACAGTGTATTTAGTGGTCACTGAAGGTAACTGAGGAAACAGAACAAGAAGATGAATCGGCTTCACTATTGTTCCATGACATATTCGATATAATTAGGATATTTAGATATGCATAATGACTACTATCCTTTTTAATTATATCACATAACACTTTCCCTAACGAGTAAAGTATCTTATTTTAATACTTTATCTTCACTAACAAATTATGATATCTCAGTCGTGTCTTCGCATATATTCTTCAATAACATATCGTTTACAGAAACTTTTTTGCGTTATCCACGTTGTGATTTCTAACTTTCCTCCTCAAAGGGGTTACAAATGTACCTAAAGTCATACGCTACACCTGTGAAATGTTGACACTGTGTGTCTGGCTGTCCATTAAGCTGTAATATTTAGTATCTCCTACTATTTTTCTCCCATTGCTCATATGCCGTCTTACTTTTACTGGTCTATTGTTATACGTATAAATGTTTCATTATGTTGAACCCCCCCCCCCCAAAAAAAAAAACAAACCCCAAAACAAACAAACAAAACAAACAAACCAAAAAAAACCAAAGAAAGAAATCTAACTTAATGAAAGTAAAATAAAACTAAATCCAGGAACCACATGTATTCCATACGGTATTACTTGTTAGCATTGACTTCATTAGAGCAGCACGGATACATTGCACTGAATAATGTTCCTTGTCTCGGATATCACATTGGTAGCAGTATGCCTTTCAGTCGATCAAACGCTTCTCATCACAAATAATAGTTGACAAAATGCTAGTGCAAACTTGAGAAATCATTGAAGTGTCAAAATGTAAAATTAGCACGTTTGTAACTCCATGATAGAGATCAGGGCAAACAGCAGTGAACCTTAGGATATCTTCCTAATTATTTCCTGCGCTCACACCTCAACTAATGTCCGCCAATCGCTATCCTTAAATCTAATTACCAGTGATTTTCTTGTTTCTTCGATTTCGAATTCAATCAGGACAGATTTTAGATTTTGAGAGCCCGAATGACCAGTAATTATCACAGAGGGCGCTCAATCCTCTCCACTACCCGCCATATTGACTTCTGTACAATTAAATTCGATTCAATCTGATAGCAAGACGAGTGTTTGCAAACTTGTCCTATCACGGTTTGATCAAAGTCTCATGAACACAGATGGTCTTTCCTTCTGTTAAGAGAGTATTCCTACACACCTTAACATAAGATTTCCAGTTTTATGGACAATATGTATAGCAGGTAATGCGCTCACGACGTGCTCCATTGGCATGCTGACAGAATCCTGCCTTATGCATTTTCGTTTACATCTTATATCTTTCATAAGTTTACTTCAGTCTTCGCCGTTATACCCGCTTGTCCTTCTGTTCAGGTATTTTTTCTTTATTCATTTTATTTAGTAATTATTATTGGTTTGTTTTTTGTTTATTACTGAGGAGTTTTGATGAAACCAGGTATAATTGAAGTACCCAGAGAATACCTTCCTTTGACAAACTTCTTCCTCAGAAGAGATCGACAACCTGAATTTATTACCGATCAGCACTGAGTCCCTTAAAACTTTTAAAGAAGAGTTACTGTTTTTGGTTTTATTTATTCCCCAATACATGTACGTCTCTTTGTTTTTCTCACTGTAGATTGCTTATAATGCATTAACCTTAACAAAGATTTACAAAATCTAAATGAATGGTCCAATAAGTAGCCTGTTAGCTTTAATTCAACTAAAATTGAAATTTTATATTTTCCATGGTCATCTTCTGGTAACATTGAACTCAATTTCGGAGAAGCAGTTTTTTTTTTTAAAATTCATTTAGTCATAAACATCTTGGACTTACTTTCATGTCAAATGGAAAATGGACCTTACATATAGATAAAATTTGTAAATTTGTATATAAAAAGATAAATGTACTTAGAAAACTCAAATACACTCTAAGTAGAGAAAGTCTTAATAAAATATACAATGTTTTTATACTACCTTGTTTAGAATATGCCTGTGAAGTTTGGGATGGATGTAGCATAATTGATTCAGAAAAACTTGAGAAGGTTCAGTTAGCAGCAGGACTATTAGTGACTGGGTTGCCCTTATATGTCAGCAGGGAATCCATTTACTTTGAAACAGGTTGGGGACCACTTACAGAAAGACGACAAAGACGTAAACTCTGTATATTTCATAGAATTCACAATCACATGGTCCCATCATTCATCACGAATATTATAAATTCACTATTTCGAAACAGTACACGGAACTTACGCAACACACACGATTACACTTTACCAAATTACAGATTACAAAGTACATCAGTTTCCTTTTTCCCATCCACAATAAAATTATGGAACCAGCTTGAACCAGAATTGAGACATAACTATACTACAAATCAGTTTAAATATATACTTAAAACACGTAAAGAAGTATATAAAGTACCTAAGCATTTCCTTTATGGTGATCGAAAAGGAAATATCCTAATTACACGTCTTCGTAATTTATGTAGTATTTCAAAATCCGATCTTAATAGTGTTAATCTTATTGATAACAGTATTTGTAACTGTGGAAATACTTGTGAAGATGTATTTCATTTTCTATTGCATTGTCCTTTATATACAACTCAACGTAAGTATTTGTTTAGGAAACTTCAAGGTTATAAACCTCTTACTGTTGTAAAATTACTTTTTGGTGACGAATTACTTAATGAAAAAGATAATGAAATTATATCCTTGGCTGTCCAAAATTTCCTTGTAAAAAGCAAACGATTTGTGTATAACTCCTAGTTTATTTATATCGTATTATGGACGTCTTTCACTCATCCTCATCCTCAGTCTCTTCATTCTTTTTCTTTTGTTTTTTTCCCGTTCAATTTTAATTTCTTCTTACATTTTGTTCTTATATGCTTAATTGTGTGCGTGCATTTGAATCAATTTATACATGCAGATTCAATTATCAACATGTTAGATTATAATCAACTTACATTTTACATATACACGTATAATGTTTACTACTATTTGTAATATAATTACCTGTTCATTCTAACTAATGATGCTATGTCGCCATCATTACATAATTTGTAAATATATATTGTAAGGAAAGGGCTCAAATAATGTTGTTATAACTTTTGCCCAATCCTATTTCACTTTATGAAATAAAATATTCAAATCGAAAAATTAACCTTGGTAGGAATGAAATATCTTCTATAAGTGTTGTTTTACTGGACTTAATGAGAAATATATGTAGGTGAGGCGACACAGGCACATTCCCTAGTCGAACTTCTATTTCAGGCTGGATTCATAGATCGGCATCAAATAAATTTTTGACGTCGTTTCAGATTTTGTCATTTTTTTTTCACCTGCATCGAATATAGTCATAGCGATGCGTCTGTTCGTCCTTTGTTCTTCCATCTGTTATTTTGTACATTTAAAACTTTTTCAAAACCACTGAAGGGATTTTAATGAAACTTGATAGGGATGAAGTATTTAAAGTCCCTTACAAGTGTGCGGCGAAATTTGTCAAGGGGTAGACCCAGGGAGAGACGAAATTTACCGAAGGATTCCCTTCTTTTACAAACTTTTTTTTCAGACTGGCTGAATAGATCAACAAAGCGAATGCATCTGAGTAATATAGAAAGGTCTCTTAATCTTAAGAAAAGTTGTTGTTTTTGGTTCCATTTCAAGACAAAATCTTTTACGTCTTCACGGACTTTGTCTTTTTGTACATGTTCATGTTATTTCTTTGATCTTCTAATTTCCTCTGATTCTTTTAAAAAATGAAATTTCTGACAAAGGATGGCTTTATCTGAGAAAATTCATATGCTTTGTAATGTTGTCACGAGTGCAACGTGCTAAGATAGGTAATATACATGTATATATATGTAAAGCTTTTGTATTGACAAACGGATAATGTCACTTGATGACCTAGTGCAGTGTCTATATTATCGGAGAATTTGCATGGGTCTATGTGTGGAACCGGAATTTAACTCGGTGGGGCATACTAGGATTAGGACCGTAAGGTTCCGGATTCGACATTGACTTACAACTCGTTGGTTTCGTGACTTTCATATGAAACCGTAAAAACTTAGACTCCGTGGCAATTGGTTGCCCCGTAAAATATTCCACACACCTTAAGTAAGTCCTATTCATAGACAGAAATTTCTGCAATGCATCGAAAAGGTCGGTAATTATATAAAATGAAGTAATCGTGACAGATAACGAAAAAAAAAAATTAGGTATTAGTTTTCACATGTCTGATTAAACCTTAAAGTTAAACAGAACACACACACATATCTAATAAGAAGTTTAATACGGAAATACACAGTGAGTGTGGCCAGTCGACAGCAGCTGAGGCAGGATACTGACACCATGTGCAATGCATTTTATGTATTATAAGTATTATTTCTAGCTTTATCCTGTTGTAGAAAATGGTAAATCTTCAGTGTGACTACATTAGTATTAACAGTAAACACAACCAATTAGTAATTATTATCGTGTTCTTCTAATAATATAATAAAACTAAATGAAACATGTGGCAGTAAAAACTACGTTTACCTATTGATACAAATGTACATGTCTGTAGGTCTATTAGGATGCAGTAGACGTGCAAGGGGCTCTCTAGCGTCTTTCTTCATGCATCGTTAATATTAGTACTAGTGTCTTTTTCTAACTTTAAATTTTTATGATTTAAAGTGAGCAAATGACTGTAGTCATGTGCTCACTTTAAATCATAAAATTTAAAGTTAGAAAAAGACACTAGTTTACCGAAAAACAACATTGTAGTGACCAGAGATGTGAGGAAAAAAATAATAATAAACACATATACTATCTAATTCCGTTGGATAGAGCAGTGATGAGTTTTTCTTTCTTAAACATTCATGCTATGGTTTGAACCTCCCCATTGACCGCTTCTGATGGCTATGGTGACCACTTTACTTCGTTGGTTTAGTATCTCATTCAGTGATATCTTAACATATTGTGCATGACAGCTCGAATGCGACTGCATGGGGCATTGAACAGTCTATGACGGAAATGCTGGCAGATCATTATGCTGCTC
Organism: Pteria penguin; assembly: GCA_035048485.1. Lineage (NCBI taxonomy): Eukaryota > Metazoa > Mollusca > Bivalvia > Pterioida > Pteriidae > Pteria > Pteria penguin. The sequence continues at coordinate 17,019,495 of CM068581.1, forward strand.
TATTTTGACAAAGGTCTCAGTATTACGCAGGCGTCAACAAGACACGCCTCTTTGACCAGTGCCGTTTAAATACTTCCCACAATGTTTTACTCAGGTATAACGGTGATGTGTTCAAAGTAAAAGAAAACACAAGTATTTCTATATTTGGTTTGGATTAGAAATTTTAAGAGAATGTCTGATGGGTGTCGAGATCAAAGAGAAGAAACTCGAAATAGAAAAGAAGGTTGTGATTCTGACTTTCAACATGATGTGACTAAAATGTGCAACAACCATGCATACAAAAGACGCAAGTCCCAGAGCGTGAACGATAATCTGAGTTTACAAGAAATCATCAATATAAGGTCCAAAATCAACGGTAGAGAACGGAAGCGAATGCGCGACTTAAACAATGCACTGGATAGTCTGAGAGACGTGATGCCGCACGTCAAAGGCCCGTCGGTCAGAAAACTGTCTAAAATCGCTACCCTAACACTGGCTCGAAATTACATACAAAGTCTGAACAAATCTCTTGAAGAAATGAAACAACTTGTGGATGAAATTTATAAATCTGGTCTGTTTAACAAAACACGATGTTCCCCTCTCCTAACACAATATCCACTGCAGTACGGACTTCCTCAGCCGACAGCGCAAATGGCACCAAATCGCACAAATTCCTTGTCGAATCATGGACAATCCTTTCTTGTCAATCACGAGGCTGTAGGGCCACCTACGCAAGCTCGGGTTGGATGTTCGAATCCCTCGTGTTATTGTATGCGTCCAGTACATTTTACCGGAGTATCTTGTTCGGCAAGTGCAATAGGGACGGCGGAGAGATCAGCATTTATTCCCAATACAAGACATTCAAGATTTCGACTAAACAATAGCTCACTGGAAAGAAGCATTCTGTATAGACACGACCAGGTTTGAGTATTGACTGCTTTTTGTGTGTTATGAATAGATTTCATTGTGAAAAAGAAAAACTAATAAAAAAAAAATAAATAGAATAAGAATCGTGCATGTGAAGCAAACTTTTGTTTTAATTCACCTGTAAAAAATCAATACTTTATTTTATATTATGTCAACAGAGTTTGAACTACGTCTGTATTGTATGTATAGCTTGAATATATGAATTCTTTGCTAAGTTTTCCAAACTTTAATGAAAAATACATCATTTGTAAAATATACTGTGCTTAACTGTCGTTTGGTAGCATTGCTGGTTAGATTTTCCTTAGTAAGTAAAATTGTAAGATTTGTGGCATTTTAAGCGGAATTTACATTGTCATCATAGAAAATTACATTTTTAAAACTTAAGATAGAAATATTCTAAATAAATTTTGCTATTTAAAAGAAATTCAAGTAATAAAAACCATTTTAACATATGTATATGCGTGGTATTTAGTTGGTTTAATTCAAACTCGGCAACTTTAGTTTTGAGGAATCATAAATTAATTTCATTAATTTGAAATGTGAAGTCCACCGAGCTGTCATTTCGAGAATTGAACATTTTCTTACACTGTAAAAAGGGAAACTGCTGGATTTCACTACAAAAAAAATCAAAATTTGATGACAGAACACATCTTTATATACAGAGGAGCTTTACATACCAAATATCGCAGCTTAACATACCGAAGATCTCTGTCAATCAGTCAAACAGTTAATCAAAAGGCTTGCTATGTCGAGTACAAGATTCGTGTTTCTACAGAATCATAACCTGTTGTTAAAACGCCACAACAGGGATTATTTTACCTGTATGGTGGGAGCCAGCGTTACTGTTTGATACTACAACTTGGGAATTATCTTATGTGTATGCAGACGATCAAGGTTACTGTTTGATATCACAACTTTGGAATCATTTTACCTATATGTTGGGGACCAAAGTTACTATTTGTTATTACAATTTATTATTTAATTTACCTATATGATGGCGAGCAGCGTTGTTGTTTAATATCGGAACATCGAGATATTTTATCTGTATGTTTGCAACTAAGGTTATTGTTTAGTATCACAACTTATGATTGTCCTACCTGTATAGTGGCGACCTGAAGTTACTGTTTGATATCACAGCTTAGGAATCATTTTACATGTATGGTGGTGACCAAAATTACTGTTTAATGCCACAACTTAGAAATTAGTTAAACTGTATGCTGCCGATCAGCTTTTTTTTTCCTTAATGGTTTAATGGCGCAACTGAGGGATTATTTTACCTGCATGGTGGCGACTAAGGTTATTGTTTAATGCGACAAATCAGATTTGTTTTATCTGTATGGTGGTAAGTAGTGTTACTCTTTATTATACCTGTATGGTTGCAGCCAGCGTTACTGTTTAATGAAACAACATAGGGATTATTCTACCTGTATGGTTGCGGCCAGCAGTGTTCTTGAATATCAAAACTTACCACTTATTTTACATGTATGGTGGCACCCAGTGTTGTTGTTTTGGGACACATATTCAGAATCATCTTACTAGTATGGTAGCGGTCAATTGTACTCTTTAATGCCGCATCTTAAGGACTTTACTTAAAGCATGATGGAACTATGACACGTCAGTGATTATTCTACTTATATGTCATGACATGGGACATGGTGGCAGTCAGTTTAGCAGTGAAGGAAATCGGAGAACACCACCAACCTACGGCAGGTATTACATACTTATTTCACGTTTTCAGACGAGGTATGCCAGTGTTTCCCGCTAATACCAAGGTACCCGCCGTATCACTAACCTATTAGGGTATCAATATAGCAAGTGGTTTTCTATGAGGCTACATGTATATGAATTGAGAAGTTTCTATGAAAAAGAGTATCATATGGAGCTTCCTTTACATTTCAAGACAAGAGCGGTCCCCCATTTAATTAAAAACACCCAAAAAACTGTATCTCACCGTGGCTTTTCATTTTCAAAGTTTGCTCTGTTTGAACAGAACCTCAATCCACAGATAATGTGCTTGCCAGAACGTATATACGTCCCTGGTGCTTGCTGAAAGTACTTTAACGATGGATATGAAAAATACTGACCCATTAAATAAATTTTACTATTGTTACTTGTCAACAGATAGTCCATAAATAGCATTTCAATCAAGAAGATGTGATTGGCAAATATATCCACTCAGAAGCCAGAGATTTTTCATCCTGAGTAGGATTTGGGGTAGCCAAAACGCTTACTTGACTCCAGTCAGGGTCAATTGGTACACTGATCCCTTATGTCATTGTTTAGTGCTAATTATTAAGGTACCCGCTGTATCACTGACCTCTTATGTAAGTGTTTCCCGCCAATACTACAGTGTCTGCTGTATAACAAACTTATTATGTCACGGCTTCCCGCCAATACTGAGATACTTGCTGTATTACAGACTTCTTCTGTAACTGTTTCCCGTTAATACTGAGGTACTTGCTGTATCACAGACCTCTTATGTCACTGTTTCCCGCTAATACTGAGGTACCCGCTGTATCACAGACCTCTTATGTCACTGTTTCCCGCTAATACTAAGGTACTCGCTGTATCACAGACCTCTTATGTCACTGTTTCCCGCTATTACTGAGGTACTCGTTGTATTACAGACCTCTTACGCCAAGGTTTCCCGCTAATACTAAGGTACCCGCTGTATCACAGACCTCTTATGTAACTGTTTCCCGCTATTACTGAGGTACTCGCTGTGTTACAGACCTCTTACGCCAAGGTTTCCCGCTAATACTAAGGTACCCGCTGTATCACAGACCTCTTATGTCACTGTTTCCCTCTAATACTAAGGTACCCGCTGTATCACAGACCTTTTATGTAACTGTTTCCCGCTATTACTGAGGTACTCGCTGTGTTACAGACCTCTTACGCCAAGGTTTCCCGCTAATACTAAGGTACCCGCTGTATCACAGACCTCTTATGTCTCTGTTTCCCTCTAATACTAAGGTACCCGCTGCATTGCTTCCCGCTAATATTAATGTACTTGCTGTGTCACAGACTTCTTATGTAACTGTTTCCCGCTATTACTGAGGCATCTGTTGTGTAACAAACCACTTATATCACTGTTTTCCACACACACACACACACACACACACACACACACACACACACACACACACACACACACACACACACACACAATCAGTTGCCTTGAAATAAAGACAAAGGGTAACAGTTTCCGATGACCTCTTCCCTCCCCACCTCCGGCTATATAGTGCCCCTGGCGGAGAGAAAAAATGCCTATATCAAAGATACACTAACTTAATCTATCTAACATTTACTCCATAACAACTAACATTCCAGGTTTTCCTGATCATTTATGATGATTTTTGTACTCAATTGATATTTGAATTAACTCCTGACCAAGGGTAATAACCGTTTTAATCTATGCAATCAGCCAATGCATGTGTAGATAAATAAAAGATAATGAAAAATATACACTTATGAATGAATAAGTTTTGAAAATGGCTCTTTTTGACTAAAATGAGGACTTCTAATATATGCTGGTGTCATACATAATAAATATGTTAGTTAATATTCTGATACTGATTGCAAAATAAAATGACAGAAGACTGCATTAAAACTGTTTTTACTGAAAAGGTCAACTTAAAAAAACTGATTATCTCCGAAGAAATTATGCTGTTTATAACAACCAGAAGTTCCATCTTGATCTTGTCATGACACATCATGCCCCCTCCCCGCTATTGCAAATCTTTTTCTCTTTACTAGCATTGCTTAGAATGTTTTCTTGAAATATTTTCCTTTTATCCTGATATTTGTTTTCGTCTGTTTCGCACAGCTTTGTATAGTGTAATGTTAGAGATCAGGGGTCCGTTTCGTACAGTTTTTCACAGTGTAATGTTAGGGATCAGGGGTCCGTTTCGTACAGTTTTTCACAGTGTAATGTTAGCGAAATCAGGAGTCCGTTTCGAACACTTTTTCACAGTGTAATGTTAGGGATTAGGGGTCCGTTTCGTACAGTTTTTCACAGTGTAATGTTAAGGATCA